>OX638124.1:3362400-4562400 GCA_951804975.1 Anthophora plumipes | reverse complement strand
TGGTGTTTTCATCACTCGACAGTGTGTTTGATATGCAGAACCGGCGACATCTTGGCTTTCGTCGGGTATCAAGCTGGGATATGCATTTTCTGCGATAATATTGGTGAGACTTCAGTCAGAAGTATGCAGAATCATCTAAATCGCTCGCTTCGATCTATTTAATGCGACAAAACATGTTTTCTGGTGTTTTCACCACTCCACAGTGCGTTTGATATGCAGAACCGGCGACATCTTGGTTTTCGTGAGGTTTCAAGCTGAGGTATGCATTTTCTGCGATAATATTGGTGAGACTCCTGTCCGAAGTATGCAGAATCATCGATATCGCTCTTTTCGAGCTATTTAATGCGAGAAACACGTTATCTGGTGTATTGACTACTCCACACTGCGTTTGATATGCAGAACCGGCGATATCTTGATTTTCGTGGTGTTTCCAGCTGAGATATGCATTTTCTGCGATAAGATTGGTGAGTCTTCTGCCAGAAGTATGCAGAATCATCTAGATCGCTCTTTTCGAGCTATTTAATGCGAGAAACACGTTTTCGGGTGTATTCACCACTCCACAGTGCGTTTGATATGCAGAAACGGCGACATCTTGGTTTTCGTGAAGTTTCAAGCTGAGATATGCATTTTCTGCGATAATATTGGTGAGACTCCTGTCCGAAGTATGCAGAATCATCGATATCGCTCTTTTCGAGATATTGAATGCGAGAAACACGTTATCTGGTTGTTTTCACCACACCACAGTGCGTTTGATATGCAGAACCGTCGACATCTTGATTTTCGTGAGGTTTCAAGCTGAGATATGCATTTTCAGCGATAATATTGGTGAGACTTCAGTCAGAAGTATGCAGAAACATCTAGATCGCTCGCTTCGATCTATTTAATGCGACAAAGCAAGTTTTCTGGTGTTTTCAACATTCCACAGTGCGATTGATATGCAGAACCGGCGATATCTTGATTTTCGTGGTGTTTCCAGCTGAGATATGCATTTTCTGCGATAAGCTTGGTGAGTCTTCTGCGAGAAGTATGCAGAATCATCTAGATCGCTCTTTTCGAGCTATTTAATATGAGAAACACGTTTTCTGGTGTTTTCAACATTCCACAGTGCGATTGATATGCAGAACCGGCGATATCTTGATTTTCGTGGTGTTTCCAGCTGAGATATGCATTTTCTGCGATAAGCTTGGTGAGTCTTCTGCCAGAAGTATGCAGAATCGTCTAGATCGCTCTTTTCGAGCTATTTAATATGAGAAACACGTTTTCTGGTGTATTCACCACTCCACAGTACGTTAGACATGCAGAACCGGAGATATCATCGTTTCGGTCGGGTTTCAAGCTGAGATATGCATTTTCTACGATAATCTTGGTGAGACTTCTGTCAGAAGTATGCAGAACCTTCGAGATCGCTCGTTTCGAGCTATGTAATGCGAAAAAACAAGTTTTCTGGTGTTTTCAATATTCCACAGTGCGTTTGATTTGCAGAACCGGCGATATCTTGATTTTCGTGGTGTTTCCAGCTGAAATATGCATTTTCTGCGATAATCTTGGTGAGTCTTCTGTTAGAAGTATGCAGAATCATCGAGATCGCTCTATTCGAGCTATTTAATGCGAGAAACACTATATCTGGTGTTTGCACCACTCCACAGTTCGTTTGATATGCAGAACGGGCGACATCTTGGCTTTCGTCGGGTATCAAGCTGAGATATGCATTTTCTACGATAATCTTGGTGAGACTTCTGTCAGAAGTATGCAGAATCATCTAGATCGCTCGCTGCGATCTATTTAATGCGACAAAACAAGTTTTCTGGTGTTTTCACCACTCCACAGTGCGTTTGATATGCAGAACCGGCGACATCTTGGTTTTCGTGAGGTTTCAAGCTGAGATATGCATTTTCTGCGATAATATTGGTGAGACTTCTGTCCGAAGTATGCAGAATCATCGATATCGCCCTTTACGAGCTATTTAATGCGAGAAACACGTTATCTGGTGTATTGACCACTCCACACTGCGTTTGATATGCAGAACCGGCGACATCTTGGTTTTCGTGAGGTTTCAAGCTGAGATATGCATTTTCTGCGATAATATTGGTGAGACTTCTGTCCGAAGTATGCAGAATCATCGATATCGCTCTTTACGAGCTATTTAATGCGAGAAACACGTTATCTGGTGTATTGACCACTCCACACTGCGTTTGATATGCAGAACCGGCGATATCTTGATTTTCGTGGTGTTTCCAGCTGAGATATGCATTTTCTGGGATAAGCTTGGTGTGTCTTCTGCCAGAAGTATACAGAATCATCTAGATCGCTCTTTTCGAGCTATTTAATGCGAGAAACACGTTTTCTGGTGTATTCACCACTCCACAGTGCGTTTGATATGCAGAACCGTCGACATCTTGATTTTCGTCGGGTATCAAGCTGGGATATGCATTTTCTGCGATAATATTGGTGAGACTCCTGTCCGAAGTATGCAGAATCATCGATATCGCTCTTTTCGAGCTATTTAATGCGAGAAACACGTTATCTGGTGTATTCACCACTCCACAGTGCGTTTGATATGCAGAACCGGCGACATCTTGGATTTCGTGGGAGTTCAAGCTGAGATATGCATTTTCTACGATAATCTTGGTGAGACTTCAGTCAGAAGTATGCAGAATCATCTAGATCGCTCGCTTCGATCTATTTAATGCGACAAAACAAGTTTTCTGGTGTTTTCACCACTCCACAGTGCGTTTGATATGCAGAACCGGCGACATCTTGGCTTTCGTCGGGTATCAAGCTGGGATATGCATTTTCTACGATAATCTTGGTGCGACTTCTGTCAGAAGTATGCACAATCATCGGGATCGCTCTTTTCGAGCAATTTAATGCGAGAAACACGTTTTCTGGTGTATTCACCACTCCACAGTACGTTAGACATGCAGAACCGGAGATACCATCGTTTCGGTCGGATTTCAAGCTGAGATATGCATTTTCTACGATAATATTGGTGGGACCTCTGCCTGAAGTATGCAGAATCTTCGAGAACGCTCTTTTCGAGCTACTTAATGCGAGAAACACGTTTTCTGGTGTTTTCACCACTCCACAGTACGTTTGATGTGCAGAACCGGAGATAACTTGGTTTTCGTGAGATTTCAAGCTGAGATATGCATTTTCTACGATAATCTTGGAGTGATTTCTGTCAGAAGTATGCAGAATCATCAGGCCCGCTCTTTTCGTGCTATTTAATGCGAGAAACAAGTTTTCTGGTGTATTCACCACTCCACAGTGTGTTTGATATGCACAACCGGCGACATCTTGGCTTTCGTCGAGTATCAAGCTGGGATATGCATTTTCTACGATAATCTTGGTGCGACTTCTGTCAGAAGTATGCAGAATCATCGGGATCGCTCTTTTCGAGCTATTTAATGCGAGAAACACGTTTTCTGGTGTTTTCACCACTCCACAGTACGTTTGATGTGCAGAACCGGAGATAACTTGGTTTTCGTGAGATTTCAAGCTGAGATATGCATTTTCTACGATAATCTTGGAGTGATTTCTGTCAGAAGTATGCAGAATCATCAGGCCCGCTCTTTTCGTGCTATTTAATGCGAGAAACAAGTTTTCTGGTGTATTCACCACTCCACAGTGTGTTTGATATGCACAACCGGCGACATCTTGGCTTTCGTCGAGTATCAAGCTTAGATATGCATTGTCTGCGATAATCTTGGTGAGACTTCAGTCAGAAGTATGCAGAATCATCGAGATCGCTCTTTTCGAGCTATTTAATGCGAGAAACACGTTATCTGGTGTATTGACCACTCCACAGTGCGTTTGATATGCAGAACCAGCGATATCGTGATTTTCCCGGTGTTTCCAGCTGAGATATGCATTTTCTGCTGCAATCTTGGTGAGACTTCTGTCAGAAGTATGCAGAATCATCAGGCCCGCTCTTTTCGTGCTATTTAATGCGAGAAACAAGTTTTCTGGTGTATTCACCACTCCACAGTGTGTTTGATATGCACAACCGGCGACATCTTGGCATTCGTCGAGTATCAAGCTTAGATATGCATTGTCTGCGATAATCTTGGTGAGACTTCTGTCAGAAGTATGCAGAATCATCTAGATCGCACGTTTCGAGCTATTTAATGCGACAAAACAAGTTTTCTGGTGTTTTCATCACTCCACAGTGTGTTTGATATGCAGAACCGGCGACATCTTGACTTTCGTCGAGTATCAAGCTGGGATATGCATTTTCTACGATACTCTTGGTGCGACTTCTGTCAGAAGTATGCAGAATCATCTAGATCGATCGTTTCGAGCTACTTAATGCGAGAAATACGTTATCTGGTGTTTTCACCACTCCACAGTGTGTTTGATATGCAGAACCGGCGACATCTTGGCTTTCGTCGGGTATCAAGCTGGGATATGCATTTTCTGCGATAATATTGGTGAGACTTCAGTCAGAAGTATGCAGAATCATCTAGATCGCTCGTTTCGAGCTATTTAATGCGACAAAACAAGTTTTCTGGTGTTTTCAACATTCCACAGTGCGTTTGATATGCAGAACCGGCGATATCTTGATTTTCGTGGTGTTTCCAGCTGAGATATGCATTTTCTGCGATAATCTTGGTGAGTCTTCTGTCAGAAGTATGCAGAATCATCAGGCCCGCTCTTTTCGAGCTATTTAATGCGAGAAACACGTTATCTGGTGTTTTCACCACTCCACCGTGTGCTTGATATGCAGAACCGGCGACATCTTGATTTTCGTGAGGTTTCAAGCTGAGATATGCATTTTCTGCGATAAAATTGGTGAGACTTCAGTCAGAAGTATGCAGAATCATCTAGATCGCTCGTTTCGAGCTATTTAATGCGACAAAACAAGTTTTCTGGTGTTTTCAACATTCCACAGTGCGTTTGATATGCAGAACCGGCGATATCTTGATTTTCATGGTGTTTCCAGCTGAGATATGCATATTCTGCGATAATCTTGGTGAGACTTCTGTCAGAAGTATGCAGAACCTTCGAGATCGCTCTTTTCGAGCTACTTAATGCGAGAAACACGTTTTCTGGTGTTTTCACCACACCACAGTTCGTTTGATATGCAGAACCGTCGATATCTTGATTTTCGCGGTCTTTCCAGCTGAGACATGTATTTTCTGCGATAATCTTGGTGAGACTTCAGTCAGAAGAATGCAGAATCATCTATGTCGCTCTTTTCGAGCTGTTTAATGCGAGAAGCACGTTTTCTGGTGTTTTCACCACTTCGCAGTGCGTTTGATATGCAGAAATGGCGAAATCTGGGTTTTCGTCGGTTTTCAACCTGAGGTATGCATTTTCTGCGATAATCTTGGTGACACTTCAGTCAGAAGTATGCAGAATCATCTAGATCGCTCGCTTCGATCTATTTAATGCGACAAAACAAGTTTTCTGGTGTTTTCAACATTCCACAGTGCGATTGATATGCAGAACCGGCGATATCTTGATTTTCGTGGTGTTTCCAGCTGAGATGTGCATTTTCTGCGATAAGCATGGTGAGTCTTCTGCCAGAAGTATGCAGAATCATCTAGATCGCTCTTTTCGAGCTATTTAATGCGAGAAACACGTTTTCTGGTGTATTTACCACTCCACAGTACGTTAGACATGCAGAACCGGAGATATCATCGTTTCTGTCGGGTTTCAAGCTGAGATATGCATTTTCTACGATAATATTGGTGGGACCTCTGTCAGAATTATGCAGAATCTTCGAGAACGCTTTTTTCGAGCTACTTAATGCGAGAAACACGTTTTCTGGTGTTTTCACCACACCACAGTGCGTTTGATATGCAGAACCGTCGATATCTTGATTTTCGCGGTCTTTCCAGCTGAGACATGTATTTTCTGCGGTAATCTTGGTGAGACTTCTGTCAGAAGTAAGCAGAATCTTCGAGAACGCACTTTTCGAGCTACGTAATGCGAGAAATACGTTTTCTGGTGTTTTCACCACACCACAGTACGTTTGATGTGCAGAACCGGAGATAACTTGGTTTTCGTGAGGTTTGAAGCTTAGGTATGCATTGTCTGCGATAATCTTGGTGAGACTTCAGTCAGAAGTATGCAGAATCATCGAGATCGCTCTTTTCGAGCTATTTAATGCGAGAAACACGTTATCTGGTGTATTGACCACTCCACAGTGCGTTTGATATGCAGAACCGGCGATATCGTGATTTTCCCGGTGTTTCCAGCTGAGATATGCATTTTCTGCTGCAATCTTGGTGAGACTTCTGTCAGAAGTACGCAGAATCATCGAGATCGCTCTTTTTGAGCAATTTAATGCGAGAAACACGTTATCTGGGGTATTGACCACTCCACAGTGCGTTTGATATGCAGAACCGGCGATATCTTGGTTTTCGTCGGGTTTCAAGCTGAGATATGTCTTTTCTATGATAATCTTGGTGAGACCACGGTCAAAAGTATGCAGAATCATCTAGATCGCTCTTTTCGAGCTATTTAATGCGAGAAACACGTTTTCTGGTGTATTCACCACTCCAGAGTGCGTTTGATATGCAGAACCGGCGATATCTTGATTTTTACGGTCTTTCCAGCTGAGACATGCATTTTCTACGATAATCTTGGTGAGACTTCTGTCAGAAGTATGCAGAATCATCGAGAACGCTCTTTTCGAGCTACTTAATGCGAGAAACACTTTATCTGGTGTTTTCACCACTCCAGAGTGCGTTTGATATGCAGAACCGGCGATATCTTGATTTTTACGGTCTTTCCAGCTGAGACATGCATTTTCTGCGGTAATCTTGGTGAGACTTCAGTCAGAAGTAAGCAGAATCTTCGAGAACGCACTTTTCGAGCTACGTAATGCGAGAAATACGTTTTCTGGTGTTTTCACCACACCACAGTACGTTTGATGTGCAGAACCGGAGATAACTTGGTTTTCGTGAGGTTTGAAGCTTAGGTATGCATTGTCTGCGATATTCTTGGTGAGACTTCAGTCAGAAGTATGCAGAATCATCGAGATCGCTCTTTTCGAGCTATTTAATGCGAGAAACACGTTATCTGGTGTATTGACCACTCCACAGTGCGTTTGATATGCAGAACCGGCGATATCGTGATTTTCCCGGTGTTTCCAGCTGAGATATGCATTTTCTGCTGCAATCTTGGTGAGACTTCTGTCAGAAGTACGCAGAATCATCGAGATCGCTCTTTTTGAGCAATTTAATGCGAGAAACACGTTATCTGGGGTATTGACCACTCCACAGTGCGTTTGATATGCAGAACCGGCGATATCTTGGTTTTCGTCGGGTTTCAAGCTGAGATATGTCTTTTCTATGATAATCTTGGTGAGACCACGGTCAAAAGTATGCAGAATCATCTAGATCGCTCTTTTCGAGCTATTTAATGCGAGAAACACGTTTTCTGGTGTATTCACCACTCCAGAGTGCGTTTGATATGCAGAACCGGCGATATCTTGATTTTTACGGTCTTTCCAGCTGAGACATGCATTTTCTACGATAATCTTGGTGAGACTTCGGTCAGAAGTATGCAGAATCATCGAGATCGCTCTTTTCGAGCTACGTAATGCGAGAAATACGTTTTCTGGTGTTTTCACCACACCACAGTACGTTTGATGTGCAGAACCGGAGATAACTTGGTTTTCGTGAGGTTTGAAGCTTAGGTATGCATTGTCTGCGATAATCTTGGTGAGACTTCTGTCAGAAGTATGCAGAATCATCGAGATCGCTCTTTTTGAGCAATTTAATGCGAGAAACACGTTATCTGGGGTATTGACCACTCCACAGTACGTTTGACAAGCAGAACCGGAGATATCTTGGTTTCGGTCGGGTTTCAAGCTGAGATATGCATTTTCTACGATAATCTTGGTGAGTCTTCTGTCAGAAGTATGCAGAATCATCGAGATCACTCTTTTCGAGCTACTTAATGCGAGAAACACTTTATCTGGTGTTTTCACCACTCCAGAGTGCGTTTGATATGCAGAACCGGCGATATCTTGATTTTTACGGTCTTTCCAGCTGAGACATGCATTTTCTACGATAATCTTGGTGAGACTTCGGTCAGAAGTATGCAGAATCATCGAGAACGCTCTTTTCGAGCTACTTAATGCGAGAAACACGTTATCTGGTGTTTTCACCACTCCACAGTGCGTTTGATATGCAGAACCGGCGATATCGTGATTTTCCCGGTGTTTCCAGCTGAGATATGCATTTTCTGCTGCAATCTTGGTGAGACTTCTGTCAGAAGTATGCAGAATCATCGAGATCGCTCTTTTTGAGCAATTTAATGCGAGAAACACGTTATCTGGTGTATTGACCACTCCACAGTGCGTTTGATATGCAGAACCGGCGATATCCTGATTTTCGTGGTGTTTCCAGCTGAGATATGCATATTCTGCGATAATCTTTGTGAGACTTCAGTCAGAAGTATGCAGAACCATCTAGATCGCTCGTTTCGAGCTATGTAATGCGAGTAACACGTTATCTGGTGTTTTCACCACTCCATAGTGCGTTTGATATGCAGAACAGGCTACATCTTGGATTTCGTGGTGTTTCCAGCTGAGATATGCATTTTCTGCGATAATCTTGGTGAGACTTCAGTCAGAAGATTGCAGAATCATCTAGATCGCTCGTTTCGAGCTATTTAATGCGAGTAACACGTTATCTGGTGTTTTCACCACTCCACAGTACGTTTGACAAGCAGAACCGGAGATATCTTGGTTTCGGTCGGGTTTCAAGCTGAGATATGTATTTTCTGCGATAATATTGGTGAGACTTCAGTCAGAGGTATGCAGAATCATCTAGATCGCTCGTTTCGAGCTACTTAATGCGAGAAACTCGTTATCTGGTGTTTTCACCACTCCACAGTGTGTTTGATATGCAGAACCGGCGACATCTTGATTTTCGTGAGGTTTCAAGCTGAGAAATGCATTTTCTGCGATAATCTTGGTGAGACTTCTGTCAGAAGTATGCAGAACCTTCGAGATCGCTCTTTTCGAGCTACTTAATGCGAGAAACTCGTTATCTGGTGTTTTCACCACTCCACAGTGCGTTTGATATGCAGAACCGGCGACATCTTGATTTTCGTGAGGTTTCAAGCTGAGATATGCATTTTCTGCGATAATCATGGTGAGAATTCTGTCAGAAGTATGCAGAACCTTCGAGATCGCTCTTTTCGAGCTACTTAATGCGAGAAACTCGTTATCTGGTGTTTTCACCACTCCACAGTGCGTTTGATATGCTGAACCGGCGACATCTTGATTTTCGTGAAGTTTCAAGCTGAGATATTCATTTTCTGCGATAATCTTGGTGAGACATCTGTCAGAAGTATGCAGAATCATCTAGATCGCTCTTTTCGAGCTATTTAATGCGAGAAACACGTTTTCTGGTGTATTCACCACTCCACAGTACGCTTGACAAGCAGAACCGGAGATATCTTGGTTTCGGTCGGGTTTCAAGCTGAGATATGCATTTTCTGCGATAATCTTGGTGAGAATTCTGTCAGAAGTATGCAGAACCTTCGAGATCGCTCTTTTCGAGCTACTTAATGCGAGAAACACTTTATCTGGTGTTTTCACCACTCCACAGTGCGTTTGATATGCAGAACCGGCGATATCTTGATTTTCATGGTGTTTCCTGCTGAGATATGCATTTTCTGCGATAATCTTGGTGAGAATTCTGTCAGAAGTATGCAGAACCTTCGAGATCGCTCTTTTCGAGCTACTTAATGCGAGAAACACGTTATCTGGTGTTTTCACCACTCCACAGTGCGTTTGATATGCAGAACCGGCGATATCTTGATTTTCATGGTGTTTCCTGCTGAGATATGCATTTTCTGCGATAATCTTGGTGAGACTTCTGTCAGAAGTATGCAGAATCATCTAGATCGCTCTTTTCGAGCTATTTAATGCGAGAAACACGTTTTCTGGTGTATTCACCACTCCACAGTACGCTTGACAAGCAGAACCGGAGATATCTTGGTTTCGGTCGGGTTTCAAGCTGAGATATGCATTTTCTGCGATAATCTTGGTGAGAATTCTGTCAGAAGTATGCAGAACCTTCGAGATCGCTCTTTTCGAGCTACTTAATGCGAGAAACACTTTATCTGGTGTTTTCACCACTCCACAGTGCGTTTGATATGCAGAACCGGCGATATCTTGATTTTCATGGTGTTTCCTGCTGAGATATGCATTTTCTGCGATAATCTTGGTGAGAATTCTGTCAGAAGTATGCAGAACCTTCGAGATCGCTCTTTTCGAGCTACTTAATGCGAGAAACACGTTATCGGGTGTTTTCACCACTCCACAGTGCGTTTGATATGCAGAACCGGCGACATCTTGATTTTCGTGAGGTTTCAAGCTGAGATATGCATTTACTGCGATAATATTGTAGAGACTTCAGTCAGAAGTATCCAGAATCATCTAGATCGCTCGCTTCGATCTATTTAATGCGACAAAACAAGTTTTCTGCTGTTTTCAACATTCCACAGTGCGTTTGATATGCAGAACCGGCGATATCTTGATTTTCATGGTGTTTCCTGCTGAGATATGCATTTTCTGCGATAATCTTGGTGAGAATTCTGTCAGAAGTATGCAGAACCTTCGAGATCGCTCTTTTCGAGCTACTTAATGCGAGAAACACGTTATCTGGTGTTTTCACCACTCCACAGTGCGTTTGATATGCAGAACCGGCGACATCTTGATTTTCGTGAGGTTTCAAGCTGAGATATGCATTTTCTGCGATAATCTTGGTGAGACTTCTGTCTGAAGTATTTTGAATCATCTAGATCGCTCTTTTCGAGCTATTTAATGCGAGAAACACGTTTTCTGGTGTTTTCACCACTCCACAGTACGTTTGACAAGCAGAACCGGAGATATCTTGGTTTCGGTCGGGTTTCAATCTGAGATATGCATTTTCTACTATAATCTTGGTGAGACCACGGTCAGAAGTATGCAGAATCATCTAGATCGCTCTTTTCGAGATATTTAATGCGAGAAACACGGTTTCTGGTGTATTCACCACTCCACAGTACGTTTGACAAGCAGAACCGGAGATATCTTGGTTTCGGTCGGGTTTCAAGCTGAGATATGCATTTTCTACGATAATCTTGGTGAGACCACGATTAGAAGTATGCAGAATCATCTAGATCGCTCTTTTCGAGCTATTTAATGCGAGAAACACGTTTTCTGGTGTATTCATCACTCCACAGAACGTTTGACAAGCAGAACCGGAGATATCTTGGTTTCGGTCGGGTTTCAAGCTGAGATATGCATTTTCTACGATAATCTTGGTGGGACCACTGTCAGAAGTATGCAGAATCATCGGGATCGCTCTTTTCGAGCTATTTAATGCGAGAAACACGTTATCTGGCTGTATTCACCACTACACAGTGCGTTTGATATGCAGAACCGGCGACATCTTGATTTTCGTGAGGTGTCATGCTGAGATATGCATTTACTGCGATAATCTTTGTGAGTCTTCTGTCAGAAGTATGCAGAATCATCTAGATCGCTCGTTTCGAGCTATCTAATGCGAAAAAACAAGTTTTCTGGTGTTTTCAACATTCCACAGTGCGTTTGATATGCAGAACCGGCGACATCTTGATTTTCGTGAGGTTTCAAGCTGAGATATGTATTTTCTGCGATAATATTGATGAGACTTCAGTCAGAAGTATGCAGAATCATCTAGATCGCTCGATTCGAGCTATTTAATGCGAAAAAACAAGTTTTCTGGTGTTTTCACCACTCCACAGTGCGTTTGATATGCAGAACCGGCGACATCTTGATTTTCGTGAGGTTTCAAGCTGAGATATGCATTTACAGCGATAATATTGGTGAGACTTCAGTCAGAAGTACCCAGAATCATCTAGATCGCTCGCTTCGATCTATTTAATGCGACAAAACAAGTTATCTGGTGTTTTCAACATTCCACAGTGCGTTTGATATGCAGAACCGTCGATATCTTGATTTTCGCGGTCTTTCCAGCTGAGACATGTATTTTCTGCGATAATCTTGGTGAGACTTCAGTCAGAAGTATGCAGAATCTTCGAGAACGCACTTTTCGAGCTACGTAATGCGAGAAATACGTTTTCTGGTGTTTTCACCACACCACAGTACGTTTGATGTGCAGAACCGGAGATAACTTGGTTTTCGTGAGGTTTGAAGCTTAGATATGCATTGTCTGCGATAATCTTGGTGAGACTTCAGTCGGAAGTATGCAGAATCATCGAGATCGCTCTTTTCGAGCTGTTTAATGCGAGAAACACATTATCTGGTGTATTGACCACTCCACAGTGCGATTGATATGCAGAACCGGCGATATCTTGATTTTCCCGGTGTTTCCAGCTGAGATATGCATTTTCTGCTGCAATCTTGGTGAGACTTCTGAAAGAAGTATGCAGAATCATCGAGCTCCTTCTTTTCGAGCAATTTAATGCGAGTAACACGTTATCTGGTGTTTTCACCACTCCACAGTGCGTTTGATATGCAGATCCGGCGATATCTTGATTTTCGTGGTGTTTCCAGCTGAGATATGCATTTTCTGCGATAATCTTTGTGAGTCTTCTGTTAGAAGTATGCAGAATCATCTAGATCGCTCGTTTCGAGCTATCTAATGCGAAAAAACAAGTTCTCTGGTGTTTTCAACATTCCACAGTGCGTTTGATATGCAGAACCGGCGATATCTTGATTTTCGTGGTGTTTCCAGCTGAGATATGCATTTTCTGCGATAATCTTGGTGAGTCTTCTGTCAGAAGTATGCAGAATCATCGAGATCGCTCTTTTCGAGCTATTTAATGCGAGAAAAACGTTATCTGGTGTTTTCACCAATCCACAGTGCGTTTGATATGCAGAACCGGCGATATCTTGGTTTTCGTGGGGTTTCCAGCTGAGATATGCATTTTCTGCGATAATCTTGGTGAGACTTCAGTCAGAAGTATGCAGAATCATCGAGATCGCTCTTTTGGAGCTATTTAATGCGAGAAACACGTTATCTGATGTATTGACCACTCCACAGTGCGTTTGATATGCAGAACCGGCGATATCTTGATTTTCCCGGTGTTTCCAGCTGAGATATGCATTTTCTACGATAATCTTGGTGAGACCACTGTCAGAAGTATGCAGAATCATCGGGATCGCTCTTTTCGAGCTATTTAATGCGAGAAACACGTTATCTGGCTGTATTCACCACTACACAGTGCGTTTGATATGCAGAACCGGCGACATCTTGATTTTCGTGAGGTTTCAAGCTGAGATATGTATTTTCTGCGATAATATTGGTGAGACTTCAGTCAGAAGTATGCAGAATCATCGAGATCGCTCTTTTCGAGCTATTTAATGCGAGAAACACGTTATCTGGTGTATTGACCACTCCACAGTGCGTTTGATATGCAGAACCGGCGATATCTTGATTTTACCGGTGTTTCCAGCTGAGATATGCATTTTCTGCTGCAATCTTGGTGAGACTTCTGTCAGAAGTATACAGAATCATCGAGATCGCTCTTTTTGAGCAATTTAATGCGAGAAACACGTTATCTGGGGTATTGACCACTCCACAGTGCGTTTGATATGCAGAACCGGCGATATCTTGGTTGTCGTCGGGTTTCAAGCTGAGATATGCATTTTCAACGATACTCTTGGTGAGACTTCTGTCAGAAGTATGCAGAATCATCTAGATCGCTCGTTTCGAGCTATCTAATGCGAAAAAACAAGTTTTCTGGTGTTTTCAACATTCCACAGTGCGTTTGATATGCAGAACCGGCGATATCTTGATTTTCGTGGTGTTTCCTGCTGAGATATGCATTTTCTGCGATAATATTGGTGAGACTTCAGTCAGAAGCATGCAGAATCATCTAGATCGCTCGTTTCGAGCTATCTAATGCGACTGAACACGTTTTCTGGTGTATTCACCACTCCACAGTACGTTTGACAAGCAGAACCGGAGATATCTTGGTTTCGGTCGTGTTTCAAGCTGAGATATGCATTTTCTGCGATAATCTTGGTGAGTCTTCTGTCAGAAGTATGCAGAATCATCGAGATCGCTCTTTTCGAGCTATTTAATGCGAGAAACACGTTATCTGGTGTATTGACCACTCCACAGTGCGTTTGATATGCAGAACCGGCGATATCTTTATTTTCCCGGTGTTTCCAGCTGAGATATGCATTTTCTGCTGCAATCTTGGTGAGACTTCTGTCAGAAGTATGCAGAATCATCGATATCGCTCATTTTGAGCAATTTAATGCGAGTAACACGTTATCTGGTGTTTTCACCACTCCACAGTGCGTTTGATATGCAGAACAGGCTACATCTTGGATTTCGTGGTGTTTCCAGCTGAGATATACATTTTCTGCGATAATCTTTATGAGTCTTCTGTCAGAAGTATGCAGAATCATCTAGATCGCACTTTACGAGCTATTTAATGCGAAAAAACTAGTTTTCTGGTGTTTTCAACATTCCACAGTGCGTTTAATATGCAGAACCGGCGATATCCTGATTTTCGTGGTGTTTCCAGCTGAGATATGCATTTTCTGCGATAATATTGGTGAGACTTCAGTCAGAAGCATGCAGAACCTTCGAGAACGCACTTTTCGAGCTATTTAATGCGAGAAACACGTTTTCTGGTGTATTCACCACTCCACAGTACGTTTGACAAGCAGAACCGGAGATATCGTGGTTTCGGTCGGGTTTCAAGCTGAGATATGCATTTTCTGCGATAATATTGGTGATACCACGGTCAGAAGTATGCAGAATCATCTAGATCGCTCTTTTCGAGCTATATAATGCGCGAAACATGTTATCTGGCTGTATTCACCACTACACAGTGCGTTTGATATGCAGAACCGGCGATATCCTGATTTTCGTGGTGTTTCCAGCTGAGATATGCATTTTCTGCGATAATCTTTGTGAGACTTCAGTCAGAAGTATGCAGAATCATCTAGATCGCTCGTTTCGAGCTATTTAATGCGAGTAACACGTTATCTGGTGTTTTCACCACTCCACAGTGCGTTTGATATGCAGAACAGGCTACATCTTGGATTTCGTGGTGTTTCCAGCTGAGATATGCATTTTCTGCGATAATCTTTGTGAGACTTCAGTCAGAAGTATGCAGAATCATCTAGATCGCTCGTTTCGAGCTATTTAATGCGAGTAACACGTTATCTGGTGTTTTCACCACTCCACAGTACGTTTGACAAGCAGAACCGGAGATATCTTGGTTTCGCTCGGGTTTCAAGCTGAGATATGCATTTTCTGCGATAATCTTGGTGAGACTTCTGTCAGAAGTATGCAGAATCATCTAGAACGCACTTCTCGAGCTATTTAATGCGAGGAACACGGTTTCTGGTGTATTCACCACTCCACAGTACGTTTAACAAGCAGAACCGGAGATATCGTGGTTTCGGTCGGGTTTCAAGCTGAGATATGCATTTTCAGCGATAATATTGGTGAGACTTCTGTCAGAAGTATGCAGAACCTTCGAGATCGCTCTTTTCGAGCTACTTAAGGCGAGAAACTCGTTATCTGGTGTTTTCACCACTCCACAGTGCGTTTGATATGCAGAACCGGCGACATCTTGATTTTCGTGAGGTTTCAAGCTGAGATATGCATTTTCTGCGATAATCTTGGTGAGAATTCTGTCAGAAGTATGCAGAACCTTCGAGATCGCTCTTTTCGAGCTACTTAATGCGAGAAACTCGTTATCTGGTGTTTTCACCACTCCACAGTGCGTTTGATATGCAGAACCGGCGACATCTTGATTTTCGTGAAGTTTCAAGCTGAGATATTCATTTTCTGCGATAATCTTGGTGAGACATCTGTCAGAAGTATGCAGAATCATCTAGATCGCTCTTTTCGAGCTATTTAATGCGAGAAACACGTTTTCTGGTGTATTCACCACTCCACAGTACGTTTGACAAGCAGAACCGGAGATATCTTGGTTTCGGTCGGGTTTCAAGCTGAGATATGCATTTTCTACGATAATCTTGGTGAGTCTTCTGTCAGAAGTATGCAGAATCATCGAGATCACTCTTTTCGAGCTACTTAATGCGAGAAACACTTTATCTGGTGTTTTCACCACTCCACAGTGCGTTTGATATGCAGAACCGGCGATATCTTGATTTTCATGGTGTTTCCTGCTGACATATGCTTTTTCTGCGATAATCTTGGTGAGAATTCTGTCAGAAGTATGCAGAACCTTCGAGATCGCTCTTTTCGAGCTACTTAATGCGAGAAACACGTTATCTGGTGTTTTCACAACTCCACAGTGCGTTTGATATGCAGAACCGGCGATATCTTGATTTTCATGGTGTTTCCTGCTGAGATATGCATTTTCTGCGATAATCTTGGTGAGTCTTCTGTCAGAAGTATGCAGAATCATCGAGATCACTCTTTTCGAGCTACTTAATGCGAGAATCACTTTATCTGGTGTTTTCACCACTCCACAGTGCGTTTGATATGCAGAACCGGCGATATCTTGATTTTCATGGTGTTTCCTGCTGAGATATGCATTTTCTGCGATAATCTTGGTGAGAATTCTGTCAGAAGTATGCAGAACCTTCGAGATCGCTCTTTTCGAGCTACTTAATGCGAGAAACACGTTATCTGGTGTTTTCACCACTCCACAGTGCGTTTGATATGCAGAACCGGCGACATCTTGATTTTCGTGAGGTTTCAAGCTGAGATATGCATTTACTGCGATAATCTTGGTGAGACTTCTGTCAGAAGTATGCAGAACCTTCGAGATCGCTCTTTTCGAGCTACTTAATGCGAGAAACTCGTTATCTGGTGTTTTCACCACTCCACAGTGCGTTTGATATGCAGAACCGCTGACATCTTGATTTTCGTGAGGTTTCAAGCTGAGATATGCATTTTCTGCGATAATCTTGGTGAGAATTCTGTCAGAAGTATGCAGAACCTTCGAGATCGCTCTTTTCGAGCTACTTAATGCGAGAAACTCGTTATCTGGTGTTTTCACCACTCCACAGTGCGTTTGATATGCAGAACCGGCGACATCTTGATTTTCGTGATGTTTCAAGCTGAGATATGCATTTTCTGCGATAATCTTGGTGAGACCACGGTTAGAAGTATGCAGAATCATCTAGATCGCTCTTTTCGAGCTATTTAATGCGAGAAACACGTTTTCTGGTGTATTCACCACTCCACAGAACGTTTGACAAGCAGAACCGGAGATATCTTGGTTTCGGTCGGGTTTCAAGCTGAGATATGCATTTTCTGCGATAATCTTGGTGAGTCTTCTGTCAGAAGTATGCAGAATCATCGAGCTCCCTCTTTTCGAGCAATTTAATGCGAGTAACACGTTATCTGGTGTTTTCACCACTCCACAGTGCGTTTGATATGCAGAACCGGCGACATCTTGATTTTCGTGAGGTTTCAAGCTGAGATATGCATTTACTGCGATAATATTGGTGAGTCTTCTGTCAGAAGTATGCAGAATCATCTAGATCGCTCATTTCGAGCTATAAAATGCGAGAAACACGTTTTTCTTTGTATTGAACACTACACAGTACGTTTGACATGCAGAAACGGAGATATCTTGGTTTCGATCGGGTTTCAAGCTGAGATATGCATTTTCTACGATAATATTGGTCAGACTTCAGTCAGAAGTATGCAGAATCATCTAGATCGCTCGTTTCGAGCTATTTAATGCGAAGAAACAAGTTTTCTGGTGTTTTCAACATTCCACAGTACGTTTGATATGCAGAACCGTCGATATCTTGATTTTCGCGGTCTTTCGAGCTGGGACATGTATTTTCTGCGATAATCTTGGTGAGACTTCAGTCAGAAGTATGCAGAATCTTCGAGAACGCACTTTTCGAGCTACGTAATGCGAGAAACATGTTTTCGGGTGTTTTCACCACACCACAGTACGTTTGATGTGCAGAACCGGAGATAACTTGGTTTTCGTGAGGTTTGAAGCTTAGATATGCATTGTCTGCGATAATCTTGGAGAGACTTCAGTCAGAAGTATGCAGAATCATCGAGATCGCTCTTTTCGAGCTATTTAATGCGAGAAACACGTTATCTGGTGTATTGACCACTCCACAGTGCGTTTGATATGCAGCACCGGCGATATCTTCATTTTCCCGGTGTTTCCAGCTGAGATATGCATTTTCTGCTGCAATCTTGGTGAGACTTCTGTCAGAAGTATGCAGAATCATCGATATCGCTCATTTTGAGCAATTTAATGCGAGAAACACGTTATCTGGGGTATTGACCACTCCACAGTGCGTTTGATATGCAGAACCGGCGATATCTTGGTTTTCGTGGGGTTTCCAGCTGAGCTATGCATTTTCTGCGATAATCTTGGTGAGACTTCAGTCAGAAGTATGCAGAATCATCTAGATCGCTCGTTCCGAGCTATTTAATGCAAAAAGACAAGTTTCCTTGTGTTTTGACCACTCCACAGTGCGTTTGATATGTAGAGCCGCCGATAACTTGGTTTTCGTGGGGTTTCCAGCTGAAATATGCATTTTCTGCGTTAATCATTGTGTTTCATCTATGAGAAGTATGCAGAATCATCCAGAACGCTCTTTTCGAGCTAGTTAATGCGAGTAACACGTTTTCTGATGTTTTCACCACTCCACAGTGCGTTTGATACGCAGAACCGCCGATATCTTGGTTTTCGTGGGGTTTCCAGCTGAGATATGCATTTTCTGCGATAATCTTGGTGAGACTTCAGTCAGAAGTATGCAGAATCATCTAGATCGCTCTTTTCGAGCTATTTAATGCGAAAAAACAAGTTATCTGGTGTTTTCAACATTCCACAGTGCGTTTGATATGCAGAACCGGCGATATCTTGATTTTCGTGGTGTTTCCAGCTGAGATATGCATCTTCTGCTGCAATCTTGGTGAGACTTCTGTCCGAAGTATGCAGAATCATCGATATCGCTCTTTTCGAGCTATTTAATGCGAAAAAACAAGTTTTCTGGTGTTTTCAACATTCCACAGTGCGTATGATATGCAGAACCGGCGATATCTTGATTTTCGTGGTGTTTCCAGCTGAGATATGCATTTTCTGCTGCAATCTTGGTGAGACTTCTGTCCGAAGTATGCAGAATCATCGATATCGCTCTTTTCGAGCTATTTAATGCGAGAAACACGTTTTCTGGTGTTTTCACCACTTCGCAGTGCGTTTGAAATGCAGAAATGACGAAATCTTGGTTTTCGTCGGCTTTCAACCTGAGGTATGCATTTTCTGCGATAATCTTGGTGCGACTTCAGTCAGAAGTATGCAGAATCATCGAGATCGCTCTTTTCGAGCTATTTAATGCGAGAAACACGTTATCTGGTGGATTGACCACACCACAGTGCGTGTGATATGCAGAACCGGCGATATCTTTATTTTCCCGGTGTTTCCAGCTGAGATATTCATTTTCTGCTGCAATCTTGGTGAGACTTCTGTCAGAAGTATGCAGAATCATCGATATCGCTCATTTTGAGCAATTTAATGCGAGAAACACGTTATCTGGGGTATTGACCACTTCACAGTGCGTTTGATATGCAGAACCGGCGATATCTTGGTTTTCGTGGGGTTTCCAGCTGAGATATGCATTTTCTGCGATAATCTTGGTGAGACTTCAGTCAGAAGTATGCAGAATCATCTAGATCGCTCTTTTCGAGCTATTTAATGCGAAAAAACAAGTTTTCTGGTGTTTTCAACATTCCACAGTGCGTATGATATGCAGAACCGGCGATATCTTGATTTTCGTGGTGTTTCCAGCTGAGATATGCATTTTCTGCTGCAATCTTGGTGGGACTTCTGTCCGAAGTATGCAGAATCATCGATATCGCTCTTTTCGAGCTATTTAATGCGAGAAACACGTTTTCTGGTGTTTTCACCACTTCGCAGTGCGTTTGAAATGCAGAAATGGCGAAATCTTGGTTTTCGTCGGCTTTCAACCTGAGGTATGCATTTTCTGCGATAATCTTGGTGCGACTTCAGTCAGAAGTATGCAGAATCATCGCGATCGCTCTTTTCGAGCTATTTAATGCGAGAAACACGTTTTCTGATGTTTTCACCACTCCACAGTGCGTTTGATACGCAGAACCGCCGATATCTTGGTTTTCGAGGGGTTTCCAGCTGAGATATGCATTTTCTGCGATAATCTTGGTGAGACTTCAGTCAGAAGTATGCAGAATCATCTAGATCGCTCTTTTCGAGCTATTTAATGCGAAAAAACAAGTTTTCTGGTGTTTTCAACATTCCACAGTGCGTATGATATGCAGAACCGGCGATATCTTGATTTTCGTGGTGTTTCCAGCTGAGATATGCATTTTCTGCTGCAATTTTGGTGAGACTTCTGTCCAAAGTATGCAGAATCATCGATATCGCTCTTTTCGAGCTATTTAATGCGAGAAACGCGTTTACTGGTGTTTTCACCACTTCGCAGTGCGTTTGAAATGCAGAAATGGCGATATCTTGGTTTTCGTGGGGTTTCCAGCTGAGATATGCATTTTCTGCGATAATCTTGGTGAGACTTCAGTCAGAAGTATGCAGAATCATCTAGATCGCTCTTTTCGAGCTATTTAATGCGAAAAAACAAGTTTTCTGGTGTTTTCAACATTCCACAGTGCGTATGATATGCAGAACCGGCGATATCTTGATTTTCGTGGTGTTTCCAGCTGAGATATGCATTTTCTGCTGCAATCTTGGTGAGACTTCTGTCCGAAGTATGCAGAATCATCGATATCGCTCTTTTCGAGCTATTTAATGCGAGAAACACGTTTTCAGGTGTTTTCACCACTTCGCAGTGCGTTTGAAATGCAGAAATGGCGAAATCTTGGTTTTCGTCGGCTTTCAACCTGAGGTATGCATTTTCTGCGATAATCTTGGTGGGACTTCAGTCAGAAGTATGCAGAATCATCGCGATCGCTCTTTTCGAGCTATTTAATGCGAGAAACACGTTTTCTGATGTTTTCACCACTCCACAGTGCGTTTGATACGCAGAACCGCCGATATCTTGGTTTTCGAGGGGTTTCCAGCTGAGATATTCATTTTCTGCGATAATCTTGGTGAGACTTCAGTCAGAAGTATGCAGAATCATCTAGATCGCTATTTTCGAGCTATTTAATGCGAAAAAACAAGTTTTCTGGTGTTTTCAACATTCCACAGTGCGTATGATATGCAGAACCGGCGATATCTTGATTTTCGTGGTGTTTCCAGCTGAGATATGCATTTTCTGCTGCAATCTTGGTGAGACTTCTGTCCGAAGTATGCAGAATCATCGATATCGCTCTTTTCGAGCTATTTAATGCGAGAAACGCGTTTTCTGGTGTTTTCACCACTTCGCAGTGCGTTTGATATGCAGAACCGGCGATATCTTGGTTTTCGTGGGGTTTCCAGCTGAGATATGCATTTTCTGCGATAATCTTGGTGAGACTTCAGTCAGAAGTATGCAGAATCATCTAGTTCGCTCGTTCCGAGCTATTTAATGCGAAAAAACAAGTTTCCTTGTGTTTTGACCACTCCACAGTGCGTTTGATATGTAGAGCCGCCGATAACTTGGTTTTCGTGGTGTTTCCAGCTGAGATATGCATCTTCTGCTGCAATCTTGGTGAGACTTCTGTCCGAAGTATGCAGAATCATCGATATCGCTCTTTTCGAGCTATTTAATGCGAGAAACACGTTATCTGGTGTTTTCACCACTTCGCAGTGCGTTTGAAATGCAGAAATGACGAAATCTTGGTTTTCGTCGGCTTTCAACCTGAGGTATGCATTTTCTGCGATAATCTTGGTGCGACTTCAGTCAGAAGTATGCAGAATCATCGAGATCGCTCTTTTCGAGCTATTTAATGCGAGAAACACGTTATCTGGTGGATTGACCACACCACAGTGCGTGTGATATGCAGAACCGGCGATATCTTTATTTTCCCGGTGTTTCCAGCTGAGATATGCATGTTCTGCTGCAATCTTGGTGAGACTTCTGTCAGAAGTATGCAGAATCATCAATATCGCTCATTTTGAGCAATTTAATGCGAGAAACACGTTATCTTGGGTATTGACCACTCCACAGTGCGTTTGATATGCAGAACCGGCGATATCTTGGTTTTCGTGGGGTTTCCAGCTGAGATATGCATTTTCTGCGATAATCTTGGTGAGACTTCAGTCAGAAGTATGCAGAATCATCTAGATCGCTCTTTTCGAGCTATTTAATGCGAAAAAACAAGTTTTCTGGTGTTTTCAACATTCCACAGTGCGTATGATATGCAGAACCGGCGATATCTTGATTTTCGTGGTGTTTCCAGCTGAGACATGCATTTTCTGCTGCAATCTTGGTGAGACTTCTGTCCGAAGTATGCAGAATCATCGATATCGCTCTTTTCGAGCTATTTAATGCGAGAAACACGTTTTCTGGGGTTTTCACCACTTCGCAGTGCGTTTGAAATGCAGAAATGGCGAAATCTTGGTTTTCGTCGGCTTTCAACCTGAGGTATGCATTTTCTGCGATAATCTTGGTGCGACTTCAGTCAGAAGTATGCAGAATCATCGCGATCGCTCTTTTCGAGCTATTTAATGCGAGAAACACGTTTTCTGATGTTTTCACCACTCCACAGTGCGTTTGATACGCAGAACCGCCGATATCTTGGTTTTCGAGGGGTTTCCAGCTGAGATATGCATTTTCTGCGATAATCTTGGTGAGACTTCAGTCAGAAGTATGCAGAATCATCTAGATCGCTCTTTTCGAGCTATTTAATGCGAAAAAACAAGTTTTCTGGTGTTTTCAACAATCCACAGTGCGTATGATATGCAGAACCGGCGATATCTTGATTTTCGTGGTGTTTCCAGCTGAGATATGCATTTTCTGCTGCAATCTTGGTGAGACTTCTGTCCGAAGTATGCAGAATCATCGATATCGCTCTTTTCGAGCTATTTAATGCGAGAAACGCGTTTTCTGGTGTTTTCACCACTTCGCAGTGCGTTTGAAATGCAGAAATGGCGAAATCTTGGTTTTCGTGGGCTTTCAACCTGAGGTATGCATTTTCTGCGATAATCTTGGTGCGACTTCAGTCAGAAGTATGCAGAATCATCGCGATCGCTCTTTTCGAGCTATTTAATGCGAGAAAAACGTTATCTGGTGTTTTCACCACTCCACAGTGCGTTAGATATGCAGAACCGGCGATATCTTGGTTTTCGTGGGGTTTCCAGCTGAGATATGCATTTTCTGCGATAATCTTGGTGAGACTTCAGTCAGAAGTATGCAGAATCATCTAGATCGCTCTTTTCGAGCTATTTAATGCGAGAAAAACGTTATCTGTTGTTTTCACCACTCCACAGTGCGTTTGATATGCAGAACCGGCGATATCTTGGTTTTCGTGGGGTTTCCAGCTGAGATATGCATTTTCTGCGATAATCTTGGTGACACTTCTGTCAGGAGTATGCAGAATCATCGAGATCGCTCTTTTTGAGCAATTTAATGCGAGAAACACGTTATCTGGGGTATTGACCACTCCACAGTGCGTTTGATATGCAGAACCGGCGATATCTTGGTTTTCGTCGGGTTTCAAGCTGAGATATGCATTTTCAACGATAATCTTGGTGAGACTTCTGTCAGAAGTATGCAGAATCATCTAGATCGCTCGTTTCGAGCTATCTAATGCGGAAAAACAAGTTTTCTGGTGTTTTCACCACTCCACAGTGCGTTTGATATGCAGAACCGGCGATATCTTGATTTTCCCGGTGTTTCCAGCTGAGATATGCATTTTCTGCTGCAATCTTGGTGAGACTCCTGTCGGAAGTATGCAGAATCATCTAGATCGCTCGTTTCGAGCTATCTAATGCGAAAAAACAAGTTTTCTGGTGTTTTCAACATTCCACAGTGAGTTTGATATGCAGAACCGGCGATATCTTGATTTTCGTGGTCCTTCCAGCTGAGACATGTATTTTCTGCGATAATCTTGGTGAGACTTCAGTCAGAAGTATGCAGAATCTTCGAGAACGCACTTTTCGAGCTACGTAATGCGAGAAACACATTATCTGGTGTATTGACCACTCCACAGTGCGTTTGATATGCAGAACCGGCGATATCTTGATTTTCCCGGTGTTTCCAGCTGAGATATGCATTTTCTGCTACAATCTTGGTGAGGCTTCTGTCAGAAGTATGCAGAATCATCGATATCGCTCATTTTGAGCAATTTAATGCGAGAAACACGTTATCTGGGGTATTGACCACTCCACAGTGCGTTTGATATGCAGAACCGGCGATATCTTGATTTTCCCGGTGTTTCCAGCTGAGATATGCATTTTCTGCTACAATCTTGGTGAGGCTTCTGTCAGAAGTATGCAGAATCATCGATATCGCTCATTTTGAGCAATTTAATGCGAGAAACACGTTATCTGGGGTATTGACCACTCCACAGTGCGTTTGATATGCAGAACCGGCGATATCTTGGTTTTCGTGGGGTTTCCAGCTGAGCTATGCATTTTCTGCGATAATCTTGGTGAGACTTCTGTCAGAAGTATGCAGAATCATGGAGATCGCTCTTTTCGAGCTATTTAATGCGAGAAACACGTTATCTGGTGTATTGACCACTCCACAGTGCGTTTGATATGCAGAACCGGCGATATCTTGATTTTCCCGGTGTTTCCAGCTGAGATATGCATTTTCTGCTACAATCTTGGTGAGGCTTCTGTCAGAAGTATGCAGAATCATCGATATCGCTCATTTTGAGCAATTTAATGCGAGAAACACGTTATCTGTGGTATTGACCACTCCACAGTGCGTTTGATATGCAGAACCGGCGATATCTTGGTTTTCGTGGGGTTTCCAGCTGAGCTATGCATTTTCTGCGATAATCTTGGTGAGACTTCTGTCAGAAGTATGCAGAATCATGGAGATCGCTCTTTTCGAGCTATTTGATGCGAGAAAAACGTTATCTGGTGTTTTCACCACTCCACAGTGCGTTTGATATGCAGAACCGGCGATATCTTGGTTTTCGTGGGGTTTCCAGCTGAGATATGCATTTTCTGCGATAATCTTGGTGAGACTTCAGTCAGAAGTATGCAGAATCATCTAGATCGCTCGTTTAGTGCTATTTAATGCGAAAAAACAAGTTTCCTTGTGTTTCGACCACTCCACAGTGCGTTTGATATGCAGAACCGGCGATATCTTGGTTTTCGTGGGGTTTCCAGCTGAGATATGCATTTTCTGCGATAATCTTGGTGAGACTTCAGTCAGAAGTATGCAGAATCATCTAGATCGCTCTTTTCGAGCTATTTAATGCGAAAAAACAAGTTTTCTGGTGTTTTCAACATTCCACAGTGCGTTTGATATGCAGAACCGGCGATATCTTGATTTTCGTGGTGTTTCCAGCTGAGATATGCATTTTCTGCTGCCATCTTGGTGAGACTTCTGTCCGAAGTATGCAGAATCATCGATATCGCTCTTTTCGAGCTATTTAATGCGAGAAACACGTTTTCTGGTGTTTTCACCACTTCGCAGTGCGTTTGATATGCAGAAATGGCGAAATCTTGGTTTTCGTCGGTTTTCAACCTGAGGTATGCATTTTCTGCGATAATCTTGGTGCGACTTCTGTCAGAAGCATGCAGAATCATCGAGATCGCTCTTTTCGAGCTATTTAATGCGAGCAAAACGTTATCTGGTGTTTTCACCACTCCACAGTGCGTTTGATATGCAGAACAGGCGACATCTTGGATTTCGTGGTGTTTCCAGCTGAGATATGCATTTTCTGCGATAATCTTGGTGAGACCACGGTCAGAAGTATGCAGAAACATCTAGATCGCTCTTTTCGAGCTATTTAATGCGAGAAACACGTTTTCTGGTGTATTCACCACTGCACAGTACGTTTGACAAGCAGAACCGGAGATCCCTTGGTTGCGGTCGGGTTTCAAGCTGAGATATGCATTTTCTACGATAATCTTGGTGAGACCACTGTCAGAAGTATGCAGAATCAACTAGATCGCTCGTTTCGAGCTATTTAATGCGACTAAACACGTTTTCTGGTGTACTCACCACTCCATAGTACGTTTGACAAGCAGAACCGGCGATATCTTTATTTTCATGGTGTTTCCAGCTGAGATATGCATTTTCTGCGATAATCTTTGTGAGACTTCAGTCAGAAGTATGCAGAATCATCTAGATCGCTCGTTTCGAGCTATTTAATGCGAGTAACACGTTATCTGGTGTTTTCACCACTCTACAGTGCGTTTGATATGCAGAACAGGCGACATCTTGGATTTCGTGGTGTTTCCAGCTGAGATATGCATTTTCTGCGATAATGTTGGTGAGACTTCAGTCAGAAGTATGCAGAATCAACTAGATCGCTCGTTTCGAGCTATTTAATGCGACTAAACACGTTTTCTGGTGTATTCACCACTCCACAGTACGTTTGACAAGCAGAACCGGAGATATCTTGGTTTCGGTCGGGTTTCAAGCTGAGATATGCATTTTGTATGATAATCTTGGTGAGACCACGGTCAGAAGTATGCAGAATCATCTAGATCGCTCTTTTCGAGCTACTTAATGCGAGAAACAGGTTTTCTGGTGTATTCACCACTCCACAGTACGTTTGACAAGCAGAACCGGCGATATCTTGGTTTTCGTCGGGTTTCAAGCTGAGATACGCATTTTCTGCGATAATATTGGTGAGACTTCAGTCAGAAGTATGCAGAATCATCTAGATCGCTAGTTTCGAGCTATTTAATGCGACAAAACAAGTTTTCTGGTGTTTTCAACATTCCACAGTGCGTTTGATATGCAGAACCGGCGATATCTTGATTTTCATGGTGTCTCCAGCTGAGATATGCATTTTCTGCGATAATATTGGTGAGACTTCAGTCAGAAGTATGCAGAATCATCTAGATCGCTCGTTTCGAGCTATTTAATGCGACTAAACACGTTTTCTGGTGTATTCACCACTCCACAGTACGTTTGACAAGCAGAACAGGCGACATCTTGGATTTCGTGGTGTTTCCAGCTGAGATATGCATTTTCTGCGATAATCTTGGTGAGACCACGGTCAGAAGTATGCAGAAACATCTAGATCGCTCTTTTCGAGCTATTTAATGCGAGAAACACGTTTTCTGGTGTATTCACCACTGCACAGTACGTTTGACAAGCAGAACCGGAGATCCCTTGGTTGCGGTCGGGTTTCAAGCAGAGATATGCATTTTCTACGATAATCTTGGTGAGACCACTGTCAGAAGTATGCAGAATCATCGGGATCGCTCTTTTCGAGCAATTTAATGCGAGTAACACGTTATCTGGTTTTTTCAACATTCCACAGTGCGTTTGATATGCAGAATCGGCGATATCTTGATTTTCATGGTGTTTCCAGCTGAGATATGCATTTTCTGCGATAATCTTTGTCAGACTTCAGTCAGAAGTATGCAGAATCATCTAGATCGCTCGTTTCGAGCTATTTAATGCGAGAAACAGGTTTTCTGGTGTATTCACCACTCCACAGTACGTTTGACAAGCAGAACCGGAGATATCTTGGTTTCGGTCGGGTTTCAACCTGAGATATGCATTTTCTACGATAATCTTGGTGAGACTTCTGTCAGAAGTATGCAGAATCATGGAGATCGCTCTTTTCGAGCTATTTGATGCGAGAAAAACGTTATCTGGTGTTTTCACCACTCCACAGTGCGTTTGATATGCAGAACCGGCGATATCTTGGTTTTCGTGGGGTTTCCAGCTGAGATATGCATTTTCTGCGATAATCTTGGTGAGACTTCAGTCAGAAGTATGCAGAATCATCTAGATCGCTCGTTTAGTGCTATTTAATGCGAAAAAACAAGTTTCCTTGTGTTTCGACCACTCCACAGTGCGTTTGATATGCAGAACCGGCGATATCTTGGTTTTCGTGGGGTTTCCAGCTGAGATATGCATTTTCTGCGATAATCTTGGTGAGACTTCAGTCAGAAGTATGCAGAATCATCTAGATCGCTCTTTTCGAGCTATTTAATGCGAAAAAACAAGTTTTCTGGTGTTTTCAACATTCCACAGTGCGTTTGATATGCAGAACCGGCGATATCTTGATTTTCGTGGTGTTTCCAGCTGAGATATGCATTTTCTGCTGCCATCTTGGTGAGACTTCTGTCCGAAGTATGCAGAATCATCGATATCGCTCTTTTCGAGCTATTTAATGCGAGAAACACGTTTTCTGGTGTTTTCACCACTTCGCAGTGCGTTTGATATGCAGAAATGGCGAAATCTTGGTTTTCGTCGGTTTTCAACCTGAGGTATGCATTTTCTGCGATAATCTTGGTGCGACTTCTGTCAGAAGCATGCAGAATCATCGAGATCGCTCTTTTCGAGCTATTTAATGCGAGCAAAACGTTATCTGGTGTTTTCACCACTCCACAGTGCGTTTGATATGCAGAACAGGCGACATCTTGGATTTCGTGGTGTTTCCAGCTGAGATATGCATTTTCTGCGATAATCTTGGTGAGACCACGGTCAGAAGTATGCAGAAACATCTAGATCGCTCTTTTCGAGCTATTTAATGCGAGAAACACGTTTTCTGGTGTATTCACCACTGCACAGTACGTTTGACAAGCAGAACCGGAGATCCCTTGGTTGCGGTCGGGTTTCAAGCTGAGATATGCATTTTCTACGATAATCTTGGTGAGACCACTGTCAGAAGTATGCAGAATCAACTAGATCGCTCGTTTCGAGCTATTTAATGCGACTAAACACGTTTTCTGGTGTACTCACCACTCCATAGTACGTTTGACAAGCAGAACCGGCGATATCTTTATTTTCATGGTGTTTCCAGCTGAGATATGCATTTTCTGCGATAATCTTTGTGAGACTTCAGTCAGAAGTATGCAGAATCATCTAGATCGCTCGTTTCGAGCTATTTAATGCGAGTAACACGTTATCTGGTGTTTTCACCACTCTACAGTGCGTTTGATATGCAGAACAGGCGACATCTTGGATTTCGTGGTGTTTCCAGCTGAGATATGCATTTTCTGCGATAATGTTGGTGAGACTTCAGTCAGAAGTATGCAGAATCAACTAGATCGCTCGTTTCGAGCTATTTAATGCGACTAAACACGTTTTCTGGTGTATTCACCACTCCACAGTACGTTTGACAAGCAGAACCGGAGATATCTTGGTTTCGGTCGGGTTTCAAGCTGAGATATGCATTTTGTATGATAATCTTGGTGAGACCACGGTCAGAAGTATGCAGAATCATCTAGATCGCTCTTTTCGAGCTACTTAATGCGAGAAACAGGTTTTCTGGTGTATTCACCACTCCACAGTACGTTTGACAAGCAGAACCGGCGATATCTTGGTTTTCGTCGGGTTTCAAGCTGAGATACGCATTTTCTGCGATAATATTGGTGAGACTTCAGTCAGAAGTATGCAGAATCATCTAGATCGCTAGTTTCGAGCTATTTAATGCGACAAAACAAGTTTTCTGGTGTTTTCAACATTCCACAGTGCGTTTGATATGCAGAACCGGCGATATCTTGATTTTCATGGTGTCTCCAGCTGAGATATGCATTTTCTGCGATAATATTGGTGAGACTTCAGTCAGAAGTATGCAGAATCATCTAGATCGCTCGTTTCGAGCTATTTAATGCGACTAAACACGTTTTCTGGTGTATTCACCACTCCACAGTACGTTTGACAAGCAGAACAGGCGACATCTTGGATTTCGTGGTGTTTCCAGCTGAGATATGCATTTTCTGCGATAATCTTGGTGAGACCACGGTCAGAAGTATGCAGAAACATCTAGATCGCTCTTTTCGAGCTATTTAATGCGAGAAACACGTTTTCTGGTGTATTCACCACTGCACAGTACGTTTGACAAGCAGAACCGGAGATCCCTTGGTTGCGGTCGGGTTTCAAGCAGAGATATGCATTTTCTACGATAATCTTGGTGAGACCACTGTCAGAAGTATGCAGAATCATCGGGATCGCTCTTTTCGAGCAATTTAATGCGAGTAACACGTTATCTGGTTTTTTCAACATTCCACAGTGCGTTTGATATGCAGAATCGGCGATATCTTGATTTTCATGGTGTTTCCAGCTGAGATATGCATTTTCTACGATAATCTTGGTGAGACCACTGTCAGAAGTATGCAGAATCATCTAGATCGCTCTTTTCGAGCTATTTAATGCGAGAAACAGGTTTTCTGGTGTACTCACCACTCCATAGTACGTATGACAAGCAGAACCGGAGATATCTTGGTTTCGGTCGGGTTTCAAGCTGAGATATGCATTTTCTACGATAATCTTGGTGAGACCACGGTCAGAAGTATGCAGAATCATCTAGATCGCTCTTTTCGAGCTATTTAATGCGAGAAACAGGTTTTCTGGTGTATTCACCACTCCACAGTACGTTTGACAAGCAGAACCGGAGATATCTTGGTTTCGGTCGGGTTTCAACCTGAGATATGCATTTTCTACGATAATCTTGGTGAGACCACTGTCAGAAGTATGCAGAATCATCGGGATCGCTCTTTTCGAGCAATTTAATCCGAGTAACACGTTATCTGGTGTTTTCAACATTCCACAGTGCGTTTGATATGCAGAATCGGCGATATCTTGATTTTCATGGTGTTTCCAGCTGAGATATGCATTTTCTACGATAATCTTGGTGAGACCACTGTCAGAAGTATGCAGAATCATCTTGATCGCTCGTTTCGAGCTATTAAATGCGACAAAACAAGTTTTCTGGTGTTTTCAACATTCCACAGTGCGTTTGATATGCAGAACCGGCGATATCTTTATTTTCATGGTGTTTCCAGCTGAGATATGCATTTTCTGCGATAATCTTTGTCAGACTTCAGTCAGAAGTATGCAGAATCATCTAGATCGCTCGTTTCGAGCTATTTAATGCGAGTAACACGTTATCTGGTGTTTTCACCACTCTACAGTGCGTTTGATATGCAGAACAGGCGACATCTTGGATTTCGTGGTGTTTCCAGCTGAGATATGCATTTTCTGCGATAATGTTGGTGAGACTTCAGTCAGAAGTATGCAGAATCAACTAGATCGCTCGTTTCGAGCTATTTAATGCGACTAAACACGTTTTCTGGTGTATTCACCACTCCACAGTACGTTTGACAAGCAGAACCGGAGATATCTTGGTTTCGGTCGGGTTTCAAGCTGAGATATGCATTTTGTATGATAATCTTGGTGAGACCACGGTCAGAAGTATGCAGAATCATCTAGATCGCTCTTTTCGAGCTACTTAATGCGAGAAACAGGTTTTCTGGTGTATTCACCACTCCACAGTACGTTTGACAAGCAGAACCGGCGATATCTTGGTTTTCGTCGGGTTTCAAGCTGAGATACGCATTTTCTGCGATAATATTGGTGAGACTTCAGTCAGAAGTATGCAGAATCATCTAGATCGCTAGTTTCGAGATATTTAATGCGACAAAACAAGTTTTCTGGTGTTTTCAACATTCCACAGTGCGTTTGATATGCAGAACCGGCGATATCTTGATTTTCATGGTGTTTCCAGCTGAGATATGCATTTTCTGCGATAATATTGGTGAGACTTCAGTCAGAAGTATGCAGAATCATCTAGATCGCTCGTTTCGAGCTCTTTAATGCGACTAAACACGTTTTCTGGTGTATTCACCACTCCACAGTACGTTTGACAAGCAGAACCGGAGATATCTTGGTTTCGGTCGGGTTTCAAGCTGAGATATGCATTTTCTATGATAATCTTGGTGAGATCACGGTCAGAAGTATGCAGAATCATCTAGATCGCTCTTTTCGAGCTATTTAATGCGAGAAACAGGTTTTCTGGTGTATTCACCACTCCACAGTACGTTTGACAAGCAGAACCGGAGATATCTTGGTTTCGGTCGGGTTTCAAGCTGAGATATACATTTTCTGCGATAATCTTGGTGAGTCTTCTGTCAGAAGTGTGCAGAATCATCTAGATCGCAGGTTTCGAGCTATTTAATGCGACTAAACAGGTTTTCTGGTGTACTCACCACTCCACAGTACGTTTGACAAGCAGAACCGGAGATATCTTGGTTTCGGTCGGGTTTCAAGCTGAGATATACATTTTCTGCGATAATCTTGGTGAGTCTTCTGTCAGAAGTATGCAGAATCATCTAGATCGCTCGTTTCGAGCTATTTAATGCGACTAAACACGTTTTCTGGTGTATTCACCACTCCACAGTACGTTTGACAAGCAGAACCGGAGATATCTTGGTTTCGGTCGGGTTTCAAGCTGAGATATCCATTTTCTACGATAATCTTGGTGAGACCACGGTCAGAAGTATGCAGAAACATCTGGATCGCTCTTTTCGAGCTATGTAATGCGAGATACACGTTTTCTGGTGCATTCACCACTCCACAGTACGTTTGACAAGCAGAACCGGAGATATCTTGGTTTCGGTCGGGTTTCAAGCTGAGATATGCATTTTCTACGATAATCTTGGTGAGACCACTGTCAGAAGTATGCAGAATCATCGGGATCGCTCTTTTCGAGCAATTTAATCCGAGTAACACGTTATCTGGTGTTTTCACCACTCCACAGTGCGTTTGATATGCAGAACCGGCGATATCTTGGTTTTCGTCGGATTTCAAGCTGAGATATGCATTTTCTGCGATAATATTGGTGAGACTTCAGTCAGAAGTATGCAGAATCATCGGGATCGCTCTTTTCTAGCAATTTAATCCGAGTAACACGTTATCTGGTGTTTTCACCACTCCACAGTGCGATTAATATGCAGAACCGGCGATATCTTGGTTTTCGTCGGATTTCAAGCTGAGATATGCATTTTCTGCGATAATATTGGTGAGACTTCCGTCAGAAGTATGCAGAATCATCTAGATCGCTCGTTTCGAGCTATTTAATGCGACAAAACAAGTTTTCTGGTGTTTTCAACATTCCACAGTGCGTTTGATATGCAGAACAGGCGACATCTTGGATTTCGTGGTGTTTCCAGCTGAGATATGCATTTTCTGCGATAATGTTGGTGCGACTTCAGTCAGAAGTATGCAGAATCAACTAGATCGCTCGTTTCGAGCTATTTAATGCGACTAAACACGTTTTCTGGTGTATGCACCACTCCACAGTACGTTTGACAAGCAGAACCGGAGATATCTTGGTTTCGGTCGGCTTTCAAGCTGAGATATGCATTTTGTATGATAATCTTGGTGAGACCACGGTCAGAAGTATGCAGAATCATCTAGATCGCTCTTTTCGAGCTATTTAATGCGAGAAACAGGTTTTCTGGTGTATTCACCACTCCACAGTACGTTTGACAAGCAGATCCGGCGATATCTTGGTTTTCGTCGGGTTTCAAGCTGAGATACGCATTTTCTGCGATAATATTGGTGAGACTTCAGTCAGAAGTATGCAGAATCATCTAGATCGCTAGTTTCGAGCTATTTAATGCGACAAAACAAGTTTTCTGGTGTTTTCAACATTCCACAGTGCGTTTGATATGCAGAACCGGCGATATCTTGATTTTCTTGGTGTTTCCAGCTGAGATATGCATTTTCTGCGATAATATTGGTGAGACTTCAGTCAGAAGTATGCAGAATCATCTAGATCGCTCGTTTCGAGCTATTTAATGCGACTAAACACGTTTTCTGGTGTATTCACCACTCCACAGTACGTTTGACAAGCAGAACCGGAGATATCTTGGTTTCGGTCGGGTTTCATGCTGAGATATGCATTTTCTACGATAATCTTGGTGAGACCACGGTCAGAAGTATGCAGAAACATCTGGATCGCTCTTTTCGAGCTATGTAATGCGAGATACACGTTTTCTGGTGCATTCACCACTCCACAGTACGTTTGACAAGCAGAACCGGAAATATCTTGGTTTCGGTCGGGTTTCAAGCTGAGATATGCATTTTCTACGATAATCTTGGTGAGACCACTGTCAGAAGTATGCAGAATCATCGGGATCGCTCTTTTCGAGCAATTTAATCCGAGTAACACGTTATCTGGTGTTTTCACCACTCCACAGTGCGTTTGATATGCAGAACCGGCGATATCTTGGTTTTCGTCGGATTTCAAGCTGAGATATGCATTTTCTGCGATAATATTGGTGAGACTTCAGTCAGAAGTATGCAGAATCATCTAGATCGCTCGTTTCGAGCTATTTAATGCGACAAAACAAGTTTTCTGGTGTTTTCAACATTCCACAGTGCGTTTGATATGCAGAACCGGCGATATCTTGATTTGCATGGTGTTTCCAGCTGAGATATGCATTTTCTGCGATAATCTTTGTGAGACTTCAGTCAAAAGTATGCAGAATCATCTAGATCGCTCGTTTCGAGCTATTTAATGCGACTAAACACGTTTTCTGGTGTATTCACCACTCCACAGTATGTTTGACAAGCAGAACCGGAGATATCTTGGTTTCGGTCGGGTTTCAAGCTGAGATATGCATTTTCTATGATAATCTTGGTGAGATCACGGTCAGAAGTATGCAGAATCATCTAGATCGCTCTTTTCGAGCTATTTAATGCGAGAAACAGGTTTTCTGGTGTATTCACCACTCCACAGTACGTTTGACAAGCAGAACCGGAGATATCTTGGTTTCGGTCGGGTTTCAAGCTGAGATATGCATTTTCTACGATAATCTTGGTGAGACCACTGTCAGAAGTATGCAGAATCATCTGGATCGCTCTTTTCGAGCTATGTAATGCGAGATACACGTTTTCTGGTGCATTCACCACTCCACAGTACGTTTGACAAGCAGAACCGGAGATATCTTGGTTTCGGTCGGGTTTCAAGCTGAGATATGCATTTTCTACGATAATCTTGGTGAGACCACTGTCAGAAGTATGCAGAATCATCGGGATCGCTCTTTTCGAGCAATTTAATCCGAGTAACACGTTATCTGGTGTTTTCAACATTCCACAGTGCGTTTGATATGCAGAATCGGCGATATCTTGATTTTCATGGTGTTTCCAGCTGAGATATGCATTTTCTACGATAATCTTGGTGAGACCACTGTCAGAAGTATGCAGAATCATCTTGATCGCTCGTTTCGAGCTATTTAATGCGACAAAACAAGTTTTCTGGTGTCTTCAACATTCCACAGTGCGTTTGATATGCAGAACCGGCGATATCTTGATTTTCATGGTGTTTCCAGCTGAGATATGCATTTTCTGCGATAATCTTGGTGAGTCTTCTGTCAGAAGTATGCAGAATCATCGAGATATCTCTTTTCGAGTAATTTAATGCGAGTATCACGTTATCTGGTGTTTTCACCACTCCACAGTGCGTTTGATATGCAGAACAGGCGACATCTTGGATTTCGTGGTGTTTCCAGCTGAGATATGCATTTTCTGCGCTAATCTTGGTGAGACCACGGTCAGAAGTATGCAGAATCATCTAGATCGCTCGTTTCGAGCTATTTAATGCGACAAAACAAGTTTTCTGTTGTTTTCAACATTCCACAGTGCGTTTGATATGCAGAACCGGCGATATCTTGATTTGCATGGTGTTTCCAGCTGAGATATGCATTTTCTGCGATAATCTTTGTGAGACTTCAGTCAGAAGTATGCAGAATCATCTAGATCGCTCGTTTCGCGCTATTTAATGCGAGTAACACGTTATCTGGTGTTTTCACCACTCCACAGTGCGTTTGATATGCAGAACAGGCGACATCTTGGATTTCGTGGTGTTTCCAGCTGAGATATGCATTTTCTGCGATTAGATTGGTGAGACTTCAGTCAGAAGTATGCAAAATCAACTAGATCGCTCGTTTCGAGCTATTTAATGGGACTTAACACGTTTTCTGGTGTATTCACCACTCCACAGTACGTTTGACAAGCAGAACCGGAGATATCTTGGTTTCGGTCGGGTTTCAAGCTGAGATATGCATTTTCTATGATAATCTTGGTGAGATCACGGTCAGAAGTATGCTGAATCATCTAGATCGCTCTTTTCGAGCTATTTAATGCGAGAAACAGGTTTTCTGGTGTATTCACCACTCCACAGTACGTTTGACAAGCAGAACCGGAGATATCTTGGTTTCGGTCGGGTTTCAAGCTGAGATATGCATTTTCTATGATAATCTTGGTGAGATCACGGTCAGAAGTATGCAGAATCATCTAGATCGCTCTTTTCGAGCTATTTAATGCGAGAAACAGGTTTTCTGGTGTATTCACCACTCCACAGTACGTTTGACAAGCAGAACCGGAGATATCTTGGTTTCGGTCGGGTTTCAAGCTGAGATATGCATTTTCTGCGATAATCTTGGTGAGTCTTCTGTCAGAAGTATGCAGAATCATCTAGATCGCTCGTTTCGAGCTATTTAATGCGACTAAACACGTTTTCTGGTGTACTCACCACTCCACAGTACGTTTGACAAGCAGAACCGGAGATATCTTAGTTTCGGTCGGGTTTCAAGCTGAGATATGCATTTTCTACGATAATCTTGGTGAGACCACTGTCAGAAGTATGCAGAATCATCTTGATCGCTCGTTTCGAGCTATTTAATGCGACAAAACAAGTTTTCTGGTGTCTTCAACATTCCACAGAGCGTTTGATATGCAGAACCGGCGATATCTTGATTTTCATGGTGTTTCAAGCTGAGATATGCATTTTCTGCGATAATCTTGGTGAGACTTCAGTCAGAAGTATGCAGAATCATCTAGATCGCTCGTTTCGAGCTATTTAATGCGAGTAACACGTTATCTGGTGTTTTCACCACTCCACAGTGCGTTTGATATGCAGAACAGGCGACATCTTGGATTTCGTGGTGTTTCCAGCTGAGATATGCATTTTCTGTGATTATATTGGTGATACTTCAGTCAGAAGTATGCAAAATCAACTAGATCGCTCGTTTCGAGCTATTTAATGCGACTAAACACGTTTTCTGGTGTATTCACCACTCCACAGTACGTTTGACAAGCAGAACCGGAGATATCTTGGTTTCGGTCGGGTTTCAAGCTGAGATATGCATTTTCTGCGATAATATTGGTGAGACTTCTGTCAGAAGTATGCAGAATCATCTAGATCGCTCGTTTCGAGCTATTTAATGCGACTAAACACGTTTTCTGGTGTATTCACCACTCCACAGTACGTTTGACAAGCAGATCCGGAGATATCTTGGTTTCGGTCGGGTTTCAAGCTGAGATATGCATTTTCTACGATAATCTTGGTGAGACCACGGTCAGAAGTATGCAGAAACATCTGGATCGCTCTTTTCGAGCTATGTAATGCGAGATACACGTTTTCTGGTGCATTCACCACTCCACAGTACGTTTGACAAGCAGAACCGGAGATATCTTGGTTTCGGTCGGGTTTCAAGCTGAGATATGCATTTTCTACGATAATCTTGGTGAGACCACTGTCAGAAGTATGCAGAATCATCGGGATCGCTCTTTTCGAGCAATTTAATCCGAGTAACACGTTATCTGGTGTTTTCACCACTCCACAGTGCGTTTGATATGCAGAACCGGCGATATCTTGGTTTTCGTCGGGTTTCAAGCTGAAATATGCATTTTCTGCGATAATATTGGTGAGACCACTGTCAGAAGTATGCAGAATCATCGGGATCGCTCTTTTCGAGCAATTTAATCCGAGTAACACGTTATCTGGTGTTTTCACCACTCCACAGTGCGTTTAATATGCAGAACCGGCGATATATTGGTTTTCGTCGGATTTCAAGCTGAGATATGCATTTTCTGCGATAATATTGGTGAGACTTCAGTCAGAAGTATGCAGAATCATCTAGATCGCTCGTTTCGAGCTATTTAATGCGACAAAACAAGTTTTCTGGTGTTTTCAACATTCCACAGTGCGTTTGATATGCAGAACCGGCGATATCTTTATTTTCATGGTGTTTCCAGCTGAGATATGCATTTTCTGCGATAATCTTTGTGAGACTTCAGTCAGAAGTATGCAGAATCATCTAGATCGCTCGTTTCGAGCTATTTAATGCGAGTAACACGTTATCTGGTGTTTTCACCACTCTACAGTGCGTTTGATATGCAGAACAGGCGACATCTTGGATTTCGTGGTGTTTCCAGCTGAGATATGCATTTTCTGCGATAATGTTGGTGCGACTTCAGTCAGAAGTATGCAGAATCAACTCGATCGCTCGTTTCGAGCTATTTAATGCGACTAAACACGTTTTCTGGTGTATGCACCACTCCACAGTACGTTTGACAAGCAGAACCGGAGATATCTTGGTTTCGGTCGGCTTTCAAGCTGAGATATGCATTTTGTATGATAATCTTGGTGAGACCACGGTCAGAAGTATGCAGAATCATCTAGATCGCTCTTTTCGAGCTATTTAATGCGAGAAACAGGTTTTCTGGTGTATTCACCACTCCACTGTACGTTTGACAAGCAGAACCGGCGATATCTTGGTTTTCGTCGGGTTTCAAGCTGAGATACGCATTTTCTGCGATAATATTGGTGAGACTTCAGTCAGAAGTATGCAGAATCATCTAGATCGCTAGTTTCGAGCTATTTAATGCGACAAAACAAGTTTTCTGGTGTTTTCAACATTCCACAGTGCGTTTGATATGCAGAACCGGCGATATCTTGATTTTCATGGTGTTTCCAGCTGAGATATGCATTTTCTGCGATAATATTGGTGAGACTTCAGTCAGAAGTATGCAGAATCATCTAGATCGCTCGTTTCGAGCTATTTAATGCGACTAAACACGTTTTCTGGTGTATTCACCACTCCACAGTACGTTTGACAAGCAGAACCGGAGATATCTTGGTTTCGGTCGGGTTTCATGCTGAGATATGCATTTTCTACGATAATCTTGGTGAGACCACGGTCAGAAGTTTGCAGAAACATCTGGATCGCTCTTTTCGAGCTATGTAATGCGAGATACACGTTTTCTGGTGCATTCACCACTCCACAGTACGTTTGACAAGCAGAACCGGAAATATCTTGGTTTCGGTCGGGTTTCAAGCTGAGATATGCATTTTCTACGATAATCTTGGTGAGACCACTGTCAGAAGTATGCAGAATCATCGGGATCGCTCTTTTCGAGCAATTTAATCCGAGTAACACGTTATCTGGTGTTTTCACCACTCCACAGTGCGTTTGATATGCAGAACCGGCGATATCTTGGTTTTCGTCGGATTTCAAGCTGAGATATGCATTTTCTGCGATAATATTGGTGAGACTTCAGTCAGAAGTATGCAGAATCATCTAGATCGCTCGTTTCGAGCTATTTAATGCGACAAAACAAGTTTTCTGGTGTTTTCAACATTCCACAGTGCGTTTGATATGCAGAACCGGCGATATCTTGATTTGCATGGTGTTTCCAGCTGAGATATGCATTTTCTGCGATAATCTTTGTGAGACTTCAGTCAGAAGTATGCAGAATCATCTAGATCGCTCGTTTCGAGCTATTTAATGCGACTAAACACGTTTTCTGGTGTATTCACCACTCCACAGTACGTTTGACAAGCAGAACCGGAGATATCTTGGTTTCGGTCGGGTTTCAAGCTGAGATATGCATTTTCTATGATAATCTTGGTGAGATCACGGTCAGAAGTATGCAGAATCATCTAGATCGCTCTTTTCGAGCTATTTAATGCGAGAAACAGGTTTTCTGGTGTATTCACCACTCCACAGTACGTTTGACAAGCAGAACCGGAGATATCTTGGTTTCGGTCGGGTTTCAAGCTGAGATATGCATTTCCTACGATAATCTTGGTGAGACCACTGTCAGAAGTATGCAGAATCATCTGGATCGCTCTTTTCGAGCTATGTAATGCGAGATACACGTTTTCTGGTGCATTCACCACTCCACAGTACGTTTGACAAGCAGAACCGGAGATATCTTGGTTTCGGTCGGGTTTCAAGCTGAGATATGCATTTTCTACGATAATCTTGGTGAGACCACTGTCAGAAGTATGCAGAATCATCGGGATCGCTCTTTTCGAGCAATTTAATCCGAGTAACACGTTATCTGGTGTTTTCAACATTCCACAGTGCGTTTGATATGCAGAATCGGCGATATCATGATTTTCATGGTGTTTCCAGCTGAGATATGCATTTTCTACGATAATCTAGGTGAGACCACTGTCAGAAGTATGCAGAATCATCTTGATCGCTCGTTTCGAGCTATTTAATGCGACAAAACAAGTTTTCTGGTGTCTTCAACATTCCACAGTGCGTTTGATATGCAGAACCGGCGATATCTTGATTTTCATGGTGTTTCCAGCTGAGATATGCATTTTCTGCGATAATCTTGGTGAGTCTTCTGTCAGAAGTATGCAGAATCATCGAGATATCTCTTTTCGAGTAATTTAATGCGAGTATCACGTTATCTGGTGTTTTCACCACTCCACAGTGCGTTTGATATGCAGAACAGGCGACATCTTGGATTTCGTGGTGTTTCCAGCTGAGATATGCATTTTCTGTGATTATATTGGTGAGACTTCAGTCAGAAGTATGCAAAATCAACTAGATCGCTCGTTTCGAGCTATTTAATGCGACTAAACACGTTTTCTGGTGTATTCACCACTCCACAGTACGTTTGACAAGCAGAACCGGAGATATCTTGGTTTCGGTCGGGTTTCAAGCTGAGATATGCATTTTCTGCGATAATCTTGGTGAGTCTTCTGTCAGAAGTATGCAGAATCATCTAGAACGCACTCTTCGAGCTATTTAATGCGAGGAACACGTTTTCTGGTGTATTCACCACTCCACAGTACGTTTGACAAGCAGAACCGGAGATATCTTGGTTTCGGTCGGGTTTCAAGCTGAGATATGCATTTTCTGCGATAATATTGGTGAGACTTCTGTCAGAAGTATGCAGAATCATCTAGATCGCTCGTTTCGAGCTATTTAATGCGACTAAACACGTTTTCTGGTGTATTCACCACTCCACAGTACGTTTGACAAGCAGAACCGGAGATATCTTGGTTTCGGTCGGGTTTCAAGCTGAGATATGCATTTTCTACGATAATCATGGTGAGACCACGGTCAGAAGTATGCAGAATCATCGGGATCGCTCTTTTCGAGCAATTTAATCCGAGTAACACGTTATCTGGTGTTTTCAACATTCCACAGTGCGTTTGATATGCAGAATCGGCGATATCTTGATTTTCATGGTGTTTCCAGCTGAGATATGCATTTTCTACGATAATCTTGGTGAGACCACGGTCAGAAGTATGCAGAATCATCTAGATCGCTCGTTTCGAGCTATTTAATGCGACAAAACAAGTTTTCTGGTGTTTTCAACATTCCACAGTGCGTTGGATATGCAGAACCGGCGATATCTTGATTTGCATGGTGTTTCCAGCTGAGATATGCATTTTCTGCGATAATCTTTGTGAGACTTCAGTCAGAAGTATGCAGAATCATCTAGATCGCTCGTTTCGCGCTATTTAATGCGAGTAACACGTTATCTGGTGTTTTCACCACTCCACAGTGCGTTTGATATGCAGAACAGGCGACATCTTGGATTTCGTGGTGTTTCCAGCTGAGATATGCATTTTCTGCGATTAGATTGGTGAGACTTCAGTCAGAAGTATGCAAAATCAACTAGATCGCGCGTTTCGAGCTATTTAATGCGACTTAACACGTTTTCTGGTGTATTCACCACTCCACAGTACGTTTGACAAGCAGAACCGGAGATATCTTGGTTTCGGTCGGGTTTCAAGCTGAGATATGCATTTTCTGCGATAATCTTGGTGAGTCTTCTGTCAGAAGTATGCAGAATCATCTAGATCGCTCGTTTCGAGCTATTTAATGCGAGTAACACGTTATCTGGTGTTTTCACCACTCCACAGTGCGTTTGATATGCAGAACAGGCGACATCTTGGATTTCGTGGTGTTTCCAGCTGAGATATGCATTTTCTGTGATTATATTGGTGAGACTTCAGTCAGAAGTATGCAAAATCAACTAGATCGCTCGTTTCGAGCTATTTAATGCGACTAAACACGTTTTCTGGTGTATTCACCACTCCACAGTACGTTTGACAAGCAGAACCGGAGATATCTTGGTTTCGGTCGGGTTTCAAGTTGAGATATGCATTTTCTGCGATAATCTTGGTGAGTCTTCTGTCAGAAGTATGCAGAATCATCTAGAACGCACTTTTCGAGCTATTTAATGCGAGGAACACGTTTTCTGGTGTATTCACCACTCCACAGTACGTTTGACAAGCAGAACCGGAGATATCTTGGTTTCGGTCGGGTTTCAAGCTGAGATATGCATTTTCTGCGATAATATTGGTGAGACTTCTGTCAGAAGTATGCAGAATCATCTAGATCGCTCGTTTCGAGCTATTTAATGCGACTAAACACGTTTTCTGGTGTATTCACCACTCCACAGTAGGTTTGACAAGCAGAACCGGAGATATCTTGGTTTCGGTCGGGTTTCAAGCTGAGATATGCATTTTCTACGATAATCTTGGTGAGACCACGGTCAGAAGTATGCAGAAACATCTGGATCGCTCTTTTCGAGCTATGTAATGCGAGATGCACGTTTTCTGGTGCATTCACCACTCCACAGTACGTTTGACAAGCAGAACCGGAGATCCCTTGGTTTCGGTCGGGTTTCAAGCTGAGATATGCATTTTCTACGATAATCTTGGTGAGACCACTGTCAGAAGTATGCAGAATCATCGGGATCGCTCTTTTCGAGCAATTTAATCCGAGTAACACGTTATCTGGTGTTTTCACCACTCCACAGTGCGTTTGATATGCAGAACCGGCGATATCTTGGTTTTCGTCGGGTTTCAAGCTGAGATATGCATTTTCTGCGACAATATTGGTGAGACTTCAGTCAGAAGTATGCAGAATCATCTAGATCGCTCATTTCGAGCTATTAGTGCGACAAAACAAGTTTTCTGGTGTTTTCAACATTCCACAGTGCGTTTGATATGCAGAACCGGCGATATCCTAATTTTCGTGGTGTTTCCAACTGAGATATGCATTTTCTGCGATAATCTTTGTGTGACTTCAGTCAGAAGTATGCAGAATCATCTAGATCGCTCTTTACGAGGTATTTAATGCGAGAAACACGTTTTCTGGTGTATTCACCACTCCACAGTACGTTTGACATGCAGAACCGGAGATATCTTAGATTCGGTCGGGTTTCAAGCTGAGATATGCATTTTCTGCGATAATATTGGTGAGACATCAGTCAGAGGTATGCAGAATCATCTAGATCGCTCATTTCGAGCTATTTAATGCGACAAAACAAGTTTTCTGGTGTTTTCAACATTCCACAGTGCGTTTGATATGCAGAACCGGCGATATCTTGATTTTCATGGTGTTTCCAGCTGAGATATGCATTTTCTGCGATAATCTTGGTGAGTCTTCTGTCAGAAGTATGCAGAATCATCGAGATATCTCTTTTCGAGCAATTTAACGCGAGTATCACGTTATCTGGTGTTTTCACCACTCCACAGTGCGTTTGATACGCAGAACAGGCGACATCTTGGATTTCGTGGTGTTTCCAGCTGAGATATGCATTTTCTGCGATAATCTTGGTGAGACCACGGTCAGAAGTATGCAGAATCATCTAGATCGCTCTTTTCGAGCTATTTAATGCGAGAAACACGTTTTCTGGTGTATTCACCACTCCACAGTACGTTTGACAAGCAGAACCGGAGATCCCTTGGTTTCGGTCGGGTTTCAAGCTGAGATATGCATTTTCTACGATAATCTTGGTGAGACCACTGTCAGAAGTATGCAGAATCATCGGGATCGCTCTTTTCGAGCTATTTAATGCGAGAAACAGGTTTTCTGGTGTATTCACCACTCCACAGTACGTTTGACAAGCAGAACCGGAGATATCTTGGTTTCGGTCGGGTTTCAACCTGAGATATGCATTTTCTACGATAATCTTGGTGAGACCACTGTCAGAAGTATGCAGAATCATCGGGATCGCTCTTTTCGAGCAATTTAATCCGAGTAACACGTTATCTGGTGTTTTCAACATTCCACAGTGCGTTTGATATGCAGAATCGGCGATATCTTGATTTTCATGGTGTTTCCAGCTGAGATATGCATTTTCTACGATAATCTTGGTGAGACCACTATCCGAAGTATGCAGAATCATCTTGATCGCTCGTTTCGAGCTATTAAATGCGACAAAACAAGTTTTCTGGTGTTTTCAACATTCCACAGTGCGTTTGATATGCAGAACCGGCGATATCTTGATTTTCGTGGTGTTTCCAGCTCTGATATGCATTTTCTGCGATAATCTTGGTGAATCTTCTGTCAGAAGTATGCAGAATCATCGAAATATCTCTTTTCGAGTAATTTAATGCGAGTATCACGTTATCTGGTGTTTTCACCACTCCACAGTGCGTTTGATATGCAGAACAGGCGACATCTTGGATTTCGTGGTGTTTCCAGCTGAGATATGCATTTTCTGCGATAATCTTGGTGAGACCACGGTCAGAAGTATGCAGAATCATCTAGATCGCTCTTTTCGAGCTATTTAATGCGAGAAACACGTTTTCTGGTGTATTCACCACTCCACAGTACGTTTGACAAGCAGAACCGGAGATCCCTTGGTTTCGGTCGGGTTTCAAGCTGAGATATGCATTTTCTACGATAATCTTGGTGAGACCACTGTCAGAAGTATGCAGAATCATCGGGATCGCTCTTTTTGAGCAATTTAATCCGAGTAACACGTTATCTGGTGTTTTCACGACTCCACAGTGCGTTTGATATGCAGAACCGGCGATATCTTGGTTTTCGTCGGGTTTCAAGCTGAGATATGCATTTTCTGCGATAATATTGGTGAGACTTCAGTCAGAAGTATGCAGAATCATCTAGATCGCTCGTTTCGAGCTATTTAATGCGACAATACAAGTTTTCTGGTGTTTTCAACATTCCACAGTGCGTTTGATATGCAGAACCGGCGATATCTTTATTTTCATGGTGTTTCCAGCTGAGATATGCATTTTCTGCGATAATCTTTGTGAGACTTCAGTCAGAAGTATGCAGAATCAACTAGATCGCTCGTTTCGAGCTATTTAATGCGACTAAACACGTTTTCTGGTGTATTCACCACTCCACAGTACGTTTGACAAGCAGAACCGGAGATCCCTTGGTTTCGGTCGGGTTTCAAGCTGAGATATGCATTTTCTACGATAATCTTGGTGAGACCACTGTCAGAAGTATGCAGAATCATCGGGATCGCTCTTTTCGAGCAATTTAATCCGAGTAACACGTTATCTGGTGTTTTCGCGACTCCACAGTGCGTTTGATATGCAGAACCGGCGATATCTTGGTTTTCGTCGGGTTTCAAGCTGAGATATGCATTTTCTGCGATAATATTGGTGAGACTTCAGTCAGAAGTATGCAGAATCATCTAGATCGCTCGTTTCGAGCTATTTAATGCGACTAAACACGTTTTCTGGCGTACTCACCACTCCACAGAACGTTTGACAAGCAGAACCGGAGATATCTTGGTTTCGGTCGGGTTTCAAGCTGAGATATGCATTTTCTACGATAATCTTGGTGAGACCACGGTCAGAAGTATGCAGAATCATCTAGATCGCTCTTTTCGAGCAATTTAATCCGTGTAACACGTTATCTGGTGTTTTCACCACTCCACAGTGCGTTTGATATGCAGAACCGGCGATATCTTGGTTTTCGTCGGGTTTCACGCTGAGATATGCATTTTCTGCGATAATATTGGTGAGACTTCAGTCAGAAGTATGCAGAATCATCTAGATCGCTCGTTTCGAGCTATTTAATGCGACAAAACAAGTTTTCTGGTGTTTTCAACATTCCACAGTGCGTTTGATATGCAGAACCGGCGATATCTTTATTTTCATGGTGTTTCCAGCTGAGATATGCATTTTCTGCGATAATCTTTGTGAGACTTCAGTCAGAAGTATGCAGAATCATCTAGATCGCTCGTTTCGAGCTATTTAATGCGAGTAACACGTTATCTGGTGTTTTCACCACTCTACAGTGCGTTTGATATGCAGAACAGGCGACATCTTGGATTTCGTGGTGTTTCCAGCTGAGATATGCATTTTCTGCGATAATGTTGGTGAGACTTCAGTCAGAAGTATGCAGAATCATCTAGATCGCTAGTTTCGAGCTATTTAATGCGACAAAACAAGTTGTCTGGTGTTTTCAACATTCCACAGTGCGTTTGATATGCAGAACCGGCGATATCTTGATTTTCATGGTGTTTCCAGCTGAGATATGCATTTTCTGCGATAATATTGGTGAGGCTTCAGTCAGAAGTATGCAGAATCATCTAGATCGCTCGTTTCGAGCTATTTAATGCGACTAAACACGTTTTCTGGTGTACTCACCAGTCCACAGTACGTTTGACAAGCAGAACCGGAAATATCTTGGTTTCGGTCGGGTTTCAAGCTGAGATATGCATTTTCTACGATAATCTTGGTGAGACCACGGTCAGAAGTATGCAGAATCATCTAGATCGCTCTTTTCGAGCTATTTAATGCGAGAAACAGGTTTTCTGGTGTATTCACCACTCCACAGTACGTTTGACAAGCAGAACCGCAGATATCTTGGTTTCGGTCGGGTTTCAACCTGAGATATGCATTTTCTACGATAATCTTGGTGAGACCACTGTCAGAAGTATGCAGAATCATCGGGATCGCTCTTTTCGAGCAATTTAATCCGTGTAACACGTTATCTGGTGTTTTCACCACTCCACAGTGCGTTTGATATGCAGAACCGGCGATATCTTGGTTTTCGTCGGGTTTCACGCTGAGATATGCATTTTCTACGATAATATTGGTGAGACTTCAGTCAGAAGTATGCAGAATCATCTAGATCACTCGTTTCGAGCTATTTAATGCGACAAAACAAGTTTTCTGGTGTTTTCAACATTCCACAGTGCGTTTGATATGCAGAACCGGCGATATCTTTATTTTCATGGTGTTTCCAGCTGAGATATGCATTTTCTGCGATAATCTTTGTGAGACTTCAGTCAGAAGTATGCAGAATCATCTAGATCGCTCGTTTCGAGCTATTTAATGCGAGTAACACGTTATCTGGTGTTTTCACCACTCTACAGTGCGTTTGATATGCAGAACAGGCGACATCTTGGATTTCGTGGTGTTTCCAGCTGAGATATGCATTTTCTGCGATAATGTTGGTGCGACTTCAGTCAGAAGTATGCAGAATCAACTAGATCGCTCGTTTCGAGCTATTTAATGCGACTAAACACGTTTTCTGGTGTATTCACCACTCCACAGTACGTTTGACAAGCAGAACCGGAGATATCTTGGTTTCGGTCGGCTTTCAAGCTGAGATATGCATATTGTATGATAATCTTGGTGAGACCACGGTCAGAAGTATGCAGAATCATCGAGATCGCTCTTTTCGAGCTATTTAATGCGAGAAACAGGTTTTCTGGTGTATTCACCACTCCACAGTACGTTTGACAAGCAGAACCGGCGATATCTTGGTTTTCGTCGGGTTTCAAGCTGAGATACGCATTTTCTGCGATAATATTGGTGAGACTACAGTCAGAAGTATGCAGAATCATCTAGATCGCTAGTTTCGAGGTATTTAATGCGACAAAACAAGTTTTCTGGTGTTTTCAACATTCCACAGTGCGTTTGATATGCAGAACCGGCGATATCTTGATTTTCATGGTGTTTCCAGCTGAGATATGCATTTTCTGCGATAATATTGGTGAGACTTCAGTCAGAAGTATGCAGAATCATCTAGATCGCTCGTTTCGAGCTATTTAATGCGACTAAACACGTTTTCTGGTGTATTCACCACTCCACAGTACGTTTGACAAGCAGAACCGGAGATATCTTGGTTTCGGTCGGGTTTCAAGCTGAGATATGCATTTTCTACGATAATCTTGGTGAGACCACGGTCAGAAGTATGCAGAAACATCTGGATCGCTCTTTTCGAGCTATGTAATGCGAGATACACGTTTTCTGGTGCATTCACCACTCCACAGTACGTTTGACAAGCAGAACCGGAGATATCTTGGTTTCGGTCGGCTTTCAAGCTGAGATATGCATTTTCTACGATAATCTTGGTGAGACCACGGTCAGAAGTATGCAGAATCATCGAGATCGCTCTTTTCGAGCTATTTAATGCGAGAAACAGGTTTTCTGGTGTATTCACCACTCCACAGTACGTTTGACAAGCAGAACCGGCGATATCTTGGTTTTCGTCGGGTTTCAAGCTGAGATACGCATTTTCTGCGATAATATTGGTGAGACTACAGTCAGAAGTATGCAGAATCATCTAGATCGCTAGTTTCGAGCTATTTAATGCGACAAAACAAGTTTTCTGGTGTTTTCAACATTCCACAGTGCGTTTGATATGCAGAACCGGCGATATCTTGATTTTCATAGTGTTTCCAGCTGAGATATGCATTTTCTGCGATAATATTGGTGAGACTTCAGTCAGAAGTATGCAGAATCATCTAGATCGCTCGTTTCGAGCTATTTAATGCGACTAAACACGTTTTCTGGTGTATTCACCACTCCACAGTACGTTTGACAAGCAGAACCGGAGATATCTTGGTTTCGGTCGGGTTTCAAGCTGAGATATGCATTTTCTACGATAATCTTGGTGAGACCACGGTCAGAAGTATGCAGAAACATCTGGATCGCTCTTTTCGAGCTATGTAATGCGAAATACACGTTTTCTGGTGCATTCACCACTCCACAGTACGTTTGACAAGCAGAACCGGAGATATCTTGGTTTCGGTCGGGTTTCAAGCTGAGATATGCATTTTCTACGATAATCTTGGTGAGACCACTGTCAGAAGTATGCAGAATCATCGGGATCGCTCTTTTCGAACAATTTAATCCGAGTAACACGTTATCTGGTGTTTTCACCACTCCACAGTGCGTTTGATATGCAGAACCGGCGATATCTTGGTTTTCGTCGGGTTTCAAGCTGAAATATGCATTTTCTGCGATAATATTGGTGAGACCACTGTCAGAAGTATGCAGAATCATCGGGATCGCTCTTTTCGAGCAATTTAATCCGAGTAACACGTTATCTGGTGTTTTCACCACTCCACAGTGCGTTTAATATGCAGAACCGGCGATATCTTGGTTTTCGTCGGATTTCAAGCTGAGATATGCATTTTCTGCGATAATCTTGGTGAGACCACTGTCAGAAGTATGCAGAATCATCGGGATCGCTCTTTTCGAGCAATTTAATCCGAGTAACACGTTATCTGGTGTTTTCACCGCTCCACAGTGCGTTTGATATGCAGAACCGGCGATATCTTGGTTTTCGTCGGGTTTCAAGCTGAAATATGCATTTTCTGCGATAATATTGGTGAGACCACTGTCAGAAGTATGCAGAATCATCTAGATCGCTCCTTTCGAGCTATTTAATGCGAGTAACACGTTATCTGGTGTTTTCACCACTCTACAGTGCGTTTGATATGCAGAACAGGCGACATCTTGGATTTCGTGGTGTTTCCAGCTGAGATATGCATTTTCTGCGATAATGTTGGTGCGACTTCAGTCAGAAGTATGCAGAATCAACTAGATCGCTCGTTTCGAGCTATTTAATGCGACTAAACACGTTTTCTGGTGTATGCACCACTCCACAGTACGTTTGACAAGCAGAACCGGAGATATCTTGGTTTCGGTCGGCTTTCAAGCTGAGATATGCATTTTGTATGATAATCTTGGTGAGACCACGGTCAGAAGTATGCAGAATCATCTAGATCGCTCTTTTCGAGCTATTTAATGCGAGAAACAGGTTTTCTGGTGTATTCACCACTCCACAGTACGTTTGACAAGCAGAACCGGCGATATCTTGGTTTTCGTCGGGTTTCAAGCTGAGATACGCATTTTCTGCGATAACATTGGTGAGACTTCAGTCAGAAGTATGCAGAATCATCTAGATCGCTAGTTTCGAGCTATTTAATCCGACAAAACAAGTTTTCTGGTGTTTTCAACATTCCACAGTGCGTTTGATATGCAGAACCGGCGATATCTTGATTTTCATGGTGTTTCCAGCTGAGATATGCATTTTCTGCGATAATATTGGTGAGACTTCAGTCAGAAGTATGCAGAATCATCTAGATCGCTCGTTTCGAGCTATTTAATGCGACTAAACACGTTTTCTGGTGTATTCACCACTCCACAGTACGTTTGACAAGCAGAACCGGAGATATCTTGGTTTCGGTCGGGTTTCATGCTGAGATATGCATTTTCTACGATAATCTTGGTGAGACCACGGTCAGAAGTATGCAGAAACATCTGGATCGCTCTTTTCGAGCTATGTAATGCGAGATACACGTTTTCTGGTGCATTCACCACTCCACAGTACGTTTGACAAGCAGAACCGGAAATATCTTGGTTTCGGTCGGGTTTCAAGCTGAGATATGCATTTTCTACGATAATCTTGGTGAGACCACTGTCAGAAGTATGCAGAATCATCGGGATCGCTCTTTTCGAGCAATTTAATCCGAGTAACACGTTATCTGGTGTTTTCACCACTCCACAGTGCGTTTGATATGCAGAACCGGCGATATCTTGGTTTTCGTCGGATTTCAAGCTGAGATATGCATTTTCTGCGATAATATTGGTGAGACTTCAGTCAGAAGTATGCAGAATCATCTAGATCGCTCGTTTCGAGCTATTTAATGCGATAAAACAAGTTTTCTGGTGTTTTCAACATTCCACAGTGCGTTTGATATGCAGAACCGGCGATATCTTGATTTGCATGGTGTTTCCAGCTGAGATATGCATTTTCTGCGATAATCTTTGTGAGACTTCAGTCAGAAGTATGCAGAATCATCTAGATCGCTCGTTTCGAGCTATTTAATGCGAGAAACAGGTTTTCTGGTGTATTCACCACTCCACAGTACGTTTGACAAGCAGAACCGGAGATATCTTGGTTTCGGTCGGGTTTCAAGCTGAGATATGCATTTTCTACGATAATCTTGGTGAGACCACCGTCAGAAGTATGCAGAATCATCTGGATCGCTCTTTTCGAGCTATGAAATGCGAGATACACGTTTTCTGGTGCATTCACCACTCCACAGTACGTTTGACAAGCAGAACCGGAGATATCTTGGTTTCGGTCGGGTTTCAAGCTGAGATATGCATTTTCTACGATAATCTTGGTGAGACCACTGTCAGAAGTATGCAGAATCATCGGGATCGCTCTTTTCGAGCAATTTAATCCGAGTAACACGTTATCTGGTGTTTTCAACATTCCACAGTGCGTTTGATATGCAGAATCGGCGATATCTTGATTTTCATGGTGTTTCCAGCTGAGATATGCATTTTCTACGATAATCTTGGTGAGACCACTGTCAGAAGTATGCAGAATCATCTTGATCGCTCGTTTCGAGCTATTTAATGCGACAACACAAGTTTTCTGGTGTCTTCAACATTCCACAGTGCGTTTGATATGCAGAACCGGCGATATCTTGATTTTCATGGTGTTTCCAGCTGAGATATGCATTTTCTGCGATAATCTTGGTGAGTCTTCTGTCAGAAGTATGCAGAATCATCGAGATATCTCTTTTCGAGTAATTTAATGCGAGTATCACGTTATCTGGTGTTTTCACCACTCCACAGTGCGTTTGATATGCAGAACAGGCGACATCTTGGATTTCGTGGTGTTTCCAGCTGAGATATGCATTTTCTGCGCTAATCTTGGTGAGACCACGGTCAGAAGTATGCAGAATCATCTAGATCGCTCGTTTCGAGCTATTTAATGCGACAAAACAAGTTTTCTGTTGTTTTCAACATTCCACAGTGCGTTTGATATGCAGAACCGGCGATATCTTGATTTGCATGGTGTTTCCAGCTGAGATATGCATTTTCTGCGATAATCTTTGTGAGACTTCAGTCAGAAGTATGCAGAAACATCTGGATCGCTCTTTTCGAGCTATGTAATGCGAGATACACGTTTTCTGGTGCATTCACCACTCCACAGTACGTTTGACAAGCAGAACCGGAAATATCTTGGTTTCGGTCGGGTTTCAAGCTGAGATATGCATTTTCTACGATAATCTTGGTGAGACCACTGTCAGAAGTATGCAGAATCATCGGGATCGCTCTTTTCGAGCAATTTAATCCGAGTAACACGTTATCTGGTGTTTTCACCACTCCACAGTGCGTTTGATATGCAGAACCGGCGATATCTTGGTTTTCGTCGGATTTCAAGCTGAGATATGCATTTTCTGCGATAATATTGGTGAGACTTCAGTCAGAAGTATGCAGAATCATCTAGATCGCTCGTTTCGAGCTATTTAATGCGATAAAACAAGTTTTCTGGTGTTTTCAACATTCCACAGTGCGTTTGATATGCAGAACCGGCGATATCTTGATTTGCATGGTGTTTCCAGCTGAGATATGCATTTTCTGCGATAATCTTTGTGAGACTTCAGTCAGAAGTATGCAGAATCATCTAGATCGCTCGTTTCGAGCTATTTAATGCGAGAAACAGGTTTTCTGGTGTATTCACCACTCCACAGTACGTTTGACAAGCAGAACCGGAGATATCTTGGTTTCGGTCGGGTTTCAAGCTGAGATATGCATTTTCTACGATAATCTTGGTGAGACCACCGTCAGAAGTATGCAGAATCATCTGGATCGCTCTTTTCGAGCTATGAAATGCGAGATACACGTTTTCTGGTGCATTCACCACTCCACAGTACGTTTGACAAGCAGAACCGGAGATATCTTGGTTTCGGTCGGGTTTCAAGCTGAGATATGCATTTTCTACGATAATCTTGGTGAGACCACTGTCAGAAGTATGCAGAATCATCGGGATCGCTCTTTTCGAGCAATTTAATCCGAGTAACACGTTATCTGGTGTTTTCAACATTCCACAGTGCGTTTGATATGCAGAATCGGCGATATCTTGATTTTCATGGTGTTTCCAGCTGAGATATGCATTTTCTACGATAATCTTGGTGAGACCACTGTCAGAAGTATGCAGAATCATCTTGATCGCTCGTTTCGAGCTATTTAATGCGACAACACAAGTTTTCTGGTGTCTTCAACATTCCACAGTGCGTTTGATATGCAGAACCGGCGATATCTTGATTTTCATGGTGTTTCCAGCTGAGATATGCATTTTCTGCGATAATCTTGGTGAGTCTTCTGTCAGAAGTATGCAGAATCATCGAGATATCTCTTTTCGAGTAATTTAATGCGAGTATCACGTTATCTGGTGTTTTCACCACTCCACAGTGCGTTTGATATGCAGAACAGGCGACATCTTGGATTTCGTGGTGTTTCCAGCTGAGATATGCATTTTCTGCGCTAATCTTGGTGAGACCACGGTCAGAAGTATGCAGAATCATCTAGATCGCTCGTTTCGAGCTATTTAATGCGACAAAACAAGTTTTCTGTTGTTTTCAACATTCCACAGTGCGTTTGATATGCAGAACCGGCGATATCTTGATTTGCATGGTGTTTCCAGCTGAGATATGCATTTTCTGCGATAATCTTTGTGAGACTTCAGTCAGAAGTATGCAGAATCATCTAGATCGCTCGTTTCGAGCTATTTAATGCGAGTAACACGTTATCTGGTGTTTTCACCACTCCACAGTGCGTTTGATATGCAGAACAGGCGACATCTTGGATTTCGTGGTGTTTCCAGCTGAGATATGCATTTTCTGTGATTATATTGGTGAGACTTCAGTCAGAAGTATGCAAAATCAACTAGATCGCTCGTTTCGAGCTATTGAATGCGACTAAACACGTTTTCTGGTGTATTCACCACTCCACAGTACGTTTGACAAGCAGAACCGGAGATATCTTGGTTTCGGTCGGGTTTCAAGCTGAGATATGCATTTTCTGCGATAATCTTGGTGAGTCTTCTGTCAGAAGTATGCAGAATCATCTAGAACGCACTTTTCGAGCTATTTAATGCGAGGAACACGTTTTCTGGTGTATTCACCACTCCACAGTACGTTTGACAAGCAGAACCGGAGATATCTTGGTTTCGGTCGGGTTTCAAGCTGAGATATGCATTTTCTGCGATAATATTGGTGAGACTTCTGTCAGAAGTATGCAGAATCATCTAGATCGCTCGTTTCGAGCTATTTAATGCGACTAAACACGTTTTCTGGTGTATTCACCACTCCACAGTACGTTTGACAAGCAGAACCGGAGATATCTTGGTTTCGGTCGGCTTTCGAGCTGAGATATGCATTTTGTATGATAATCTTGGTGAGACCACGGTCAGAAGTATGCAGAATCATCTAGATCGCTCTTTTCGAGCTATTTAATGCGAGAAACAGGTTTTCTGGTGTATTCACCACTCCACAGTACGTTTGACAAGCAGAACCGGCGATATCTTGGTTTTCGTCGGGTTTCAAGCTGAGATACGCATTTTCTGCGATAATATTGGTGAGACTTCAGTCAGAAGTATGCAGAATCATCTAGATCGCTAGTTTCGAGCTATTTAATGCGACAAAACAAGTTTTCTGGTGTTTTCAACATTCCACAGTGCGTTTGATATGCAGAACCGGCGATATCTTGATTTTCATGGTGTTTCCAGCTGAGATATGCATTTTCTGCGATTATATTGGTGAGACTTCAGTCAGAAGTATGCAGAATCATCTAGATCGCTCGTTTCGTGCTATTTAATGCGACTAAACACGTTTTCTGGTGTATTCACCACTCCACAGTACGTTTGACAAGCAGAACCGGAGATATCTTGGTTTCGGTCGAGTTTCATGCTGAGATATGCATTTTCTACGATAATCTTGGTGAGACCACGGTCAGAAGTATGCAGAAACATCTGGATCGCTCCTTTCGAGCTATGTAATGCGAGATACACGTTTTCTGGTGCATTCACCACTCCACAGTACGTTTGACAAGCAGAACCGGAAATATCTTGGTTTCGGTCGGGTTTCAAGCTGAGATATGCATTTTCTACGATAATCTTGGTGAGACCACTGTCAGAAGTATGCAGAATCATCGGGATCGCTCTTTTCGAGCAATTTAATCCGAGTAACACGTTATCTGGTGTTTTCACCACTCCACAGTGCGTTTGATATGCAGAACCGGCGATATCTTGGTTTTCGTCGGATTTCAAGCTGAGATATGCATTTTCTGCGATAATATTGGTGAGACTTCAGTCAGAAGTATGCAGAATCATCTAGATCGCTCGTTTCGAGCTATTTAATGCGACAAAACAAGTTTTCTGGTGTTTTCAACATTCCACAGTGCGTTTGATATGCAGAACCGGCGATATCTTGATTTGCATGGTGTTTCCAGCTGAGATATGCATTTTCTGCGATAATCTTTGTGAGACTTCAGTCAGAAGTATGCAGAATCATCTAGATCGCTCGTTTCGAGCTATTTAATGCGACTAAACACGTTTTCTGGTGTATTCACCACTCCACAGTACGTTTGACAAGCAGAACCGGAGATATCTTGGTTTCGGTCGGGTTTCAAGCTGAGATATGCATTTTCTATGATAATCTTGGTGAGATCACGGTCAGAAGTATGCAGAATCATCTAGATCGCTCTTTTCGAGCTATTTAATGCGAGAAACAGGTTTTCTGGTGTATTCACCACTCCACAGTACGTTTGACAAGCAGAACCGGAGATATCTTGGTTTCGGTCGGGTTTCAAGCTGAGATATGCATTTTCTACGATAATCTTGGTGAGACCACTTTCAGAAGTATGCAGAATCATCTGGATCGCTCTTTTCGAGCAATTTAATCCGAGTAACACGTTATCTGGTGTTTTCACCACTCCACAGTGCGTTTGATATGCAGAACCGGCGATATCTTGGTTTTCGTCGGTTTTCAAGCTGAGATATGCATTTTCTGCGATAATATTGGTGAGACTTCAGTCAGAAGTATGCAGAATCATCTAGATCGCTCATTTCGAGCTATTAGTGCGACAAAACAAGTTTTCTGGTGTTTTCAACATTCCACAGTGCGTTTGATATGCAGAACCGGCGATATCTTGATTTTCATGGTGTTTCCAGCTGAGATATGCATTTTCTGCGATAATCTTGGTGAGTCTTCTGTCAGAAGTATGCAGAATCATCGAGATATCTCTTTTCGAGCAATTTAACGCGAGTATCACGTTATCTGGTGTTTTCACCACTCCACAGTGCGTTTGATACGCAGAACAGGCGACATCTTGGATTTCGTGGTGTTTCCAGCTGAGATATGCATTTTCTGCGATAATCTTGGTGAGACCACGGTCAGAAGTATGCAGAATCATCTAGATCGCTCTTTTCGAGCTATTTAATGCGAGAAACACGTTTTCTGGTGTATTCACCACTCCACAGTACGTTTGACATGCAGAACCGGAGATATCTTGGATTCGGTCGGGTTTCAAGCTGAGATATGCATTTTCTGCGATAATATTGGTGAGACTTCAGTCAGAAGTATGCAGAATCATCTAGATCGCTCGTTTCGAGCTATTTAATGCGACAAAACAAGTTTTCTGGTGTTTTCAACATTCCACAGTGCGTTTGATATGCAGAACCGGCGATATCTTGATTTTCATGGTGTTTCCAGCTGAGATATGCATTTTCTGCGATAATCTTTGTGAGACTTCAGTCAGAAGTATGCAGAATCATCTAGATCGCTCGTATCGAGCTATTTAATGCGACAAAACAAGTTTTCTGGTGTTTTCAACATTCCACAGTACGTTTGACATGCAGAACCGGAGATATCTTGGTTTCGGTCGGGTTTCAAGCTGAGATATGCATTTTCTACGATAATCTTGGTGAGACCACGGTCAGAAGTATGCAGAATCATCTAGATCGCTCTGTTCGAGCTATTTAATGCGAGAAACTCGTTTTCTGCTGTACTCACCACTCCACAGTACGGTTGACATGCAGAACCGGAGATATCGTGGTTTCGGTTGGGTTTCAAGCTGAGATATGCATTTTCTACGATAATCTTGGTGAGTCTTCTGTCAGAAGTATGCAGAATCATCGGGATCGCTCTTTTCGAGCTGTTTAATGCGAGAAACACGTTATCTGGTTGTTTTCACCACTCCACAGTGCGTTTGATATGCAGAACCGGCGACATCTTGATTTTGGTGAGGTTTCAAGCTGAGGTATGCATTTTCTACGATAATCTTGGTGAGACTTCGGTCAGAAGTATGCAGAATCATCGGGATGGCTCATTTCGAGCTATTTAATGCGACAAAACAAGTTTTCTGGTGTTTTCAACATTCCACAGTACGTTTGACATGCAGAACCGGCGCTATCTTGATTTTCGTGGTGTTTCCAGCTGAGATATGCATTTTCTGCGATAATCTTGGTGAGTCTTCTATCAGAAGTATGCAGAATCATCTAGAACGCACTTTTCGAGCAATTTAATGCGAGGAACACGTTTTCTGGTGTATTCACCACTCCACAGTACGCTTGACAAGCAGAACCGGAGATATCTTGGTTGCGGTCGGGTTCCAAGCTGAGATATGCATTTTCTATGATAATCTTGGTGAGACCACGGTCAGAAGTATGCAGAATCATCGGGATCGCTCTTTTCGAGCAATTTAATCCGAGTAACACGTTATCTGGTGTTTTCACCACTCCACAGTGCGGTTGATATGTAGAACCGGCGATATCTTGGTTTTCGTCGGGTTTCACGCTGAGATATGCATTTTCTGCGATAATATTGGTGAGACTTCAGTCAGAAGTATGCAGAATCATCTAGATCGCTCGTTTCGGGCTATTTAATGCGACAAAACAAGTTTTCTGGTGTTTTCAACATTCCACAGTGCGTTTAATATGCAGAACCGGCGATATCTTGATTTTCATGGTGTTTCCAGCTGAGATATGCATTTTCTGCGATAATCTTTGTGAGACTTCAGTCAGAAGTATGCAGAATCATCTAGATCGCTCGTTTCGAGCTATTTAATGCGACAAAACAAGTTTTCTGGTGTTTTCAACATTCCACAGTACGTTTGACATGCAGAACCGGCGATATCTTGATTTTCGTGGTGTTTCCAGCTGAGATATGCATTTTCTGCGATAATCTTGGTGAGTCTTCTGTCAGAAGTATGCAGAATCATCGAGATCCCTCTTTTCGAGCAATTTAATGCGAGTATTACGTTATCTGGTGTTTTCACCACTCCACAGTGCGTTTGATATGCAGAACAGGCGACATCTTGGATTTCGTCGTGTTTCCAGCTGAGATATGCATTTTCTGCGATAATATTGGTGAGACTTCAGTCAGAAGTATGCAGAATCATCTAGATCGCTAGTTTCGAGCTATTTAATGCGACTAAACACGTTTTCTGGTGTATTCACCACTCCACAGTACGTTTGACAAGCAGAACCGGAGATATCTTGGTTTCGGTCGGGTTTCAAGCTGAGATATGCATATTCTACGATAATCTTGGTGAGACCACGGTCAGAAGTATGCAGAATCATCTAGATCGCTCGTTTCGAGCTATTTAATGCGAGGAACACGTTTTCTGGTGAATACCACTCCACAGTACGTTTGACAAGCAGAACCGGAGATATCTTGGTTTCGGTCGGGTTTCAAGCTGAGATATGCATTTTCTACGATAATCTTGGTGAGACCACTGTCAGAAGTATGCAGAATCATCGGGATCGCTCTTTTCGAACAATTTAATCCGAGTAACACGTTATCTGGTGTTTTCACCACTCCACAGTGCGTTTGATATGCAGAACCGGCGATATCTTGGTTTTCGTCGGGTTTCAAGCTGAGATATGCATTTTCTGCGATAATATTGGTGAGACTTCAGTCAGAAGTATGCAGAATCATCTAGATCGCTCGTTTCGAGCTATTTAATGCGACAAAACAAGTTTTCTGGTGTTTTCAACATTCCACAGTGCGTTTGATATGCAGAACCGGCGATATCTTGATTTTCATGGTGTTTCCAGCTGAGATATGCATTTTCTGCGATAATCTTTGTGAGACTTCAGTCAGAAGTATGCAGAATCATCTAGATCGCTCGTTTCGAGCTATTTAATGCGAGTAACACGTTATCTGGTGTTTTCACCACTCCACAGTGCGTTTGATATGCAGAACAGGCGACATCTTGGATTTCGTGGTGTTTCCAGATGAGATATGCATTTTCTGCGATAATCTTTGTGAGACTTCAGTCAGAAGTATGCAGAATCATCTAGATCGCTCGTTTCGAGCTATTTAATGCGACAAAACAAGTTTTCTGGTGTTTTCAACATTCCACAGTACGTTTGACATGCAGAACCGGAGATATCTTGGTTTCGGTCGGGTTTCAAGCTGAGATATGCATTTTCTACGATAATCTTGGTGAGACCACGGTCAGAAGTATGCAGAATCATCTAGATCGCTTTTTTCGAGCTATTTAATGCGAGAAACTCGTTTTCTGGTGTACTCACCACTCCACAGTACGTTTGACATGCAGAACCGGAGATATCGTGGTTTCGGTTGGGTTTCAAGCTGAGATATGCATTTTCTACGATAATCTTGGTGAGTCTTCTGTCAGAAGTATGCAGAATCATCGGGATCGCTCTTTTCGAGCTGTTTAATGCGAGAAACACGTTATCTGGTTGTTTTCACCACTCCACAGTGCGTTTGATATGCAGAACCGGCGACATCTTGATTTTGGTGAGGTTTCAAGCTGAGGTATGCATTTTCTACGATAATCTTGGTGAGACTTCGGTCAGAAGTATGCAGAATCATCGGGATGGCTCATTTCGAGCAATTTAATGCGACAAAACAAGTTTTCTGGTGTTTTCAACATTCCACAGTACGTTTGACATGCAGAACCGGCGATATCTTGATTTTCGTGGTGTTTCCAGCTGAGATATGCATTTTCTGCGATAATCTTGGTGAGTCTTCTGTCAGAAGTATGCAGAATCATCTAGAACGCACTTTTCGAGCTATTTAATGCGAGGAACACGTTTTCTGGTGTTTTCACCACTCCACAGTGCGTTTGATATGCAGAACCGGCGATATCTTGATTTTCATGGTGTTTCCAGCTGAGATATGCATTTTCTGCGATAATCTTGGTGAGTCTCCTGTCAGAAGTATGCAGAATCATCGAGATATCTCTTTTCGAGCAATTTAATGCGAGTATCACGTTATCTGGTGTTTTCACCACTCCACAGTGCGTTTGATATGCAGAACAGGCGACATCCTGGATTTCGTGGTGTTTCCAGCTGAGATATGCATTTTCTGCGATAATCTTGGTGAGACCACGGTCAGAAGTATGCAGAATCATCTAGATGGCTCTTTTCGAGCTATTTAATGCGAGAAACACGTTTTCTGGTGTATTCACCACTCCACAGTACGTTTGACAAGCAGAACCGGAGATCCCTTGGTTTCGGTCGGGTTTCAAGCTGAGATATGCATTTTCTACGATAATCTTGGTGAGACCACTGTCAGATGTATGCAGAATCATCGGGATCGCTCTTTTCGAGCAATTTAATCCGAGTAACACGTTATCTGGTGTTTTCACCACTCCACAGTGCGTTTGATATGCAGAACCGGCGATATCTTGGTTTTCGTCGGGTTTCAAGCTGAGATATGCATTTTCTGCGATAATATTAGTGAGACTTCAGTCAGAAGTATGCAGAATCATCTAGATCGCTCGTTTCGAGCTATTTAATGCGACAAAACAAGTTTTCTGGTGTTTTCAACATTCCACAGTGCGTTTGATATGCAGAACCGGCGATATCTTGATTTTCATGGTGTTTCCAGCTGAGATATGCATTTTCTGCAATAATCTTTGTGAGACTTCAGTCAGAAGGATGCAGAATCATCTAGATCGCTCGTTTCGTGCTATTTAATGCGAGTAACACGTTATCTGGTGTTTTCACCACTCCACAGTGCGTTTGATATGCAGAACAGGCGACATCTTGGATTTCGTGGTGTTTCCAGATGAGATATGCATTTTCTGCGATAATCTTTGTGAGACTTCAGTCAGAAGTATGCAGAATCATCTAGATCGCTCGTTTCGAGCTATTTAATGCGACAAAACAAGTTTTCTGGTGTTTTCAACATTCCACAGTACGTTTGACATGCAGAACCGGCGATATCTTGATTTTCGTGGTGTTTCCAGCTGAGATATGCATTTTCTGCGATAATCTTGGTGAGTCTTCTGTCAGAAGTATGCAGAATCATCTAGAACGCACTTTTCGAGCTATTTAATGCGAGGAACACGTTTTCTGGTGTATTCACCACTCCACAGTACGCTTGACAAGCAGAACCGGAGATATCTTGGTTTCGGTCGGGTTCCAAGCTGAGATATGCATTTTCTATGATAATCTTGGTGAGACCACGGTCAGAAGTATGCAGAATCATCTAGATCGCTCTTTTCGAGCTATTTAATGCGAGAAACAGGTTTTCTGGTGTATTCACCACACCACAGTACGTTTGACAAGCAGAACCGGAGATATCTTGGTTTCGGTCGGGTTTCAACCTGAGATATGCATTTTCTACGATTATCTTGGTGAGACCACTGTCAGAAGTATGCAGAATCATCGAGATCGCTCTTTTCGAGCAATTTAATCCGAGTAACACGTTATCTGGTGTTTTCACCACTCCACAGTGCGTTTGATATGCAGAACCGGCGATATCTTGGTTTTCGTCGGGTTTCACCCTGAGATATGCATTTTCTGCGATAATATTGGTGAGACTTCAGTCAGAAGTATGCAGAATCATCTAGATCGCTCGTTTCGAGCTATTTAATGCGACAAAACAAGTTTTCTGGTGTTTTCAACATTCCACAGTGCGTTTAATATGCAGAACCGGCGATATCTTGATTTTCATGGTGTTTCCAGCTGAGATATGCATTTTCTGCGATAATCTTTGTGAGACTTCAGTCAGAAGTATGCAGAATCATCTAGATCGCTCGTTTCGAGCTATTTAATGCGACAAAACAAGTTTTCTGGTGTTTTCAACATTCCACAGTACGTTTGACATGCAGAACCGGCGATATCTTGATTTTCGTGGTGTTTCCAGCTGAGATATGCATTTTCTGCGATAATCTTGGTGAGTCTTCTGTCAGAAGAATGCAGAATAATCGAGATCCCTCTTTTCGAGTAATTTAATGCGAGTATTTCGTTATCTGGTGTTTTCACCACTCCACAGTGCGTTTGATATGCAGAACAGGCGACATCTTGGATTTCGTCGTGTTTCCAGCTGAGATATGCATTTTCTGCGATAATATTGGTGAGACTTCAGTCAGAAGTATGCAGAATCATCTAGATCGCTCGTTTCGAGCTATTTAATGCGAGTAACACGTTATCTGGTGTTTTCACCACTCCACAGTGCGTTTGATATGCAGAACAGGCGACATCTTGGATTTCGTGGTGTTTCCAGATGTGATATGCATTTTCTGCGATAATCTTTGTGAGACTTCAGTCAGAAGTATGCAGAATCATCTCGATCGCTCGTTTCGAGCTATTTAATGCGACAAAACAAGTTTTCTGGTGTTTTCAACATTCCACAGTACGTTTGACATGCAGAACCGGCGATATCTTGATTTTCGTCGTGTTTCCAGCTGAGATATGCATTTTCTGCGATAATCTTGGTGAGTCTTCTGTCAGAAGTATGCAGAATCATCGAGATCCCTCTTTTCGAGCAATTTAATGCGAGTATTACGTTATCTGGTGTTTCCACCACTCCACAGTGCGTTTGATATGCAGAACAGGCGACATCTTGGATTTCGTCGTGTTTCCAGCTGAGATATGCATTTTCTGCGATAATATTGGTGAGACTTCAGTCAGAAGTATGCAGAATCATCTAGATCGCTAGTTTCGAGCTATTTAATGCGACTAAACACGTTTTCTGGTGTATTCACCACTCCACAGTACGTTTGACAAGCAGAACCGGAGATATCTTGGTTTCGGTCGGGTTTCAAGCTGAGATATGCATATTCTACGATAATCTTGGTGAGACCACGGTCAGAAGTATGCAGAATCATCTAGATCGCTCTTTTCGAGCTATTTAATGCGAGAAACAGGTTTTCTGGTGTATGCACCACACCACAGTACGTTTGACAAGCAGAACCGGAGATATCTTGGTTTCGGTCGGGTTTCAACCTGAGATATGCATTTTCTACGATTATCTTGGTGAGACCACTGTCAGAAGTATGCAGAATCATCGGGATCGCTCTTTTCGAGCAATTCAATCCGAGTAACACGTTATCTGGTGTTTTCACCACTCCACAGTGCGTTTGATATGCAGAACAGGCGACATCTTGGATTTCGTCGTGTTTCCAGCTGAGATATGCATTTTCTGCGATAATATTGGTGAGACTTCTGTCGGAAGTATGCAGAATCATCTAGATCGCTCTTTTCGAGCTATTTAATGCGAGAAACAGGTTTTCTGGTGTATTCACCACTCTACAGTACGTTTGACAAGCAGAATCGGAGATATCTTGGTTTCGGTCGGGTTTCAAGCTAAGATATGCATTTTCTACGATAATCTTGGTGAGACCACGGTCAGAAGTATGCAGAATCATCTTGATCGCTCTTTTCGAGCTATTTAATGCGAGATACACGTTTTCTGGTGTATTCACCACTCCACAGTACGATTGATATGCAGAACGGGCGACATCTTGGCTTTCGTCGGGTATCAAGCTGAGATATGCATTTTCTCCGATAATCTCGGTGAGTCTTCTGTCAGAAGTACGCAGAATCATCAGGACCGCCCTTTGCGAGCTATTTAATGCGAGAAACACGTTTTCTGGTGTATTCACCACTCCACAGTACGTTTGACAAGCAGAACCGGAGATATCTTGGTTTCGGTCGGGTTTCAAGCTGAGATATGCATTTTCTACGATAATCTTGGTGAGACTTCTGTCAGAAGTAAGCAGAATCATCGGGATCGCTTTTTTCGAGCTATTTAATGCGACAAAACAAGTTTTCTGGTGTTTTCAACATTCCACAGTGCGTTTGATATGCAGAACCGGCGATATCTTGATTTTCGTGGTGTTTCCAGCTGAGATATGCATTTTCTGCGATAATCTTGGTGAGTCTTCTGTCAGAAGCATGCAGAATCATCTAGAACGCACTTTTCGAGCTATTTAATGCGAGGAACACGTTTTCTGGTGTATTCACCACTCCATAGTACGTTTGACAAGCAGAACCGGAGATATCTTGGTTTCGGTCGGGTTTCAAGCTGAGATATGCATTTTCTACGATAATCTTGGTGAGACCACGGTCAGAAGTATGCAGAATCATCGGAATCGCTCTTTTCGAGCTATTTAATGCGTGAAACTCGTTATCTGGTGTTTTCACCACTCCACAGAGCGTTTGATATGCAGAACCGGCGACATCTTGGATTTCGTCGGGTTTCAAGCTGAGATATACATTTTCGACGATAATCTTGGTGAGACTTCTGTCAGAAGTATGCAGAATCTTCGAGATCGCTCTTCTCGAGCTACATAATGCGAGGAACACGTTTTCTGGTGTATTCACCACTCCACAGTACGTTTGACAAGCAGAACCGGAGATATCTTGGTTTCGGTCGGGTTTCAAGCTGAGATATGCATTTTCTACGATAATCTTGGTGAGACCACGGTCAGAAGTATGCAGAATCATCTAGATCGCTCTTTTCGAGCTATTTAATGCGTGAAACGCGTTATCTGGTGTTTTCACCAGTCCACAGTGCGTTTGATGTGCAGAACCGGAGATAACTTGGTTTTCGTGAGGTTTCAAGCTGATGTGTGCATTTTCTACGATAATCTTGGTGAGACTTCTGTCAGAAGTAAGCAGAATCATCGGGATCGCTTTTTTCGAGCTATATAATGCGACAAAACAAGTTTTCTGGTGTTTTCAACATTCCACAGTGCGTTTGATATGCAGAACCGGCGATATCTTGATTTTCGTGGTGTTTCCAGCTGAGATATGCATTTTCTGCGATAATCTTGGTGAGTCTTCTGTCAGAAGCATGCAGAATCATCTAGAACGCACTTTTCGAGCTATTTAATGCGAGGAACACGTTTTCTGGTGTATTCACCACTCCACAGTACGTTTGACAAGCAGAACCGGAGATATCTTGGTTTCGGTCGGGTTTCAAGCTGAGATATGCATTTTCTACGATAATCTTGGTGAGACCACGGTCAGAAGTATGCAGAATCATCTAGATCGCTCTTTTCGAGCTATTTAATGCGAGAAACATGTTTTCTGGTGTATTCACCACTCCACAGTACGCTTGACAAGCAGAACCGGAGATATCTTGGTTTCGGTCGGGTTTCAAGCTGAGATATGCATTTTCTACGATAATCTTGGTGAGACCACGGTCAGAAGTATGCAGAATCATCTAGATCGCTCTTTTCGAGCTATTTAATGCGAGAAACAGGTTTTCTGGTGTATTCACCACTCCACAGTACGCTTGACTAGCAGAACCGGAGATATCTTGGTTTCGGTCGGGTTTCAAGCTGAGATATGCATTTTCTACGATAATCTTGGTGAGACCACGGTCAGAAGTATGCAGAATCATCTAGATCGCTCTTTTCGAGCTATTTAATGCGAGAAACACGTTTTCTGGGGTTTTCACCACTCCACAGTACGTTTGATGTGCAAGACCGGAGATAACTCGGTTCTCGTGAGGTTTCAAGCTGAGATATGCATTTTCTCCGATAATCTCGGTGAGTCTTCTGTCAGAAGTATGCAGAATCATCGGGATCGCTCTTTTCGAGCTATTTAATGCGTGAAACACGTTATCTGGTGTTTTCACCAGTCCACAGTGCGTTTGTTATGCAGAACCGGCGACATCTTGATTTTCGTGAGGTTTTAAGCTGAGATATGCATTTTCTGCGATAATCTTGGTGAGACTTCTGTCAGAAGTATGCAGAATCATCGAAATCGCTCTTTTCGAGCTATTTAATGCGTGAAACTCGTTATCTGGTGTTTTCACCACTCCACAGTGCGTTTGATATGCAGAACCGGCGACATCTTGGATTTCGTCGGGTTTCAAGCTGAGATATACATTTTCGACGATAATCTTGGTGAGACTTCTGTCAGAAGTATGCAGAATCTTCGAGATCGCTCTTCTCGAGCTACTTAATGCGAGGAACACGTTTTCTGCTGTATTCACCACTCCACAGTACGTTTGACAAGCAGAACCGGAGATATCTTGGTTTCGGTCGGGTTTCAAGCTGAGATATGCATTTTCTACGATAATCTTGGTGAGACCACGGTCAGAAGTATGCAGAATCATCTAGATCGCTCTTTTCGAGCTATTTAATGCGAGAAACACGTTTTCTGGGGTTTTCACCACTCCACAGTACGTTTGATGTGCAAGACCGGAGATAACTCGGTTCTCGTGAGGTTTCAAGCTGAGATATGCATTTTCTCCGATAATCTCGGTGAGTCTTCTGTCAGAAGTACGCAGAATCATCAGGACCGCTCTTTTCGAGCTATTTAATGCGAGAAACACGTTTTCTGGGGTTTTGACCACTCCACAGTACGTTTGATGTGCAAGACCGGAGATAACTCGGTTCTCGTGAGGTTTCAAGCTGAGATATGCATTTTCTGCGATAATCTTGGTGAGACTTCTGTCAGAAGTATGCAGAATCATCGGAATCGCTCTTTTCGAGCTATTTAATGCGTGAAACTCGTTATCTGGTGTTTTCACCACTCCACAGTGCGTTTGATATGCAGAACCGGCGACATCTTGGATTTCGTCGGGTTTCAAGCTGAGATATACATTTTCGACGATAATTTTGGTGAGACTTCTGTCAGAAGTATGCAGAATCTTCGAGATCGCTCTTCTCGAGCTACTTAATGCGAGGAACACGTTTTCTGGTGTATTCACCACTCCACAGTACGTTTGACAAGCAGAACCGGAGATATCTTGGTTTCGGTCGGGTTTCAACCTGAGATATGCATTTTCTACGATAATCTTGGTGAGACCACGGTCAGAAGTATGCAGAATCATCTCGATCGCTCTTTTCGAGCTATTTAATGCGAGAAACACGTTTTCTGGTGTATTCACCACTCCACAGTATGTTTGATGTGCAGAACCGGCGATATATTGGATTTCGTCGGGGTTCAATCTGAGATATGCATTTTCTACGATAATCTTGGTGAGACTTCTGTCAGAAGTATGCAGAAACATCGGGATATCTCATTTCGAGCTATGTAATGCGAGAAACTCGTTATCTGGTGTTTTCCCCACTCCACAGTGCGTTTGACATGCAGTACCGCAGATATCTTGGATTCGGTCGGGTTTCAAGCTGAGATATGCATTTTCTACGATACACTTGGTGAGACTTCTGTCGGAAGTATGCAGAATCATCTAGATCGCTCTTTTCGAGCTATTTAATGCGAGAAACAGGTTTTCTGGTGTATTCACCACTCTACAGTACGTTTGACAAGCAGAATCGGAGATATCTTGGTTTCGGTCGGGTTTCAAGCTAAGATATGCATTTTCTACGATAATCTTGGTGAGACCACGGTCAGAAGTATGCAGAATCATCTTGATCGCTCTTTTCGAGCTATTTAATGCGAGATACACGTTTTCTGGTGTATTCACCACTCCACAGTACGATTGATATGCAGAACGGGCGACATCTTGGCTTTCGTCGGGTATCAAGCTGAGATATGCATTTTCTCCGATAATCTCGGTGAGTCTTCTGTCAGAAGTACGCAGAATCATCAGGACCGCCCTTTGCGAGCTATTTAATGCGAGAAACACGTTTTCTGGTGTATTCACCACTCCACAGTACGTTTGACAAGCAGAACCGGAGATATCTTGGTTTCGGTCGGGTTTCAAGCTGAGATATGCATTTTCTACGATAATCTTGGTGAGACTTCTGTCAGAAGTAAGCAGAATCATCGGGATCGCTTTTTTCGAGCTATTTAATGCGACAAAACAAGTTTTCTGGTGTTTTCAACATTCCACAGTGCGTTTGATATGCAGAACCGGCGATATCTTGATTTTCGTGGTGTTGCCAGCTGAGATATGCATTTTCTGCGATAATCTCGGTGAGTCTTCTGTCAGAAGTATGCAGAATCATCTAGAACGCACTTTTCGAGCTATTTAATGCGAGGAACACGTTTTCTGGTGTATTCACCACTCCACAGTACGTTTGACAAGCAGAACCGGAGATATCTTGGTTTCGGTCGGGTTTCAAGCTGAGATATGCATTTTCTACGATAATCTTGGTGAGACCACGGTCAGAAGTATGCAGAATCATCGGAATCGCTCTTTTCGAGCTATTTAATGCGTGAAACTCGTTATCTGGTGTTTTCACCACTCCACAGAGCGTTTGATATGCAGAACCGGCGACATCTTGGATTTCGTCGGGTTTCAAGCTGAGATATACATTTTCGACGATAATCTTGGTGAGACTTCTGTCAGAAGTATGCAGAATCTTCGAGATCGCTCTTTTCGAGCTATTTAATGCGAGACACAGTTTTTCTGGTGTATTCACCACTCCACAGTACGTTTGACAAGCAGAACCGGAGATATCTTGGTTTCGGTCGGGTTTCAACCTGAGATATGCATTTTCTACGATAATCTTGGTGAGACCACGGTCAGAAGTATGCAGAATCATCGGGATCGCTCTTTTCGAGCTATTTAATGCGTGAAACGCGTTATCTGGTGTTTTCACCAGTCCACAGTGCGTTTGATGTGCAGAACCGGAGATAACTTGGTTTTCGTGAGGTTTCAAGCTGATGTGTGCATTTTCTACGTTAATCTTGGTGAGACTTCTGTCAGAAGTAAGCAGAATCATCGGGATCGCTTTTTTCGAGCTATTTAATGCGACAAAACAAGTTTTCTGGTGTTTTCAACATTCCACAGTGCGTTTGATATGCAGAACCGGCGATATCTTGATTTTCGTGGTGTTTCCAGCTGAGATATGCATTTTCTGCGATAATCTTGGTGAGTCTTCTGTCAGAAGCATGCAGAATCATCTAGAACGCACTTTTCGAGCTATTTAATGCGAGGAACACGTTTTCTGGTGTATTCACCACTCCACAGTACGTTTGACAAGCAGAACCGGAGATATCTTGGTTTCGGTCGGGTTTCAAGCTGAGATATGCATTTTCTACGATAATCTTGGTGAGACCACGGTCAGAAGTATGCAGAATCATCTAGATCGCTCTTTTCGAGCTATTTAATGCGAGAAACAGGTTTTCTGGTGTATTCACCACTCCACAGTACGCTTGACAAGCAGAACCGGAGATATCTTGGTTTCGGTCGGGTTTCAAGCTGAGATATGCATTTTCTACGATAATCTTGGTGAGACCACGGTCAGAAGTATGCAGAATCATCTAGATCGCTCTTTTCGAGCTATTTAATGCGAGAAACAGGTTTTCTGGTGTATTCACCACTCCACAGTACGCTTGACTAGCAGAACCGGAGATATCTTGGTTTCGGTCGGGTTTCAAGCTGAGATATGCATTTTCTACGATAATCTTGGTGAGACCACGGTCAGAAGTATGCAGAATCATCTAGATCGCTCTTTTCGAGCTATTTAATGCGAGAAACACGTTTTCTGGGGTTTTCACCACTCCACAGTACGTTTGATGTGCAAGACCGGAGATAACTCGGTTCTCGTGAGGTTTCAAGCTGAGATATGCATTTTCTCCGATAATCTCGGTGAGTCTTCTGTCAGAAGTATGCAGAATCATCGGGATCGCTCTTTTCGAGCTATTTAATGCGTGAAACACGTTATCTGGTGTTTTCACCAGTCCACAGTGCGTTTGTTATGCAGAACCGGCGACATCTTGATTTTCGTGAGGTTTTAAGCTGAGATATGCATTTTCTGCGATAATCTTGGTGAGACTTCTGTCAGAAGTATGCAGAATCATCGAAATCGCTCTTTTCGAGCTATTTAATGCGTGAAACTCGTTATCTGGTGTTTTCACCACTCCACAGTGCGTTTGATATGCAGAACCGGCGACATCTTGGATTTCGTCGGGTTTCAAGCTGAGATATACATTTTCGACGATAATCTTGGTGAGACTTCTGTCAGAAGTATGCAGAATCTTCGAGATCGCTCTTCTCGAGCTACTTAATGCGAGGAACACGTTTTCTGCTGTATTCACCACTCCACAGTACGTTTGACAAGCAGAACCGGAGATATCTTGGTTTCGGTCGGGTTTCAAGCTGAGATATGCATTTTCTACGATAATCTTGGTGAGACCACGGTCAGAAGTATGCAGAATCATCTAGATCGCTCTTTTCGAGCTATTTAATGCGAGAAACACGTTTTCTGGGGTTTTCACCACTCCACAGTACGTTTGATGTGCAAGACCGGAGATAACTCGGTTCTCGTGAGGTTTCAAGCTGAGATATGCATTTTCTCCGATAATCTCGGTGAGTCTTCTGTCAGAAGTACGCAGAATCATCAGGACCGCTCTTTTCGAGCTATTTAATGCGAGAAACACGTTTTCTGGGGTTTTGACCACTCCACAGTACGTTTGATGTGCAAGACCGGAGATAACTCGGTTCTCGTGAGGTTTCAAGCTGAGATATGCATTTTCTGCGATAATCTTGGTGAGACTTCTGTCAGAAGTATGCAGAATCATCGGAATCGCTCTTTTCGAGCTATTTAATGCGTGAAACTCGTTATCTGGTGTTTTCACCACTCCACAGTGCGTTTGATATGCAGAACCGGCGACATCTTGGATTTCGTCGGGTTTCAAGCTGAGATATACATTTTCGACGATAATTTTGGTGAGACTTCTGTCAGAAGTATGCAGAATCTTCGAGATCGCTCTTCTCGAGCTACTTAATGCGAGGAACACGTTTTCTGGTGTATTCACCACTCCACAGTACGTTTGACAAGCAGAACCGGAGATATCTTGGTTTCGGTCGGGTTTCAACCTGAGATATGCATTTTCTACGATAATCTTGGTGAGACCACGGTCAGAAGTATGCAGAATCATCGGGATCGCTCCTTTCGAGCTATTTTATGCGAGAAACACGTTTTCTGGTGTATTCACCACTCTACAGTACGATTGATGTGCAGAACCGGCGACATCCTGGATTTCGTCGGGGTTCAAGCTGAGATATGCATTTTCTACGATAATCTTGGTGAGTCTTCTGTCAGAAGTATGCAGAATCATCTAGATCGCTCTTTTCGAGCTATTTAATGCGACAAAACCAGTTTTCTGGTGTATTCACCACTCCACAGTACGCTTGACAAGCAGAACCGGAGATATCTTGGTTTCGGTCGGGTTTCAAGCTGAGATATGCATTTTCTACGATAATCTTGGTGAGACCACGGTCAGAAGTATGCAGAATCATCTAGATCGCTCTTTTCGAGCTATTTAATGCGAGAAACAGGTTTTCTGGTGTATTCACCACTCCACAGTACGCTTGACTAGCAGAACCGGAGATATCTTGGTTTCGGTCGGGTTTCAAGCTGAGATATGCATTTTCTACGATAATCTTGGTGAGACCACGGTCAGAAGTATGCAGAATCATCTAGATCGCTCTTTTCGAGCTATTTAATGCGAGAAACACGTTTTCTGGGGTTTTCACCACTCCACAGTACGTTTGATGTGCAAGACCGGAGATAACTCGGTTCTCGTGAGGTTTCAAGCTGAGATATGCATTTTCTCCGATAATCTCGGTGAGTCTTCTGTCAGAAGTATGCAGAATCATCGGGATCGCTCTTTTCGAGCTATTTAATGCGTGAAACACGTTATCTGGTGTTTTCACCAGTCCACAGTGCGTTTGTTATGCAGAACCGGCGACATCTTGATTTTCGTGAGGTTTTAAGCTGAGATATGCATTTTCTGCGATAATCTTGGTGAGACTTCTGTCAGAAGTATGCAGAATCATCGAAATCGCTCTTTTCGAGCTATTTAATGCGTGAAACTCGTTATCTGGTGTTTTCACCACTCCACAGTGCGTTTGATATGCAGAACCGGCGACATCTTGGATTTCGTCGGGTTTCAAGCTGAGATATACATTTTCGACGATAATCTTGGTGAGACTTCTGTCAGAAGTATGCAGAATCTTCGAGATCGCTCTTCTCGAGCTACTTAATGCGAGGAACACGTTTTCTGCTGTATTCACCACTCCACAGTACGTTTGACAAGCAGAACCGGAGATATCTTGGTTTCGGTCGGGTTTCAAGCTGAGATATGCATTTTCTACGATAATCTTGGTGAGACCACGGTCAGAAGTATGCAGAATCATCTAGATCGCTCTTTTCGAGCTATTTAATGCGAGAAACACGTTTTCTGGGGTTTTCACCACTCCACAGTACGTTTGATGTGCAAGACCGGAGATAACTCGGTTCTCGTGAGGTTTCAAGCTGAGATATGCATTTTCTCCGATAATCTCGGTGAGTCTTCTGTCAGAAGTACGCAGAATCATCAGGACCGCTCTTTTCGAGCTATTTAATGCGAGAAACACGTTTTCTGGGGTTTTGACCACTCCACAGTACGTTTGATGTGCAAGACCGGAGATAACTCGGTTCTCGTGAGGTTTCAAGCTGAGATATGCATTTTCTGCGATAATCTTGGTGAGACTTCTGTCAGAAGTATGCAGAATCATCGGAATCGCTCTTTTCGAGCTATTTAATGCGTGAAACTCGTTATCTGGTGTTTTCACCACTCCACAGTGCGTTTGATATGCAGAACCGGCGACATCTTGGATTTCGTCGGGTTTCAAGCTGAGATATACATTTTCGACGATAATTTTGGTGAGACTTCTGTCAGAAGTATGCAGAATCTTCGAGATCGCTCTTCTCGAGCTACTTAATGCGAGGAACACGTTTTCTGGTGTATTCACCACTCCACAGTACGTTTGACAAGCAGAACCGGAGATATCTTGGTTTCGGTCGGGTTTCAACCTGAGATATGCATTTTCTACGATAATCTTGGTGAGACCACGGTCAGAAGTATGCAGAATCATCGGGATCGCTCCTTTCGAGCTATTTTATGCGAGAAACACGTTTTCTGGTGTATTCACCACTCTACAGTACGATTGATGTGCAGAACCGGCGACATCCTGGATTTCGTCGGGGTTCAAGCTGAGATATGCATTTTCTACGATAATCTTGGTGAGACTTCCGTCAGATGTATGCAGAATCATCTAGATCGCTCGTTTCGAGCTATGTAATGCGGAAAAACAAGTTTTCTGGTGTTTTCAACATTCCACAGTGCGTTTGATATGCAGAACCGGCGATATCTTGATTTTCGTGGTGTTTCCAGCTGAGATATGCATTTTCTGCGATAATCTTGGTGAGTCTTCTGTCAGAAGTATGCAGAATCATCTAGAACGCACTTTTCGAGCTATTTAATGCGAGGAACACGTTTTCTGGTGTATTCACCACTCCACAGTACGTTTGACAAGCAGAACCGGAGATATCTTGGTTTCGGTCGGGTTTCAAGCTGAGATATGCATTTTCTATGATAATCTTGGTGAGACCACGGTCAGAAGTATGCAGAATCATCTATATCGCTCTTTTCGAGCTATTTAATGCGAGAAACAGGTTTTCTGGTGTATTCACCACTCCACAGTACGTTGACAAGCAGAACCGGAGATATCTTGGTTTCGGTCCGGTTTCAAGCTGAGATATGCATTTTCTACGATAATCTTGGTGAGACTTGTGTCAGAAGTATGCAGAATCATCGAGATCCCTCTTTTCGAGCTATTTAATGCGAGAAACACGTTATCTGGTGTTTTCACAACTCCACAGTGCGTTTGATATGCAGAACCGGCGACATCTTGGCTTTCGTCGGGTATCAAGCTGAGATATGCATTTTCTACGATAATCTTGGTGAGACTTCTGTCAGAAATATGCAGAATCTTCGAGAACGCTCTTTTCGAGCTACTTAATGCGAGAAACACGTTATCTGGTGTTTTCACCACTCCACAGTGCGTTTGATATGCAGGACCGGCGACATCTTGGCTTTCGTCGGGTATCAAGCTGAGATATGCATTGTCTACGATAATCTTGGTGAGACTTCTGTCAGAAGTATGCAGAATCATCGAGATCCCTCTTTTCGAGCTATTTAATGCGAGAAACACGTTATCTGGTGTTTTCACCACTCCACAGTGCGTTTGATATGCAGAACCGGCGACATCTTGGATTTCGTCCCGTTTCAGGCTGAGATATGCATTTTCTGCGTTAATATTGGTGAGACTTCAGTCAGAAGTATGCAGAATCATCTAGATCGCTCTTTACGAGCTATTTAATGCGATAAAACAAGTTTTCTGGTGTTTTCAACATTCCACAGTGCGTTTGATATGCAGAGCCGGCGATATCTTGATTTTCGTGGTGTTGCCAGCTGAGATATGCATTTTCTGCGATAAGCTTGGTGAGACTTCTGTCAGAAGTATGCAGAATCATCGGGATCAGTCTTTTCGAGCTATTTAATACGAGAAACACGTTATCTGTTTGTTTTCCCCACTCCACAGTGCGTTTGATATGCAGAACCGGCGACATCTTGATTTTCGTGAGGTTTCAAGCTGAGATATGCATTTTCTGCAATAATCTTGGTGAGACTTCTGTCAGAAGTATGCAGAATCATGGGAAACGCTCTTTTCGAGCTATTTAATGCGAGAAACACGTTATCTGGTGTTTTCACCACTCCACAGAGCGTTTGATATGCAGAACCGGCGACATCTTGGATTTCGTCGGCGTTCAAGCTGAGATATGCATTTTCTACGATGATCTTGGTGAGTCTTCTGTCAGAAGTATGCAGAATCATCTAGATCGCTCTTTTCGAGCTATTTAATGCGAAAAAACAAGTTTTCTGGTGTTTTCAACATTCCACTGTGCGTTTGATATGCAGAACCGGCGATATCTTGATTTTCGTGGTGTTTCCAGCTGAGATATGCATTTTCTGCGATAATCTTGGTGAGTCTTCTGTCAGAAGTATGCAGAATCATCTAGATCGCTCTTTTCGAGCTACTAAATGCGAGAAACACGTTTTCTGGTGTATTCACCACTCCACAGTGCGTTTGACATGCAGAACCGGCGACATCTTGGTGTTCGTGAGGTTTCAAGCTGGGATATGCATTTTCTACGATAATCTTGGTGCAACTTCTGTCAGAAGTATGCAGAATCATCGGGATCGGGCTTTTCGAGGTATTTAATGCGAGAAACATGTTATCTGGTTGTTTTCACCACTCCACAGTGCGTTTGATATGCAGAACCGGCGACATCTTGATTTTCGTGAGGTTTCAAGCTGAGATATGCATTTTCTGCGATAATATTGGTGAGACTTCAGTCAGAAGTATGCAGAATCATGTAGATCGCTCGCTTCGATCTATTTAATGCGACAATACAAGTTTTCTGGTGTTTTCAACATTCTACAGTGCGTTTGATATGCAGAACCGGCGATATCTTGATTTTCGTGGTGTTTCCAGCTGAGATATGCATTTTCTGCGATAATCTTGGTGAGTCTTCTGTCAGAAGTATGCAGAATCATCTAGAACGCACTTTTCGAGCTATTTAATGCGAGGAACACGTTTTCTGGTATATTCACCACTCCACAGTACGTTTAACAAGCAGAACCGGAGATATCTTGGTTTCGGTCGGGTTTCAAGCTGAGATATGCATTTTCTACGATAATCTTGGTGAGACCACGGTCAGAAGTATGCAGAATCATCTAGATCGCTCTTTTCGAGCTATTTAATGCGAGACACAGGTTTTCTGGTGTATTCACCACTCCACAGTACGTTTGACAAGCAGAACCGGAGATATCTTGGTTTCGGTCGGGTTTCAATCTGAGTTATGCATTTTCTACGATAATCTTGGTGAGACCACGGTCAGAAGTATGCAGAATCATCGGGATCGCTCTTTTCGAGCTATTTAATGCGTGAAACGCGTTATCTGGTGTTTTCACCAGTCCACAGTGCGTTTGATGTGCAGAACCGGAGATAACTTGGTTTTCGTGAGGTTTCAAGCTGATGTATGCATTTTCTACGATATTCTTGGTGAGACTTCTGTCAGAAGTAAGCAGAATCATCGGGATCGCTTTTTTCGAGCTATTTAATGCGACAAAACAAGTTTTCTGGTGTTTTCAACATTCCACAGTGCGGTTGATATGCAGAACCGGCGATATCTTGATTTTCGTGGTGTTTCCAGCTGAGATATGCATTTTCTGCGATAATCTTGGTGAGTCTTCTGTCCGAAGTATGCAGAATCATCTAGAACGCACTTTTCGAGCTATTTAATGCGAGGAACACGTTTTCTGGTGTATTCACCACTCCACAGTGCGTTTGACATGCAGAACCGGCGACATCTTGGTGTTCGTGAGGTTTCAAGCTGGGATATGCATTTTCTACGATAATCTTGGTGCAACTTCTGTCAGAAGTATGCAGAATCATCGGGATCGGTCTTTTCGAGGTATTTAATGCGAGAAACATGTTATCTGGTTGTTTTCACTACTCCACAGTGCGTTTGATATGCAGAACCGGCGACATCTTGATTTTCGTGAGGTTTCAAGCTGAGATATGCATTTTCTGCGATAATATTGGTGAGACTTCAGTCAGAAGTATGCAGAATCATGTAGATCGCTCGCTTTGATCTATTTAATGCGACAATACAAGTTTTCTGGTGTTTTCAACATTCTACAGTGCGTTTCATATGCAGAACCGGCGATATCTTGATTTTCGTGGTGTTTCCAGCTGAGATATGCATTTTCTGCGATAATCTTGGTGAGTCTTCTGTCAGAAGTATGCAGAATCATCTAGAACGCACTTTTCGAGCTATTTAATGCGAGGAACACGTTTTCTGGTGTATTCACCACTCCACAGTACGTTTGACAAGCAGAACCGGAGATATCTTGGTTTCGGTCGGGTTTCAAGCTGAGATATGCATTTTCTACGATAATCTTGGTGAGACCACGGTCAGAAGTATGCAGAATCATCTAGATCGCTCTTTTCGAGCTATTTAATGCGAGAAACAGGTTTTCTGGTGTATTCACCACTCCACAGTACGCTTGACAAGCAGAACCGGAGATATCTTGGTTTCGGTCGGGTTTCATGCTGAGATATGCATTTTCTACGATAATCTTGTTGAGACCACGGTCAGAAGTATGCAGAATCATCTAGATCGCTCTTTTCGAGCTATTTAATGCGAGAAACAGGTTTTCTGGTGTATTCACCACTCCACAGTACGCTTGACAAGCAGAACCGGAGATATCTTGGTTTCGGTCGGGTTTCAAGCTGAGATATGCATTTTCTACGATAATCTTGGTGAGACCACGGTCAGAAGTATGCAGAATCATCTAGATCGCTCATTTCGAGCTATTTAATGCGAGAAACACGTTTTCTGGGGTTTTCACCACTCCACAGTACGTTTGATGTGCAAGACCGGAGATAACTCGGTTCTCGTGAGGTTTCAAGCTGAGATATGCATTTTCTCCGATAATCTCGGTGAGTCTTCTGTCAGAAGTATGCAGAATCATCGGGATCGCTCTTTTCGAGCTATTTAATGCGTGAAACACGTTATCTGGTGTTTTCACCACTCCACAGTGCGTTTGATATGCAGAACCGGCGACATCTTGGATTTCGTCGGGTTTCAAGCTGAGATATACATTTTCGACGATAATCTTGGTGAGACTTCTGTCAGAAGTATGCAGAATCTTCGAGATCGCTCTTCTCGAGCTACTTAATGCGAGGAACACGTTTTCTGGTGTATTCACCACTCCACAGTACGTTTGACAAGCAGAACCGGAGATATCTTGGTTTCGGTCGGGTTTCAAGCTGAGATATGCATTTTCTACGATAATCTTGGTGAGACCACGGTCAGAAGTATGCAGAATCATCTAGATCGCTCTTTTCGAGCTATTTAATGCGAGACACAGGTTTTCTGGTGTATTCACCACTCCACAGTACGTTTGACAAGCAGAACCGGAGATATCTTGGTTTCGGTCGGGTTTCAACCTGAGATATGCATTTTCTACGATAATCTTGGTGAGACCACGGTCAGAAGTATGCAGAATCATCGGGATCGCTCTTTTCGAGCTATTTAATGCGTGAAACGCGTTATCTGGTGTTTTCACCAGTCCACAGTGCGTTTGATGTGCAGAACCGGAGATAACTTGGTTTTCTTGAGGTTTCAAGCTGATGTATGCATTTTCTACGATAATCTTGGTGAGACTTCTGTCAGAAGTAAGCAGAATCATCGGGATCGCTTTTTTCGAGCTATTTAATGCGACAAAACAAGTTTTCTGGTGTTTTCAACATTCCACAGTGCGTTTGATATGCAGAACCGGCGATATCTTGATTTTCGTGGTGTTTCCAGCTGAGATATGCATTTTCTGCGATAATCTTGGTGAGTCTTCTGTCAGAAGTATGCAGAATCATCTAGATCGCTCTTTTCGAGCTATTTAATGCGAGAAACAGGTTTTCTGGTGTATTCACCACTCCACAGTACGCTTGACAAGCAGAACCGGAGATATCTTGGTTTCGGTCGGGTTTCATGCTGAGATATGCATTTTCTACGATAATCTTGTTGAGACCACGGTCAGAAGTATGCAGAATCATCTAGATCGCTCTTTTCGAGCTATTTTATGCGAGAAACACGTTTTCTGGTGTACTCACCACTCTACAGTACGATTGATGTGCAGAACCGGCGACATCCTGGATTTCGTCGGGGTTCAACCTGAGATATGCATTTTCTACGATAATCTTGGTGAGACTTCTGTCAGATGTATGCAGAATCATCTAGATCGCTCGTTTCGAGCTATGTAATGCGAAAAAACAAGTTTTCTGGTGTTTTCAACATTCCACAGTGCGTTTGATATGCAGAACCGGCGATATCTTGAATTTCGTGGTGTTTCCAGCTGAGATATGCAGTTTCTGCGATAATCTTGGTGTGTCTTCTGTCAGAAGTATGCAGAATCATCTAGAACGCACTTTTCGAGCTATTTAATGCGAGGAACACGTTTTCTGGTGTATTCACCACTCCACAGTACGTTGACAAGCAGAACCGGAGATATCTTGGTTTCGGTCGGGTTTCAAGCTGAGATATGCATTTTCTACGATAATCTTGGTGAGACTGCAGTCAGAAGTATGCAGAATCATCTAGATCGCTCGTTTCGAGCTATGTAATGCGAAAAAACAAGTTTTCTGGTGTTTTCATCATTCCACAGTGTGTTTGATATGCAGAACCGGCGATATCTTGATTTTCGTGGTGTTTCCAGCTCTAGCTATGCATTTTCTGCGATAATCTTGGTGAGTCTTCTGTCAGAAGTATGCAGAATCATCTAGATCGCTCTTTTCGAGCTATTTAATGCGAGAAACTCGTTTTCTGGGGTACTCACCACTCCACAGTACGTTTGACATGCAGAACCGGAGATATCGTGGTTTCGGTTGGGTTTCAAGCTGAGATATGCATTTTCTACGATAATCTTGGTGAGACTTCTGTCAGAAGTACGCAGAAACATCGGGATGGCTCATTTCGAGCAATTTGATGCGAGAAACTCGTTATCTGGTGTTTTCACCACTCCACAGTGCGTTTGATATGCAGAACCGGTGACATCTTGATTTTCGTGACGTTTCAAGCTGAGATATGCATTTTCTGCAATAATCTTGGTGAGACTTCTGTCAGAAGTATGCAGATTCATCGGAATCGCTCTTTTCGAGCTATTTATTGCGAGAAACACGTTATCTGTTGTTTTCACCACTCCACAGTGCGTTTGATATGCAGAACCGGCGTCATCTTGGATTTCGTCGGGGTTCAAGCTGAGATATGCATTTTCTACGATAATCTTGGTGAGACTTGTGTCAGAAGTATGCAGAATCTTCGAGAACGCTCTTTTCGAGCTACTTAATGCGAGAAACACGTTATCTGGTGTTTTCACCACTCCACAGTGCGTTTGATATGCAGGACCGGCGACATCTTGGCTTTCGTCGGGTATCAAGCTGAGATATGCATTGTCTACGATAATCTTGGTGAGACTTCTGTCAGAAGTATGCAGAATCATCGAGATCCCTCTTTTCGAGCTATTTAATGCGAGAAACACGTTATCTGGTGTTTTCACCACTCCACAGTGCGTTTGATATGCAGAACCGGAGATAACTTGGTTTTCGTGAGGTTTCAAGCTGATGTATGCATTTTCTACGATATTCTTGGTGAGACTTCTGTCAGAAGTAAGCAGAATCATCGGGATCGCTTTTTTCGAGCTATTTAATGCGACAAAACAAGTTTTCTGGTGTTTTCAACATTCCACAGTGCGGTTGATATGCAGAACCGGCGATATCTTGATTTTCGTGGTGTTTCCAGCTGAGATATGCATTTTCTGCGATAATCTTGGTGAGTCTTCTGTCCGAAGTATGCAGAATCATCTAGAACGCACTTTTCGAGCTATTTAATGCGAGGAACACGTTTTCTGGTGTATTCACCACTCCACAGTGCGTTTGACATGCAGAACCGGCGACATCTTGGTGTTCGTGAGGTTTCAAGCTGGGATATGCATTTTCTACGATAATCTTGGTGCAACTTCTGTCAGAAGTATGCAGAATCATCGGGATCGGTCTTTTCGAGGTATTTAATGCGAGAAACATGTTATCTGGTTGTTTTCACCACTCCACAGTGCGTTTGATATGCAGAACCGGCGACATCTTGATTTTCGTGAGGTTTCAAGCTGAGATATGCATTTTCTGCGATAATATTGGTGAGACTTCAGTCAGAAGTATGCAGAATCATGTAGATCGCTCGCTTTGATCTATTTAATGCGACAATACAAGTTTTCTGGTGTTTTCAACATTCTACAGTGCGTTTCATATGCAGAACCGGCGATATCTTGATTTTCGTGGTGTTTCCAGCTGAGATATGCATTTTCTGCGATAATCTTGGTGAGTCTTCTGTCAGAAGTATGCAGAATCATCTAGAACGCACTTTTCGAGCTATTTAATGCGAGGAACACGTTTTCTGGTGTATTCACCACTCCACAGTACGTTTGACAAGCAGAACCGGAGATATCTTGGTTTCGGTCGGGTTTCAAGCTGAGATATGCATTTTCTAGGATAATCTTGGTGAGACCACGGTCAGAAGTATGCAGAATCATCTAGATCGCTCTTTTCGAGCTATTTAATGCGAGAAACAGGTTTTCTGGTGTATTCACCACTCCACAGTACGCTTGACAAGCAGAACCGGAGATATCTTGGTTTCGGTCGGGTTTCATGCTGAGATATGCATTTTCTACGATAATCTTGTTGAGACCACGGTCAGAAGTATGCAGAATCATCTAGATCGCTCATTTCGAGCTATTTAATGCGAGAAACACGTTTTCTGGGGTTTTCACCACTCCACAGTACGTTTGATGTGCAAGACCGGAGATAACTCGGTTCTCGTGAGGTTTCAAGCTGAGATATGCATTTTCTCCGATAATCTCGGTGAGTCTTCTGTCAGAAGTACGCAGAATCATAAGGACCGCTCTTTTCGAGCTATTTAATGCGAGAAACACGTTTTCTGGGGTTTTCACCACTCCACAGTACGTTTGATGTGCAAGACCGGAGATAACTCGGTTCTCGTGAGGTTTCAAGCTGAGATATGCATTTTCTCCGATAATCTCGGTGAGTCTTCTGTCAGAAGTATGCAGAATCATCGGGATCGCTCTTTTCGAGCTATTTAATGCGTGAAACACGTTATCTGGTGTTTTCACCACTCCACAGTGCGTTTGATATGCAGAACCGGCGACATCTTGGATTTCGTCGGGTTTCAAGCTGAGATATACATTTTCGACGATAATCTTGGTGAGACTTCTGTCAGAAGTATGCAGAATCTTCGAGATCGCTCTTCTCGAGCTACTTAATGCGAGGAACACGTTTTCTGGTGTATTCACCACTCCACAGTACGTTTGACAAGCAGAACCGGAGATATCTTGGTTTCGGTCGGGTTTCAAGCTGAGATATGCATTTTCTACGATAATCTTGGTGAGACCACGGTCAGAAGTATGCAGAATCATCTAGATCGCTCTTTTCGAGCTATTTAATGCGAGACACAGGTTTTCTGGTGTATTCACCACTCCACAGTACGTTTGACAAGCAGAACCGGAGATATCTTGGTTTCGGTCGGGTTTCAACCTGAGATATGCATTTTCTACGATAATCTTGGTGAGACCACGGTCAGAAGTATGCAGAATCATCGGGATCGCTCTTTTCGAGCTATTTAATGCGTGAAACGCGTTATCTGGTGTTTTCACCAGTCCACAGTGCGTTTGATGTGCAGAACCGGAGATAACTTGGTTTTCTTGAGGTTTCAAGCTGATGTATGCATTTTCTACGATAATCTTGGTGAGACTTCTGTCAGAAGTAAGCAGAATCATCGGGATCGCTTTTTTCGAGCTATTTAATGCGACAAAACAAGTTTTCTGGTGTTTTCAACATTCCACAGTGCGTTTGATATGCAGAACCGGCGATATCTTGATTTTCGTGGTGTTTCCAGCTGAGATATGCATTTTCTGCGATAATCTTGGTGAGTCTTCTGTCAGAAGTATGCAGAATCATCTAGATCGCTCTTTTCGAGCTATTTAATGCGAGAAACAGGTTTTCTGGTGTATTCACCACTCCACAGTACGCTTGACAAGCAGAACCGGAGATATCTTGGTTTCGGTCGGGTTTCATGCTGAGATATGCATTTTCTACGATAATCTTGTTGAGACCACGGTCAGAAGTATGCAGAATCATCTAGATCGCTCTTTTCGAGCTATTTTATGCGAGAAACACGTTTTCTGGTGTACTCACCACTCTACAGTACGATTGATGTGCAGAACCGGCGACATCCTGGATTTCGTCGGGGTTCAACCTGAGATATGCATTTTCTACGATAATCTTGGTGAGACTTCTGTCAGATGTATGCAGAATCATCTAGATCGCTCGTTTCGAGCTATGTAATGCGAAAAAACAAGTTTTCTGGTGTTTTCAACATTCCACAGTGCGTTTGATATGCAGAACCGGCGATATCTTGAATTTCGTGGTGTTTCCAGCTGAGATATGCAGTTTCTGCGATAATCTTGGTGTGTCTTCTGTCAGAAGTATGCAGAATCATCTAGAACGCACTTTTCGAGCTATTTAATGCGAGGAACACGTTTTCTGGTGTATTCACCACTCCACAGTACGTTGACAAGCAGAACCGGAGATATCTTGGTTTCGGTCGGGTTTCAAGCTGAGATATGCATTTTCTACGATAATCTTGGTGAGACTGCAGTCAGAAGTATGCAGAATCATCTAGATCGCTCGTTTCGAGCTATGTAATGCGAAAAAACAAGTTTTCTGGTGTTTTCATCATTCCACAGTGTGTTTGATATGCAGAACCGGCGATATCTTGATTTTCGTGGTGTTTCCAGCTCTAGCTATGCATTTTCTGCGATAATCTTGGTGAGTCTTCTGTCAGAAGTATGCAGAATCATCTAGATCGCTCTTTTCGAGCTATTTAATGCGAGAAACTCGTTTTCTGGGGTACTCACCACTCCACAGTACGTTTGACATGCAGAACCGGAGATATCGTGGTTTCGGTTGGGTTTCAAGCTGAGATATGCATTTTCTACGATAATCTTGGTGAGACTTCTGTCAGAAGTACGCAGAAACATCGGGATGGCTCATTTCGAGCAATTTGATGCGAGAAACTCGTTATCTGGTGTTTTCACCACTCCACAGTGCGTTTGATATGCAGAACCGGTGACATCTTGATTTTCGTGACGTTTCAAGCTGAGATATGCATTTTCTGCAATAATCTTGGTGAGACTTCTGTCAGAAGTATGCAGATTCATCGGAATCGCTCTTTTCGAGCTATTTATTGCGAGAAACACGTTATCTGTTGTTTTCACCACTCCACAGTGCGTTTGATATGCAGAACCGGCGTCATCTTGGATTTCGTCGGGGTTCAAGCTGAGATATGCATTTTCTACGATAATCTTGGTGAGACTTGTGTCAGAAGTATGCAGAATCTTCGAGAACGCTCTTTTCGAGCTACTTAATGCGAGAAACACGTTATCTGGTGTTTTCACCACTCCACAGTGCGTTTGATATGCAGGACCGGCGACATCTTGGCTTTCGTCGGGTATCAAGCTGAGATATGCATTGTCTACGATAATCTTGGTGAGACTTCTGTCAGAAGTATGCAGAATCATCGAGATCCCTCTTTTCGAGCTATTTAATGCGAGAAACACGTTATCTGGTGTTTTCACCACTCCACAGTGCGTTTGATATGCAGAACCGGCGACATCTTGGATTTTGTCCCGTTTCAGGCTGAGATATGCATTTTCTGCGTTAATATTGGTGAGACTTCAGTCAGAAGTATGCAGAATCATCTAGATCGCTCTTTACGAGCTATTTAATGCGATAAAACAAGTTTTCTGGTGTTTTCAACATTCCACAGTGCGTTTGATATGCAGAGCCGGCGATATCTTGATTTTCGTGGTGTTGCCAGCTGAGATATGCATTTTCTGCGATAAGCTTGGTGAGACTTCTGTCAGAAGTATGCAGAATCATCGGGATCAGTCTTTTCGAGCTATTTAATACGAGAAACACGTTATCTGTTTGTTTTCCCCACTCCACAGTGCGTTTGATATGCAGAACCGGCGACATCTTGATTTTCGTGAGGTTTCAAGCTGAGATATGCATTTTCTGCAATAATCTTGGTGAGACTTCTGTCAGAAGTATGCAGAATCATGGGAATCGCTCTTTTCGAGCTATTTAATGCGAGAAACACGTTATCTGGTGTTTTCACCACTCCACAGAGCGTTTGATATGCAGAACCGGCGACATCTTGGATTTCGTCGGCGTTCAAGCTGAGATATGCAGTTTCTACGATGATCTTGGTGAGTCTTCTGTCAGAAGTATGCAGAATCATCGAGATCGCTCTTTTCGAGCTATTTAATGCGAAAAAACAAGTTTTCTGGTGTTTTCAACATTCCACTGTGCGTTTGATATGCAGAACCGGCGATATCTTGATTTTCGTGGTGTTTCCAGCTGAGATATGCATTTTCTGCGATAATCTTGGTGAGTCTTCTGTCAGAAGTATGCAGAATCATCTAGATCGCTCTTTTCGAGCTACTTAATGCGAGAAGCACGTTTTCTGGTGTATTCACCACTCCACAGTGCGTTTGAAATGCAGAACCGGCGACATCTTGGATTTCGTCCCGTTTCAGGCTGAGATATGCATTTTCTACGATAATCTTGGCGAGACTTCTGTCAGAAGTATGCAGAATCTTCGAGAACTCTCTTCTCGAGCTACTAAATGCGAGAAAGACGTTATCTGGTGTTTTCACCACTCCACAGTGCGTTTGATATGCAGAACAGGCGACATCTTGGATTTCGTCGGGGTTCAAGCTGAGATATGCAATTTCTGCGTTAATATTGGTGAGACTTCAGTCAGAAGTATGCAGAATCATCTAGATCGCTCTTTACGAGCTATTTAATGCGAGAAACACGTTTTCTGGTGTATTCACCACTCCACAGTTCGTTTGACATGCAGGACCGGAGATATCTTGGTTTCGGTCGGGTTTCAAGCTGAGATATGCATTTTCTACGATAATCTTGGTGAGACTTCTGTCAGAAGTATGCAGAATCTTCGAGAACGCTCTTTTCGAGCTACTTAATGCGAGAAACACGTTATCTGGTGTGTTCACCACTCCACAGTGCGTTTGATATGCAGGACCGGCGACATCTTGGCTTTCGTCGGGTATCAAGCTGAGATATGCATTGTCTACGATAATCTTGGTGAGACTTCTGTCAGAAGTATGCAGAATCATCGAGATCCCTCTGTTCGAGCTATTTAATGCGAGAAACACGTTATCTGGTGTTTTCACCACTCCACAGTGCGTTTGATATGCAGAACCGGCGACATCTTGGATTTCGTCCCGTTTCAGGCTGAGATATGCATTTTCTGCGTTAATATTGGTGAGACTTCAGCCAGAAGTATGCAGATTCATCTAGATCGCCCTTTACGAGCTATTTAATGCGATAAAACAAGTTTTCTGGTGTTTTCAACATTCCACAGTGCGTTTGATATGCAGAGCCGGCGATATCTTGATTTTTGTGGTGTTGCCAGCTGAGATATGCATTTTCTGCGATAAGCTTGGTGAGACTTCTGTCAGAAGTATGCAGAATCATCGGGATCAGTCTTTTCGAGATATTTAATACGAGAAACACGTTATCTGTTTGTTTTCCCCACTCCACAGTGCGTTTGATATGCAGAACCGGCGACAACTTGATTTTCGTGAGGTTTCAAGCTGAGATATGCATTTTCTGCAATCATCTTGGTGAGGCTTCTGTCAGAAGTATGCAGAATCATGGGAATCGCTCTTTTCGAGCTATTTAATGCGAGAAACACGTTATCTGGTGTTTTCACCACTCCACAGTGCGTTTGATATGCAGAACCGGCGACATCTTGGATATCGACGGGGTTCAAGCTGAGATATGCATTTTCTACGATAATCTTGGTGAGTCTTCTGTCAGAAGTATGCAGAATCATCTAGATCGCACTTTTCGAGCTATTTAATGCGAAAAAACAAGTTTTCTGGTGTTTTCATCATTCCACTGTGCGTTTGATATGCAGAACCGGCGATATCTTGATTTTCGTGGTGTTGCCAGCTGAGATATGCATTTTCTACGATAATATTGGTGAGACTTCAGTCAGAAGTATGCAGAATCATCTAGATCGCTCTTTACGAGCTATTTAATGCGAGAAACACGTTTTCTGGTGTATTCACCACTCCACAGTTCGTTTGACATGCAGGACCGGAGATATCTTGGTTTCGGTCGGGTTTCAAGCTGAGATATGCATTTTCTACGATAATCTTGGTGAGACTTCTGTCAGAAGTATGCAGAATCTTCGAGATCGCTCTTTTCGAGCTACTAAATGCGAGATACACGTTATCTGGTGTTTTCACTACTCCACAGTGCGTTTGATATGAAGAACCGGCGACATATTGGCTTTCGTCGGGTACCAAGCTGGGATATGCATTTTCTGCGTTAATATTGGTGGGACTTCAGTCAGAAGTATGCAGAATCATCTAGATCGCTCTTTACGAGCTATTTAATGCGAGAAACACGTTTTCTGGTGTATTCACCTCTCCACAGTATGTTTGACATGCAGAACCGGAGATTTGTTGGTTTTCGTGGAGATTCAAGGTGAGATATGCAGTTTCTGCGATAATCTTGGTGTTTCTTCTGTGAGAAGTATGCAGAATCATCGAAACCGCACTTTTGGAGCTACTTAATGCGAGAAACACGTTATCTGGTGTTTTCACCGCGCAACAGTGCGTTTGATATGCAGAACCGGCAACATCTTGTATTTCGTCGGGGTTCAAGCTGAGATATGCATTTTCTATGATAATCTTGGTGAGACTTCTGTCAGAAGTATGCCGAATCATCGAGATCCCTCTTTTCGGGCTATTTAATGCGAGAAACACGTTATCTGGTGTTTTCACCACTCCACAGTGCGTTTCATATGCAGAACTGGCGACATCTTGGATTTCGTCGCGTTTCAAGCTGAGATATGCATTCTCTACGATAATCTTCGTGAGACTTCTGTCAGAAGTATGCAGAATCTTCGAGATCACTCTTTTCGAGCTACTTAATGCGAGAAACACGTTATCTGGTGTTTTCAACATTCCACAGTACGTTTGACATGCAGAACCGGCGACATCTTGGCTTTCGTCGGGTATCAAGCTGGGATATGCATTTTCTACGATAATCTTGGTGCGACTTCTGTCAGAAGTATGCAGAATAATCGGGATCGCTTTTTTCGAGCTATTTAATGCGAGAAACACGTTATCTGGTTGTTTTCTTGGTTTTCGTGGGGTTTCAAGCTGAGATATGCTTTTTCAACGATAATCGTGGTGAGACTTCTGTCCGAAGTATGTAGAATCACCGAGATGGCTCTTTTCGAGCTATTTAATGCGGCAAACACGTTATCTGGTGTTTTCAACATTCCACAGTACGTTTGACATGCAGAACCGGCGACATCTTGGCTTTCGTCGGGTATCAAGCTGGGATATGCATTTTCTACGATAATCTTGGTGCGACTTCTGTCCGAAGTATGTAGAATCACCTAGATCGCTCTTTTCGAGCTATTTAATGCGTGAAACACGATATCTGGTGTTTTCACCACTCCACAGTGCGTTTGATATGCAGAAACGGCGATATCTTGGTTTTCGTGGGGTTTCAATCTGGATATGTATTTTCTACCATATTCTTGGTGAGTCTTCTGTCCGAAGTATGCAGAAACATCGAGATCGCTCTTTACGAGCTATTTAATGCGATAAAACAAGTTTTCTGGTGTTTTCAACATTCCACAGTGCGTTTGATATGATGAGCCGGCGATATCTTGATTTTCGTGGTGTTGCCAGCTGAGATATGTATTTTCTGCGATAAGCTTGGTGAGACTTCTATCAGAAGTATGCAGAATCTTCGAGAACACTCTTTTCGAGCTATTTAATGCGAGAAACACGTTATCTGGTGTTTTCACCAATTAACAGTGTGTTTGATATGCAGAACCGGCGACATCTTGGCTTTCGTCGGGTATCAAGCTGGGATATGCATTTTCTACGATAATCTTGGTGCGACTTCTGTCAGAAGGATGCAGAATCATCGGGATCGCTCTTTTCGAGCTATTTAATGCGAGAAACATGTTACCAGGTTGTTTTCACCACTCCACAGTGCGTTTGATATGCAGAACCGGAGATATCTTGATTTTCGTGGTGTTTCCAGCTGAGAAATGCATTTTCTGCGATAAGCTTGGTGAGTCTTCTGCCAGAAGTATGCAGAATCATCTAGATCCCTGTTTTCGAGCTATTTAATGCGAGAAACACGTTATCTGGTGTTTTTACCACTCCACAGTACGTTTGATGTGCAGAACCGGAGATAACTTGGTGTTCGTGAGGTTTCAAGCTTGGATATGCATTTTCTACGATAATCTTGGTGCAACTTCTGTCAGAAGTATGCAGAATCATCGGGATCGCACTTTTCGAGCCATTTAATGCGAGGAACACGTTATCTGGTTGTTTTCACCACTCCACAGTGCGTTCGATATGAAGAACCGGCGACATCTTGGATTTCGTCCCGTTTCAGGCTGAGATATGCATTTTCTACGATAATCTTGGTGAGACTTCTGTCAGAAGTATGCAGAATCTTCGAGATCGCTCTTTTCGAGCTACTAAATGCGAGATACACGTTATCTGGTGTTTTCACTACTCCACAGTGCGTTTGATATGAAGAACCGGCGACATATTGGCTTTCGTCGGGTACCAAGCTGGGATATGCATTTTCTGCGTTAATATTGGTGGGACTTCAGTCAGAAGTATGCAGAATCATCTAGATCGCTCTTTACGAGCTATTTAATGCGAGAAACACGTTTTCTGGTGTATTCACCACTCCACAGTATGTTTGACATGCAGAACCGGAGATTTGTTGGTTTTCGTGGAGATTCAAGGTGAGATATGCAGTTTCTGCGATAATCTTGGTGTTTCTTCTGTGAGAAGTATGCAGAATCATCGAAACCGCACTTTTGGAGCTACTTAATGCGAGAAACACGTTATCTGGTGTTTTCACCGCGCAACAGTGCGTTTGATATGCAGAACCGGCAACATCTTGTATTTCGTCGGGGTTCAAGCTGAGATATGCATTTTCTATGATAATCTTGGTGAGACTTCTGTCAGAAGTATGCCGAATCATCGAGATCCCTCTTTTCGGGCTATTTAATGCGAGAAACACGTTATCTGGTGTTTTCACCACTCCACAGTGCGTTTCATATGCAGAACTGGCGACATCTTGGATTTCGTCGCGTTTCAAGCTGAGATATGCATTCTCTACGATAATCTTCGTGAGACTTCTGTCAGAAGTATGCAGAATCTTCGAGATCACTCTTTTCGAGCTACTTAATGCGAGAAACACGTTATCTGGTGTTTTCAACATTCCACAGTACGTTTGACATGCAGAACCGGCGACATCTTGGCTTTCGTCGGGTATCAAGCTGGGATATGCATTTTCTACGATAATCTTGGTGCGACTTCTGTCAGAAGTATGCAGAATAATCGGGATCGCTTTTTTCGAGCTATTTAATGCGAGAAACACGTTATCTGGTTGTTTTCTTGGTTTTCGTGGGGTTTCAAGCTGAGATATGCTTTTTCAACGATAATCGTGGTGAGACTTCTGTCCGAAGTATGTAGAATCACCGAGATCGCTCTTTTCGAGCTATTTAATGCGGCAAACACGTTATCTGGTGTTTTCAACATTCCACAGTACGTTTGACATGCAGAACCGGCGACATCTTGGCTTTCGTCGGGTATCAAGCTGGGATATGCATTTTCTACGATAATCTTGGTGCGACTTCTGTCCGAAGTATGTAGAACCACCTAGATCGCTCTTTTCGAGCTATTTAATGCGTGAAACACGATATCTGGTGTTTTCACCACTCCACAGTGCGTTTGATATGCAGAAACGGCGATATCTTGGTTTTCGTGGGGTTTCAATCTGGATATGTATTTTCTACCATATTCTTGGTGAGTCTTCTGTCCGAAGTATGCAGAAACATCGAGATCGCTCTTTTCGAGCTACTTAATGCGAGAAACACGTTTTCTATTGTTTTCACCACTCCACAGTACGTTTGATATGCAGAACCGGCGATATCTTGGGTTTCGTGTGGTTTCCTGCTGGATATGCATTTTCTGCGATAATCTTGGTGAGACTTCTGTCCGAAGTATGTAGAATCATCGAGATCCCTCTTTTCGGGCTATTTAATGCGAGAAACACGTTATCTGGTGTTTTCACCACTCCACAGTGCGTTTCATATGCAGAACTGGCGACATCTTGGATTTCGTCGCGTTTCAAGCTGAGATATGCATTCTCTACGATAATCTTCGTGAGACTTCTGTCAGAAGTATGCAGAATCTTCGAGATCACTCTTTTCGAGCTACTTAATGCGAGAAACACGTTATCTGGTGTTTTCAACATTCCACAGTACGTTTGACATGCAGAACCGGCGACATCTTGGCTTTCGTCGGGTATCAAGCTGGGATATGCATTTTCTACGATAATCTTGGTGCGACTTCTGTCAGAAGTATGCAGAATAATCGGGATCGCTTTTTTCGAGCTATTTAATGCGAGAAACACGTTATCTGGTTGTTTTCTTGGTTTTCGTGGGGTTTCAAGCTGAGATATGCTTTTTCAACGATAATCGTGGTGAGACTTCTGTCCGAAGTATGTAGAATCACCGAGATCGCTCTTTTCGAGCTATTTAATGCGGCAAACACGTTATCTGGTGTTTTCAACATTCCACAGTACGTTTGACATGCAGAACCGGCGACATCTTGGCTTTCGTCGGGTATCAAGCTGGGATATGCATTTTCTACGATAATCTTGGTGCGACTTCTGTCCGAAGTATGTAGAATCACCTAGATCGCTCTTTTCGAGCTATTTAATGCGTGAAACACGATATCTGGTGTTTTCACCACTCCACAGTGCGTTTGATATGCAGAAACGGCGATATCTTGGTTTTCGTGGGGTTTCAATCTGGATATGTATTTTCTACCATATTCTTGGTGAGTCTTCTGTCCGAAGTATGCAGAAACATCGAGATCGCTCTTTTCGAGCTATTTAAGGCGAGAAACACGTTTTCTATTGTTTTCACCACTCCACAGTACGTTTGATATTCAGAACCGGCGATATCTTGGGTTTCGTGTGGTTTCCTGCTGGATATGCATTTTCTGCGATAATCTTGGTGAGACTTCTGTCCGAAGTATGTAGAATCACCTAGATCGCTCTTTTCGAGCTATTTAATGCGTGAAACACGATATCTAGTGTTTTCACCACTCCACAGTGCGTTTGATATGCAGAAACGGCGATGTCTTGGTTATCGTGGGGATTCAAGCTGGGATATGCATTTTCTGCGATAATCTTGGTGAGACTTCTGTCCGAAGAATGCAGTATCATCGAAATAGCTGTTTTCGAGCTATTTAATGCGGGAAACACGTTATCTGGTGTTTTCACCAGTCCACAGTGCGTTTGATATGCAGAAACGGCGATATCTTGGTGTTCGTCGGGTTCGAAGCTGAGATATGCATTTTCTACGATAATCTTGGTGAGTCTTCTGTGAGTAGTATGCAGTATCATGGAAATCGCTCTTTTGGAGCTATTTAATGCGGGAAAAACTTTATCTGGTGTTTTCACCACTCCACAGTGCGTTTGATATGCAGAACCGGCGATGTCTTGGGTTTCGTGGGGTTTCAAGCTGAGATATGCTTTTTCAACGATAATCGTGGCGAGACTTCTGTGCGAAGTATATAGAATCACCGAGATCGCTCTTTTCGAGCTATTTAATGCGGGAAACAAGTTATCTGGTGTTTTCACCTCTCCACAGTGCGTTTGATATGCAGAAATGGCAATATCTTGGATTTCGTCGGGTTTCACGCTGATATATGAATTTTCTGCGATTATCTTGGTGTTTCTTCTGTGAACTGTATGCAGAATCGTCCATTAAGCTCTTTTGGAGATATTTAATGCGGCAAACACGTTATCTGGTGTTTTCACCACTCCACAGTACGTTTGATATGCAGAACATGCGATATCTTGGTTTTCATGGGGTGTGAAGCTGAGATATGCATTTTCGACGATAATTTTGGTGAGTCTTCTGTGAGAAGTATGCAGAATCATCGAAACCGCACTTTTGGAGATACTTAATGCGAGAAACACGTTATCTGGTGATTTCACCGCGCAACAGTGCGTTTGATATGCACAACCGGCGATACCTTGGTTTTCGTCGGGTTTCAAGCTGAGATATGCATCTTCTACTATAAGCTTGGTGTTTCTTCTGTGAGAAGGATGCAGAATCGCCGAGAACGCTGGTTTAGTGCCATTTAATGCGAAAAACACGTTTTCTGCTGTTTTCACCACACCACAGTACGTTTGACATGCAGAACCGGAGATATCTTGGTTTTCATGGGGTTTGAAGCTGAGATGTGCATTTTCTACGATAATCTTGGTGAGACTTCTGTCAGAAGTATGCCGAATCATCGAGAACGCTCTTTTGGAGCAATTTAATGCGAGAAACACGTTATCTGGTGTTTTCACCACTCCACATTGCGTTTGATATGCAGAACTGGCGATATCTTGGTTTTCGTGGAGTTTCCAGCTGGATATGCATTCTCTACGATAATCTTGGTGATTCTTCTGTGAGAAGTATGCAGAGTGATCGAAATCGCTCTTTTGGAGCTATTTAATGCGGGAAACACGTTATCTGGTGTTTTCACCATTCTTCTTTGGGTTTGATATGCAGAAGAGGCGATATCTTGGTTTTCGTCGGGTTTCACGCTGAGATATGAATTTTCTGCGATAATCTTGGTGTTTCTTCTGTGAACTGTATGCAGAATCGTCCATTAAGCTCTTTTGGAGATATTTAATGCGGGAAACACGTTATCTGGTATTTTCACCACTCCACAGTGTGTTTGATATGCAGAAACGGCGATATCTTGGTGCTCGTCGGGTTCGAAGCTGAGATATGCATTTTCTACGATTATCTTGGTGAGTCTCCTGTGAGAAGTATGAAGAATCATCGAAATCGCTCTTTTGGAGCTATTTAATGCGGGAAACACGTTATCTGGTGTTTTCACCACTCCACAGTACGTTTGACATGCAGAACCGGATATATCTTGGTTTTCATGGGGTTTGAAGCTGAGATATGCATATTCTACGATAATCTTGGTGAGTCTTCTGTGAGAAGTATGAAGAATCATCGAAATCGCTCTTTTGGAGCTATTTAATGCGAGAAGCACGTTATCTGGTGTTTTCACCACTCCACAGTGCGTTTGAAATGCAGAACCAGCGTTATCTTGGGTTTCGTGGGGTTTCCTGCAGGATATGCATTTTCTGGGATAATCTTGGTGAGACTTCTGTGAGAAGTATGCAGAATCGTCGATTTCGCACATTTGTAGCTATTTAATGCGAGAAACACGTTATCTGGTGTTTTCACCACTCCACAGTACGTTTGATATGCAGAACCGGCGATATCTTGGGTTTCGTGGGGTTTCCTGCTGGATATGCAATTTCTACGATAATCTTGGTGAGTCTTCGGTGAGAAGTACGCTGCATCGTCGATTTTGCTCATTTGGAGCTATTTAATTCGGGAAACACGTTATTTGGTGTTTTCACCACTCCACAGTGCGTTTGATATGCAGAAACGGCGATATCTTGGTGTTCGTCGGGTTCGAAGCTGAGATATGCATTTTCTGCGATAATCTTGATCTTTCTTCTGTGAGAAGTTTGCAGAATCGTCGATTTCGCTCATCTGGAGCTATTTAATGCGGGAAACACGTTATCTGGTGTTTTCACCACTCCACAGTGCGTTTGATATGCAGAACCTGCGATATCTTGGTTTTCGTGGGGTTTCAAGCTGAGATATGCATTTTCTACGATAATCTTGGTGAGTCTTCTGTGAGAAGTATGCAGTATCATAGAAATCGCTCTTTTGGAGGTATTTAATGCGAGAAACACGTTATCTGGTGTTTTCACCACTCCACAGTGCGTTTGATATGCAGAAGAGGCGATATCTTGGTTTTCGTCGGGTTTCAAGCTGAGATATGCATTTTCTGCGATAATCTTGATCTTTCTTCTGTGAGAAGTTTGCAGAATCGTCGATATCGCTCTTTTGGAGCTATTTAATGCGGGAAACCCGTTATCTGGTGTTTTCACCATTCCACATTGCGTTTGATATGCAGAACAGGCGATATCTTGGTTTTCGTGGGGTTTCAAGCGGCGATATGCATTTTCTACGATAATCTTGGTGAGTCTTCTGTGAGAAGTATGAAGAATCATCGAAATCGCTCTTTTCGAGCTATTTAATGCGGGAAACCCGTTATCTGGTATTTTCACCACTCCACAGTGCGTTTGATATGCAGAACATGCGATATCTTGGTTTCGGTCGGGTTTCAAGCTGAGATATGCTTTTTCAACGATAATCGTTGTGAGACTTCTGTCCGAAGAATGCAGTATCTTCGAAATCGCTCTTTTGGAGCTATTTAATGCGGGAAACACGTTATCTGGTGTTTTCACCATTCCACATTGCGTTTGATATGCAGAACAGGCGATATCTTGGTTTTCGTGGGGTTTCAAGCGGCGATATGCATTTTCTACGATAATCTTGGTGAGTCTTCTGTGAGAAGGATGCAGAGTGATCGAAATCGCACTTTTGGAGCTATTTAATGCGAGAAACACGTTATCTGTTGTTTTCACCACTCCACAGTATGTTTGTCATGCAGAACCGGAGATATGTTGGTTTTCGTGGAGTTTCAAGGTGAGATATGCAGTTTCTGCGATAATCTTGGTGTTTCTTCTGTGAGAAGTATGCAGAATCATCGAAACCTCACTTTTGGAGCTACTTAATGCGAGAAACACGTTATCTGGTGTTTTCACCGCGCAACAGTGCGTTTGATATGCAGAACATGCGATATCTTGGTTTTCGTGGGGTTTCAAGCTGAGATATGCTTTTTCAACGATAATCGTGGTGAGACTTCTGTGCGAAGTATCCAGTATCATTGAAATCGCTCTTTTGGAGCTATTCAATGCGGGAAACACGTTATCTGGTGTTTTCACCATTCCACTTTGCGTTTGATATGCAGAAGAGGCGATATCTTGGTTTTCGTCGGGTTGCAAGCTGAGATATGCATTTTCTGCGATAATCTTGGTGTTTCTTCTGTGAGAAGTATGCAGAATCATCGAAACCGCACTTTTGGAGTTACTTAATGCGAGAAACACGTTATCTGGTGTTTGCACCACTCCACAGTGCGTTTGATATGCAGAACCGGCGATATCTTGGTTTTCGTGGGGTTTCAAGCAGAGATATGAATTTTCTGCGATAATCTTGGTGATTCTTCTGTGAGCTGTATGCAGAATCGTCCATTAAGCTCTTTTGGAGATATTTAATGCGAGAAACACGTTATCTATTGTTTTCACCACTCCACAGTACGTTTGATATGCAGAACCGGAGATATCATGGTTTCGGTGGTTTCAAGCTGAGATATGCTTTTTCAACGATAATCGTTGTGAGAGTTCTGTCCGAAGAATGCAGTATCATCGAAATCGCTCTTTTGGAGCTATTTGATGCGGGAAACACGTTATCTGGTGTTTTCACAATTCTTCTTTGGGTTTGATATGCAGAAACGGCGATATCTTGGTGTTCGTCGGGTTCAAAGCTGAGATATGCATTTTCTACGATTATCTTGGTGAGTCTCCTGTGAGAAGTATGAAGAATCATCGAAATCGCTCTTTTGGAGCTATTTAATGCGGGAAACACGTTATCTGGTGTTTTCAGCACTCCACAGAACGTTTGACATGCAGAACCGGAGATATCTTGGTTTTCATAGTGTTTGAAGCTGAGATATGCATTTTATACGATAATCTTGGTGAGTCTTCTGTGAGAAGTATGAAGAATCATCGAAATCGCTCTTTTGGAGCTATTTAATGCGAGAAACACGTTATCTGGCGTTTTCACCACTCCACAGTGCGTTTGGTATGCAGAACCTGCGATATCTTGGTTTTCGTGGGGTTTCAAGCCGAGATAAGCTTTTTCAACGATAATCGTTGTGAGACGTCTGTCCGAAGTATGCAGTATCATCGAAATCGCTCTTTTGGAGCTATTTAATGCGGGAAACACGTTATCTGGTATTGTCAGCACTCCACAGTGCGTTTGATATGCAGAACATGCGATATCTTGGGTTTCGTGGGGTTTCCTGCTGGATATGCAATTTCTACGATAATCTTGGTGAGTCTTCTGTGAGAAGTATGAAGAATCATCGAAATCGCTCTTTTGGAGCAATTTAATGCGAGAAACACGTTATCTGGTATTGTCACCACTCCACAGTGCGTTTGATATGCAGAACATGCGATATCTTGGTTTTCGTGGGGTTTCAAGCTGAAATATGCTTTTTCAAGGATAATCGTGGTGAGACATCTGTCCGAAGTATATAGAATCACCGAGATCGCTCTTTTCGAGCTATTTAATGCGGGAAACACGTTATCTGGTATTGTCACCACTCCACAGTATGTTTGTCATGCAGAACCGGAGATATGTTGGTTTTCGTGGAGTTTCAAGGTGAGATATGCAGTTTCTGCGATAATCTTGGTGTTTCTTCTGTGAGAAGAATGCAGAATCGCCGAGAACGCTGGTTTAGTGCCATTTAATGCGAAAAACACGTTTTCTGGTGTTTTCACCACACCACAGTACGTTTGACATGCAGAACCGGAGATACCTTGGTTTTCATGGGGTTTGAAGCTGAGATGTGCATTTTCTGCGACAATCTTGGTGTTTCTTCTGTAGGAAGCATTCAGAATCGCCGAGATCGCTGGTTTAGTGCCATTTAATGCGAAAAAACACGTTTTCTAGTGTTTTCACCTCTCCACAGTACGTTTGATAAGCAGAACCGGCGATATCTTGGTTTTCGTCGGATTTCAAGATGAGATATGCATTTTCTACGATAATCTTGGTGAGACTCCTGTCAGAAGTATGCCGAATCATCGAGAACGCTCTTTTGGAGCTATTTAATGCGAGAAACACGTTATCTGGTGTTTTCACCACTCCACATTGCGTTTGATATGCAGAACTGGCGATATCTTGGTTTTCGTGGAGTTTCCAGCTGGATATGCATTCTTTACGATAACCTTGGTGATTCTTCTGTGAGAAGTATGCAGAGTGATCGAAATCGCTCTTTTGGAGCTATTTAATGCGAGAAACACGTTATCTGGTGTTTTCACCACTCCACAGTATGTTTGACATGCAGATCCGGAGATATGTTGGTTTTCGTGGAGTTTCAAGGTGAGATATGCAGTTTCTGCGATAATCTTGGTGTTTCTTCTGTGAGAAGTATGAAGAATCATCGAAATCGCACTTTTGGAGCTATTTAATGCGAGAAACACGTTATCTGGTGTTTTCACCACTCCACAGTGCGTTTGATATGCAGAACCTGCGATATCTTGGTTTTCGTGGGGTTTCAAGCTGAGATATGCTTTTTCAAGGATAATCGTGGTGAGACATCTGTCCGAAGTATATAGAATCACCGAGATCGCTCTTTTCGAGCTATTTAATGCGGGAAACACGTTATCTGGTATTGTCACCACTCCACAGTATGTTTGTCATGCAGAACCGGAGATATGTTGGTTTTCGTGGAGTTTCAAGGTGAGATATGCAGTTTCTGCGATAATCTTTGTGTTTCTTCTGTGAGAAGAATGCAGAATCGCCGAGAACGCTGGTTTAGTGCCATTTAATGCGAAAAACACGTTTTCTGGCGTTTTCACCACACCACAGTACGTTTGACATGCAGAACCGGAGATATCTTGGTTTTCATGGGGTTTGAAGCTGAGATATGCATTTTCTACGATAATCTTGGTGAGTCTTCTGTGAGAAGTATGAAGAATCATCGAAACCGCACTTTTGGAGCTACTTAATGCGAGAAACACGTTATCTGGTGTTTTCACCGCGCAACAGTGCGCTTGATATGCAGAACCGGCGATATCTTGGTTTTTGTCGGGTTTCAAGCTGAGATATGCATCTTCTACTATAAGCTTGGTGTTTCTTTGGTGAGAAGAATGTAGAATCGCCGAGAACGCTGGTTTAGTGCCATTTAATGCGAAAAACACGTTTTCTGGTGTTTTCACCACACCACAGTACGTTTGACATGCAGAACCGGAGATATCTTGGTTTTCATGGGGTTTGAAGCTGAGCTGTGCATTTTCTGCGACAATCTTGGTGTTTCTTCTGTAGGAAGCATTCAGAATCGCCGAGATCGCTGGTTTAGTGCCATTTAATGCGAAAAAACACGTTTTCTAGTGTTTTCACCTCTCCACAGTACGTTTGATAAGCAGAACCGGCGATATCTTGGTTTTCGTCGGATTTCAAGATGAGATATGCATTTTCTACGATAATCTTGGTGAGACTTCTGTCAGAAGTATGCCGAATCATCGAGAACGCTATTTTGGAGCTATTTAATGCGAGAAACACGTTATCTGGTGTTTTCACCACTCCACAGTGCGTTCGATATGCAGAACCTGCGATATCTTGGTTTTCGTGGGGTTTCAAGCTCAGATAAGCTTTTTCAACGATAATCGTTGTGAGACTTCTGTCCGAAGTATGCAGTATCATCGAAATCGCTCTTTTGGAGCTATTTAATGCGGGAAACACGTTATCAGGTGTTTTCACCATTCCACATTGCGTTTGATATGCAGAACAGGCGATATCTTGGTTTTCGTGGGGTTTCAAGCGGCGATATGCGTTCTCTACGATAATCTTGGTGATTCTTCAGTGAGAAGTATGCAGAGTGATCGAAATCGCTCTTTTGGAGCTATTTAATGCGAGAAACACGTTATCTGTTGTTTTCACCACTCCACAGTATGTTTGTCATGCAGAACCGGAGATATGTTGGTTTTCGTGGAGTTTCATGGTGAGATATGCAGTTTCTGCGATAATCTTGGTGTTTCTTCTGCGTGAAGTATGCAGAATCATCGAAACCGCACTTTTGGAGCTACTTAATGCGAGAAACACGTTATCTGGTGTTTTCACCGCGCAACAGTGCGTTTGATATGCAGAACCGGCGATATCTTGGTTTTCGTCGGGTTTCAAGCTGAGATATGCAACATCTACTATAAGCTTGGTGTTTCTTCTGTGAGAAGAATGCAGAATCGCCGAGAACGCTGGTTTAGTGCCTTTTAATGCGAAAAACACGTTTTCTGGTGTTTTCACCACACCACAGTACGTTTGACATGCAGAACCGGAGATATCTTGGTTTTCTTGGGGTTTCAAGCTGAGATATGCTTTTTCAACGATAATCGTGGCGAAACTTCTGTGCGAAGTATCCAGTATCATCGAAATCGCTCTTTTGGAGCTATTCAATGCGGGAAACACGTTATCTGGTGTTTTCACCATTCCACTTTGCGTTTGATATGCAGAAGAGGCGATATCTTGGTTTTCGTCGGGTTGCCAGCTGAGATATGCATTTTCTGCGATAATCTTGGTGTTTCTTCTGTGAGCTGTATGCAGAATCGTCCATTAAGATCTTTTGGAGATATTTAATGCGAGAAACACGTTATCTATTGTTTTCACCACTCCACAGTACGTTTGATATGCAGAACCGGAGATATCTTGGTTTCGGTCGGGTTTCAAGCTGAGATATGCTTTTTCAACGATAATCGTTGTGAGACTTCTGTCCGAAGAATGCAGTATCATCGAAATCGCTCTTTTGGAGCTATTTAATGCGGGAAACACGTTATCTGTTGTTTTCACCATTCTTCGTTGGGTTTGATATGCAGAAGAGGCGATATCTTGGTTTTCGTCGGGTTTCAAGCTGAGATATGAATTTTCTGCGATAATCTTGGTGTTTCTTCTGTGAACTGTATGCAGAATCGTCCATTAAGCTCTTTTGGAGCTATTTAATGCGAGAAACACGTTATCTGGTGTTTTCACCACTCCACAGTGCGTTTGATATGCAGACCCTGCGATATCTTGGTTTTTGTCGGGTTTCAAGCTGAGATATGCATCTTCTACTTTAAGCTTGGTGTTTCTTCTGTGAGAAGAATGCAGAATCGCCGAGAACGCTGGTTTAGTGCCATTTAATGCGAAAAACACGTTTTCTGGTGTTTTCACCACACCACAGTACGTTTGACATGCAGAACCGGAGATACCTTGGTTTTCATGGGGTTTGAATCTGAGATGTGCATTTTCTGCGACAATCTTGGTGTTTCTTCTGTAGGAAGCATTCAGAATCGCCGAGATCGCTGGTTTAGTGCCATTTAATGCGAAAAAACACGTTTTCTAGTGTTTTCACCTCTCCACAGTACGTTTGATAAGCAGAACCGGCGATATCTTGGTTTTCGTCGGATTTCAAGATGAGATATACATTTTCTACGATAATCTTGGTGAGACTCCTGTCAGAAGTATGCCGAATCATCGAGAACGCTCTTTTGGAGCTATTTAATGCGAGAAACACGTTATCTGGTGTTTTCACCACTCCACATTGCGTTTGATATGCAGAACTGGCGATATCTTGGTTTTCGTGGAGTTTCCAGCTGGATATGCATTCTTTACGATAACCTTGGTGATTCTTCTGTGAGAAGTATGCAGAGTGATCGAAATCGCTCTTTTGGAGCTATTTAATGCGAGAAACACGTTATCTGGTGTTTTCACCACTCCACAGTATGTTTGACATGCAGATCCGGAGATATGTTGGTTTTCGTGGAGTTTCAAGGTGAGATATGCAGTTTCTGCGATAATCTTGGTGTTTCTTCTGTGAGAAGTATGAAGAATCATCGAAATCGCACTTTTGGAGCTATTTAATGCGAGAAACACGTTATCTGGTGTTTTCACCACTCCACAGTGCGTTTGATATGCAGAACCTGCGATATCTTGGTTTTCGTGGGGTTTCAAGCTGAGATAAGCTTTTTCAACGATAATCGTTGTGAGACCTCTGTCCGAAGTATGCAGTATCATCGAAATCGCTCTTTTGGAGCTATTTAATGCGAGAAACACGTTATCTGGTGTTTTCACCACTCCACATTGCGTTTGATATGCAGAACTGGCGATATCTTGGTTTTCGTGGAGTTTCCAGCTGGATATGCATTCTTTACGATAACCTTGGTGATTCTTCTGTGAGAAGTATGCAGAGTGATCGAAATCGCTCTTTTGGAGCTATTTAATGCGAGAAACACGTTATCTGGTGTTTTCACCACACCACAGTACGTTTGACATGCAGAACCGGAGATACCTTGGTTTTCATGGGGTTTGAAGCTGAGATGTGCATTTTCTGCGACAATCTTGGTGTTTCTTCTGTAGGAAGCATTCAGAATCGCCGAGATCGCTGGTTTAGTGCCATTTAATGCGAAAAAACACGTTTTCTAGTGTTTTCACCTCTCCACAGTACGTTTGATAAGCAGAACCGGCGATATCTTGGTTTTCGTCGGATTTCAAGATGAGATATGCATTTTCTACGATAATCTTGTTGAGACTTCTGTCAGAAGTATCCAGTATCATCGAAATCGCTCTTTTGGAGCTATTCAATGCGGGAAACACGTTATCTGGTGTTTTCACCATTCCACTTTGCGTTTGATATGCAGAAGAGGCGATATCTTGGTTTTCGTCGGGTTGCAAGCTGAGATATGCATTTTCTGCGATAATCTTGGTGTTTCTTCTGTGAGAAGTATGCAGAATCATCGAAACCGCACTTTTGGAGCTACTTAATGCGAGAAACACCTTATCTGGTGTTTGCACCACTCCACAGTGCGTTTGATATGCAGAACCGGCGATATTTTGGTTTTCGTGGGGTTTCAAGCAGAGATATGAATTTTCTGCGATAATCTTGGTGTTCCTTCTGTGAGCTGTATGCAGAATCGTCCATTAAGCTCTTTTGGAGATATTTAATGCGAGAAACACGTTATCTATTGTTTTCACCACTCCACAGTACGTTTGATATGCAGAACCGGAGATATCTTGGTTTCGGTCGGGTTTCAAGCTGAGATATGCTTTTTCAACGATAATCGTTGTGAGACTTCTGTCCGAAGAATGCAGTATCATCGAAATCGCTCTTTTGGAGCTATTTACCATTCCACATTGCGATTGATATGCAGAACAGGCGATATCTTGGTTTTCGTGGGGTTCCAAGCGGCGATATGCATTCTCTACGATAATCTTGGTGATTCTTCTGTGAGAAGTATGCAGAGTGATCGAAATCGCTCTTTTGGAGCTATTTAATGCGAGAAACACGTTATCTGTTGTTTTCACCACTCCACAGTATGTTTGTCATGCAGAACCGGAGATATGTTGGTTTTCGTGGAGTTTCAAGGTGAGATATGCATTTTCTACGATTATCTGGGTGAGTCTCCTGTGAGAAGTATGAAGAATCATCGAAATCGCACTTTTGGAGCTATTTAATGCGAGAAACACGTTATCTGGTGTTTTCACCACTCCACAGTGCGTTTGATATGCAGAACCTGCGATATCTTGGTTTTCGTGGAGTTTCAAGCTGAGATATGCTTTTTCAACGATAATCGTGGCGAGACTTCTGTGAGAAGTATGCCGAATCGTCGATTTCGCTCATTTGGAGCTATTTAATGCGGGAAACACGTTATCTGGTGTTTTCACCACTCCACAGTGCGTTTGATATGCAGAAACGGCGATATCTTGGTGTTCGTCGGGTTCGAAGCTGAGATATGCGTTTTCAACGATAATCGTGGTGAGACATCTGTCCGAAGTATGCAGTATCATCGATATCGCTCTTTTCGAGCTATTTAATGCGAGAAACACGTTAGCTGGTGTTTTCACCACTCCACAGTGCGTTTGATATGCGGAACATGCGATATCTTGGTTTTCGTGGGGTTTCAAGCTGAGATATGCTTTTTCAACGATAATCGTGGCGAGACTTCTGTGAGAAGTATGCAGAATCGTCGAAATCGCTCTTTTGGAGCTATTTAATCCGGGAAACACGTTATCTGGTGTTTTCACCATTCCACATTGCGATTGATATGCAGAACAGGCGATATCTTGGTTTTCGTGGGGTTCCAAGCGGCGATATGCATTCTCTACGATAATCTTGGTGATTCTTCTGTGAGAAGTATGCAGAGTGATCGAAATCGCTCTTTTGGAGCTATTTAATGCGAGAAACACGTTATCTGTTGTTTTCACCACTCCACAGTATGTTTGTCATGCAGAACCGGAGATATGTTGGTTTTCGTGGAGTTTCAAGGTGAGATATGCATTTTCTACGATTATCTGGGTGAGTCTCCTGTGAGAAGTATGAAGAATCATCGAAATCGCTCTTTTGGTGCTATTTAATGCGAGAAACACGTTATCTGGTGTTTTCAACACTCCACAGTGCGTTTGATATGCAGAACCTGCGATATCTTGGTTTTCGTGGGGTTTCAAGCTGCGATGTGCTTTTCAACGTTAATCGTGGTCAGACTTCTGTCCGAAGTATGTAGAATCACCGAGATCGCTCTTTTCGAGCTATTTAATGCGGTAAACACGTTAGCTGGTGTTTTCACCTCTCCGCAGTGCGTTTGATATGCAGAAACGGCAATATCTTGGATTTCGTCGGGTTTCAAGCTGAGAAATGAATTTTCTGCGATAATCTTGGTGTTTCTTCTGTGAGCGGTATGCAGAAACGTCCATTAAGCTCTTTTGGAGATATTTAATGCGAGAAACACGTTATCTATTGTTTTCACCACTCCACAGTACGTTTGATATGCAGAACCGGCGATATCTTGGGTTTCGTGGGGTTTCCTGCTGGATGTGCAATTTCTACGATAATCTTGGTGAGTCTTCGGTGAGAAGTATGCAGAATCGTCGATTTCGCTTATTTGGAGCTATATAATTCGGGAAACACGTTATCTGGTATTTTCACCACTCCACAGTGCGTTTGATATGCAGAAACGGCGATATCTTGGTGTTCGTCGGGTTCGAAGCTGAGATATGCATTTTCTACGATAATCTTGGTGAGTCTTCTGTGAGTAGGATGCAGTATCATGGAAATCGCTCTTTTGGAGCTATTTAATGCGGGAAACACGTTATCTGGTGTTTTCACCACTCCACAGTGCGTTTGATATGCAGAAACGGCGATATCTTGGTTTCGGTCGGGTTTCAAGCTGAGATATGCATTTTCTGCGATAATCTTGGTGAGACTTCTGTGAGAAGTATGCATAATCGTCGATTTCGCTCATTTAGTGCCATTTAATGCGAAAAAACAGGTTTTCTGGTGTTTTCACGAATCCAAAGTACATTTGACATGCAGTACCGGCGATATCTTGGTTTTCGTGGGGCTGCAAGCTGAGATATGCATTTTCTACGATAATCTTGGTGAGACTTCAGTCAGAAGTATGCAGAATCATCGAGATCGCTCTTTTCTAGCTATTTAATGCGAGAAACACGTTATCTGGTGTTTTCACCACTCCACAGTATGTTTGACATGCAGAACCGGAGATATGTTGGTTTTCGTGGAGTTTCAAGGTGAGATATGCAGTTTCTGCGATAATCTTGGTGTTTCTTCTGTGAGAAGTATGCAGAATCATCGAAACCGCACTTTTGGAGCTACCTAATGCGAGAAACACGTTATCTGGTGTTTTCACCGCGCAACAGTGCGTTTGATATGCAGAACCGGCGATATCTTGGTTTTCGTCGGGTTTCAAGCTGAGATATGCATCTTCTACTATAAGCTTGGTGTTTCTTCTGTGAGAAGAATGCAGAATCGCCGAGAACGCTGGTTTAGTGCCATTTAATGCGAAAAACACGTTTTCTGGTGTTTTCACCACACCACAGTACGTTTGACATGCAGAACCGGAGATATCTTGGTTTTCATGGGGTTTGAAGCTGAGATGTGCATTTTCTGCGACAATCTTGGTGTTTCTTCTGTAGGAAGCAATCAGAATCGCCGAGATCGCTGGTTTAGTGCCATTTAATGCGAAAAAACACGTTTTCTAGTGTTTTCACCTCTCCACAGTACGTTTGATAAGCAGAACCGGCGATATCTTGGTTTTCGTCGGATTTCAAGATGAGATATACATTTTCTACGATAATCTTGGTGAGACTTCTGTCCGAAGTATATAGAATCACCGAGATCGCTCTTTTCGAGCTATTTAATGCGGGAAACACGTTATCTGGTATTTTCACCACTCCACTGTGCGTTTGATATGCAGAAACGGCGATATCTTGGTGTTCGTCGGGTTCGAAGCTGAGATATGCATTTTCTACGATTATCTGGGTGAGTCTCCTGTGAGAAGTATGAAGAATCATCGAAATCGCTCTTTTGGAGCTATTTAATGCGGGAAACACGTTATCTGGTGTTTTCACCACTCCACAGTACGTTTGACATGCAGAACCTGCGATATCTTGGGTTTCGTCGGGTTTCAAGCCGAGATAAGCTTTTTCAACGATAATCGTTGTGAGACGTCTGTCCGAAGTATGCAGTATCATCGAAATCGCTCTTTTGGATCTATTTAATCCGGGAAACACGTTATCTGGTGTTTTCACCATTCCACATTGCGTTTGATATGCAGAACAGGCGATATCTTGGTTTTCGTGGGGTTCCATGCGGCGATATGCATTCTCTACGATAATCTTGGTGAGTCTTCCGTGAGAAGTATGAAGAATCATCGAAATCGCTCTTTTGGAGCTATTTAATGCGAGAAACACGTTATCTGGTGTTTTCACCACTCCACAGTGCGTTTGATAAGCAGAACCTGCGATATCTTGGTTTTCGTGGGGTTTCAAGCTGAGATATGCTTTTTCAAGGATAATCGTGGTGAGACATCTGTCCGAAGTATATAGAATCACCGAGATCGCACTTTTGGAGCTATTTAATGCGAGAAACACGTTATCTGGTGTTTTCACCACTCCACAGTGCGTTTGATATGCAGAACCTGCGATATCTTGGTTTTCGTGGGGTTTCAAGCTGGATATGCATTCTCTACGATAATCTTGGTGATTCTTCTGTGAGAAGTATGAAGAATCATCGAAATCGCACTTTTGGAGCTATTTAATGCGAGAAACACGTTATCTGGTGTTTTCACCACTCCACAGTGCGTTTGATATGCAGAACCTGCGATATCTTGGTTTTCGTGGGGTTTCAAGCTGAGATATGCTTTTTCAACGATAATCGTGGCGAGACTTCTGTGAGAAGTATGCCGAATCATCGAGGACGCTCTTTTGGAGCTATTTAATGCGAGAAACACGTTATCTGGTGTTTTCACCACTCCACATTGCGTTTGATATGCAGAACTGGCGATATCTTGGTGTTCGTCGGGTTTCAAGCTGAGATATGCTTTTTCAACGATAATCGAGGCGAGACTTCTGTGAGAAGTATGCCGAATCATCGAGGACGCTCTTTTGGAGCTATTTAATGCGAGTAACACGTTATCTGGTGTTTTCACCACTCCACATTGCGTTTGATATGCAGAACTGGCGATATCGTGGTTTTCGTGGAGTTCCCAGCTGGATATGCATTCTCTACGATAATCTTGGTGATTCTTCTGTGAGAAGTATGCAGAGTGATCGAAATCGCTCTTTTGGAGCTATTTAATGCGAGAAACACGTTATCTGGTGTTTTCACCACTCCACAGTGCGTTTGATATGCAGAACCTGCGATATCTTGGTTTTCGTTGGGTTTCAAGCTGAGATATGCTTTTTCAACGATAATCGTGGCGAGACTTCTGTGAGAAGTATGCAGAATCATCGAGATCGCTCTTTTCGAGCTATTTAATACGAGAAACACACTATCTGGTGTTTTCACCACTCCACAGTGCGTTTGATACGCACAACCGGCGTTATCTTGATTTTCGTGGGGTTTCCAGCTGAGATATGCATTTTCTGCGGTATGCTTGGTGACTCTTCTGTGAAACGTATGCAGAATCGCCGACATCGCTCGTTTAGTGCCATTTAATGCGAAAAAACAGGTTTTCTGGTGTTTTCACGAATCCAAAGTACATTTGACATGCAGTACCGGCGATATCTTGGTTTTCGTGGGGCTACATACTGAGATATGCATTTTCTACGATAACCTTGGTGGGACTTCAGTCGGAAGTATGCAAAATCATCGAAATCGCTCTTGTCGAGCTATTTAATGCGAGATACACGTTATCTGGTGTGTTCAACACTCCAGAGTGCGCTTGGAATGCCGAGACGGCGATATCTTGGTTTTCGTGGGGTTTCCAGCTGGATATGCATTTTCTACCATAATCTTGGTGGTTCTTCTGTGAGAAGTATGCAGAATCATCGAAATCACTCTTTTGGAGCTACTTAATGCGAGAAAAGCGTTATCTGGTGTTTTCACCGCGTAACAGTGCGTTTAATATGCAGAACCGGCGATATCTTGGTTTTCGTCGGGTTTCAAGCTGAGATGTGCATTTTCTGCGACAATCTTGGTGTTTCTTCTGTGAGAAGCATGCAGAATCGCCGAGATCGCTGGTTTAGTGCCATTTAATGCGAAACAACGCGTTATCTAGTGTTTTCACCACTCCACAGTGCGTTTGACATGCAGTACCGGAGATATCTTGGTTTTCGTGGAGTTTCAAGCTGAGACATGCTTTTTCTACGATAATCTTGGTGAGACTTCAGTCAGAAGTATGCAGAATCATCGAGATCGCTCTTTTCGAGCTATTTAATACGAGAAATACGCTATCTGGTGTTTTCACAACTCCACAGTGCGGTTGATACGCACATCCGGCGTTATCTTGATTTTCGTGGGGTATCCAGCTGAGATATGCATTTTCTGCGGTATGCTTGGTGTTTCTTCTGTGAAAAGTATGCAGAATCGCCGACATCGCTCGTTTAGTGCCATTTAATGCGAAAAAACAGGTTTTCTGGTGTTTTCACGAATCCAAAGTACATTTGACATGCAGTACCGGCGATATCTTGGTTTTCGTGGGGCTGCAAGCTGAGATATGCATTTTCTACGATAATCTTGGTGAGACTTCAGTCAGAAGTATGCAGAATCATCGAGATCGCTCTTTTCTAGCTATTTAATGCGAGAAACACGTTATCTGGTGTGTTCACCACTCCACAGTGCGCTTGATATGCAAACCCGGCGATATCTTGGTTTTCGTGGGGTTTCCAGCTGGATATGCATTTTCTACCATAATCTTGGTGGTTCTTCTGTGAGAAGTATACAGAATCATCGATATCGCTCGTTTTGAGCTATTTAATGGGAGAACCACGTTATCTTGCGATTTCACCACTATACAGTGCGTTTGATATGCAGAACCGGCGATATCTTGGTTTTCGTGGGGTTTCAAGCTGAGATATGCTTTTTCAAGGATAATCGTGGTGAGACTTCTGTCCGAAGTATATAGAATCACCGAGATCGCTCTTTTCGAGCTATTTAATGCGGGAAACACGTTATCTGGTGTTTTCACCACTCCACAGTGCGTTTGATATGCAGAAACGGCGATATCTTGGTTTTCGTCGGGTTTCAAGCTGAGATATACATTTTCTGCGATTATCTTGGTGAGTCTACTGTGAGAAGTATGAAGAATCATCGAAATCGCTCGTTTGGAGGTATTTAATGCGAGAAACACGTTATCTGGTGTTTTCACCACTCCACAGTGCGTTTGATATGCAGAACAGACGATATCTTGGTTTTCGTGGGGTTTCAAGCTGAGATATGCTTTTTCAACGATAATCGTTGTGAGACTTCTGTCCGAAGTATGCAGTATCATCGAAATCGCTCTTTTGGAGCTATTTAATGCGGGAAACAAGTTATCTGGTGTTTTCACCACTCCACAGTGCGTTTGATATGCTGAACCGGCGATATCTTTATTTTCGTGGGGTTTCCAGCTGGTTATGTATTTTCTACATTAATCTTGATGAGTCTTCTGTCCGAAGTATGCAGAATCATCGAGATCGCTCTTTTGGAGCTATTTAATGCGGGAAACACGTTATCTGGTGTTTTCAACATTCCACTTTGCGTTTGATATGCAGAAACGGCAATATCTTGGATTCCGTCGGGTTTCAAGCTGAGATATGCATTTTCTGCGATCATCTTGGTGTTTCTTCTGTGAGATGCATGCAGAATCGTCGAAATCGCTCTTTTGGAGCTATTTAATGCGGGAAACACGTTATCTGGTGTTTTCACCACTCCACAGTGCGTTTGAAATGCAGAAACGGCGATATCTTGGTTTTCGTCGGGTTTCAAGCTGAGATATGCATTTTCTGCGATTATCTTGGTGAGTCTCCTGTGAGAAGTATGAAGAATCATCGAAATCGCTCTTTTGGAGCTATTTAATGCGGGAAACACGTTATCTGGTGTTTTCACCATTCCACTTTGCGTTTGATATGCAGAAGAGGCGATATCTTGGTTTTCGTGGGGTTTCAAGCTGAGATAAGCTTTTTCAACGATAATCGTTGTGAGACTTCTGTCCGAAGTATGCAGTATCATCGAAATCGCTCTTTTGGAGCTATTTAATGCGAGAAACACGTTATCTGGTGTTTTCACCACTCCACAGTGCGTTTGATATGCAGAACCGGCGATATCTTGATTTTCGTGGTGTTTCCAGCTGAGATATGCATTTTCTGCGATAATCTTGGTGAGTCTTCTGTCAGAAGTATGCAGAACCTTCTAGAACGCACTTTTCGAACTATTTAAAGCGAGGAACACGTTTTCTGGTGTATTCACCACTCCACAGTACGTTTGACACGCAGAACCGGAGATATCTTGGTTTCGGTCGGGTTTCAAGCTGAGATATGCATTTTCTATGATAATCTTGGTGAGACCACGGTCAGAAGTATGCAGAATCATCTAGATCGCTCTTTTCGAGCTATTTAATGCGAGAAACAGGTTTTCTGGTGTATTCACCACTCCACAGTACGATTGATGTGCAGAACCGGCGACATCCTGGATTTCGTCGGGGTTCAAGCTGAGATATGCATTATCTACGATAATCTTGGTGAGACTTCTGTCAGATGTATGCAGAATCATCGGGATCGCTCTTTTGGAGCTATTTAATGCGACAAAACAAGTTTTCTGGTGTTTTCAACATTCCACAGTGCGTTTGATATGCAGAACCGGCGATATCTTGATTTTCGTGGTGTTTCCAGCTGAGATATGCATTTTCTGCGATAATCTTGGTGAGTCTTCTGTCAAAAGTATGCAGAATCATCTAGAACGCACTTTTCGAGCTATTTAATGCGAGGAACACGTTTTCTGGTGTATTCACCACTCCACAGTACGTTTGACAAGCAGAACCGGAGATATCTTGGTTTCGGTCGGGTTTCAAGCTGAGATATGCATTTTCTATGATAATCTTGGTGAGACCACGGTCAGAAGTATGCAGAATCATCTAGATCGCTCTTTTCGAGCTATTTAATGCGAGAAACAGGTTTTCTGGTGTATTCACCACTCCACAGTACGATTGATGTGCAGAACCGGCGACATCCTGGATTTCGTCGGGGTTCAAGCTGAGATATGCATTATCTACGATAATCTTGGTGAGACTTCTGTCAGATGTATGCAGAATCATCGGGATCGCTCTTTTGGAGCTATTTAATGCGACAAAACAAGTTTTCTGGTGTTTTCAACATTCCACAGTGCGTTTGATATGCAGAACCGGCGATATCTTGATTTTCGTGGTGTTTCCAGCTGAGATATGCATTTTCTGCGATAATCTTGGTGAGTCTTCTGTCAGAAGTATGCAGAACCTTCTAGAACGCACTTTTCGAACTATTTAAAGCGAGGAACACGTTATCTGTTGTTTTCACCACTCCACAGTGCGTTTGATATGCAGAAACGGCGATATCTTGGTTTTCGTCGGGTTTCAAGCTGAGATATGCATTTTCTGCGATTATCTTGGTGAGTCTCCTGTGAGAAGTATGAAGAATCATCGAAATCGCTCTTTTGGAGCTATTTAATGCGGGAAACACGTTATCTGGTGTATTCACCATTCCACTTTGCGTTTGATATGCAGAAGAGGCGATATCTTGGTTTTCGTGGGGTTTCAAGCTGAGATAAGCTTTTTCAACGATAATCGTTGTGAGACTTCTGTCCGAAGTATGCAGTATCATCGAAATCGCTCTTTTGGAGCTATTTAATGCGAGAAACACGTTATCTGGTGTTTTCACCACTCCACAGTGCGTTTGATATGCAGAACCGGCGACATCTTGATTTTGGTGAGGTTTCAAGCTGAGGTATGCATTTTCTACGATAATCTTGGTGAGACTTCTTACAGAAGTATGCAGAATCATCGGGATCGCACTTTTCGAGCTATTTAATGCGACAAAACAAGTTTTCTGGTGTTTTCAACATTCAACAGTGCGTTTGATATGCAGAACAGGCGACATCTTGGATTTCGTGGTGTTTCAAGCTGAGATATGCATTTTCTACGATAATCTTGGTGAGACCACGGTCAGAAGTATGCAGAATCATCTCGATCGCTCTTTTCGAGCTATTTAATGCGAGAAACACGTTTTCTGGTGTATTCACCACTCCACAGTATGTTTGATGTGCAGAACCGGCGATATATTGTATTTCGTCGGGGTTCAATCTGAGATATGCATTTTCTACGATAATCTTGGTGAGACTTCTGTCAGAAGTATGCAGAAACATCGGGATATCTCATTTCGAGCTATTTAATGCGAGAAACTCGTTATCTGGTGTTTTCACCACTCCACAGTGCGTTTGATATGCAGAACCGGAGATACCTTGGTTTCGGTCGGGTTTCAAGCTGAGATATGCATTTTCTACGATACTCTTGGTGAGACTTCTGTCGGAAGTATGCAGAACCTTCGAGAATGCTCTTTTCGAGCTGCTTAATGCGAGAAACACGTTTTCTGGTGTTTTCACCACTCCACAGTACGTTTGATGTGCAGAACCGGAGATAACTTGGTTTTCGTGAGGTTTCAAGCTGATATATGCATTTTCTACGATAATCTTGGTGAGACTTCTGTCAGAAGTAAGCAGAATCATCGGGATCGCTCTTTTCGAGCTATTTAATGCGACAAAACTAGTTTTCTGGTGTTTTCAACATTCCACAGTGCGTTTTAATATGCAGAACCGGCGATATCTTGATTTTCGTGGTGTTTCCAGCTGAGATATGCATTTTCTGCGATAATCTTGGTGAGTCTTCTGTCAGAAGTATGCAGAATCATCTAGATCGCACTTTTCGAGCTATTTAATGCGAAAAAACAAGTTTTCTGGTGTTTTCACCACTCCACAGTACGTTTGACATGCAGTACCGGAGATATCTTGGATTCGGTCGGGTTTCAAGCTGAGATATGCATTTTCTACGATACACTTGGTGAGACTTCTGTCGGAAGTATGCAGAACCTTCGAGAATGCTCTTTTCGAGATACTTAATTGCGAGAAACACGTTTTCTGGTGTTTTCACCTCTCCACAGTACGTTTGATGTGCAGAACCGGAGATAACTTGGTTTTCGTGAGGTTTCAAGCTGATATATGCATTTTCTACGATAATCTTGGTGAGACTTCTGTCAGAAGTAAGCAGAATCATCGGGATCGCTCTTTTCGTGCTATTTAATGCGACAAAACAAGTTTTCTGGTGTTTTCAACATTCCACAGTGCGTTTGATATGCAGAACCGGCGATATCTTGATTTTCGTGGTGTTTCCAGCTGAGATATGCATTTTCGGCGATAATCTTGGTGAGTCTTCTGTCAGAAGTATGCAGAACCTTCTAGAACGCACTTTTCGAACTATTTAAAGCGAGGAACACGTTTTCTGGTGTATTCACCACTCCACAGTACGTTTGACACGCAGAACCGGAGATATCTTGGTTTCGGTCGGGTTTCAAGCTGAGATATGCATTTTCTATGATAATCTTGGTGAGACCACGGTCAGAAGTATGCAGAATCATCTAGATCGCTCTTTTCGAGCTATTTAATGCGAGAAACAGGTTTTCGGGTGTATTCACCACTCCACAGTACGATTGATGTGCAGAACCGGCGACATCCTGGATTTCGTCGGGGTTCAAGCTGAGATATGCATTATCTACGATAATCTTGGTGAGACTTCTGTCAGATGTATGCAGAATCATCGGGATCGCTCTTTTGGAGCTATTTAATGCGACAAAACAAGTTTTCTGGTGTTTTCAACATTCCACAGTGCGTTTGATATGCAGAACCGGCGATATCTTGATTTTCGTGGTGTTTCCAGCTGAGATATGCATTTTCTGCGATAATCTTGGTGAGTCTTCTGTCAAAAGTATGCAGAATCATCTAGAACGCACTTTTCGAGCTATTTAATGCGAGGAACACGTTTTCTGGTGTATTCACCACTCCACAGTACGTTTGACAAGCAGAACCGGAGATATCTTGGTTTCGGTCGGGTTTCAAGCTGAGATATGCATTTTCTATGATAATCTTGGTGAGACCACGGTCAGAAGTATGCAGAATCATCTAGATCGCTCTTTTCGAGCTATTTAATGCGACAAAACCAGTTTTCTGGTGTTTTCACCACTCCACAGTGCGTTTGATATGCAGAACGGGCGACATCTTGGCTTTCGTCGGGTATCAAGTTGAGATATGCATTTTCTGCGATAATCTTGGTGAGTCTTCTGTCAGAAGTATGCAGAATCATCTAGATCGCTCTTTTCGAGCTATTTAATGCGAGAAACTCGTTTTCTGGTGTACTCACCACTCCACAGTACGTTTGACATGCAGAACCGGAGATATCGTGGTTTCGGTTGGGTTTCAAGCTGAGATATGCATTTTCTACGATAATCTTGGTGAGTCTTCTATCAGTAGTATGCAGAATCATCGGGATCGCTCTTTTCGAGCTGTTTAATGCGAGAAACACGTTATCTGGTTGTTTTCACCACTCCACAGTGCGTTTGATATGCAGAACCGGCGACATCTTGATTTTCGTGAGGTTTCAACCTGAGATATGCATTTTCTACGATAATCTTGGTGAGACTTCTGTCAGAAGTATGCAGAATCATCGGGATCGCTCTTTTCGGGCTATTTAATGCGACAAAACTAGCTTTCTGGTGTTTTCAACATTCCACAGTGCGTTTTAATATGCAGAACCGGCGATATCTTGATTTTCGTGGTGTTTCCAGCTGAGATATGCATTTTCTGCGATAATCTTGGTGAGTCTTCTGTCAGAAGTATGCAGAATCATCTAGATCGCACTTTTCGAGCTATTTAATGCGAAAAAACAAGTTTTCTTGTGTTTTCACCACTCCACAGTACGTTTGACATGCAGTACCGGAGATATCTTGGATTCGGTCGGGTTTCAAGCTGAGATATGCATTTTCTACGATACACTTGGTGAGACTTCTGTCGGAAGTATGCAGAACCTTCGAGAATGCTCTTTTCGAGATACTTAATGCGAGAAACACGTTTTCTGGTGTTTTCACCTCTCCACAGTACGTTTGATGTGCAGAACCGGAGATAACTTGGTTTTCGTGAGGTTTCAAGCTGATATATGCATTTTCTACGATAATCTTGGTGAGACTTCTGTCAGAAGTAAGCAGAATCATCGGGATCGCTCTTTTCGTGCTATTTAATGCGACAAAACAAGTTTTCTGGTGTTTTCAACATTCCACAGTGCGTTTGATATGCAGAACCGGCGATATCTTGATTTTCGTGGTGTTTCCAGCTGAGATATGCATTTTCTGCGATAATCTTGGTGAGTCTTCTGTCAGAAGTATGCAGAACCTTCTAGAACGCACTTTTCGAACTATTTAAAGCGAGGAACACGTTTTCTGGTGTATTCACCACTCCACAGTACGTTTGACACGCAGAACCGGATTTATCTTGGTTTCGGTCGGGTTTCAAGCTGAGATATGCATTTTCTATGATAATCTTGGTGAGACCACGGTCAGAAGTATGCAGAATCATCTTGATCGCTCTTTTCGAGCTATTTAATGCGAGATACACGTTTTCTGGTGTATTCACCACTCCACAGTACGATTGATATGCAGAACGGGCAACATCTGGCTTTCGTCGGGTATCAAGCTGAGATATGCATTTTCTACGATAATCTTGGTGAGACTTCAGTCAGAAGTATGCAGAATCATCTAGATCGCTCTTTTCGAGCTATTTAATGCGACAAAACCAGTTTTCTGGTGTTTTCACCACTCCACAGTGCGTTTGATATGCAGAACGGGCGACATCTTGGCTTTCGTCGGGTATCAAGTTGAGATATGCATTTTCTGCGATAATCTTGGTGAGTCTTCTGTCAGAAGTATGCAGAATCATCTAGATCGCTCTTTTCGAGCTATTTAATGCGAGAAACTCGTTTTCTGGTGTACTCACCACTCCACAGTACGTTTGACATGCAGAACCGGAGATATCGTGGTTTCGGTTGGGTTTCAAGCTGAGATATGCATTTTCTACGATAATCTTGGTGAGTCTTCTATCAGTAGTATGCAGAATCATCGGGATCGCTCTTTTCGAGCTGTTTAATGCGAGAAACACGTTATCTGGTTGTTTTCACCACTCCACAGTGCGTTTGATATGCAGAACCGGCGACATCTTGATTTTCGTGAGGTTTCAAGCTGAGATATGCATTTTCTACGATAATCTTGGTGAGACTTCTGTCAGAAGTATGCAGAATCATCGGGATCGCTCTTTTCGGGCTATTTAATGCGACAAAACAAGTTTTCTGGTGTTTTCAACATTCCACAGTGCGTTTGATATGCAGAACAGGCGACATCTTGGATTTCGTGGAGTTTCCAGCTGAGATATGCATTTTCTGCGTCAAGCTTGGTGAGTCTTCTGTCAGAAGTATGCAGAATCATCTAGATCACTCTTTTCGAGCTATTTAATGCGAGAAACACGTTTTCTGGTGTATTCACCACTACACAGTACGTTTGATGTGCAGAACCGGACATAACTTGGTTTTCGAGAGGTTTCAAGCTGATATATGCATTTTCTACGATAATCTTGGTGAGACTTCTGTCAGAAGTAAGCACAATCATCGGGATCGCTTTTTCGAGCTATTTAATGCGACAAAACAAGTTTTCTGGTGTTTTCAACATTCCACAGTGCGTTTGATATGCAGAATCGGCGATATCTTGATTTTCGAGGTGTTTCCAGCTGAGATATGCATTTTCTGCGATAATTTTGGTGAGTCTTCTGTCAGAAGTATGCAGAATCATCTAGATCGCTCTTTTCGAGCTATTTAATGCGAGAAACACGTTTTCTGGTGTACTCACCACTCCACAGTACGTTTGACATGCAGAACCGGAGATATCGTGGTTTCGGTTGGGTTTCAAGCTGAGATATGAATTTCTACGATAATCTTGGTGAGACTTCTGTCAGAAGTATGCAGAAACATCGGGATGGCTCATTTCGAGCTATTTAATGCGAGAAACTCGTTATCTGGTGTTTTCACCACTCCACAGTTCGTTTGATATGCAGAACGGGCGACATTTTGGCTTTCGTCGGGTATCAAGCTGAGATATGCATTTTCTACGATAATCTTGGTGAGACTTCAGTCAGAAGTATGCAGAATCATCTAGATCGCTCGTTTCGAGCTATGTAATGCGAAAAAACAAGTTTTCCGGTGTTTTCAACATTCCACAGTGCGTTTGGTATGCAGAAACGGCGATATCTTGATTTTCTTGGTGTTTCAAGCTGAGATATGCATTTCATGCGATAATCTTGGTGAGTCTTCTGTCAGAAGTACGCAGAATCATCAGGACCGCTCTTTTCGAGCTATTTAATGCGAGAAACACGTTTTCTGGGGTTTTCACCACTCCACAGTACGTTTGATGTGCAAGACCGGAGATAACTCGGTTCTCGTGAGGTTTCAAGCTGAGATATGCATTTTCTCCGATAATCTCGGTGAGTCTTCTGTCAGAAGTACGCAGAATCATCAGGACCGCTCTTTTCGAGCTATTTAATGCGAGAAACACGTTTTCTGTTGTATTCACCACTCCACAGTACGTTTGACAAGCAGAACCGGAGATATCTCGGTTTCGGTCGGGTTTCAAGCTGAGATATGCATTTTCTACGATAATCTTGGTGAGACCACGGTCAGAAGTATGCAGAATCATCTAGATCGCTCTTTTCGAGCTATTTAATGCGAGAAACAGGTTTTCTGGTATATTCACCACTCCACAGTACGCTTGACAAGCAGAACCGGAGATATCTTGGTTTCGGTCGGGTTTCAAGCTGAGATATGCATTTTCTACGATAATCTTGGTGAGACCACGGTCAGAACTATGCAGAATCATCGGGATCGCTCTTTTCGAGCTATTTAATGCGTGAAACACGTTATCTGGTGTTTTCACCAGTCCACAGTGCGTTTGTTATGCAGAACCGGCGACATCTTGATTTTCGTGAGGTTTTAAGCTGAGATATGCATTTTCTGCGATAATCTTGGTGATACTTCTGTCACAAGTATGCAGAATCATCGGAATCGCTCTTTTCGAGCTATTTAATGCGTGAAACTCGTTATCTGGTGTTTTCACCACTCCACAGTGCGTTTGATATGCAGAACCGGCGACATCTTGGATTTCGTCGGGTTTCAAGCTGAGATATACATTTTCGACGATAATCTTGGTGAGACTTCTGTCAGAAGTATGCAGAATCTTCGGGATCGCTCTTCTCGAGCTACTTAATGCGAGGAACACGTTTTCTGGTGTATTCACCACTCCACAGTACGTTTGACAAGCAGAACCGGAGATATCTTGGTTTCGGTCGGGTTTCAAGCTGAGATATGCATTTTCTACGATAATCTTGGTGAGACCACGGTCAGAAGTATGCAGAATCATCTAGATCGCTCTTTTCGAGCTATTTAATGCGAGACACAGGTTTTCTGGTGTATTCACCACTCCACAGTACGTTTGACAAGCAGAACCGGAGATATCTTGGTTTCGGTCGGGTTTCAACCTGAGATATGCATTTTCTACGATAATCTTGGTGAGACCACGGTCAGAAGTATGCAGAATCATCGGGATCGCTCTTTTCGAGCTATTTAATGCGTGAAACGCGTTATCTGGTGTGTTCACCAGTCCACAGTGCGTTTGACGTGCAGAACCGGAGATAACTTGGTTTTCGTGGTGTTTCCAGCTGAGATATGCATTTTCTGCGATAATCTTGGTGAGTCTTCTGTCAGAAGTATGCAGAATCATCTACAACGCACTTTTCGAGCTATTTAATGCGAGGAACACGTTTTCTGGTGTATTCACCACTCCACAGTACGTTTGACTAGCAGAACCGGAGATATCTTGGTTTCGGTCGGGTTTCCAGCTGAGATATGCATTTTCTGCGATAATCTTGGTGAGTCTTCTGTCAGAAGTATGCAGAATCATCTACAACGCACTTTTCGAGCTATTTAATGCGAGGAACACGTTTTCTGGTGTATTCACCACTCCACAGTACGTTTGACAAGCAGAACCGGAGATATCTTGGTTTCGGTCGGGTTTCAAGCTGAGATATGCATTTTCTACGATAATCTTGGTGAGACCACGGTCAGAAGTATGCAGAATCATCTAGATCGCTCTTTTCGAGCTATTTAATGCGAGAAACAGGTTTTCTGGTATATTCACCACTCCACAGTACGCTTGACAAGCAGAACCGGAGATATCTTGGTTTCGGTCGGGTTTCAAGCTGAGATATGCATTTTCTACGATAATCTTGGTGAGACCACGGTCAGAACTATGCAGAATCATCGGGATCGCTCTTTTCGAGCTATTTAATGCGTGAAACACGTTATCTGGTGTTTTCACCAGTCCACAGTGCGTTTGTTATGCAGAACCGGCGACATCTTGATTTTCGTGAGGTTTTAAGCTGAGATATGCATTTTCTGCGATAATCTTGGTGATACTTCTGTCACAAGTATGCAGAATCATCGGAATCGCTCTTTTCGAGCTATTTAATGCGTGAAACTCGTTATCTGTTGTTTTCACCACTCCACAGTGCGTTTGATATGCAGAACCGGCGACATCTTGGATTTCGTCGGGTTTCAAGCTGAGATATACATTTTCGACGATAATCTTGGTGAGACTTCTGTCAGAAGTATGCAGAATCTTCGTGATCGCTCTTCTCGAGCTACTTAATGCGAGGAACACGTTTTCTGGTGTATTCACCACTCCACAGTACGTTTGACAAGCAGAACCGGAGATATCTTGGTTTCGGTCGGGTTTCAAGCTGAGATATGCATTTTCTACGATAATCTTGGTGAGACCACGGTCAGAAGTATGCAGAATCATCTAGATCGCTCTTTTCGAGCTATTTAATGCGAGACACAGGTTTTCTGGTGTATTCACCACTCCACAGTACGTTTGACAAGCAGAACCGGAGATATCTTGGTTTCGGTCTGGTTTCAACCTGAGATATGCATTTTCTACGATAATCTTGGTGAGACCACGGTCAGAAGTATGCAGAATCATCGGGATCGCTCTTTTCGAGCTATTTAATGCGTGAAACGCGTTATCTGGTGTTTTCACCAGTCCACAGTGCGTTTGACGTGCAGAACCGGAGATATCTTGGTTTTCGTGAGGTTTCAAGCTGATGTATGCATTTTCTACGATAATCTTGGTGAGACTTCTGTCAGAAGTAAGCAGAATCATCGGGATCGCTTTTTTCGAGCTATTTAATGCGACAAAACAAGTTTTCTGGTGTTTTCAACATTCCACAGTGCGTTTGATATGCAGAACCGGCGATATCTTGATTTTCGTGGTGTTTCCAGCTGAGATATGCATTTTCTGCGATAATCTTGGTGAGTCTTCTGTCAGAAGTATGCAGAATCATCTACAACGCACTTTTCGAGCTATTTAATGCGAGGAACACGTTTTCTGGTGTATTCACCACTCCACAGTACGTTTGACAAGCAGAACCGGAGATATCTTGGTTTCGGTCGGGTTTCAAGCTGAGATATGCATTTTCTACGATAATCTTGGTGAGACCACGGTCAGAAGTATGCAGAATCATCTAGATCGCTCTTTTCGAGCTATTTAATGCGAGAAACAGGTTTCCTGGTGTATTCACCACTCCACAGTACGCTTGACAAGCAGAACCGGAGATATCTTGGTTTCGGTCGGGTTTCATGCTGAGATATGCATTTTCTACGATAATCTTGTTGAGACCACGGTCAGAAGTATGCAGAATCATCGGGATCGCTCTTTTCGAGCTATTTAATGCGTGAAACGCGTTATCTGGTGTTTTCACCAGTCCACAGTGCGTTTGATGTGCAGAACCGGAGATAACTTGGTTTTCGTGAGGTTTCAAGCTGATGTATGCATTTTCTACGATAATCTTGGTGAGACTTCTGTCAGAAGTAAGCAGAATCATCGGGATCGCTTTTTTCGAGCTATTTAATGCGACAAAACAAGTTTTCTGGTGTTTTCAACATTCCACAGTGCGTTTGATATGCAGAACCGGCGATATCTTGATTTTCGTGGTGTTTCCAGCTGAGATATGCATTTTCTGCGATAATCTTGGTGAGTCTTCTGTCAGAAGTATGCAGAATCATCTAGAACGCACTTTTCGAGCTATTTAATGCGAGGAACACGTTTTCTGGTGTATTAACCACTCCACAGTACGTTTGACAAGCAGAACCGGAGATATCTTGGTTTCGGTCGGGTTTCAAGCTGAGATATGCATTTTCTACGATAATCTTGGTGAGACCACGGTCAGAAGTATGCAGAATCATCTAGATCGCTCTTTTCGAGCTATTTAATGCGAGAAACAGGTTTTCTGGTGTATTCACCACTCCACAGTACGCTTGACAAGCAGAACCGGAGATATCTTGGTTTCGGTCGGGTTTCATGCTGAGATATGCATTTTCTACGATAATCTTGTTGAGACCACGGTCAGAAGTATGCAGAATCATCTAGATCGCTCTTTTCGAGCTATTTTATGCGAGAAACACGTTTTCTGGTGTATTCACCACTCTACAGTACGATTGATGTGCAGAACCGGCGACATCCTGGATTTCGTCGGGGTTCAAGCTGAGATATGCATTTTCTACGATAATCTTGGTGAGACTTCTGTCAGATATATGCAGAATCATCTAGATCGCTCGTTTCGAGCTATGTAATGCGAAAAAACAAGTTTTCTGGTGTTTTCAACATTCCACAGTGCGTTTGATATGCAGAACCGGCGATATCTTGAATTTCGTGGTGTTTCCAGCTGAGATATGCAGTTTCTGCGATAATCTTGGTGTGTCTTCTGTCAGAAGTATGCAGAATCATCTAGAACGCACTTTTCGAGCCATTTAATGCGAGGAACACGTTTTCTGGTGTATTCACCACTCCACAGTACGTTTGACAAGCAGAACCGGAGATATCTTGGTTTCGGTCGGGTTTCAAGCTGAGATATGCATTTTCTATGATAATCTTGGTGAGACCACGGTCAGAAGTATGCAGAATCATCTATATCGCTCTTTTCTAGCTATTTAATGCGAGAAACAGGTTTTCTGGTGTATTCACCACTCCACAGTACGTTGACAAGCAGAACCGGAGATATCTTGGTTTCGGTCGGGTTTCAAGCTGAGATATGCATTTTCTACGATAATCTTGGTGAGACTTCAGTCAGAAGTATGCAGAATCATCTAGATCGCTCGTTTCGAGCTGTGTAATGCGAAAAAACAAGTTTTCTGGTGTTTTCATCATTCCACAGTGTGTTTGATATGCAGAACCGGCGATATCTTGATTTTCGTGGTGTTTCCAGCTCTAGATATGCATTTTCTGCGATAATCTTGGTGAGTCTTCTGTCAGAAGTATGCAGAATCATCTAGATCGCTCTTTTCGAGCTATTTAATGCGAGAAACTCGTTTTCTGGGGTACTCACCACTCCACAGTACGTTTGACATGCAGAACCGGAGATATCGTGGTTTCGGTTGGGTTTCAAGCTGAGATATGCATTTTCTACGATAATCTTGGTGAGACTTCTGTCAGAAGTATGCAGAAACATCGGGATGGCTCATTTCGAGCAATTTAATGCGAGAAACTCGTTATCTGGTGTTTTCACCACTCCACAGTGCGTTTGATTTGCAGAACCGGTGACATCTTGATTTTCGTGACGTTTCAAGCTGAGATATGCATTTTCTGCAATAATCTTGGTGAGACTTCTGTCAGAAGTATGCAGATTCATCGGAATCGCTCTTTTCGAGCTATTTATTGCGAGAAACACGTTATCTGTTGTTTTCACCACTCCACAGTGCGTATGATATGCAGAACCGGCGTCATATTGGATTTCGTCGGGGTTCAAGCTGAGATATGCATTTTCTACGATAATCTTGGTGAGACTTGTGTCAGAAGTATGCAGAATCACCGGGATCGCTCTTTTCGAGCTATTTAATGCGAGAAACACGTTATCTGGTGTTTTCACCACTCCACAGTGCGTTTGATATGCAGAACCGGCGACATCTTGGCTTTCGTCGGGTATCAAGCTGAGATATGCATTTTCTACGATAATCTTGGTGAGACTTCTGTCAGAAGTATGCAGAATCACCGGGATCGCTCTTTTCGAGCTGCGAAATGCGAGAAACACGTTATCTGGTGTTTTCACCACTCCACAGTGCGTTTGATATGCAGGACCGGCGACATCTTGGCTTTCGTCGGGTATCAAGCTGAGATATGCATTGTCTACGATAATCTTGGTGAGACTTCTGTCAGAAGTATGCAGAATCATCGAGATCCCCCTTTTCGAGCTATTTAATGCGAGAAACACGTTATCTGGTGTTTTCACTACTCCACAGTGCGTTTGATATGCAGAACCGGCGACATCTTGGATTTCGTCCCGTTTCAGGCTGAGATATGCATTTTCTGCGTTAATATTGGTGAGACTTCAGTCAGAAGTATGCAGAATCATCTAGATCGCTCTTTTCGAGCTACTTAATGCGAGAAACACGTTTTCTGGTATATTCACCACTCCACAGTGCGTTTGACATGCAGAACCGGCGACATCTTGGATTTCGTCCCGTTTCAGGCTGAGATATGCATTTTCTACGATAATCTTGGCGAGACTTCTGTCAGAAGTATGCAGAATCTTCGAGAACTCTCTTTTCGAGCTACTAAATGCGAGAAAGACGTTATCTGGTGTTTTCACCACTCCACAGTGCGTTTGATATGCAGAACCGGCGACATCTTGGTTTCGGTCGGGTTTCAAGCTGAGATATGCATTGTCTACGATAATCTTGGTGAGACTTCTGTCAGAAGTATGCAGAATCATCGAGATCCCTCTTTTCGAGCTATTTAATGCGAGAAACACGTTATCTGGTGTTTTCACCACTCCACAGTGCGTTTGAAATGCAGAACCGGCGACATCTTGGATTTCGTCCCGTTTCAGGCTGAGATATGCATTTTCTACGATAATCTTGGCGAGACTTCTGTCAGAAGTATGCAGAATTTTCGAGAACTCTCTTTTCGAGCTACTAAATGCGAGAAAGACGTTATCTGGTGTTTTCACCACTCCACAGTGCGTTTGATATGCAGAACCGGCGACATCTTGGATTTCGTCGGGGTTCAAGCTGAGATATGCAATTTCTGCGTTAATATTGGTGAGACTTCAGTCAGAAGTATGCAGAATCATCTAGATCGCTCTTTACGAGCTATTTAATGCGAGAAACACGTTTTCTGGTGTATTCACCACTCCACAGTTCGTTTGACATGCAGGACCGGAGATATCTTGGTTTCGGTCGGGTTTCAAGCTAAGATATGCATTTTCTACGATAATCTTGGCGAGACTTCTGTCAGAAGTATGCAGAATCTTCGAGAACTCTCTTTTCGAGCTACTAAATGCGAGAAAGACGTTATCTGGTGTTTTCACCACTCCACAGTGCGTTTGATATGCAGAACCGGCGACATCTTGGATTTCGTCGGGTTTCAAGCTGAGATATGCATTTTCTACGATAATCTTGGTGAGACCACGGTCAGAAGTATGCAGAATCATCTAGATCGCTCTTTTCGAGCTATTTAATGCGAGAAACAGGTTTCCTGGTGTATTCACCACTCCACAGTACGCTTGACAAGCAGAACCGGAGATATCTTGGTTTCGGTCGGGTTTCATGCTGAGATATGCATTTTCTACGATAATCTTGTTGAGACCACGGTCAGAAGTATGCAGAATCATCGGGATCGCTCTTTTCGAGCTATTTAATGCGTGAAACGCGTTATCTGGTGTTTTCACCAGTCCACAGTGCGTTTGATGTGCAGAACCGGAGATAACTTGGTTTTCGTGAGGTTTCAAGCTGATGTATGCATTTTCTACGATAATCTTGGTGAGACTTCTGTCAGAAGTAAGCAGAATCATCGGGATCGCTTTTTTCGAGCTATTTAATGCGACAAAACAAGTTTTCTGGTGTTTTCAACATTCCACAGTGCGTTTGATATGCAGAACCGGCGATATCTTGATTTTCGTGGTGTTTCCAGCTGAGATATGCATTTTCTGCGATAATCTTGGTGAGTCTTCTGTCAGAAGTATGCAGAATCATCTAGAACGCACTTTGCGAGCTATTTAATGCGAGGAACACGTTTTCTGGTGTATTCACCACTCCACAGTACGTTTGACAAGCAGAACCGGAGATATCTTGGTTTCGGTCGGGTTTCAAGCTGAGATATGCATTTTCTACGATAATCTTGGTGAGACCACGGTCAGAAGTATGCAGAATCATCTAGATCGCTCTTTTCGAGCTATTTAATGCGAGAAACAGGTTTTCTGGTGTATTCACCACTCCACAGTACGCTTGACAAGCAGAACCGGAGATATCTTGGTTTCGGTCGGGTTTCATGCTGAGATATGCATTTTCTACGATAATCTTGTTGAGACCACGGTCAGAAGTATGCAGAATCATCTAGATCGCTCTTTTCGAGCTATTTTATGCGAGAAACACGTTTTCTGGTGTATTCACCACTCTACAGTACGATTGATGTGCAGAACCGGCGACATCCTGGATTTCGTCGGGGTTCAAGCTGAGATATGCATTTTCTACGATAATCTTGGTGAGACTTCTGTCAGATATATGCAGAATCATCTAGATCGCTCGTTTCGAGCTATTTAATGCGAAAAAACAAGTTTTCTGGTGTTTTCAACATTCCACAGTGCGTTTGATATGCAGAACCGGCGATATCTTGAATTTCGTTGTGTTTCCAGCTGAGATATGCAGTTTCTGCGATAATCTTGGTGTGTCTTCTGTGAGAAGTATGCAGAATCATCTAGAACGCACTTTTCGAGCTATTTAATGCGAGGAACACGTTTTCTGGTTGTTTTCACCACTCCACAGTGCGTTTGACAAGCAGAACCGGAGATATCTTGGTTTCGGTCGGGTTTCAAGCTGAGATATGCATTTTCTATGATAATCTTGGTGAGACCACGGTCAGAAGTATGCAGAATCATCTATATCGCTCTTTTCGAGCTATTTAATGCGAGAAACAGGTTTTCTGGTGTATTCACCACTCCACAGTACGTTGACAAGCAGAACCGGAGATATCTTGGTTTCGGTCGGGTTTCAAGCTGAGATATGCATTTTCTACGATAATCTTGGTGAGACTTCAGTCAGAAGTATGCAGAATCATCTAGATCGCTCGTTTCGAGATATGTAATGCGAAAAAACAAGTTTTCTGGTGTTTTCATCATTCCACAGTGTGTTTGATATGCAGAACCGGCGATATCTTGATTTTCGTGGTGTTTCCAGCTCTAGATATGCATTTTCTGCGATAATCTTGGTGGGTCTTCTGTCAGAAGTATGCAGAATCATCTAGATCGCTCTTTTCGAGCTATTTAATGCGAGAAACTCGTTTTCTGGGGTACTCACCACTCCACAGTACGTTTGACATGCAGAACCGGTGATATCGTGGTTTCGGTTGGGTTTCAAGCTGAGATATGCATTTTCTACGATAATCTTGGTCAGACTTCTGTCAGAAGTATGCAGAAACATCGGGATGGCTCATTTCGAGCAATTTAATGCGAGAAACTCGTTATCTGGTGTTTTCACCACTCCACAGTGCGTTTGATTTGCAGAACCGGTGACATCTTGATTTTCGTGACGTTTCAAGCTGAGATATGCATTTTCTGCAATAATCTTGGTGAGACTTCTGTCAGAAGTATGCAGATTCATCGGAATCGCTCTTTTCGAGCTATTTATTGCGAGAAACACGTTATCTGTTATTTTCACCACTCCACAGTGCGTATGATATGCAGCACCGGCGTCATCTTGGATTTCGTCGGGGTTCAAGCTGAGATATGCATTTTCTACGATAATCTTGGTGAGACTTGTGTCAGAAGTATGCAGAATCACCGGGATCGCTCTTTTCGAGCTTTTTAATGCGAGAAACACGTTATCTGGTGTTTTCACCACTCCACAGTGCGTTTGATATGCAGAACCGGCGACATCTTGGCTTTCGTCGGGTATCAAGCTGAGATATGCATTTTCTACGATAATCTTGGTGAGACTTCTGTCAGAAGTATGCAGAATCACCGGGATCGCTCTTTTCGAGCTACGAAATGCGAGAAACACGTTATCTGGTGTTTTCACCACTCCACAGTGCGTTTGATATGCAGGACCGGCGACATCTTGGCTTTCGTCGGGTATCAAGCTGAGATATGCATTGTCTACGATAATCTTGGTGAGACTTCTGTCAGAAGTATGCAGAATCATCGAGATCCCTCTTTTCGAGCTATTTAATGCGAGAAACACGTTATCTGGTGTTTTCACCACTCCACAGTGCGTTTGATATGCAGAACCGGCGACATCTTGGATTTCGTCCCGTTTCAGGCTGAGATATGCATTTTCTGCGTTAATATTGGTGAGACTTCAGTCAGAAGTATGCAGAATCATCTAGATCGCTCTTTACGAGCTATTTAATGCGATAAAACAAGTTTTCTGGTGTTTTCAACATTCCACAGTGCGTTTGATATGCAGAGCCGGCGATATCTTGATTTTCGTGGTGTTGCCAGCTGAGATATGCATTTTCTGCGATAAGCTTGGTGAGACTTCTGTCAGAAGTATGCAGAATCATGGGAATCGCTCTTTTCGAGCTATTTAATGCGAGAAACACGTTATCTGGTGTTTTCACCACTCCGCAGAGCGTTTGATATGCAGAACCGGCGACATCTTGGATTTCGTCGGGGTTCAAGCTGAGATATGCATTTTCTACGATGATCTTGGTGAGTCTTCTGTCAGAAGTATGCAGAATCATCTAGATCGCTCTTTTCGAGCTATTTAATGCGAAAAAACAAGTTTTCTGGTGTTTTCAACATTCCACTGTGAGTTTGATATGCAGAACCGGCGATATCTTGATTTTCGTGGTGTTTCCAGCTGAGATATGCATTTTCTGCGATAATCTTGGTGAGTCTTCTGTCAGAAGTATGCAGAATCATCTAGATCGCTCTTTTCGAGCTACTTAATGCGAGAAACACGTTTTCTAGTGTATTCACCACTCCACAGTGCGTTTGACATGCAGAACCGGCGACATCTTGGTTTCGGTCGGGTTTCAAGCTGAGATATGCATTGTCTACGATAATCTTGGCGAGACTTCTGTCAGAAGTATGCAGAATCTTCGAGAACTCTCTTTTCGAGCTAGTAAATGCGAGAAAGACGTTATCTGGTGTTTTCACCACTCCACAGTGCGTTTGATATGCAGAACCGGCGACATCTTGGATTTCGTCGGGGTTCAAGCTGAGATATGCAATTTCTGCGTTAATATTGGTGAGACTTCAGTCAGAAGTATGCAGAATCATCTAGATCGCTCTTTACGAGCTATTTAATGCGAGAAACACGTTTTCTGGTGTATTCACCACTCCACAGTTCGTTTGACATGCAGGACCGGAGATATCTTGGTTTCGGTCGGGTTTCAAGCTAAGATATGCATTTTCTACGATAATCTTGGTGAGACTTCTGTCAGAAGTATGCAGAATCTTCGAGAACGCTCTTTTCGAGCTACTTAATGCGAGAAACACGTTATCTGGTGTTTTCACCACTCCACAGTGCGTTTGATATGCAGGACCGGCGACATCTTGGCTTTCGTCGGGTATCAAGCTGAGATATGCATTGTCTACGATAATCTTGGTGAGACTTCTGTCAGAAGTATGCAGAATCATCGAGATCCCTCTGTTCGAGCTATTTAATGCGAGAAACACGTTATCTGGTGTTTTCACCACTCCACAGTGCGTTTGATATGCAGAACCGGCGACAACTTGATTTTCGTGAGGTTTCAAGCTGAGATATGCATTTTCTGCAATCATCTTGGTGAGACTTCTGTCAGAAGTATGCAGAATCATGGGAATCGCTCTTTTCGAGCTATTTAATGCGAGAAACACGTCATCTGGTGTTTTCACCACTCCACAGTGCGTTTGATATGCAGAACCGGCGACATCTTGGATTTCGACGGGGTTCAAGCTGAGATATGCATTTTCTACGATAATCTTGGTGAGTCTTCTGTCAGAAGTATGCAGAATCATCTAGATCGCACTTTTCGAGCTATTTAATGCGAAAAAACAAGTTTTCTGGTGTTTTCATCATTCCACTGTGCGTTTGATATGCAGAACCGGCGATATCTTGATTTTCGTGGTGTTTCCAGCTGAGATATGCATTTTCTGCGATAATCTTGGTGAGTCTTCTGTCAGAAGTATCCAGAATCATCTAGATCGCTCTTTTCGAGCTACTTATTGCGAGGAACACGTTTTCTGGTGTATTCACCACTCCACAGTGCGTTTGATATGCAGAACCGGCGACATCTTGGATTTCGTCCCGTTTCAGGCTGAGATATGCATTTTCGACGATAATCTTGGTGAGACTTCTGTCAGAAGTATGCAGAATCATCGAGATCCCTCTTTTCGAGCAATTTAATGCGAGAAACACGTTATCTGGTGTTTTCACCACTCCACAGTGCGTTTGACATGCAGAACCGGCGACATCTTGGATTTCGTCGGAGTTCAAGCTGAGATATGCATTTTCTACGATAATCTTGGTGAGACTTCTATCAGAAGTATGCAGAATCTTCGAGAACACTCTTTTCGAGCTATTTAATGCGAGAAACACGTTATCTGGTGTTTTCAACATTCTACAGTGCGTTTGATATGCAGAACCGGCGACATGTTGGATTTCGTCGGGTTTCAAGCTGGGATATGCATTTTCTACGATAATCTTGGTGCGACTTCTGTCAGAAGTATGCAGAATCATCAGGATCGCACTTTTCGAGCCATTTAATGCGAGGAACACGTTATCTGGTTGTTTTCACCACTCCACAGTGCGTTTGATATGCAGAACCTGCGATATCTTGATTTTCGTGGTGTTTCCAGCTGAGATATGCATTTTCTACGATAATCTTGGTGCGACTTCTGTCAGAAGGATGCAGAATCATCGGGATCGCTCTTTTCGAGCTATTTAATGCGAGAAACATGTTATCTGGTTGTTTTCACCACTCCACAGTGCGTTTGATATGCAGAACGGGAGATATCTTGATTTTCGTGGTGTTTCCAGCTGAGAAATGCATTTTCTGCGATAAGCTTGGTGAGACTTCTGCCAGAAGTATGCAGAATCATCTAGATCCCTCTTTTCGAGCTATTTAATGCGAGAAACACGTTATCTGGTGTTTTTACCACTCCACAGTACGTTTGATGTGCAGAACCGGAGATAACTTGGTGTTCGTGAGGTTTCAAGCTGGGATATGCATTTTCTACGATAATCTTGGTGCAACTTCTGTCAGAAGTATGCAGAATCATCGGGATCGCTCTTTTCGAGGTATTTAATGCGAGAAACATGTTATCTGGTTGTTTTCACCACTACACAGTGCGTTTGATATGCAGAACCGGCGGCATCTTGATTTTCGTGAGGTTTCAAGCTGAGATATGCATTTTCTGCGATAATATTGGTGAGACTTCTGTCACAAGTATGCAGAATCTTCGAGATCACTCTTTTCGAGCTATTTAATGCGAGAAACACGTTATCTGGTGTTTTCACCACTCCACAGTGTGTTTGATATGCAGAACCGGCGACATCTTGGCTTTCGTTGGGTATCAAGCTGGGATATGCATTTTCTACGATAATCTTGGTGCGACTTCTGTCAGAAATATGCAGAATCATCGGGAGCGCACTTTTCGAGCCATTTAATGCGAGGAACACGTTATCTGGTTGTTTTCACCATTCCACAGTGCGTTTGATGTGCAGAACCGGAGATAGCTTGGTTTTCGTGAGGTTTCAAGCTGAGATAGGCATTTTCTGCGATAATATTGGTGAGACTTCAGTCAGAAGTATGCAGAATCATGTAGATCGCTCGCTTCGATCTATTTAATGCCGCAAAACAAGTTTTCTGGTGTTTTCAACATTCTACAGTGCGTTTGATATGCAGAACCGGCGACATGTTGGATTTCGTCGGGTTTCAAGCTGAGATATGCATTTTCTACGATAATCTTCGTGAGACTTCTGTCAGAAGTATGCAGAATCTTCGAGACCACTCTTTTCGAGCTATTTAATGCGAGAAACACGTTATCTGGTGTTTTCACCACCCCACAGTGCGTTTGATATGCAGAACCGGCGACATCTTGATTTTCGTGAGGTTTCAAGCTGAGATATGCATTTTCTGCGATAATATTGGTGAGACTTCTGTCAGAAGTATGCAGAATCTTCGAGATCACTCTTTTCGAGCTATTTAATGCGAGAAACACGTTATCTGGTGTTTTCACCACTCCACTGTGCGTTTGATATGCAGAAATGGCGACATCTTGGATTTCGTCGGGGTTCAAGCTGAGATATGCATTTTCTATGATAATCTTGGTGAGCCTTCTGTCAGAAGTATGCAGAATCATCGAGATCACTCTTTTCGAGCTATTTAATGCGAGAAACACGTTATCTGGTGTTTTCACCACTCCACAGTGCGTTTGATATGCAGAACCGGCGACATCTTGGATTTCGTCGGAGTTCAAGCTGTGATATGCATTTTCTGCGATAATATTGGTGTGACTTCAGTCAGAAGTATGCAGAATCATCTAGATCGCTCGCTTCGATCTATTTAATGCGACAAAACAAGTTTTCTGGTGTTTTCAACATTCCACAGTGCGTTTGATATGCAGAACCGGCGATATCTTGATTTTCGTGGTGTTTCCAGCTGAGATATGCATTTTCTGCGATTAGCTTGGTGAGTCTTCTGCCAGAAGTATGCAGAATCATCTAGATCACTCTTTACGAGCTATTTAATGCGAGAAGCACGTTATCTGGTGTTTTCACCACTCCACAGAGCGTTTGCTATGCAGAACCGGCGACATCTTGATTTTCGTGAGGTTTCAAGCTGAGATATGCATTTTCTGCAATAATATTGGTGAGACTTCTGTCAGAAGTATGCAGAATCTTCGAGATCACTCTTTTCGAGCTATTTAATGCGAGAAACACGTTATCTGGTGTTTTCACCACTCCACTGTGCGTTTGATATGCAGAAATGGCGACATCTTGGATTTCGTCGGGGTTCAAGCTGAGATATGCATTTTCTATGATAATCTTGGTGAGCCTTCTGTCAGAAGTATGCAGAATCATCGAGATCACTCTTTTCGAGCTATTTAATGCGAGAAACACGTTATCTGGTGTTTTCACCACTCCACAGTGCGTTTGATATGCAGAACCGGCGACATCTTGGATTTCGTCGGAGTTCAAGCTGTGATATGCATTTTCTGCGATAATATTGGTGTGACTTCAGTCAGAAGTATGCAGAATCATCTAGATCGCTCGCTTCGATCTATTTAATGCGACAAAACAAGTTTTCTGGTGTTTTCAACATTCCACAGTGCGTTTGATATGCAGAACCGGCGATATCTTGATTTTCGTGGTGTTTCCAGCTGAGATATGCATTTTCTACGATAATCTTGGTGAGACTTCTATCAGAAGTATGCAGAATCTTCGAGAACACTCTTTTCGAGCTATTTAATGCGAGAAACACGTTATCTGGTGTTTTCAACATTCTACAGTGCGTTTGATATGCAGAACCGGCGACATGTTGGATTTCGTCGGGTTTCAAGCTGGGATATGCATTTTCTACGATAATCTTGGTGCGACTTCTGTCAGAAGTATGCAGAATCATCAGGATCTCACTTTTCGAGCCATTTAATGTGAGGAACACGTTATCTGGTTGTTTTCACCACTCCACAGTGCGTTTGATATGCAGAACCTGCGATATCTTGATTTTCGTGGTGTTTCCAGCTGAGATATGCATTTTCTACGATAATCTTGGTGCGACTTCTGTCAGAAGGATGCAGAATCATCGGGATCGCTCTTTTCGAGCTATTTAATGCGAGAAACATGTTATCTGGTTGTTTTCACCACTCCACAGTGCGTTTGATATGCAGAACCGGAGATATCTTGATTTTCGTGGTGTTTCCAGCTGAGAAATGCATTTTCTGCGATAAGCTTGGTGAGACTTCTGCCATAAGTATGCAGAATCATCTAGATCCCTCTTTTCGAGCTATTTAATGCGAGAAACACGTTATCTGGTGTTTTTACCACTCCACAGTACGTTTGATGTGCAGAACCGGAGATAACTTGGTGTTCGTGAGGTTTCAAGCTGGGATATGCATTTTCTACGATAATCTTGGTGCAACTTCTGTCAGAAGTATGCAGAATCATCGGGATCGCTCTTTTCGAGGTATTTAATGCGAGAAACATGTTATCTGGTTGTTTTCACCACTCCACAGTGCGTTTGATATGCAGAACCGGCGGCGTCTTGATTTTCGTGAGGTTTCAAGCTGAGATATGCATTTTCTGCGATAATATTGGTGAGACTTCTGTCACAAGTATGCAGAATCTTCGAGATCACTCTTTTCGAGCTATTTAATGCGAGAAACACGTTATCTGGTGTTTTCACCACTCCACAGTGTGTTTGATATGCAGAACCGGCGACATCTTGGCTTTCGTTGGGTATCAAGCTGGGATATGCATTTTCTACGATAATCTTGGTGCGACTTCTGTCAGAAATATGCAGAATCATCGGGAGCGCACTTTTCGAGCCATTTAATGCGAGGAACACGTTATCTGGTTGTTTTCACCATTCCACAGTGCGTTTGATGTGCAGAACCGGAGATAGCTTGGTTTTCGTGAGGTTTCAAGCGGAGGTATGCATTTTCTGCGATAATATTGGTGAGACTTCTGTCAGAAGTATGCAGAATCTTCGAGATCACTCTTTTCGAGCTATTTAATGCGAGAAACACGTTATCTGGTGTTTTCACCACTCCACTGTGCGTTTGATATGCAGAAATGGCGACATCTTGGATTTCGTCGGGGTTCAAGCTGAGATATGCATTTTCTATGATAATCTTGGTGAGCCTTCTGTCAGAAGTATGCAGAATCATCGAGATCACTCTTTTCGAGCTATTTAATGCGAGAAACACGTTATCTGGTGTTTTCACCACTCCACAGTGCGTTTGATATGCAGAACCGGCGACATCTTGGATTTCGTCGGAGTTCAAGCTGTGATATGCATTTTCTGCGATAATATTGGTGTGACTTCAGTCAGAAGTATGCAGAATCATCTAGATCGCTCGCTTCGATCTATTTAATGCGACAAAACAAGTTTTCTGGTGTTTTCAACATTCCACAGTGCGTTTGATATGCAGAACCGGCGATATCTTGATTTTCGTGGTGTTTCCAGCTGAGATATGCATTTTCTGCGATTAGCTTGGTGAGTCTTCTGCCAGAAGTATGCAGAATCATCTAGATCACTCTTTACGAGCTATTTAATGCGAGAAGCACGTTATCTGGTGTTTTCACCACTCCACAGAGCGTTTGCTATGCAGAACCGGCGACATCTTGATTTTCGTGAGGTTTCAAGCTGAGATATGCATTTTCTGCAATAATATTGGTCAGACTTCAGTCAGAAGCATGCAGTATCATCTAGATCGCTCGCTTCGATCTATTTAATGCGACAAAACAAGTTTTCTGGTGTTTTCAACATTCCACAGTGCGTTTGATATGCAGAACCAGCGATATCTTGATTTTCGTGGTGTTTCCAGCTGAGATATGCATTTTCTGCGATAAGCTTGGTGAGTCTTCTGCCAGAAGTATGCAGAATCATCTAGATCCCTCTGTTCGAGCTATTTAATGCGAGAAACACGTTATCTGGTGTTTTCACCACTCCACAGTGCGTTTGATATGCAGAACCGGCGACATCTTGGATTTCGTCGGAGTTCAAGCTGAGACATGCATTTTCTACGATAATCTTGGTGAGACTTCTGTCAGAAGTATGCAGAATCACCGGGATCGCTCTTTTCGAGTTACGAAATGCGAGAAACACGTTATCTGGTGTTTTCACCACTCCACAGTGCGTTTGATATGCAGAACCGGCGACATCTTGGATTTCGTCGGAGTTCAAGCTGAGATATGCATTTTCTACGATAATCATGGTGAGACTTCAGTCAGAAGTATGCAGAACCATCTATATCGCTCGCTTCGATCTATTTAATGCGACAAAACAAGTTGTCTGGTGTTTTCACCACTCCACAGTTCGTTTGACATGCAGAACCGGAGATATCTTGATTTTCGTGGTGTTGCCAGCTGAGATATGCATTTTCTGCGATAAGCTTGGTGAGACTTCTGTCAGAAGTATGCAGAATCATCGGGATCAGTCTTTTCGAGCTATTTAATACGAGAAACACGTTATCTGTTTGTTTTCCCCACTCCACAGTGCGTTTGATATGCAGAACCGGCGACATCTTGATTTTCGTGAGGTTTCAAGCTGAGATATGCATTTACTGCAATAATCTTGGTGAGACTTCTGTCAGAAGTATGCAGAATCATGGGAATCGCTCTTTTCGAGCTATTTAATGCGAGAAACACGTTATCTGGTGTTTTCACCACTCCACAGTGCGTTTGATATGCAGAACCGGCGACATCTTGGATTTCGTCGGAGTTCAAGCTGAGATATGCATTTTCTGCGATAAGCTTGGTGAGTCTTCTGCCAGAAGTATGCAGAATCATCTAGATCCCTCTGTTCGAGCTATTTAATGCGAGAAACACGTGTTCTGGTGTACTCACCACTCCACAGTGCGTTTGATATGCAGAACTGGCAACGTCTTGTATTTCGTCGGGGTTCAAGCTGAGATATGCATTTTCTACGATAATCTTGGTGAGACTTCTGTCAGAAGTATGCCGAATCATCGAGATCCCTCTTTTCGGGCTATTTAATGCGAGAAACACGTTATCTGGTGTTTTCACCACTCCACAGTGCGTTTCATATGCAGAACCGGCGACATCTTGGATTTCGTCCCGTTTCAGGCTGAGATATGCATTTTCTACGATAATCTTGGTGAGACTTCTGTCCGAAGTATGTAGAATCACCTAGATCGCTCTTTTCGAGCTATTTAATGCGCGAAACACGATATCTAGTGTTTTCACCACTCCACAGTGCGTTTGATATGCAGAAACGGCGATGTCTTGGTTTTCGTGGGGATTCAAGCTGTGATATGCATTTTCTGCGATAATCTTGGTGAGACTTCTGTCCGAAGAATGCAGTATCATCGAGATAGCACTTTTCGAGCTATTTAATGCGGGAAACACGTTATCTGGTGTTTTCACCAGTCCACAGTGCGTTTGATATGCAGAAACGGCGATATCTTGGTGTTCGTCGGGTTCGAAGCTGAGATATGCATTTTCTACGATAATCTTGGTGAGTCTTCTGTGAGTAGTATGCAGTATCATGGAAATCGCTCTTTTGGAGCTATTTAATGCGGGAAAAACTTTATCTGGTGTTTTCACCACTCCACAGTGCGTTTGATATGCTGAACCGGCGATATCTTTATTTTCGTGGGGTTTCCAGCTGGTTATGTATTTTCTACCATAATCTTGATGAGTCTTCTGTCCGAAGTATGCAGAATCATCGAGATCGCTCTTTTCGAGCTATTTAATGCGAGAAACACGTTATCTGGTGTGTTCACCACTCCACAGTGCGTTTGATATGCAGAACCGGAGATATCTTGGTTTTCATGGGGTTTTGATGCTGAGATATGCATTTTCTACGATAATCTTGATGAGTCTTCTGTGAGAAGTATGCAGAATCATCGAAATCGCTATTCTGGAGCTATTTAATGCGAGAAACACGTTATCTGGTGTTTTCACCACTCCACAGTGCGTTTGATATGCAGAAACGGCGATATCTTGGTGTTCGTCGTGTTCGAAGCTGGAAATGCTTTTTCTACCATAATCTTGGTGAGTCTTCTGTTAGAAGTATGCAGAATCATCGATACCGCAGCTATAGTGCTATTTAATGCGAAAAAACACGTTTTCTGGTGTTTTCACCTCTCCACAGTAAGTTTGATATGCAGAACCGGCGATGTCTTGGTTTTCGTCGGATTTCAAGATGAGATATGCATTTTCTACGATAATCTTGGTGAGACTTCTGTCAGAAGTATGCAGAATCATCGAGAACGCTGGTTTCGTGCCATTTAATGCGAAAAAACAAGTTTTCTGGTGTTTTCACCACTCCACAGTATGTTTGACATGCAGAACCGGAGATTTGATGGTTTTCGTGGAGATTCAAGGTGAGATATGCAGTTTCTGCGATAATCTTGGTGTTTCTTCTGTGAGAAGCATGCAGAATCATCGAAACCGCACTTTTGGAGCTATTTAATGCGAGAAACACGTTATCTGGTGTTTTCACCGCGCAACAGTGCGTTTGATATGCAGAACCGGCGATATCTTGGTTTTCGTCGGGTTTCAAGCTGAGATATGCTTTTTCAACGATAATCGTGGCGAGACTTCTGTCCGAAGCAGATAGAATAACCGAGATCGCTCTTTTCGAGCTATTTAATGCGGGAAACAAGTTATCTGGTGTTTTCACCTCTCCACAGTGCGTTTGATATGCAGAAACGGCAATATCTTGGATTTCTTCGGGTTTCACGCTGAGATATGAATTTTCTGCGATAATCTTGGTGTTACTTCTGTGAACTGTATGCAGAATCGTCCATTAAGCTCTTTTGGAGATATTCAATGCGGGAAACACGTTATCTGGTGTTTTCACCACTCCACAGTACGTTTGATATGCAGAACCGGCGATATCTTGGGTTTCGTGGGGTTTCCTGCTGGATATGCATTTTCTGGGATAATCTTGGTGATTCTTCTGTGAGAAGGATGCAGAGTGATCGAAATCGCACTTTTGGAGCTATTTAACGCGAGAAACACGTTATCTGGTGTTTTCACCACTCCACAGTGCGTGTGATATGCAGAACCTGCGATATCTTGGTTTTCGTGGGGTTTCAAGCTGAGATATGCTTTTTCAACGATAATCGTGGTGAGACTTCTGTCCGAAGTATGCAGCATCATCGAGATCGCTCTTTTCGAGCTATTTAATGCGAGAAATACGTTATCTATTGTTTTCACCACTCCACAGTACGTTTGATATGCAGAACCGGCGTTATCTTGGGTTTCGTGGGGTTTCAAGCTGAGATATGCTTTTTCAACGATAATCGTGGCGAGACTTCTGTCCGAAGTATATAGAATCATCGAGATCGCTCTTTTCGAGCTATTTAATGCGAGAAACACGTTATCTGGTGTGTTCACCACTCCACAGTGCGTTTGATATGCAGAACATGCGATATCTTGGTTTTCGTGGGGTTTCCTGCTGGATATGCATTTTCTACGATTATCTTGGTGAGTCTCCTGTGAGAAGTATGAAGAATCATCGAAATGGCTCTTTTGGAGCTATTTAATGCGGGAAACACGTTATCTGGTGTTTTCACCACTCCACAGTACGTTTGACATGCAGAACCGGAGATATCTTGGTTTTCATGGGGTTTTGATGCTGAGATATGCATTTTCTACGATAATCTTGGTGAGTCTTCTGTGAGAAGTATGCAGAATCATCGAAATCGCTCTTCTGGAGCTATTTAATGCGAGACACACGTTATCTGGTGTTTTCACCACTCCACAGTGCGTTTGATATGCAGAAACGGCGATATCTTGGTGTTCGTCGTGTTCGAAGCTGGAAATGCTTTTTCTACCATAATCTTGGTGAGTCTTCTGTTAGAAGTATGCAGAATCATCGATACCGCAGCTATAGTGCTATTTAATGCGAAAAAACACGTTTTCTGGTGTTTTCACCTCTCCACAGTACGTTTGATATGCAGAACCGGCGATGTCTTGGTTTTCGTCGGATTTCAAGATGAGATATGCATTTTCTACGATAATCTTGGTGAGACTTCTGTCAGAAGTATGCAGAATCATCGAGAACGGTGGTTTCGTTCCATTTAATGCGAAAAAACACGTTTTCTGGTGTTTTCACCACTCCACAGTATGTTTGACATGCAGAACCGGAGATTTGTTGGTTTTCGTGGAGATTCATGGTGAGATATGCAGTTTCTGCGATAATCTTGGTGTTTCTTCTGTGAGAAGTATGCAGAATCATCGAAACCGCACTTTTGGAGCTACTTAATGCGAGAAACACGTTATCTGGTGTTTTCACCGCGCAACAGTGCGTTTGATATGCAGAACCGCCGATATCTTGGGTTTCGTGGGGTTTCAAGCTGAGATATGCTTTTTCAACGATAATCGTGGCGAGACTTCTGTCCGAAGTATATAGAATCATCGAGATCGCTCTTTTCGAGCTATTTAATGCGAGAAACACGTTATCTGGTGTGTTCACCACTCCACAGTGCGTTTGATATGCAGAACATGCGATATCTTGGTTTTCGTGGGGTTTCCTGCTGGATATGCATTTTCTACGATTATCTTGGTGAGTCTCCTGTGAGAAGTATGAAGAATCATCGAAATGGCTCTTTTGGAGCTATTTAATGCGGGAAACACGTTATCTGGTGTTTTCACCACTCCACAGTACGTTTGACATGCAGAACCGGAGATATCTTGGTTTTCATGGGGTTTTGATGCTGAGATATGCATTTTCTACGATAATCTTGGTGAGTCTTCTGTGAGAAGTATGCAGAATCATCGAAATCGCTCTTCTGGAGCTATTTAATGCGAGACACACGTTATCTGGTGTTTTCACCACTCCACAGTGCGTTTGATATGCAGAAACGGCGATATCTTGGTGTTCGTCGTGTTCGAAGCTGGAAATGCTTTTTCTACCATAATCTTGGTGAGTCTTCTGTTAGAAGTATGCAGAATCATCGATACCGCAGCTATAGTGCTATTTAATGCGAAAAAACACGTTTTCTGGTGTTTTCACCTCTCCACAGTACGTTTGATATGCAGAACCGACGATGTCTTGGTTTTCGTCGGATTTCAAGATGAGATATGCATTTTCTACGATAATCTTGGTGAGACTTCTGTCAGAAGTATGCAGAATCATCGAGAACGCTGGTTTCGTTCCATTTAATGCGAAAAAACACGTTTTCTGGTGTTTTCACCACTCCACAGTATGTTTGACATGCAGAACCGGAGATTTGTTGGTTTTCGTGGAGATTCATGGTGAGATATGCAGTTTCTGCGATAATCTTGGTGTTTCTTCTGTGAGAAGTATGCAGAATCATCGAAACCGCACTTTTGGAGCTACTTAATGCGAGAAACACGTTATCTGGTGTTTTCACCGCGCAACAGTGCGTTTGATATGCAGAACCGCCGATATCTTGGTTTTCGTCGGGTTTCAAGCTGAGATATGCTTTTTCAACGATAATCGTGGCGAGACTTCTGTCCGAAGCAGATAGAATCACCCAGATCGCTCTTTTCGAGCTATTTAATGCGGGAAACAAGTTATCTGGTGTTTTCACCTCTCCACAGTGCGTTTGATATGCAGAAACGGCAATATCTTGGATTTCGTCGGGTTTCACGCTGAGATATGAATTTTCTGCGATAATCTTGGTGGTTCTTCTGTGAACTGTATGCAGAATCGTCCATTTAGCTCTTTTGGAGATATTCAATGCGGGAAACACGTTATCTGGTGTTTTCACCACTCCACAGTACGTTTGATATGCAGAACCGGCGATATCTTGTGTTTTGTGGGGTTTCCTGCTGGATATGCATTTTCTGGGATAATCTTGGTGATTCTTCTGTGAGAAGGATGCAGAGTGATCGAAATCGCTCTTTTGGAGCTATTTAACGCGAGAAACACGTTATCTGGTGTTTTCACCACTCCACAGTGCGTTTGATATGCAGAACCTGCGATATCTTGGTTTTCGTGGGGTTTCAAGCTGAGATATGCTTTTTCAACGATAATCGTGGTGAGACTTCTGTCCGAAGTATCCAGTATCATCGAAATCGCTCTTTTGGAGCTATTCAATGCGGGAAACACGTTATCTGGTGTTTTCACCATTCCACTTTGCGTTTGGTATGCAGAAGAGGCGATATCTTGGTTTTCGTCGGGTTGCAAGCTGATATATGCATTTTCTGCGATAATCTTGGTGTTTCTTCTGTGAGAAGGATGCAGAATCGTCGATATCGCAGCTATAGTGCTATTTAATGCGAAAAAACACGTTTTGTGGTGTTTTCACCACTGCACAGTACGATTGACATGCAGAACCGGAGATATGTTGGTTTTCGTGGAGTTTGAAGGTGAGATATGCAGTTTCTGCGATAATCTTGTTATTTCTTCTGTGAGAACTATGCAGAATCATCGAAATTGCTCTTTTGGAGCTACTTAATGCGAGAAACACGTTATCTGGTGTTTGCACCACTCCGCAGTGCGTTTGATATGCAGAACCGGCGATATCTTGGTTTTCGTGGGGCTTCAAGCAGAGATATGAATTTTCTGCGATAATCTTGGTGTTTCTTCTGTGAGCTGTATGCAGAATCGTCCATTAAGCTCTTTTGGAGATATTTAATGCGAGAAACACGTTATCTATTGTTTTCACCTCTCCTCAGTACGGTTGATATGCAGAACCGGCGATATCTTGGGTTTCGTGGGGTTTCCTGCTGGATATGCAATTTCTACTATAATCTTGGTGAGTCTTCGGTGAGAAGTATGCTGAATCGTCGATTTCGCTCATTTGGAGCTACTTAATGCGGGAAACACGTTATTTGGTGTTTTCACCACTCCACAGTGCGTTTGATATGCAGAAACGGCGATATCTTGGTGTTCGTCGGGTTCGAAGCTGAGATATGCATTTCCTGCGATAATCTTGGTGATACTTCTGTGAGAAGTATGTAGAATCACCGAGATCGCTCTTTTCGAGCTATTTAATGCGGGAAACACGTTATTTGGTGTTTTCACCACTCCACAGTGCGTTTGATATACAGAAACGGCAATATCTTGGATTTCGTCGGGAGTCAAGCAGAGATATGAATTTTCTGCGATAATCTTGGTGTTTCTTCTGTGAACTGTATGCAGAATCGTCCATTAAGCTCTTTTGGAGATATTCAATGCGGGAAACACGTTATCTGGTGTTTTCACCACTCCACAGTACGTTTGATATGCAGAACCGGCGATATCTTGTGTTTTGTGGGGTTTCCTGCTGGATATGCATTTTCTGGGATAATCTTGGTGATTCTTCTGTGAGAAGGATGCAGAGTGATCGAAATCGCTCTTTTGGAGCTATTTAACGCGAGAAACACGTTATCTGGTGTTTTCACCACTCCACAGTGCGTTTGATATGCAGAACCTGCGATATCTTGGTTTTCGTGGGGTTTCAAGCTGAGATATGCTTTTTCAACGATAATCGTGGTGAGACTTCTGTCCGAAGTATCCAGTATCATCGAAATCGCTCTTTTGGAGCTATTCAATGCGGGAAACACGTTATCTGGTGTTTTCACCATTCCACTTTGCGTTTGGTATGCAGAAGAGGCGATATCTTGGTTTTCGTCGGGTTGCAAGCTGAGATATGCATTTTCTGCGATAATCTTGGTGTTTCTTCTGTGAGAAGGATGCAGAATCGTCGATATCGCAGCTATAGTGCTATTTAATGCGAAAAAACACGTTTTGTGGTGTTTTCACCACTGCACAGTACGATTGACATGCAGAACCGGAGATATGTTGGTTTTCGTGGAGTTTGAAGGTGAGATATGCAGTTTCTGCGATAATCTTGTTATTTCTTCTGTGAGAACTATGCAGAATCATCGAAATTGCTCTTTTGGAGCTACTTAATGCGAGAAACACGTTATCTGGTGTTTGCACCACTCCGCAGTGCGTTTGATATGCAGAACCGGCGATATCTTGGTTTTCATGGGGCTTCAAGCAGAGATATGAATTTTCTGCGATAATCTTGGTGTTTCTTCTGTGAGCTGTATGCAGAATCGTCCATTAAGCTCTTTTGGAGATATTTAATGCGAGAAACACGTTATCTATTGTTTTCACCTCTCCTCAGTACGGTTGATATGCAGAACCGGCGATATCTTGGGTTTCGTGGGGTTTCCTGCTGGATATGCAATTTCTACTATAATCTTGGTGAGTCTTCGGTGAGAAGTATGCTGAATCGTCGATTTCGCTCATTTGGAGCTACTTAATGCGGGAAACACGTTATTTGGTGTTTTCACCACTCCACAGTGCGTTTGATATGCAGAAACGGCGATATCTTGGTGTTCGTCGGGTTCGAAGCTGAGATATGCATTTCCTGCGATAATCTTGGTGATACTTCTGTGAGAAGTATGTAGAATCACCGAGATCGCTCTTTTCGAGCTATTTAATGCGGGAAACACGTTATTTGGTGTTTTCACCACTCCACAGTGCGTTTGATATACAGAAACGGCAATATCTTGGATTTCGTCGGGAGTCAAGCAGAGATATGAATTTTCTGCGATAATCTTGGTGATTCTTCTGTGAGAAGTATGCAGAGTGATCGAAATCGCTCTTTTGGAGCTATTTAATGCGAGAAACACGTTATCTGGTGTTTTCACCACTCCACAGTGCGTTTGATATGCAGAACCTGCGATATCCTGGTTTTCGTGGGGTTTCAAGCTGAGATATGCTCTTTCAACGATAATCTTGGTGAGTCTTCTGTGAGAAGTATGAAGAATCATCGAAATCGCTCTTTTGGAGCTATTTAATGCGAGAAGCACGTTATCTGGTGTTTTCACCACTCCACAGTGCGTTTGAAATGCAGAACCGGCGTTATCTTGGGTTTCGTGGGGTTTCCTGCTGGATATGCATTTTCTGGGATAATCTTGGTGAGACTTCTGTGAGAAGTATGCAGAATCGTCGATTTCGCACATTTGTAGCTATTTAATGCGAGAAACACGTTATCTGGTGTTTTCACCACTCCACAGTACGTTTGATATGCTGAACCGGCGATATCTTGGGTTTCGTGGGGTTTCCTGCTGGATATGCATTTCCTGCGATAATCTTGGTGAGTCTTCTGTGAGAAGTATGTAGAATCACCGAGATCGCTCTTTTCGAGCTATTTAATGCGGGAAACACGTTATCTGGTGTTTTCACCTCTCCACAGTGCGTTTGATATGCAGAAACGGCAATATCTTGGATTTCGTCGGGTTTCAAGCAGAGATATGAATTATCTGCGATAATCTTGGTGTTTCTTCTGTGAGCTGTATGCAGAATCGTCCATTAAGCTCTTTTGGAGATATTTAATGCGAGAAACACGTTATCTATTGTTTTCACCACTCCACAGTACGTTTGATATGCAGAACCGGCGATATCTTGGGTTTCGTGGGGTTTCCTGCTGGATATGCAATTTCTACGATAATCTTGGTGAGTCTTCGGTGAGAAGTACGCTGCATCGTCGATTTCGCTCATTTGGAGCTATTTAATGCGGGAAACACGTTATTTGGTGTTTTCACCACTCCACAGTGCGTTTGATATGCAGAACATGCGATATCATGGTTTTCGTGGGGTTTCAAGCTGAGATATGCTTTTTCAACGATAATCGTGGCGAAACTTCTGTGAGAAGTATGCAGAATCGTCGATTTCGCTCATTTGGAGCTATTTAATGCGGGAAACGCGTTATCTGGTGTTTTCACCATTCCACATTGCGTTTGATATGCAGAACAGGCGATATCTTGGTGTTCGTCGGGTTCGAAGCTGAGATATGCATTTTCTACGATAATCTTGGTGAGGCTTCTGTGAGTAGTATGCAGTATCATGGAAATCGCTCTTTTGTAGCTATTTAATGCGGGAAAAACGTTATCTGGTGTTTTCACCACTCCACAGTGCGTTTGATATGCAGAACATGCGATATCATGGTTTTCGTGGGGTTTCAAGCTGAGATATGCTTTTTCAACGATAATCGTGGCGAAACTTCTGTGAGAAGTATGCAGAATCGTCGATTTCGCTCATTTGGAGCTATTTAATGCGGGAAACGCGTTATCTGGTGTTTTCACCACTCCACAGTGCGTTTGATATGCAGAACCTGCGATATCTTGGTTTTCGTGGGGTTTCAAGCTGAGATATGCATTTTCTACGATAACCTTGGTGAGTCTTCTGTGAGAAGTATGCAGTATCATAGAAATCGCTCTTTTGGAGGTATTTAATGCGAGAATCACGTTATCTGGTGTTTTCACCACTCCACAGTGCGTTTGATATGCAGAAGAGGCGATATCTTGGTTTTCGTCGGGTTTCAAGCTGAGATATGCATTTTCTGCGATAATCTTGATCTTTCTTCTGTGAGAAGTTTGCAGAATCGTCGATTTCGCACATCTGGAGCTATTTAATGCGGGAAACACGTTATCTGGTGTTTACACCACTCCACAGTGCGTTTGATATGCAGAACCGGAGATATCTTGGTTTCGGTCGGGTTTCAAGCTGAGATATGCTTTTTCAACGATAATCGTTGTGAGACATCTGTCCGAAGAATGCAGTATCATCGATATCGCTCTTTTGGAGCTATTTAATGCGGGAAACCCGTTATCTGGTGTTTTCACCATTCCACATTGCGTTTGATATGCAGAACAGGCGATATCTTGGTTTTCGTGGGGTTTCAAGCGGCGATATGCATTTTCTACGATAATCTTGGTGAGTCTTCTGTGAGAAGTATGAAGAATCATCGAAATCGCTCTTTCCGAGCTATTTAATGCGGGAAACACGTTATCTGGTATTTTCACCACTCCACAGTGCGTTTGATATGCAGAACATGCGATATCTTGGTTTCGGTCGGGTTTCAAGCTGAGATATGCTTTTTCAACGATAATCGTTGTGAGACTTCTGTCCGAAGAATGCAGTATCATCGAAATCGCTCTTTTGGAGCTATTTAATGCGAGAAACACGTTATCTGTTGTTTTCACCACTCCACAGTATGTTTGTCATGCAGAACCGGAGATATGTTGGTTTTCGTGGAGTTTCAAGGTGAGATATGCAGTTTCTGCGATAATCTTGGTGTTTCTTCTGTGAGAAGTATGCAGAATCCTCGAAACCGCACTTTTGGAGCTACTTAATGCGAGAAACACGTTATCTGGTGTTTTCACCGCGCAACAGTGCGTTTGATATGCAGAACCGGCGATATCTTGGTTTTCGTCGGGTTTCAAGCTGAGATATGCATTTTCTACGATAATCTTGGTGAGTCTTCTGTGAGAAGTATGAAGAATCATCGAAATCGCTCTTTTCGAGCTATTTAATGCGGGAAACACGTTATCTGGTATTTTCACCACTCCACAGTGCGCTTGATATGCAGAACATGCGATATCTTGGTTTTCGTGGGGTTTCAAGCTGAGATATGCTTTTTCAACGATAATCGTGGTGAGACTTCTGTGCGAAGTATCCAGTATCATTGAAATCGCTCTTTTGGAGCTATTCAATGCGGGAAACACGTTATCTGGTGTTTTCACCATTCCACTTTGCGTTTGATATGCAGAAGAGGCGATATCTTGGTTTTCGTCGGGTTGCAAGCTGAGATATGCATTTTCTGCGATAATCTTGGTGTTTCTTCTGAGAGAAGTATGCAGAATCATCGAAACCGCACTTTTGGAGTTACTTAATGCGAGAAACACGTTATCTGGTGTTTGCACCACTCCACAGTGCGTTTGATATGCAGAACCGGCGATATCTTGGTTTTCGTGGGGTTTCAAGCAGAGATATGAATTTTCTGCGATAATCTTGCTGTTTCTTCTGTGAGCTGTATGCAGAATCGTCCATTAAGCTCTTTTGGAGATATTTAATGCGAAAAACACGTTATCTATTGTTTTCACCACTCCACAGTACGTTTGATATCCAGAACCGGAGATATCTTGGTTTCGGTCGGGTTTCAAGCTGAGATATGCTTTTTCAACGATAATCGTTGTGAGACTTCTGTCCGAAGAATGCAGTATCATCGAAATCGCTCTTTTGGAGCTATTTAATGCGGGAAACACGTTATCTGGTGTTTTCACCATTCTTCTTGGGGTTTGATATGCAGAAGAGGCGATATCTTGGTTTTCGTCGGGTTTCAAGCTGAGATATGCATTTTCTGCGATAATCTTGATCTTTCTTCTGTGAGAAGTTTGCAGAATCGTCGATTTCGCTCATTTGGAGATATTTAATGCGAGAAACACGTTATCTGGTGTTTTCACCACTCCACAGTGCGTCTGATATGCAGAACCGGCGATATCTTGATTTTCGTGATGTTTCCAGCTGAGATATGCATTTTCTGCGATAATATTGGAGAGACTTCAGTCAGAAGTATGCAGAATCATCTAGATCGCTCGTTTCGAGCTATTTAATGCGAGAAACACGTTATCTGGTTATTTTCACCACTCCACAGTGCGTTTGATATGCAGAAACGGCGATATCTTGGTGTTCGTCGGGTTCAAAGCTGAGATATGCATTTTCTACGATTATCTTGGTGAGTCTCCTGTGAGAAGTATGAAGAATCATCGAAATCGCTCTTTTGGAGCTATTTAATGCGGGAAACACGTTATCTGGTGTTTTCAGCACTCCACAGTACGTTTGACATGCAGAACCTGAGATATCTTGGTTTTCATGGTGTTTGAAGCTGAGATATGCATTTTCTACGATAATCTTGGTGAGTCTTCTGTGAGAAGTATGAAGAATCATCGAAATCGCTCTTTTGGAGCTATTTAATGCGAGAAACACGTTATCTGGTGTTTTCACCTCTCCACAGTGCGTTTGGTATGCAGAACCTGCGATATCTTGGTTTTCGTGGGGTTTCAAGCTGAGATATGCTTTTTCAAGGATAATCGTGGTGAGACATCTGTCCGAAGTATATAGAATCACCGAGATCGCTCTTTTCGAGCTATTTAATGCGGGAAACACGTTATCTGGTATTGTCACCACTCCACAGTGCGTTTGATATGCAGAACATGCGATATCTTGGTTTTCGTGGGGTTTCAAGCCGAGATAAGCTTTTTCAACGATAATCGTTGTGAGACGTCTGTCCGAAGTATGCAGTATCATCGAAATCGCTCTTTTGGAGCTATTTAATGCGGGAAACACGTTATCTGGTATTGTCACCACTCCACAGTGCGTTTGATATGCAGAACATGCGATATCTTGGGTTTCGTGGGGTTTCCTGCTGGATATGCAATTTCTACGATAATCTTGGTGAGTCTTCTCTGAGTAGTATGAAGAATCATCGAAATCGCTCTTTTGGAGCAATTTAATGCGAGAAACACGTAATCTGGTGTTTTCACCACTCCACAGTTCGTTTGATATGCAGAAACGGCGATATCTTGGTGTTCGTCGGGTTCGAAGCTGAGATTTGCATTTTCTACGATAATCTTGGTGAGTCTTCTGTGAGTAGTATGCAGTATCATGGAAATCGCTCTTTTGGAGCTATTTAATGCGGGAAAAACGTTATCTGGTGTTTTCACCACTCCACAGTGCGTTTGATATGCTGAACCGGCGATATCTTTATTTTCGTGGGGTTTCCAGCTGGTTATGTATTTTCTACCATAATCTTGATGATTCTTCTGTCCGAAGTATGCAGACTCATCGAGATCGCTCTTTTCGAGCTATTTAATGCGAGAAACACGTTATCTGGTGTTTTCACCACTCCACAGTGCGTTTGATATGCAGAACATGCGATATCTTGGTTTTCGTGGGGTTTCCTGCTGGATATGTATTTTCTACCATAATCTTGATGATTCTTCTGTGAGAAGAATGCAGAATCGCCGAGAACGCTGGTTTAGTGCCATTTAATGCGAAAAACACGTTTTCTGGTGTTTTCACCACACCACAGTACGTTTGACATGCAGAACCGGAGATATCTTGGTTTTCATGGGGTTTGAAGCTGAGATGTGCATTTTCTGCGACAATCTTGGTGTTTCTTCTGTAGGAAGCATTCAGAATCGCCGCGATCGCTGGTTTAGTGCCATTTAATGCGAAAAAACACGTTTTCTAGTGTTTTCACCTCTCCACAGTACGTTTGATAAGCTGAACCTGCGATATCTTGGTTTTCGTCGGATTTCAAGATGAGATATGCATTTTCTACGATAATCTTGGTGAGACTTCTGTCAGAAGTATGCCGAATCATGGAGAACGCTCTTTTGGAGCTATTTAATGCGAGAAACACGTTATCTGGTGTTTTCACCACTCCACAGTGCGTTCGATATGCAGAACCTGCGATATCTATGTTTTCGTGGGGTTTCAAGCTCAGATAAGCTTTTTCAACGATAATCGTGGCGAAACTTCTGTGCGAAGTATCCAGTATCATCGAAATCGCTCTTTTGGAGCTATTCAATGCGGGAAACACGTTATCTGGTGTTTTCACCATTCCACTTTGCGTTTGATATGCAGAAGAGGCGATATCTTGGTTTTCGTCGGGTTGCCAGCTGAGATATGCATTTTCTGCGATAATCTTGGTGTTTCTTCTGTGAGAAGTATGCAGAATCATCGAAACCGCACTTTTGGAGCTACGTAATGCGAGAAACACGTTATCTGGTGTTTGCACCACTCCACAGTGCGTTTGATATGCAGAACCGGCGATATCTTGGTTTTCGTGGGGTTTCAAGCAGAGATAAGCTTTTTCAACGATAATCGTTGTGAGACTTCTGTCCGAAGTATGCAGTATCATCGAAATCGCTCTTTTGGAGCTATTTAATGCGGGAAACACGTTATCTGGTGTTTTCACCATTCCACAGTACGTTTGATATGCAGAACCGGAGATATCTTGGTTTCGGTCGGGTTTCAAGCTGAGATATGCTTTTTCAACGATAATCGTTGTGAGACTTCTGTCCGAAGAATGCAGTATCATCGAAATCGCTCTTTTGGAGCTATTTAATGCGGGAAACACGTTATCTGGTGTTTTCACCATTCTTCTTTGGGTTTGATATGCAGAAGAGGCGATATCTTGGTTTTCGTCGGGATTCAAGCTGAGATATGAATTTTCTGCGATAATCTTGGTGTTTCTTCTGTGAACTGTATGCAGAATCGTCCATTAAGCTCTTTTGGAGCTATTTAATGCGAGAAACACGTTATCTGGTGTTTTCACCACTCCACAGTGCGTTTGATATGCAGAACCTGCGATATCTTGGTTTTTGTCGGGTTTCAAGCTGAGATATGCATCTTCTACGATAATCTTGGTGAGTCTTCTGTGAGTAGTATGCAGTATCATGGAACTCGCTCTTTTGGAGCTATTTAATGCGGGAAAAACGTTATCTGGTGTTTTCACCACTCCACAGTGCGTTTGATATGCTGAACCGGCGATATCTTTATTTTCGTGGGGTTTCCAGCTGGTTATGTATTTTCTACCATAATCTTGATGATTCTTCTGTCCGAAGTATGCAGACTCATCGAGATCGCTCTTTTCGAGCTATTTAATGCGTGAAACACGTTATCTGGTGTTTTCACCACTCCACAGTGCGTTTGATATGCAGAACATGCGATATCTTGGTTTTCGTGGGGTTTCCTGCTGGATATGTATTTTCTACCATAATCTTGATGATTCTTCTGTGAGAAGAATGCAGAATCGCCGAGAACGCTGGTTTAGTGCCATTTAATGCGAAAAACACGTTTTCTGGTGTTTTCACCACACCACAGTACGTTTGACATGCAGAACCGGAGATATCTTGGTTTTCATGGGGTTTGAAGCTGAGATGTGCATTTTCTGCGACAATCTTGGTGTTTCTTCTGTAGGAAGCATTCAGAATCGCCGCGATCGCTGGTTTAGTGCCATTTAATGCGAAAAAACACGTTTTCTAGTGTTTTCACCTCTCCACAGTACGTTTGATAAGCTGAACCGGCGATATCTTGGTTTTCGTGGGGTTTCAAGCTGAGATATGCTTTTTCAACGATAATCGTGGCGAAACTTCTGTGCGAAGTATCCAGTATCATCGAAATCGCTCTTTTGGAGCTATTCAATGCGGGAAACACGTTATCTGGTGTTTTCACCATTCCACTTTGCGTTTGATATGCAGAAGAGGCGATATCTTGGTTTTCGTCGGGTTGCCAGCTGAGATATGCATTTTCTGCGATAATCTTGGTGTTTCTTCTGTGAGAAGTATGCAGAATCATCGAAACCGCACTTTTGGAGCTACTTAATGCGAGAAACACGTTATCTGGTGTTTGCACCACTCCACAGTGCGTTTGATAAGCAGAACCGGCGATATCTTGGTTTTCGTGGGGTTTCAAGCAGAGATATGAATTTTCTGCGATAATCTTGGTGTTTCTTCTGTGAGCTGTATGCAGAATCGTCCATTAAGATCTTTTGGAGATATTTAATGCGAGAAACACGTTATCTATTGTTTTCACCACTCCACAGTACGTTTGATATGCAGAACCGGAGATATCTTGGTTTCGGTCGGGTTTCAAGCTGAGATATGCTTTTTCAACGATAATCGTTGTGAGACTTCTGTCCGAAGAATGCAGTATCATCGAAATCGCTCTTTTGGAGCTATTTAATGCGGGAAACACGTTATCTGGTGTTTTCACCATTCTTCTTTGGGTTTGATATGCAGAAGAGGCGATATCTTGGTTTTCGTCGGGTTTCAAGCTGAGATATGAATTTTCTGCGATAATGTTGGTGTTTCTTCTGTGAACTGTATGCAGAATCGTCCATTAAGCTCTTTTGGAGCTATTTAATGCGAGAAACACGTTATCTGGTGTTTTCACCACTCCGCAGTGCGTTTGATATGCAGAACCTGCGATATCTTGGTTTTTGACGGGTTTCAAGCTGAGATATGCATTTTCTGCGACAATCTTGGTGTTTCTTCTGTAGGAAGCATTCAGAATCGCCGAGATCGCTGGTTTAGTGCCATATAATGCGAAAAAACACGTTTTCTAGTGTTTTCACATCTCCACAGTACGTTTGATAAGCAGAACCGGCGATATCTTGGTTTTCGTCGGATTTCAAGATGAGATATGCATTTTCTACGATAATCTTGGTGAGACTCCTGTCAGAAGTATGCCGAATCATCGAGAACGCTCTTTTGGAGCTATTTAATGCGAGAAACACGTTATCTGGTGTTTTCACCACTCCACATTGCGTTTGATATGCAGAACAGGCGATATCTTGGTTTTCGTGGAGTTTCCAGCTGGATATGCATTCTCTACGATAACCTTGGTGATTCTTCTGTGAGAAGTAAGCAGAATCATCGAAACCGCTCTTTTGGAGCTATTTAATCCGGGAAACACGTTTTCTGGTGTTTTCATCATTCCACATTGCGTTTGATATGAAGAAGAGGCGATATCATGGTTTTCGTGGGGTTCCAAGCGGCGATATGCATTCTCTACGATAATCTTGGTGATTCTTCTGTGCTGAAGTATGCAGAATCATCGAAACCGCACTTTTGGAGCTACTTAATGCGAGAAACACGTTATCTGGTGTTTTCACCGCGCAACAGTGCGCTTGATATGCAGAACCGGCGATATCTTGGTTTTCGTCGGGTTTCAAGCTGAGATATGCATCTTCTACTATAAGCTTGGTGAGTCTTCGGTGAGAAGTATGCAGTATAATGTAGGTCGCTCTTTTGGAGCTATTTAATGCGGGAAACACGTTATCTGGTGTTTTCACCACTCCACCGTACGTTTGACATGCAGAACCGGAGATATCTTGGTTTTCATGGGGTTTGAAGCTGAGATATGCATTTTCTACGATAATCTTGGTGAGTCTTCGGTGAGAAGTATGAAGAATCATCGAAATCGCTCTTTTGGAGCTATTTAATGCGGGAAACACGTTATCTGGTGTTTTCACCACTCCACAGTGCGTCTGATATGCAGAAACGGCGATATCTTGGTGTTCGTGGGGTTTCAAGCTGAGATAAGCTTTTTCAACGATAATCGTTGTGAGACTTCTGTCCGAAGTATGCAGTATCATCGAAATCGCTCTTTTGGAGCTATTTAATGCGGGAAACACGTTATCTGGTGTTTTCACCACTCCACAGTGCGTTTGACATGCAGAACATGCGATATCTTGGGTTTCGTGGGGCTTCCTGCTGGATATGCAATTTCTACGATAATCTTGGTGAGTCTTCGGTGAGAAGTATGCAGTATCATGTAGGTCGCTCTTTAGGAGCTATTTAATGCGGGAAACACGTTATCTGGTGTTTTCACCACTCCACAGTGCGTCTGATATGCAGAAACGGCGATATCTTGGTGTTCGTCGGGTTCGAAGCTGAGATATGCATTTTCTACGATAATCTTGGTGAGTCTTCTGTGAGAAGTATGAAGAATCATCGAAATTGCTCTTTTGGAGCTATTTAATGCGAGAAACACGTTATCTGGTGTTTTCACCATTCCACATTGCGTTTGATATGCAGAACAGGCGATATCATGGTTTTCGTGGAGTTTCAAGGTGAGATATGCAGTTTCTGCGATAATCTTGGTGTTTCTTCTGTGAGAAGTATGAAGAATCATCGAAATCGCACTTTTGGAGCTATTTAATGCGGGAAACACGTTATCTGGTGTTTTCACCACTCCACAGTGCGTTTGATATGCAGAACCTGCGATATCTTGGTTTTCGTGGGGTTTCAAGCTGAGGTAAGCTTTTTCAACGATAATCGTTGTGAGACATCTGTCCGAAGTATGCAGTATCATCGAAATCGCTCTTTTGGAGCTATTTAATGCGGGAAACACGTTATCTGGTGTTTTCACCATTCCACATTGCGTTTGATATGCAGAACAGGCGATATCTTGGTTTTCATGGGGTTTGAAGCTGAGATGTGCATTTTCCGCGACATTCTTGGTGTTTCTTCTGTAGGAAGCATCCAGAATCGCCGAGATCGCTGGTTTAGTGCCATTTAATGCGAAAAAACACGTTTTCTAGTTTTTTCACCTCTCCACAGTACGTTTGATAAGCAGAACCGGCGATATCTTGGTTTTCGTCGGATTTCAAGATGAGATATGCATTTTCTACGATAATCTTGTTGAGACTTCTGTCAGAAGTATCCAGTATCATCGAAATCGCTCTTTTGGAGCTATTCAATGCGGGAAACACGTTATCTGGTGTTTTCACCATTCCACTTTGCGTTTGATATGCAGAAGAGGCGATATCTTGGTTTTCGTCGGGTTGCAAGCTGAGATATGCATTTTCTGCGATAATCTTGGTGTTTCTTCTGTGAGAAGTATGCAGAATCATCGAAATCGCTCTTTTGGAGCTATTCAATGCGGGAAACACGTTTTCTGGTGTTTTCATCATTCCACATTGCGTTTGATATGAAGAAGAGGCGATATCATGGTTTTCGTGGGGTTCCAAGCGGCGATATGCATTCTCTACGATAATCTTGGTGATTCTTCTGTGCTGAAGTATGCAGAATCATCGAAACCGCACTTTTGGAGCTACTTAATGCGAGAAACACGTTATCTGGTGTTTTCACCGCGCAACAGTGCGCTTGATATGCAGAACCGGCGATATCTTGGTTTTCGTCGGGTTTCAAGCTGAGATATGCATCTTCTACTATAAGCTTGGTGAGTCTTCGGTGAGAAGTATGCAGTATAATGTAGGTCGCTCTTTTGGAGCTATTTAATGCGGGAAACACGTTATCTGGTGTTTTCACCACTCCACCGTACGTTTGACATGCAGCACCGGAGATATCTTGGTTTTCATGGGGTTTGAAGCTGAGATATGCATTTTCTACGATAATCTTGGTGAGTCTTCGGTGAAAAGTATGAAGAATCATCGAAATCGCTCTTTTGGAGCTATTTAATGCGGGAAACACGTTATCTGGTGTTTTCACCACTCCACAGTGCGTCTGATATGCAGAAACGGCGATATCTTGGTGTTCGTGGGGTTTCAAGCTGAGATAAGCTTTTTCAACGATAATCGTTGTGAGACTTCTGTCCGAAGTATGCAGTATCATCGAAATCGCTCTTTTGGAGCTATTTAATGCGGGAAACACGTTATCTGGTGTTTTCACCACTCCACAGTGCGTTTGACATGCAGAACATGCGATATCTTGGGTTTCGTGGGGCTTCCTGCTGGATATGCAATTTCTACGATAATCTTGGTGAGTCTTCGGTGAGAAGTATGCAGTATCATGTAGGTCGCTCTTTAGGAGCTATTTAATGCGGGAAACACGTTATCTGGTGTTTTCACCACTCCACAGTGCGTCTGATATGCAGAAACGGCGATATCTTGGTGTTCGTCGGGTTCGAAGCTGAGATATGCATTTTCTACGATAATCTTGGTGAGTCTTCTGTGAGAAGTATGAAGAATCATCGAAATTGCTCTTTTGGAGCTATTTAATGCGAGAAACACGTTATCTGGTGTTTTCACCATTCCACATTGCGTTTGATATGCAGAACAGGCGATATCATGGTTTTCGTGGAGTTTCAAGGTGAGATATGCAGTTTCTGCGATAATCTTGGTGTTTCTTCTGTGAGAAGTATGAAGAATCATCGAAATCGCACTTTTGGAGCTATTTAATGCGGGAAACACGTTATCTGGTGTTTTCACCACTCCACAGTGCGTTTGATATGCAGAACCTGCGATATCTTGGTTTTCGTGGGGTTTCAAGCTGAGGTAAGCTTTTTCAACGATAATCGTTGTGAGACATCTGTCCGAAGTATGCAGTATCATCGAAATCGCTCTTTTGGAGCTATTTAATGCGGGAAACACGTTATCTGGTGTTTTCACCATTCCACATTGCGTTTGATATGCAGAACAGGCGATATCTTGGTTTTCATGGGGTTTGAAGCTGAGATGTGCATTTTCTGCGACAATCTTGGTGTTTCTTCTGTAGGAAGCATCCAGAATCGCCGAGATCGCTGGTTTAGTGCCATTTAATGCGAAAAAACACGTTTTCTAGTTTTTTCACCTCTCCACAGTACGTTTGATAAGCAGAACCGGCGATATCTTGGTTTTCGTCGGATTTCAAGATGAGATATGCATTTTCTACGATAATCTTGTTGAGACTTCTGTCAGAAGTATCCAGTATCATCGAAATCGCTCTTTTGGAGCTATTCAATGCGGGAAACACGTTATCTGGTGTTTTCACCATTCCACTTTGCGTTTGATATGCAGAAGAGGCGATATCTTGGTTTTCGTCGGGTTGCAAGCTGAGATATGCATTTTCTGCGATAATCTTGGTGTTTCTTCTGTGAGAAGTATGCAGAATCATCGAAATCGCTCTTTTGGAGCTATTCAATGCGGGAAACACGTTATCTGGTGTTTTCACCATTCCACTTTGCGTTTGATATGCAGAAACGGCAATATCTTGGATTTCTTCGGGTTTCACGCTGAGATATGAATGTTCTGCGATAATCTTGGTGTTTCTTCTGTGAACTGTATGCAGAATCGTCCATTAAGCTTTATTGGAGATATTTAATGCGGGAAACACGTTATCTGGTATTTTCACCACTCCACTGTGCGTTTGATATGCAGAAACGGCGATATCTTGGTGTTCGTCGGGATCGAAGCTGAGATATGCATTTTCTACGATTATCTGGGTGAGTCTCCTGTGAGAAGTATGAAGAATCATCGAAATCGCTCTTTTGGAGCTATTTAATGCGGGAAACACGTTATCTGGGGTTTTCACCACTCCACAGTGCGTCTGATATGCAGAAACGGCAATATCTTGGTGTTCGTCGGGTTCGAAGCTGAGATTTGCATTTTCTACGATAATCTTGGTGAGTCTTCTGTGAGAAGTATGAAGAATCATCGAAATCGCACTTTTGGAGCTATTTAATGCGAGAAACACGTTATCTGGTGTTTTCACCACTCCACAGTGCGTTTGATATGCAGAACCTGCGATATCTTGGTTTTCGTAGGGTTTCAAACTGAGATACGCGTCTTCAACGATAATCGTTGTGAGACTTCTGTCCGAAGTATGCAGTATCATCGAAATCGCTCTTTTGGAGCTATTTAATGCGGGAAAAACGTTATCTGGTGTTTTCACCATTCCACATTGCGTTTGATATGCAAAACAGGCGATATCTTGGTTTTCGTGGGGTTTCAAGCGGCGATATGCATTCTCTACGATAATCTTGGTGATTCTTCTGTGAGAAGTATGAAGAATCATCGAAATCGCACTTTTGGAGCTATTTAATGCGAGAAACACGTTATCTGGTGTTTTCACCACTCCACAGTGCGTTTGATATGCAGAACCCGCGATATCTTGGTTTTCGTGGGGTTTCAAGCTGAGATAAGCTTTTTCAACGATAATCGTTGTGAGAAATCTGTCCGAAGTATGCAGTATCATCGAAATCGCTCTTTTGGAGCTATTTAATGCGGGAAACACGTTATCTGGTGTTTTCACCATTCCACATTGCGTTTGATATGCAGAACAGGCGATATCTTGGTTTTCGTGGGGTTTCAAGCGGCGATAGGCATTCTCTACGATAATCTTGGTGATTCTTCTGTGAGAAGTATGCAGAGTGATCGAAATCGCTCTTTTGGAGCTATTTAATGCGAGAAACACGTTATCTATTGTTTTCACCACTCCACAGTACGTTTGATATGCAGAACCGGAGATATCTTGGTTTCGGTCGGGTTTCAAGCTGAGATATGCTTTTTCAAGGATAATCGTGGTGAGACTTCTGTCCGAAGTATATAGAATCACCGAGATCGCTCTTTTCGAGCTATTTAATGCGGGAAACATGTTATCTGGTGTTTTCACCTCTCCACAGTGCGTTTGATATGCAGAAACGGCAATATCTTGGATTTCGTCGGGTTTCACGCTGAGATATGAATTTTCTGCGATAATCTTGGTGTTTCTTCTGTGAACTGTATGCAGAATCGTCCATTAAGCTTTTTTGGAGATATTTAATGCGGGAAACACGTTATCTGGTATTTTCACCACTCCACTGTGCGTTTGATATGCAGAAACGGCGAGATCTTGGTGTTCGTCGGGATCGAAGCTGAGATATGCATTTTCTACGATTATCTGGGTGAGTCTCCAGTGAGAAGTATCAAGAATCATCGAAATCGCTCTTTTGGAGCTATTTAATGCGAGAAACACGTTATCTGGTGTTTTCACCATTCCACATTGCGTTTGATATGCAGAACAGGCGATATCTTGGTTTTCATTTGGTTTGAAGCTGAGATATGCATTTTCTACGATAATCTTGGTGAGTCTTCTGTGAGAAGTATGAAGAATCATCGAAATCGCTCTTTTGGAGGTATTTAATGCGAGAAACACGTTATCTGGTGTTTTCACCACTCCACAGTGCGTTTGGTATGCAGAACCTGCGATATCTTGGTTTTCGTGGGGTTTCAAGCCGAGATAAGCTTTTTCAACGATAATCGTTGTGAGACGTCTGTCCGAAGTATGCAGTATCATCGAAATCGCTCTTTTGGAGCTTTATAATGCGGGAAACACGTTATCTGGTGTTTTCACCACTCCACAGTATGTTTGACATGCAGAACCGGAGATATCTTCGTTTTCATGGGGTTTGAAGCTGAGATATGCATTTTCTACGATAATCTTGGTGAGTCTTCTGTGAGAAGTATGCAGAGTGATCGAAATCGCTCTTTTGGAGCTATTTAATGCGGGAAACAGGTTATCTGGTGTTTTCACCATTCCACATTGCGTTTGATATGCAGAACAGGCGATATCTTGGTTTTCGTGGGGTTTCAAGCGGCGATATGCATTCTCTACGATAATCTTGGTGATTCTTCTGTGAGAAGTATGCAGAGTTATCGAAATCGCTCTTTTGGAGCTATTTAATGCGAGAAACACGTTATCTGGTGTTTTCACCACTCCACAGTATGTTTGACATGCAGAACCGGAGATATCTTGGTTTTCATTTGGTTTGAAGCTGAGATATGCATTTTCTACGATAATCTTGGTGAGTCTTCTGTGAGAAGTATGAAGAATCATCGAAATCGCTCTTTTGGAGGTATTTAATGCGAGAAACACGTTATCTGGTGTTTTCACCACTCCACAGTGCGTTTGATATGCAGAACCTGCGATATCTTGGTTTTCGTGGGGTTTCAAGCTGAGATAAGCTTTTTCAACGATAATCGTTGTGAGACATCTGTCCGAAGTATGCAGTATCATCGAAATCGCTCTTTTGGAGCTATTTAATGCGGGAAACACGTTATCTGGTGTTTTCACCATTCCACATTGCGTTTGATATGCAGAACAGGCGATATCTTGGTTTTCATGGGGTTTGAAGCTGAGATGTGCATTTTCTGCGACAATCTTGGTGTTTCTTCTGTAGGAAGCATTCAGAATCGCCGAGATCGCTGGTTTAGTGCCATTTAATGCGAAAAAACACGTTTTCTAGTGTTTTCACCTCTCCACAGTACGTTGGATAAGCAGAACCGGCGATATCTTGGTTTTCGTCGGATTTCAAGATGAGATGTGCATTTTCTACGATAATCTTGTTGAGACTTCTGTCAGAAGTATCCAGTATCATCGAAATCGCTCTTTTGGAGCTATTCAATGCGGGAAACACGTTATCTGGTGTTTTCACCATTCCACTTTGCGTTTGATATGCAGAAGAGGCGATATCTTGGTTTTCGTCGGGTTGCAAGCTGAGATATGCATTTTCTGCGATAATCTTGGTGTTTCTTCTGTGAGAAGTATGCAGAATCATCGAAACCGCACTTTTGGAGCTACTTAATGCGAGAAACACCTTATCTGGTGTTTGCACCACTCCACAGTGCGTTTGATATGCAGAACCGGCGATATCTTGGTTTTCGTGGGGTTTCAAGCAGAGATTGAATTTTCTGCGATAATCTTGGTGTTCCTTCTGTGAGCTGTATGCAGAATCGTCCATTAAGCTCTTTTGGAGATATTTAATGCGAGAAACACGTTATCTATTGTTTTCACCACTCCACAGTACGTTTGATATGCAGAACCGGAGATATCTTGGTTTCGGTCGGGTTTCAAGCTGAGATATGCTTTTTCAACGATAATCGTTGTGAGACTTCTGTCCGAAGAATGCAGTATCATCGAAATCGCTCTTTTGGAGCTATTTAATGCGGGAAACACGTTATCTGGTGTTTTCACCATTCTTCTCTGGGTTTGATATGCAGAAGAGGCGATATCTTGGTTTTCGTCGGGTTTCAAGCTGAGATATGCATTTTCTGCGATAATCTTGGTGTTTCTTCTGTGAGAAGTATGAAGAATCATCGAAATCGCACTTTTGGAGCTATTTAATGCGAGAAACACGTTATCTGGTGTTTTCACCACTCCACAGTGCGTTTGATATGCAGAACCTGCGATATCTTGGTTTTCGTGGGGTTTCAAGCTGAGGTAAGCTTTTTCAACGATAATCGTTGTGAGACATCTGTCCGAAGTATGCAGTATCATCGAAATCGCTCTTTTGGAGCTATTTAATGCGGGAAACACGTTATCTGGTGTTTTCACCATTCCACATTGCGTTTGATATGCAGAACAGGCGATATCTTGGTTTTCATGGGGTTTGAAGCTGAGATGTGCATTTTCTGCGACAATCTTGGTGTTTCTTCTGTAGGAAGCATTCAGAATCGCCGAGATCGCTGGTTTAGTGCCATTTAATGCGAAAAAACACGTTTTCTAGTGTTTTCACCTCTCCACAGTACGTTTGATAAGCAGAACCGGCGATATCTTGGTTTTCGTCGGATTTCAAGATGAGATATGCATTTTCTACGATAATCTTGTTGAGACTTCTGTCAGAAGTATCCAGTATCATCGAAATCGCTCTTTTGGAGCTATTTAATGCGAGAAACACGTTATCTGGTGTTTTCACCACTCCACAGTGCGTTTGATATGCAGAACATGCGATATCTTGGTTTTCGTGGGGTTTCCTGCTGGATATGTATTTTCTACCATAATCTTGATGATTCTTCTGTCCGAAGTATGCAGACTCATCGAGATCGCTCTTTTCGAGCTATTTAATGCGAGAAACACGTTATCTGGTGTTTTCACCACTCCACAGTGCGTTTGATATGCAGAACATGCGATATCTTGGTTTTCGTGGGGTTTCCTGCTGGATATGTATTGTCTACCATAATCTTGATGATTCTTCTGTGAGAAGAATGCAGAATCGCCGAGAACGCTGGTTTAGTGCCATTTAATGCGAAAAACACGTTTTCTGGTGTTTTCACCACACCACAGTACGTTTGACATGCAGAACCGGAGATATCTTGGTTTTCATGGGGTTTGAAGCTGAGATGTGCATTTTCTGCGACAATCTTGGTGTTTCTTCTGTAGGAAGCATTCAGAATCGCCGCGATCGCTGGTTTAGTGCCATTTAATGCGAAAAAACACGTTTTCTAGTGTTTTCACCTCTCCACAGTACGTTTGATAAGCTGAACCTGCGATATCTTGGTTTTCGTCGGATTTCAAGATGAGATATGCATTTTCTACGATAATCTTGGTGAGACTTCTGTCAGAAGTATGCCGAATCATCGAGAACGCTCTTTTGGAGCTATTTAATGCGAGAAACACGTTATCTGGTGCTTTCACCACTCCAGATTGCGTTTGATATGCAGAACTGGCGATATCTTGGTTTTCGTGGAGTTTCAAGCCGAGATAAGCTTTTTCAACGATAATCGTTGTGAGACGTCTCTCCGAAGTATGCAGTATCATCGAAATCGCTCTTTTGGAGCTATTTAATCCGGGAAACACGTTTTCTGGTGTTTTCACCATTCCACATTGCGTTTGATATGCAGAAGAGGCGATATCATGGTTTTCGTGGGGTTCCAAGCGGCGATATGCATTCTCTACGATAATCTTGGTGATTCTTCTGTGCTGAAGTATGCAGAATCATCGAAACCGCACTTTTGGAGCTACTTAATGCGAGAAACACGTTATCTGGTGTTTTCACCGCGCAACAGTGCGCTTGATATGCAGAACCGGCGATATCTTGGTTTTCGTCGGGTTGCAAGCTGAGATATGCATCTTCTACTATAAGCTTGGTGAGTCTTCGGTGAGAAGTATGCAGTATAATGTAGGTCGCTCTTTTGGAGCTATTTAATGCGGGAAACACGTTATCTGGTGTTTTCACCACTCCACCGTACGTTTGACATGCAGAACCGGAGATATCTTGGTTTTCATGGGGTTTGAAGCTGAGATATGCATTTTCTACGATAATCTTGGTGAGTCTTCGGTGAGAAGTATGAAGAATCATCGAAATCGCTCTTTGGGAGCTATTTAATGCGGGAAACACGTTATCTGGTGTTTTCACCACTCCACAGTGCGTCTGATATGCAGAAACGGCGATATCTTGGTGTTCGTGGGGTTTCAAGCTGAGATAAGCTTTTTCAACGATAATCGTTGTGAGACTTCTGTCCGAAGTATGCAGTATCATCGAAATCGCTCTTATGGAGCTATTTAATGCGGGAAACACGTTATCTGGTGTTTTCACCACTCCACAGTGCGTTTGACATGCAGAACATGCGATATCTTGGGTTTCGTGGGGCTTCCTGCTGGATATGCAATTTCTACGATAATCTTGGTGAGTCTTCGGTGAGAAGTATGCAGTATCATGTAGGTCGCTCTTTAGGAGCTATTTAATGCGGGAAACACGTTATCTGGTGTTTTCACCACTCCACAGTGCGTCTGATATGCAGAAACGGCGATATCTTGGTGTTCGTCGGGTTCGAAGCTGAGATATGCATTTTCTACGATAATCTTGGTGAGTCTTCTGTGAGAAGTATGAAGAATCATCGAAATTGCTCTTTTGGAGCTATTTAATGCGAGAAACACGTTATCTGGTGTTTTCACCATTCCACATTGCGTTTGATATGCAGAACAGGCGATATCATGGTTTTCGTGGAGTTTCAAGGTGAGATATGCAGTTTCTGCGATAATCTTGGTGTTTCTTCTGTGAGAAGTATGAAGAATCATCGAAATCGCACTTTTGGAGCTATTTAATGCGGGAAACACGTTATCTGGTGTTTTCACCACTCCACAGTGCGTTTGATATGCAGAACCTGCGATATCTTGGTTTTCGTGGGGTTTCAAGCTGAGGTAAGCTTTTTCAACGATAATCGTTGTGAGACATCTGTCCGAAGTATGCAGTATCATCGAAATCGCTCTTTTGGAGCTATTTAATGCGGGAAACACGTTATCTGGTGTTTTCACCATTCCACATTGCGTTTGATATGCAGAACAGGCGATATCTTGGTTTTCATGGGGTTTGAAGCTGAGATGTGCATTTTCTGCGACAATCTTGGTGTTTCTTCTGTAGGAAGCATTCAGAATCGCCGAGATCGCTGGTTTAGTGCCATTTAATGCGAAAAAACACGTTTTCTAGTGTTTTCACCTCTCCACAGTACGTTTGATAAGCAGAACCGGCGATATCTTGGTTTTCGTCGGGTTGCAAGCTGAGATATGCATTTTCTGCGATAATCTTGGTGTTTCTTCTGTGAGAAGTATGCAGAATCATCGAAATCGCTCTTTTGGAGCTATTCAATGCGGGAAACACGTTATCTGGTGTTTTCACCATTCCACTTTGCGATTGATATGCAGAAACGGCAATATCTTGGATTTCTTCGGGTTTCACGCTGAGATATGAATGTTCTGCGATAATCTTGGTGTTTCTTCTGTGAACTGTATGCAGAATCGTCCATTAAGCTTTTTTGGAGATATTTAATGCGGGAAACACGTTATCTGGTATTTTCACCACTCCACTGTGCGTTTGATATGCAGAAACGGCGATATCTTGGTGTTCGTCGGGATCGAAGCTGAGATATGCATTTTCTACGATTATCTGGGTGAGTCTCCTGTGAGAAGTATGAAGAATCATCGAAATCGCTCTTTTGGAGCTATTTAATGCGGGAAACACGTTATCTGGGGTTTTCACCACTCCACAGTGCGTCTGATATGCAGAAACGGCAATATCTTGGTTTTCGTGGGGTTTCAAGCTGAGATAAGCTTTTTCAACGATAATCGTTGTGAGAAATCTGTCCGAAGTATGCAGTATCATCGAAATCGCTCTTTTGGAGCTATTTAATGCGGGAAACACGTTATCTGGTGTTTTCACCATTCCACATTGCGTTTGATATGCAAAACAGGCGATATCTTGGTTTTCGTGGGGTTTCAAGCGGCGATATGCATTCTCTACGATAATCTTGGTGATTCTTCTGTGAGAAGTATGAAGAATCATCGAAATCGCTCTTTTCGAGCTATTTAATGCGGGAAACATGTTATCTGGTGTTTTCACCTCTCCACAGTGCGTTCTATATGCAGAAACGGCAATATCTTGGATTTCGTCTGGTTTCACGCTGAGATATGAATTTTCTGCGATAATCTTGGTGTTTCTTCTGTGAACTGTATGCAGAATCGTCCATTAAGCTTTTTTGGAGATATTTAATGCGGGAAACACGTTATCTGGTATTTTCACCACTCCACTGTGCGTTTGATATGCAGAAACGGCGAGATCTTGGTGTTCGTCGGGATCGAAGCTGAGATATGCATTTTCTACGATTATCTGGGTGAGTCTCCAGTGAGAAGTATCAAGAATCATCGAAATCGCTCTTTTGGAGCTATTTAATGCGGGAAACACGTTATCTGGTGTTTTCACCACTCCACAGTGCGTTTGATATGCAGAACCCGCGATATCTTGGTTTTCGTGGGGTTTCAAGCTGAGATAAGCTTTTTCAACGATAATCGTTGTGTGAAATCTGTCCGAAGTATGCAGTATCATCGAAATCGCTCTTTTGGAGCTATTTAATGCGGGAAACACGTTATCTGGTGTTTTCACCATTCCACATTGCGTTTGATATGCAAAACAGGCGATATCTTGGTTTTCGTGGGGTTTCAAGCGGCGATATGCATTCTCTACGATAATCTTGGTGATTCTTCTGTGAGAAGTATGAAGAATCATCGAAATCGCTCTTTTCGAGCTATTTAATGCGGGAAACATGTTATCTGGTGTTTTCACCTCTCCACAGTGCGTTCTATATGCAGAAACGGCAATATCTTGGATTTCGTCTGGTTTCACGCTGAGATATGAATTTTCTGCGATAATCTTGGTGTTTCTTCTGTGAACTGTATGCAGAATCGTCCATTAAGCTTTTTTGGAGATATTTAATGCGGGAAACACGTTATCTGGTATTTTCACCACTCCACTGTGCGTTTGATATGCAGAAACGGCGAGATCTTGGTGTTCGTCGGGATCGAAGCTGAGATATGCATTTTCTACGATTATCTGGGTGAGTCTCCAGTGAGAAGTATCAAGAATCATCGAAATCGCTCTTTTGGAGCTATTTAATGCGAGAAACACGTTATCTGGTGTTTTCACCATTCCACATTGCGTTTGATATGCAGAACAGGCGATATCTTGGTTTTCATTTGGTTTGAAGCTGATATATGCATTTTCTACGATAATCTTGGTGAGTCTTCTGTGAGAAGTATGAAGAATCATCGAAATCGCTCTTTTGGAGGTATTTAATGCGAGAAACACGTTATCTGGTGTTTTCACCACTCCACAGTGCGTTTGGTATGCAGAACCTGCGATATCTTGGTTTTCGTGGGGTTTCAAGCCGAGATAAGCTTTTTCAACGATAATCGTTGTGAGACGTCTGTCCGAAGTATGCAGTATCATCGAAATCGCTCTTTTGGAGCTATTTAATGCGGGAAACACGTTATCTGGTGTTTTCACCACTCCACAGTATGTTTGACATGCAGAACCGGAGATATCTTCGTTTTCATGGGGTTTGAAGCTGAGATATGCATTTTCTACGATAATCTTGGTGAGTCTTCTGTGAGAAGTATGCAGAGTGATCGAAATCGCTCTTTTGGAGCTATTTAATGCGGGAAACACGTTATCTGGTGTTTTCACCATTCCACATTGCGTTTGATATGCAGAACAGGCGATATCTTGGTTTTCGTGGGGTTTCAAGCGGCGATATGCATTCTCTACGATAATCTTGGTGATTCTTCTGTGAGAAGTATGCAGAGTTATCGAAATCGCTCTTTTGGAGCTATTTAATGCGAGATACACGTTATCTGGTGTTTTCACCACTCCACAGTATGTTTGACATGCAGAACCGGAGATATCTTGGTTTTCATTTGGTTTGAACCTGAGATATGCATTTTCTACGATAATCTTGGTGAGTCTTCTGTGAGAAGTATGCAGTATCATCGAAATCGCTCTTTTGGAGCTATTTAATGCGGGAAACACGTTATCTGGTGTTTTCACCATTCCACATTGCGTTTGATATGCAGAACAGGCGATATCTTGGTTTTCATGGGGTTTGAAGCTGAGATGTGCATTTTCTGCGACAATCTTGGTGTTTCTTCTGTAGGAAGCATTCAGAATCGCCGAGATCGCTGGTTTAGTGCCATTTAATGCGAAAAAACACGTTTTCTAGTGTTTTCACCTCTCCACAGTACGTTGGATAAGCAGAACCGGCGATATCTTGGTTTTCGTCGGATTTCAAGATGAGATGTGCATTTTCTACGATAATCTTGTTGAGACTTCTGTCAGAAGTATCCAGTATCATCGAAATTGCTCTTTTGGAGCTATTCAATGCGGGAAACACGTTATCTGGTGTTTTCACCATTCCACTTTGTGTTTGATATGCAGAAGAGGCGATATCTTGGTTTTCGTCGGGTTGCAAGCTGAGATATGCATTTTCTGCGATAATCTTGGTGTTTCTTCTGTGAGAAGTATGCAGAATCATCGAAACCGCACTTTTGGAGCTACTTAATGCGAGAAACACCTTATCTGGTGTTTGCACCACTCCACAGTGCGTTTGATATGCAGAACCGGCGATATCTTGGTTTTCGTGGGGTTTCAAGCAGAGATATGAATTTTCTGCGATAATCTTGGTGTTCCTTCTGTGAGCTGTATGCAGAATCGTCCATTAAGCTCTTTTGGAGATATTTAATGCGAGAAACACGTTATCTATTGTTTTCACCACTCCACAGTACGTTTGATATGCAGAACCGGAGATATCTTGGTTTCGGTCGGGTTTCAAGCTGAGATATGCTTTTTCAACGATAATCGTTGTGAGACTTCTGTCCGAAGAATGCAGTATCATCGAAATCGCTCTTTTGGAGCTATTTAATGCGGGAAACACGTTATCTGGTGTTTTCACCATTCTTCTTTGGGTTTGATATGCAGAAGAGGCGATATCTTGGTTTTCGTCGGGTTTCAAGCTGAGATATGCATTTTCTGCGATAATCTTGGTGTTTCTTCTGTGAGAAGCATGAAGAATCATCGAAATCGCACTTTTGGAGCTATTTAATGCGAGAAACACGTTATCTGGTGTTTTCACCACTCCACAGTGCGTTTGATATGCAGAACCTGCGATATCTTGGTTTTCGTGGGGTTTCAAGCTGAGATAAGCTTTTTCAACGATTATCGTTGTGAGACATCTGTCCGAAGTATGCAGTATCATCGAAATCGCTCTTTTGGAGCTATTTAATGCGGGAAACACGTTATCTGGTGTTTTCACCATTCCACATTGCGTTTGATATGCAGAACAGGCGATATCTTGGTTTTCATGGGGTTTGAAGCTGAGATGTGCATTGTCTGCGACAATCTTGGTGTTTCTTCTGTAGGAAGCATTCAGAATCGCCGAGATCGCTGGTTTAGTGCCATTTAATGCGAAAAAACACGTTTTCTAGTGTTTTCACCTCTCCACAGTACGTTTGATAAGCAGAACCGGCGATATCTTGGTTTTCGTCGGATTTCAAGATGAGATATGCATTTTCTACGATAATCTTGTTGAGACTTCTGTCAGAAGTATCCAGTATCATCGAAATCGCTCTTTTGGAGCTATTCAATGCGGGAAACACGTTATCTGGTGTTTTCACCATTCCACTTTGCGTTTGATATGCAGAAGAGGCGATATCTTGGTTTTCGTCGGGTTGCAAGCTGAGATATGCATTTTCTACGATAATCTTGTTGAGACTTCTGTCAGAAGTATCCAGTATCATCGAAATCGCTCTTTTGGAGCTATTCAATGCGGGAAACACGTTATCTGGTGTTTTCACCATTCCACTTTGCGTTTGATATGCAGAAACGGCAATATCTTGGATTTCTTCGGGTTTCACGCTGAGATATGAATTTTCTGCGATAATCTTGGTGTTTCTTCTGTGAACTGTATGCAGAATCGTCCATTAAGCTTTTTTGGAGATATTTAATGCGGGAAACACGTTATCTGGTATTTTCACCACTCCACTGTGCGTTTGATATGCAGAAACGGCGATATCTTGGTGTTCGTCGGGATCGAAGCTGAGATATGCATTTTCTACGATTATCTGGGTGAGTCTCCTGTGAGAAGTATGAAGAATCATCGAAATCGCTCTTTTCGAGCTATTTAATGCGGGAAACACGCTATCTGGGGTTTTCACCACTCCACAGTGCGTCTGATATGCAGAAACGGCAATATCTTGGTGTTCGTCGGGTTCGAAGCTGAGATTTGCATTTTCTACGATAATCTTGGTGAGTCTTCTGTGAGAAGTATGAAGAATCATCGAAATCGCACTTTTGCAGCTATTTAATGCGAGAAACACGTTATCTGGTGTTTTCACCACTCCACAGTGCGTTTGATATGCAGAACCCGCGATATCTTGGTTTTCGTGGGGTTTCAAGCTGAGATAAGCTTTTTCAACGATAATCGTTGTGAGAAATCTGTCCGAAGTATGCAGTATCATCGAAATCGCTCTTTTGGAGCTATTTAATGCGGGAAACACGTTATCTGGTGTTTTCACCATTCCACATTGCGTTTGATATGCAGAACAGGCGATATCTTGGTTTTCGTGGGGTTTCAAGCGGCGATAGGCATTCTCTACGATAATCTTGGTGATTCTTCTGTGAGAAGTATGCAGAGTGATCGAAATCGCTCTTTTGGAGCTATTTAATGCGAGAAACACGTTATCTGGTGTTTTCACCACTCCACAGTATGTTTGACATGCAGAACCGGAGATATGTTGGTTTTCGTGGAGTTTCAAGGTGAGATATGCAGTTTCTGCGATAATCTTGGTGTTTCTTCTGTGAGAAGTATGCAGAATCATCGAAACCGCACTTTTGGAGCTACTTAATGCGAGAAACACGTTATCTGGTGTTTTCACCGCGCAACAGTGCGTATGATATGCAGAACCGGCGATATCTTGGTTTTCGTGGGGTTTCAAGCTGAGATATGCTTTTTCAAGGATAATCGTGGTGAGACTTCTGTCCGAAGTATATAGAATCACCGAGATCGCTCTTTTCGAGCTATTTAATGCGGGAAACATGTTATCTGGTGTTTTCACCTCTCCACAGTGCGTTTGATATGCAGAAACGGCAATATCTTGGATTTCGTCGGGTTTCACGCTGAGATATGAATTTTCTGCGATAATCTTGGTGTTTCTTCTGTGAACTGTATGCAGAATCGTCCATTAAGCTTTTTTGGAGATATTTAATGCGAGAAATACGTTATCTATTGTTTTCACCACTCCACAGTACGTTTGATATGCAGAACCGGAGATATCTTGGTTTCGGTCGGGTTTCAAGCTGAGATATGCTTTTTCAAGGATAATCGTGGTGAGACTTCTGTCCGAAGTATATAGAATCACCGAGATCGCTCTTTTCGAGCTATTTAATGCGGGAAACATGTTATCTGGTGTTTTCACCTCTCCACAGTGCGTTTGATATGCAGAAACGGCAATATCTTGGATTTCGTCGGGTTTCACGCTGAGATATGAATTTTCTGCGATAATCTTGGTGTTTCTTCTGTGAACTGTATGCAGAATCGTCCATTAAGCTTTTTTGGAGATATTTAATGCGGGAAACACGTTATCTGGTATTTTCACCACTCCACTGTGCGTTTGATATGCAGAAACGGCGAGATCTTGGTGTTCGTCGGGATCGAAGCTGAGATACGCATTTTCTACGATTATCTGGGTGAGTCTCCAGTGAGATGTATCAAGAATCATCGAAATCGCTCTTTTGGAGCTATTTAATGCGAGAAACACGTTATCTGGTGTTTTCACCATTCCACATTGCGTTTGATATGCAGAACAGGCGATATCTTGGTTTTCATTTGGTTTGAAGCTGAGATATGCATTTTCTACGATAATCTTGGTGAGTCTTCTGTGAGAAGTATGCAGTATCATCGAAATCGCTCTTTTGGAGCTATTTAATGCGGGAAACACGTTATCTGGTGTTTTCACCACTCCACAGTATGTTTGACATGCAGAACCGGAGATATCTTCGTTTTCATGGGGTTTGAAGCTGAGATATGCATTTTCTACGATAATCTTGGTGAGTCTTCTGTGAGAAGTATGCAGAGTGATCGAAATCGCTCTTTTGGAGCTATTTAATGCGGGAAACACGTTATCTGGTGTTTTCACCATTCCACATTGCGTTTGATATGCAGAGCAGGCGATATCTTGGTTTTCGTGGGGTTTCAAGCGGCGATATGCATTCTCTACGATAATCTTGGTGATTCTTCTGTGAGAAGTATGCAGAGTTATCGAAATCGCTCTTTTGGAGCTATTTAATGCGAGAAACACGTTATCTGGTGTTATCACCACTCCACAGTATGTTTGACATGCAGAACCGGAGATATCTTGGTTTTCATTTGGTTTGAAGCTGAGATATGCATTTTCTACGATAATCTTGGTGAGTCTTCTGTGAGAAGTATGAAGAATCATCGAAATCGCTCTGTTGGAGGTATTTAATGCGAGAAACACGTTATCTGGTGTTTTCACCACTCCACAGTGCGTTTGGTATGCAGAACCTGCGATATCTTGGTTTTCGTGGGGTTTCAAGCCGAGATAAGCTTTTTCAACGATAATCGTTGTGAGACGTCTGTCCGAAGTATGCAGTATCATCGAAATCGCTCTTTTGGAGCTATTTAATGCGGGAAACACGTTATCTGGTGTTTTCACCATTCCACATTGCGTTTGATATGCAGAACAGGCGATATCTTGGTTTTCGTAGGGTTTCAAGCGGCGATATGCATTCTCTACGATAATCTTGGTGATTCTTCTGTGAGAAGTATGCAGAGTGATCGAAATCACTCTTTTGGAGCTATTTAATGCGAGAAACACGTTATCTGGTGTTTTCACCACTCCACAGTATGTTTGACATGCAGAACCGGAGATATGTTGGTTTTCGTGGAGTTTCAAGGTGAGATATGCAGTTTCTGCGATAATCTTGGTGTTTCTTCTGTGAGAAGTATGCAGAATCATCGAAACCGCACTTTTGGAGCTACTTAATGCGAGAAACACGTTATCTGGTGTTTTCACCGCGCAACAGTGCGTTTGATATGCAGAACCGGCGATATCTTGGTTTTCGTCGGGGTTTCAAGCTGAGATATGCATCTTCTACTATAAGCTTGGTGTTTCTTCTGTGAGAAGAATGCAGAATCGCCGAGAACGCTGGTTTAGTGCCATTTAATGCGAAAAACACGTTTTCTGGTGTTTTCACCACACCACAGTACGTTTGACATGCAGAACCGGAGATATCTTGGTTTTCATGGGGTTTGAAGCTGAGATGTGCATTTTCTGCGACAATCTTGGTGTTTCTTCTGTAGGAAGCATTCAGAATCGCCGAGATCGCTGGTTTAGTGCCATTTAATGCGAAAAAACACGTTTTCTAGTGTTTTCACCTCTCCACAGTACGTTTGATAAGCAGAACCGGCGATATCTTGGTTTTCGTCGGATTTCAAGATGAGATATGCATTTTCTACGATAATCTTGGTGAGACTTCTGTCCGAAGTATATAGAATCACCGAGATCGCTCTTTTCGAGCTATTTAATGGGGGAAACAAGTTATCTGGCGTTTTCACCTCTCCACAGTGCGTTTGATATGCAGAAACGGCAATATCTTGGATTTCTTCGGGTTTCACGCTGAGATATCAATTTTCTGCGATAATCTTGGTGTTTCTTCTGTGAACTGTATGCAGAATCGTCCATTAAGCTCTTTTGGAGATATTTAATGCGGGAAACACGTTATCTGGTATTTTCACCACTCCACTGTGCGTTTGATATGCAGAAACGGCGATATCTTGGAGTTCGTCGGGTTGGAAGCTGAGATATGCATTTTCTACGATTATCTGGGTGAGTCTCCTGTGAGAAGTATGAAGAATCATCGAAATCGCTCTTTTGGATCTATTTAATGCGGGAAACACGTTATCTGGTGTTTTCACCACTCCACAGTACGTTTGACATGCAGAACCGGAGATATCTTGGTTTTCATGGGGTTTGAAGCTGAGATATGCATTTTCTACGATAATCTTGGTGAGTCTTCTGTGAGAAGTATGAAGAATCATCGAAATCGCTCTTTTGGAGCTATTTAATCCGGGAAACACGTTATCTGGTGTTTTCACCATTCCACATTGCGTTTGATATGCAGAACAGGCGATATCTTGGTTTTCGTGGGGTTCCAAGCGGCGATATGCATTCTCTACGATAATCTTGGTGATTCTTCTGTGAGAAGTATGCAGAGTGATCGAAATCGCTCTTTTGGAGCTATTTAATGCGAGAAACACGTTATCTGTTGTTTTCACCACTCCACAGTATGTTTGTCATGCAGAACCGGAGATATGTTGGTTTTCGTGGAGTTTCAAGGTGAGATATGCATTTTCTACGATTATCTGGGTGAGTCTCGTGTGAGAAGTATGAAGAATCATCGAAATCGCACTTTTGGAGCTATTTAATGCGAGAAACACGTTATCTGGTGTTTTCACCACTCCACTGTGCGTTTGATATGCAGAACCTGCGATATCTTGGTTTTCGTGGGGTTTCAAGCTGAGATATGCTTTTTCAACGATAATCGTGGCGAGACTTCTGTGAGAAGTATGCCGAATCATCCAGGACGCTCTTTTGGAGCTATTTAATGCGAGAAACACGTTATCTGGTGTTTTCACCACTCCACATTGCGTTTGATATGCAGAACTGGCGATATCTTGGTTTTCGTGGAGTTTCCAGCTGGATATGCATTCTCTACTATAATCTTGGTGATTCTTCTGTGAGAAGTATGCAGAGTGATCGAAATCGCTCTTTTGGAGCTATTTAGTGCGAGAAACACGTTATCTGGTGTTTTCACCACTCCACAGTGCGTTTGGTATGCAGAACCTGCGATATCTTGGTTTTCGTTGGGTTTCCAGCTGAGATATGCTTTTTCAACGATAATCGTGGCGAGACTTCTGTGAGAAGTATGCCGAATCGTCGATTTCGCTCATTTGGAGCTATTTAATGCGGGAAACACGTTATCTGGTGTTTTCACCACTCCACAGTGCGTTTGATATGCAGAAACGGCGATATCTTGGTGTTCGTCGGGTTCGAAGCTGAGATATGCATTTTCTGCGATAATCTTGGTGAGACTTCTGTGAGAAGTATGCAGAATCGTCGATTTCGCTCATTTGGAGCTATTTAATGCGAGAAACACGTTATCAGGTGTTTTCACCTCTCCGCAGTGCGTTTGATATGCAGAAACGGCGATATCTTGGGTTTCGTGGGGTTTCCTGCTGGATATGCAATTTCTACGATAATCTTGGTGAGACTTCTGTGAGAAGTATGCAGAATCGTCGATTTCGCTCATTTGGAGCTATTTAATTCGGGAAACACGTTATCTGGTGTTTTCACCACTCCACAGTGCGTTTGATATGCAGAAACGGCGATATCTTGGTGTTCGTCGGGTTCGAAGCTGAGATATGCATTTTCTACGATAATCTTGGTGAGTCTTCTGTTAGTAGGATGCAGTATCATGGAAATCGCTCTTTTGGAGCTATTTAATGCGGGAAACACGTTATCTGGTGTTTTCACCACTCCACAGTGCGTTTGATATGCAGAAACGGCGATATCTTGGTTTCGGTCGGGTTTCAAGCTGAGATATGCATTTTCTGCGATAATCTTGGTGAGACTTCTGTGAGAAGTATGCAGAATCGTCGATTTCGCTCATTTGGAGCTATTTAATGCGAGAAACACGTTATCAGGTGTTTTCACCACTCCACAGTACGTTTGATATGCAGAACCTGCGATATCTTGGTTTTCGTGGGGTTTCAAGCTGAGATATGCTTTTTCAAGGATAATCGTGGTGAGACTTCTGTCCGAAGTATATAGATTCACCGAGATCGCTCTTTTCGAGCTATTTAATGCGGGAAACACGTTATCTGGTGTTTTCACCACTCCACAGTGCGTTTGATATGGAGAAACGGCGATATCTTGGTTTTCGTGGAGTTTCGAGGTGAGATATGCAGTTTCTGCGATAATCTTGGTGTTTCTTCTGTGAGAAGTATGAAGAATCATCGAAACCGCACTTTTGGAGCTACTTAATGCGAGGAACACGTTATCTGGTGTTTGCACCACTCCACAGTGCGTTTGATATGCAGAACCGGCGATATCTTGGTTTTCGTGGGGTTTCAAGCAGAGATATGAATTTTCTGCGATAATCTTGGTGTTCCTTCTGTGAGCTGTATGCAGAATCGTCCATTAAGCTCTTTTGGAGATATTTAATGCGGGAAACACGTTATCTGGTATTTTCACCACTCCACTGTGCGTTTGATATGCAGAAACGGCGATATCTTGGTGTTCGTCGGGATCGAAGCTGAGATATGCATTTTCTACGATTATCTGGGTGAGTCTCCAGTGAGAAGTATCAAGAATCATCGAAATCGCTCTTTTGGAGCTATTTAATGCGGGAAACACGTTATCTGGTGTTTTCACCACTCCACAGTACGTTTGACATGCAGAACCGGAGATATCTTGGTTTTCATGGGGTTTGAAGCAGAGATATGCATTTTCTACGATAATCTTGGTGAGTCTTCTGTGAGAAGTATGAAGAATCATCGAAATCGCTCTTTTGGAGCTATTTAATCCGGGAAACACGTTATCTGGTGTTATCACCATTCCACATTGCGTTTGATATGCAGAACAGGCGATTTCTTGGTTTTGGTGGGGTTTCAAGGTGAGATATGCAGTTTCTGCGATAATCTTGGTGTTTCTTCTGTGAGAAGTATGCAGAATCATCGAAACCGCACTTTTGGAGCTACTTAATGCGAGAAACACGTTATCTGGTGTTTTCACCACTCCACAGTACGTTTGACATGCAGAACCGGAGATATCTTGGTTTTCATGGGGTTTGAAGCAGAGATATGCATTTTCTACGATAATCTTGGTGAGTCTTCTGTGAGAAGTATGATGAATCATCGAAATCGCTCTTTTGGAGCTATTTAATCCGGGAAACACGTTATCTGGTGTTATCACCACACCACAGTACGTTTGACATGCAGAACCGGAGATATCTTGGTTTTCATGGGGTTTGAAGCTGAGATGTGCATTTTCTGCGACAATCTTGGTGTTTCTTCTGTAGGAAGCATTCAGAATCGCCGAGATCGCTGGTTTAGTGCCATTTAATGCGAAAAAACACGTTATCTATTGTTTTCACCACTCCACAGTACGTTTGATATGCAGAACCGGAGATATCTTCGTTTTCATGGGGTTTGAAGCTGAGATATGCATTTTCTACGATAATCTTGGTGAGTCTTCTGTGAGAAGTATGAAGAATCATCGAAATCGCACTTTTGGAGCTATTTAATGCGAGAAACACGTTATCTGGTGTTTTCACCAGTCCACAGTGCGTTTGATATGCAGAACCTGCGATATCTTGGTTTTCGTGGGGTTTCAAGCGGCGATATGCATTCTCTACGATAATCTTGGTGATTCTTCTGTGAGAAGTATGAAGAATCATCGAAATCGCTCTTTTGGAGCTATTTAATCCGGGAAACACGTTATCTGGTGTTTTCACAACTCCACAGTACGTTTGATATGCAGAACCGGAGATATCTTGGTTTCGGTCGGGTTTCAAGCTGAGATATGCTTTTTCAAGGATAATCGTGGTGAGACTTCTGTCCGAAGTATATAGAATCACCGAGATCGCTCTTTTCGAGCTATTTAATGCGGGAAACAAGTTATCTGGTGTTTTCACATCTCCACAGTGCGTTTGATATGCAGAAACGGCAATATCTTGGATTTCGTCGGGTTTCACGCTGAGATATCAATATTCTGCGATAATCTTGGTGTTTCTTCTGTGAACTGTATGCAGAATCGTCCATTAAGCTCTTTTGGAGATATTTAATGCGGGAAACACGTTATCTGGTGTTTTCACCACTCCACAGTATGTTTGACATGCAGAACCGGAGATATGTTGGTTTTCGTGGGGTTTCAAGGTGAGATATGCAGTTTCAGCGATAATCTTGGTGTTTCTTCTGTGAGAAGTATGAAGAATCATCGAAATCGCTCGTTTGGAGGTATTTAATGCGAGAAACACGTTATCTGGTGTTTTCACAATTCCACAGTGCGTTTGATATGCAGAACAGACGATATCGTGGTTTTCGTGGGGTTTCAAGCTGAGATATGCTTTTTCAACGATAATCGTTGCGAGACTTCTGTCCGAAGTATGCAGTATCATCGAAATCGCTCTTTTGGAGCTATTTAATGCGGGAAACAAGTTATCTGGTGTTTTCACCACTCGACAGTGCGTTTGATATGCACAAACGGCAATATCTTGGATTTCGTCGGGTTTCAAGCTGAGATATGCATTTTCTGCGATCATCTTGGTGTTTCTTCTGTGAGATGCATGCAGAATCGTCGAAATCGCTCTTTTGGAGCTATTTAATGCGGGAAACACGTTATCTGGTGTTTTCACCATTCCACTTTGCGTTTGATATGCAGAAGAGGCGATATCTTGGTTTTCGTGGGGTTTCAAGCTGAGATAAGCTTTTTCAACGATAATCGTTGTGAGACTTCTGTCCGAAGTATGCAGTATCATCGAAATCGCTCTCTTGGAGCTATTGAATGCGGGAAACACGTTATCTGGTGTTTTCACAACTCCACAGTGCGTTTGATATGCAGAACCGGCGATATCTTGGTTTTCGTCGGGTTTCAAGCTGAGATATGCATTTTCTGCGACAATCTTGGTGTTTCTTCTGTGAGAAGCATACAGAATCGCCGAGATCGCTGGTTTAGTGACATTTAATGCGAAAAAACACGTTTTCTAGTGTTTTCACCATTCCACAGTGCGTTTGATATGCAGAACAGACGATATCTTGGTTTTCGTGGGGTTTCAAGCTGAGATATGCTTTTTCAACGATAATCGTTGTGAGACTTCTGTCCGAAGTATGCAGAATCATCGAAATCGCTCTTTTGGAGTAATTTAAACCGAAAAAACACGTTTTCTGGTGTTTTCACCTCTCCACAGTGCGTTTGATAAGCAGAACCGGCGATATCTTGATTTTCGTGGGGTTTCAAGCTGAGATATGCATTTTCTACCATAATCTTCGTGTTTGTTCTGTTAGAAGTATGCAGAATCATCGAAATCGCTCTTTTGGAGTAATTTAATCCGAAAAAACACGTTTTCTGGTGTTTTCACCACTCCACAGTGCGTTTGATATGCAGAACCGGCGATATCTTGGGTTTCGTGGGGTTTCCAGCTGAGATATGCATTTTCTGCGGTATGCTTGGTGACTCTTCTGTGAAAAGTATGCAGAATCGCCGACATCGCTCGTTTAGTGCCATTTAATGCGAAAAAACAGGTTTTCTGCTGTTTTCACGAATCCAAAGTACATTTGACATGCAGTACCGGCGATATCTTGGTTTTCGTGGTGCTACATACTGAGATATGCATTTTCTACGATAATCTTGGTGGGACTTCAGTCGGAAGTATGCAAAATCATCGAGATCGCTCTTTTCTAGCTATTTAATGCGAGAAACACGTTATCTGGTGTGTTCACCACTCCACAATGCGCTTGATATGCAAACCCGGCGATATCTTGGTTTTCGTGGGGTTTCCAGCTGGATATGCATTTTCTACCATAATCTTGGTGAGACTTCTGTCAGACGTATGCAGAATCACCGAGATCGCTCTATTCGAGCTATTTAATGCGCGAAACACGCTGACTGGTGTTTTCACAACTCCACAGTGCGTTTGATATGCAGAACAGGCGATCTCTTGGTTTTCGTGGGGTTTCCAGCTGGATATGCATTTTCTACCATAATCTTGGAGATTCATCTGTTAGAAGTATGCAGAATCATCGCGATCGCTCTTTTGGAGCTATTTAATGCGAGAAACACGTTATCTGGAGTTTTCACCACTCCACAGTGCGCTTGATATGCAGACCCGGCGATATCTTGATTTTCGTGGGGTTTCTAGCTGGAAATGCATTTTCTGCCATAAGCTTGGTGTTTCTTCTGTGAGAAGTATTCAGAATCGCCGACATCTCTTCTTTAGTGCCATTTAATTAAAAAAAAAACACGATTTCTGGTGTTTTCACCACTCCACAGTGCGTTTGATATGCAGTAACGGCGATATCTTGTTTTTCGTCGGCTTTCAAGCTGAGATATGCAATTTCTGCGATAATCTTGGTGTTTCTTCTGTGAGAAGTATGCAGAATCATCGTAATTGCTCTTTTGGGCTACTTAATGCGAGAAACACGTTATCTGGTGTTTTCACCACTCCACAGTGCGGTTGATATGCAGAAACGGCGATATCTTGTTTTTCATCGGGTTTCAAGCTGAGATATGCATTTTCTGTGATCATCTTGGTGAGTCTCCTGTGAGAAGTATGAAGAATCATCGAAATCGCTCGTTTGGAGGTATTTAATTCGAGAAACACGTTATCTGGTGTTTTCACCACTCCACAGTGCGTTTGATATGCAGAACAGACGATATCTTGGTTTTCGTGGGGTTTCAACCTGAGATATGCTTTTTCAACGATAATCGTTGGGAGACTTCTGTCCGAAGTATGCAGTATCATCGAAATCGCTCTTTTGCAGCTATTTAATGCGGGAAACAAGTTATCTGGTGTTTTCACCACTCCACAGTGCGTTTGATATGCAGAAACGGCAATATCTTGGATTCCGTCGGGTTTCAAGCTGAGATATGCTTTTTCAACGATAATCGTTGTGAGACTTCTGTCCGAAGTATGCAGTATCATCGAAATCGCTCTTTTGGAGCTATTTAATGCGGGAAACAAGTTATCTGGTGTTTTCACCACTCCACAGTGCGTTTGATATGCAGAAACGGCAATATCTTGGATTTCGTCGGGTTTCAAGCTGAGATATGCATTTTCTGCGATAATCGTTGTGAGACTTCTGTCCGAAGTATGCAGTATCATCGAAATCGCTCTTTTGGAGCTATTTAATGCGAGAAACACGTTATCTGGTGTTTTCACCACTCCACAGTGCGTTTGATATGCAGAACCTGCGATATCTTGGTTTTCGTGGGGTTTCAAGCTGAGATATGCATTTTCAGCGATCATCTTGGTGTTTCTTCTGTGAGATGCATGCAGAATCGTCGAAATCGCTGTTTTGGAGCTATTTAATGCGGGAAACACGTTATCTGGTGTTTTCACCACTCCACAGTGCGTTTGATATGCAGAAACGGCGATATCTTGGTTTTCGTCGGGTTTCAAGCTGAGATATGCATTTTCTGCGATTATCTTGGTGAGTCTCCTGTGAGAAGTATGAAGAATCATCGAAATCGCTCTTTTGGAGCTATTTAATGCGGGAAACACGTTATCTGGTGCTTTCACCATTCCACTTTGCGTTTGATATGCAGAAGAGGCGATATCTTGGTTTTCGTGGGGTTTCAAGCTGAGATATGCTTTTTCAAGGATAATCGTGGTGAGACTTCTGTCCGAAGTATATAGAATCACCGAGATTGCTCTTTTCGAGCTAATTAATGCGGGATACACGTTATCTGGTGTTTTCACCACTCCACAGTGCGTTTGATATGCAGAAACGGCGATATCTTGGTTTTCGTCGGGTTTAAAGCTGAGATATACATTTTCTGCGATTATCTTGGTGAGTCTCCTGTGAGAAGTATGAAGAATCATCGAAATCGCTCGTTTGGAGGTATTTAATGCGAGAAACACGTTATCTGGTGTTTTCTCCACTCCACAGTGCGTTTGATATGCAGAACAGACGATATCTTTGTTTTCGTGGGGTTTCAAGCTGAGATATGCTTTTTCAACGATAATCGTTGTGAGACTTCTGTCCGAAGTATGCAGTATCATCGAAATCGCTCTTTTGGAGCTATTTAATGCATGAAACAAGTTATCTGGTGTGTTCACCACTCCACAGTGCGCTTGATATGCAGACCCGGCGATATCTTGATTTTCGTGGGGTTTCTAGCTGGAAGTGCATTTTCTGCTATAAGCTTGGTGTTTCTTCTGTGAGAAGTATTCAGAATCGCCGACATCTCTTCTTTAGTGCCATTTAATTAAAAAAAAAACACGATTTCTGGTGTTTTCACCACTCCACAGTACATTTGATATGCAGAACCAGAGATATGTTGGTTTTCGTGGAGTTTCAAGGTGAGATATGCATTTTCTACGATAATCTTGGTGTTTCTTCTGTGAGAAGTATGCAGAATCATCGTAATTGCTCGTTTGGGCTACTTAATGCGAGAAACACGCTATCTGGTGTTTTCACCACTCCACAGAACGTTTGATATGCTGAACCTGCGATATCTTGGTTTTCGTGGGGTTTCAAGCTGAGATATGCTTTTTCAAGGATAATCGAGGTGAGACTTCTGTCCGAAGTATATAGAATCACCGAGATCGCTCTTTTCCAGCTATTTAATGCGGGAAACACGTTATCTGTTGTTTTCACCACTCCACAGTGCGTTTGATATGCAGAACAGACGATATCTTGGTTTTCGTGGGGTTTCAAGCTGAGATATGCTATTTCAACGATAATCGTTGTGAGACTTCTGCCCGAAGTATGCAGAATCATCGAAATCGCTCTTTTGGAGCTATTTAATGCGGGAAACACGTTATCTGGTGCTTTCACCATTCCACTTTGCGTTTGATATGCAGAAGAGGCGATATCTTGGTTTTCGTGGGGTTTCAAGCTGAGATAAGCTTTTTCAACGATAATCGTTGTGAGACTTCTGTCCGAAGTATGCAGTATCATCGAAATCGCTCTTTTCGAGCTATTTAATGCGAGAAACACGTTATCTGGTGTTTTCACCACTCCACAGAATGTTTGATATGCAGAACCTGCGATATCTTGGTTTTCGTGGGGTTTCAAGCTGAGATATGCTTTTTCAACGATAATCGTTGTGAGACTTCTGTCCGAAGTATGCAGTATCATCGAAATCGCTCTTTTGGAGCTATTTAATGCGGGAAACAAGTTATCTGGTGTTTTCACCACTCCACAGTGCGTTTGATATGCAGAAACGGCAATATCTTGGATTTCGTCGGGTTTCAAGCTGAGATATGCATTTTCTGCGATAATCGTTGTGAGACTTCTGTCCGAAGTATGCAGTATCATCGAAATCGCTCTTTTGGAGCTATTTAATGCGAGAAACACGTTATCTGGTGTTTTCACCACTCCACAGTGCGTTTGATATGCAGAACCTGCGATATCTTGGTTTTCGTGGGGTTTCAAGCTGAGATATGCATTTTCAGCGATCATCTTGGTGTTTCTTCTGTGAGATGCATGCAGAATCGTCGAAATCGCTGTTTTGGAGCTATTTAATGCGGGAAACACGTTATCTGGTGTTTTCACCACTCCACAGTGCGTTTGATATGCAGAAACGGCGATATCTTGGTTTTCGTCGGGTTTCAAGCTGAGATATGCATTTTCTGCGATTATCTTGGTGAGTCTCCTGTGAGAAGTATGAAGAATCATCGAAATCGCTCTTTTGGAGCTATTTAATGCGGGAAACACGTTATCTGGTGCTTTCACCATTCCACTTTGCGTTTGATATGCAGAAGAGGCGATATCTTGGTTTTCGTGGGGTTTCAAGCTGAGATATGCTTTTTCAAGGATAATCGTGGTGAGACTTCTGTCCGAAGTATATAGAATCACCGAGATTGCTCTTTTCGAGCTAATTAATGCGGGAAACACGTTATCTGGTGTTTTCACCACTCCACAGTGCGTTTGATATGCAGAAACGGCGATATCTTGGTTTTCGTCGGGTTTAAAGCTGAGATATACATTTTCTGCGATTATCTTGGTGAGTCTCCTGTGAGAAGTATGAAGAATCATCGAAATCGCTCGTTTGGAGGTATTTAATGCGAGAAACACGTTATCTGGTGTTTTCTCCACTCCACAGTGCGTTTGATATGCAGAACAGACGATATCTTTGTTTTCGTGGGGTTTCAAGCTGAGATATGCTTTTTCAACGATAATCGTTGTGAGACTTCTGTCCGAAGTATGCAGTATCATCGAAATCGCTCTTTTGGAGCTATTTAATGCATGAAACAAGTTATCTGGTGTGTTCACCACTCCACAGTGCGCTTGATATGCAGACCCGGCGATATCTTGATTTTCGTGGGGTTTCTAGCTGGAAGTGCATTTTCTGCTATAAGCTTGGTGTTTCTTCTGTGAGAAGTATTCAGAATCGCCGACATCTCTTCTTTAGTGCCATTTAATTAAAAAAAAAACACGATTTCTGGTGTTTTCACCACTCCACAGTACATTTGATATGCAGAACCAGAGATATGTTGGTTTTCGTGGAGTTTCAAGGTGAGATATGCATTTTCTACGATAATCTTGGTGTTTCTTCTGTGAGAAGTATGCAGAATCATCGTAATTGCTCGTTTGGGCTACTTAATGCGAGAAACACGCTATCTGGTGTTTTCACCACTCCACAGAACGTTTGATATGCTGAACCTGCGATATCTTGGTTTTCGTGGGGTTTCAAGCTGAGATATGCTTTTTCAAGGATAATCGAGGTGAGACTTCTGTCCGAAGTATATAGAATCACCGAGATCGCTCTTTTCCAGCTATTTAATGCGGGAAACACGTTATCTGTTGTTTTCACCACTCCACAGTGCGTTTGATATGCAGAACAGACGATATCTTGGTTTTCGTGGGGTTTCAAGCTGAGATATGCTTTTTCAACGATAATCGTTGTGAGACTTCTGCCCGAAGTATGCAGTATCATCGAAATCGCTCTTTAGGAGATATTTAATGCGGGAAACAAGTTATCTGGTGTTTTCACCACTCCACAGTGCGTTTGATATGCAGAAACGGCAATATCTTGGATTTCGTCGGGTTTCAAGCTGAGATATGCATTTTCTGCGATCATCTTGGTGTTTCTTCTGTGAGATGCATGCAGAATCATCGAAATCGCTCTTTTGGAGCTATTTAATGCGGGAAACACGTTATCTGGTGCTTTCACCATTCCACTTTGCGTTTGATATGCAGAAGAGGCGATATCTTGGTTTTCGTGGGGTTTCAAGCTGAGATAAGCTTTTTCAACGATAATCGTTGTGAGACTTCTGTCCGAAGTATGCAGTATCATCGAAATCGCTCTTTTCGAGCTATTTAATGCGAGAAACACGTTATCTGGTGTTTTCACCACTCCACAGAATGTTTGATATGCAGAACCTGCGATATCTTGGTTTTCGTGGGGTTTCAAGCTGAGATATGCTTTTTCAACGATAATCGTTGTGAGACTTCTGTCCGAAGTATGCAGTATCATCGAAATCGCTCTTTTGGAGCTATTTAATGCAGGAAACAAGTTATCTGGTGTGTTCACCACTCCACAGTGCGCTTGATATGCAGACCCGGCGATATCTTGATTTTCGTGGGGTTTCTAGCTGGAAATGCATTTTCTGCTATAAGCTTGGTGTTTCTTCTGTGAGAAGTATTCAGAATCGCCGACATCTCTTCTTTAGTGCCATTTAATTAAAAAAAAACACGATTTCTGGTGTTTTCACCACTCCACAGTACATTTGATATGCAGAACCGGAGATATGTTGGTTTTCGTGGAGTTTCAAGGTGAGATATGCATTTTCTACGATAATCTTGGTGTTTCTTCTGTGAGAAGTATGCAGAATCATCGTAATTGCTCTTTTGGGCTACTTAATGCGAGAAACACGCTATCTGGTGTTTTCACCACTCCACAGAACGTTTGATATGCAGAACCTGCGATATCTTGGTTTTCGTGGGGTTTCAAGCTGAGATATGCTTTTTCAAGGATAATCGTGGTGAGACTTCTGTCCGAAGTATATAGAATCACCGAGATCGCTCTTTTCGAGCTATTTAATGCGGGAAACACGTTATCTGGTGTTTTCACCACTCCACAGTGCGTTTGATATGCAGAAACGGCGATATCTTGGTTTTCGTCGGGTTTCAAGCTGAGATATACATTTTCTGCGATTATCTTGGTGAGTCTCCTGTGAGAAGTATGAAGAATCATCGAAATCGCTCGTATGGAGGTATTTAATGCGAGAAACACGTTATCTGGTGTTTTCACCACTCCACAGTGCGTTTGATATGCAGAACAGACGATATCTTGGTTTTCGTGGGGTTTCAAGCTGAGATATGCTTTTTCAACGATAATCGTTGTGAGACTTCTGTCCGAAGTATGCAGTATCATCGAAATCGCTCTTTTGGAGCTATTTAATGCGGGAAACAAGTTATCTGGTGTTTTCACCACTCCACAGTGCGTTTGATATGCTGAACCGGCGATATCTTTATTTTCGTGGGGTTTCCAGCTGGTTATGTATTTTCTACATTAATCTTGATGAGTCTTCTGTCCGAAGTATGCAGAATCATCGAGATCGCTCTTTTTTGAGCTATTTAATGCGAGAAACACGTTATCTGGTGTTTTCACCACTCCACAGTGCGTTTGATATGCAGAAACGGCGATATCTTGTTTTTCGTCGGGTTTCAAGCTGAGATATACATTTTCTGCGATTATCTTGGTGAGTCTCCTGTGAGAAGTATGAAGAATCATCGAAATCGCTCGTTTGGAGGTATTTAATGCGAGAAACACGTTATCTGGTGTTTTCACAACTCCACAGTGCGTTTGATATGCAGAACAGACGATATCTTGGTTTTCGTGGGGTTTCAAGCTGAGATATGCTTTTTCAACGATAATCGTTGTGAGACTTCTGTCCGAAGTATGCAGTATCATCGAAATCGCTCTTTTGGAGCTATTTAATGCGGGAAACAAGTTATCTGGTGTTTTCACCACTCCACAGTGCGTTTGATATGCTGAACCGGCGATATCTTTATTTTCGTGGGGTTTCCAGCTGGTTATGTATTTTCTACATTAATCTTGATGAGTCTTCTGTCCGAAGTATGCAGAATCATCGAGATCGCTCTTTTTTGAGCTATTTAATGCGAGAAACACGTTATCTGGTGTTTTCACCACTCCACAGTGCGTTTGATATGCAGAAACGGCGATATCTTGTTTTTCGTCGGGTTTCAAGCTGAGATATACATTTTCTGCGATTATCTTGGTGAGTCTCCTGTGAGAAGTATGAAGAATCATCGAAATCGCTCGTTTGGAGGTATTTAATGCGAGAAACACGTTATCTGGTGTTTTCACAACTCCACAGTGCGTTTGATATGCAGAACAGACGATATCTTGGTTTTCATGGGGTTTCAAGCTGAGATATGCTTTTTCAACGATAATCGTTGTGAGACTTCTGTCCGAAGTATGCAGTATCATCGAAATCGCTCTTTTGGAGCTATTTAATGCGGGAAACAAGTTATCTGGTGTTTTCACCACTCCACAGTGCGTTTGATATGCAGAAACGGCAATATCCTGGATTTCGTCGGGTTTCAAGCTGAGATATGCATTTTCTGCGATCATCTTTGTGTTTCTTCTGTGAGATGCATGCCGAAACGTCGAAATCGCTCTTTTGGAGCTATTTAATGCGGGAAACACGTTATCTGGTGTTTTCACCACTCCACAGTGCGTTTGATATGCAGAAACGGCGATATCTTGGTTTTGGTCGGGTTTCAAGCTGAGATATGCATTTTCTGCGATTATCTTGGTGAGTCTCCTGTGAGAAGTATGAAGAATCATCGAAATCGCTCGTTTGGAGGTATTTAATGCGAGAAACACGTTATCTGGTGTTTTCACCACCCCACAGTGCGTTTGATATGCAGAACAGACGATATCTTGGTTTTCGTGGGGTTTGCAGCTGGTTATGTATTTTCTACATTAATCATGATGAGTCTTCTGTCCGAAGTATGCAGAATCATCGAGATCGCTCTTTTCGAGCTATTTAATGCGAGAAACACGTTATCTGGTGTTTTCACCACTCCACAGTGCGTTTGATATGCAGAAACGGCGATATCTAGTTTTTCGTCGGGTTTCAAGCTGAGATATACATTTTCTGCGATTATCTTGGTGAGTCTCCTGTGAGAAGTATGAAGAATCATCGAAATCGCTCTTTTGGAGCTATTTAATGCGGGAAACACGTTATCTGGTGCTTTCACCATTCCACTTTGCGTTTGATATGCAGAAGAGGCGATATCTTGGTTTTCGTGGGGTTTCAAGCTGAGATATGCTTTTTCAAGGATAATCGTGGTGAGACTTCTGTCCGAAGTATATAGAATCACCGAGATTGCTCTTTTCGAGCTAATTAATGCGGGAAACACGTTATCTGGTGTTTTCACCACTCCACAGTGCGTTTGATATGCAGAAACGGCGATATCTTGGTTTTCGTCGGGTTTAAAGCTGAGATATACATTTTCTGCGATTATCTTGGTGAGTCTCCTGTGAGAAGTATGAAGAATCATCGAAATCGCTCGTTTGGAGGTATTTAATGCGAGAAACACGTTATCTGGTGTTTTCTCCACTCCACAGTGCGTTTGATATGCAGAACAGACGATATCTTTGTTTTCGTGGGGTTTCAAGCTGAGATATGCTTTTTCAACGATAATCGTTGTGAGACTTCTGTCCGAAGTATGCAGTATCATCGAAATCGCTCTTTTGGAGCTATTTAATGCATGAAACAAGTTATCTGGTGTGTTCACCACTCCACAGTGCGCTTGATATGCAGACCCGGCGATATCTTGATTTTCGTGGGGTTTCTAGCTGGAAGTGCATTTTCTGCTATAAGCTTGGTGTTTCTTCTGTGAGAAGTATTCAGAATCGCCGACATCTCTTCTTTAGTGCCATTTAATTAAAAAAAAAACACGATTTCTGGTGTTTTCACCACTCCACAGTACATTTGATATGCAGAACCAGAGATATGTTGGTTTTCGTGGAGTTTCAAGGTGAGATATGCATTTTCTACGATAATCTTGGTGTTTCTTCTGTGAGAAGTATGCAGAATCATCGTAATTGCTCGTTTGGGCTACTTAATGCGAGAAACACGCTATCTGGTGTTTTCACCACTCCACAGAACGTTTGATATGCTGAACCTGCGATATCTTGGTTTTCGTGGGGTTTCAAGCTGAGATATGCTTTTTCAAGGATAATCGAGGTGAGACTTCTGTCCGAAGTATATAGAATCACCGAGATCGCTCTTTTCCAGCTATTTAATGCGGGAAACACGTTATCTGTTGTTTTCACCACTCCACAGTGCGTTTGATATGCAGAACAGACGATATCTTGGTTTTCGTGGGGTTTCAAGCTGAGATATGCTTTTTCAACGATAATCGTTGTGAGACTTCTGCCCGAAGTATGCAGTATCGTCGAAATCGCTCTTTAGGAGATATTTAATGCGGGAAACAAGTTATCTGGTGTTTTCACCACTCCACAGTGCGTTTGATATGCAGAAACGGCAATATCTTGGATTTCGTCGGGTTTCAAGCTGAGATATGCATTTTCTGCGATCATCTTGGTGTTTCTTCTGTGAGATGCATGCAGAATCATCGAAATCGCTCTTTTGGAGCTATTTAATGCGGGAAACACGTCATCTGGTGCTTTCACCATTCCACTTTGCGTTTGATATGCAGAAGAGGCGATATCTTGGTTTTCGTGGGGTTTCAAGCTGAGATAAGCTTTTTCAACGATAATCGTTGTGAGACTTCTGTCCGAAGTATGCAGTATCATCGAAATCGCTCTTTTCGAGCTATTTAATGCGAGAAACACGTTATCTGGTGTTTTCACCACTCCACAGAATGTTTGATATGCAGAACCTGCGATATCTTGGTTTTCGTGGGGTTTCAAGCTGAGATATGCTTTTTCAACGATAATCGTTGTGAGACTTCTGTCCGAAGTATGCAGTATCATCGAAATCGCTCTTTTGGAGCTATTTAATGCAGGAAACAAGTTATCTGGTGTGTTCACCACTCCACAGTGCGCTTGATATGCAGACCCGGCGATATCTTGATTTTCGTGGGGTTTCTAGCTGGAAATGCATTTTCTGCTATAAGCTTGGTGTTTCTTCTGTGAGAAGTATTCAGAATCGCCGACATCTCTTCTTTAGTGCCATTTAATTAAAAAAAAACACGATTTCTGGTGTTTTCACCACTCCACAGTACATTTGATATGCAGAACCGGAGATATGTTGGTTTTCGTGGAGTTTCAAGGTGAGATATGCATTTTCTACGATAATCTTGGTGTTTCTTCTGTGAGAAGTATGCAGAATCATCGTAATTGCTCTTTTGGGCTACTTAATGCGAGAAACACGCTATCTGGTGTTTTCACCACTCCACAGAACGTTTGATATGCAGAACCTGCGATATCTTGGTTTTCGTGGGGTTTCAAGCTGAGATATGCTTTTTCAAGGATAATCGTGGTGAGACTTCTGTCCGAAGTATATAGAATCACCGAGATCGCTCTTTTCGAGCTATTTAATGCGGGAAACACGTTATCTGGTGTTTTCACCACTCCACAGTGCGTTTGATATGCAGAAACGGCGATATCTTGGTTTTCGTCGGGTTTCAAGCTGAGATATACATTTTCTGCGATTATCTTGGTGAGTCTCCTGTGAGAAGTATGAAGAATCATCGAAATCGCTCGTATGGAGGTATTTAATGCGAGAAACACGTTATCTGGTGTTTTCACCACTCCACAGTGCGTTTGATATGCAGAACAGGCGATATCTTGGTTTTCGTGGGGTTTCAAGCTGAGATGTGCTTTTTCAACGATAATCGTTGTGAGACTTCTGTCCGAAGTATGCAGTATCATCGAAATCGCTCTTTTGGAGCTATTTAATGCGGGAAACAAGTTATCTGGTGTTTTCACCACTCCACAGTGCGTTTGATATGCTGAACCGGCGATATCTTTATTTTCGTGGGGTTTCCAGCTGGTTATGTATTTTCTACATTAATCTTGATGAGTCTTCTGTCCGAAGTATGCAGAATCATCGAGATCGCTCTTTTTTGAGCTATTTAATGCGAGAAACACGTTATCTGGTGTTTTCACCACTCCACAGTGCGTTTGATATGCAGAAACGGCGATATCTTGTTTTTCGTCGGGTTTCAAGCTGAGATATACATTTTCTGCGATTATCTTGGTGAGTCTCCTGTGAGAAGTATGAAGAATCATCGAAATCGCTCGTTTGGAGGTATTTAATGCGAGAAACACGTTATCTGGTGTTTTCACAACTCCACAGTGCGTTTGATATGCAGAACAGACGATATCTTGGTTTTCGTGGGGTTTCAAGCTGAGATATGCTTTTTCAACGATAATCGTTGTGAGACTTCTGTCCGAAGTATGCAGTATCATCGAAATCGCTCTTTTGGAGCTATTTAATGCGGGAAACAAGTTATCTGGTGTTTTCACCACTCCACAGTGCGTTTGATATGCTGAACCGGCGATATCTTTATTTTCGTGGGGTTTCCAGCTGGTTATGTATTTTCTACATTAATCTTGATGAGTCTTCTGTCCGAAGTATGCAGAATCATCGAGATCGCTCTTTTTTGAGCTATTTAATGCGAGAAACACGTTATCTGGTGTTTTCACCACTCCACAGTGCGTTTGATATGCAGAAACGGCGATATCTTGTTTTTCGTCGGGTTTCAAGCTGAGATATACATTTTCTGCGATTATCTTGGTGAGTCTCCTGTGAGAAGTATGAAGAATCATCGAAATCGCTCGTTTGGAGGTATTTAATGCGAGAAACACGTTATCTGGTGTTTTCACAACTCCACAGTGCGTTTGATATGCAGAACAGACGATATCTTGGTTTTCATGGGGTTTCAAGCTGAGATATGCTTTTTCAACGATAATCGTTGTGAGACTTCTGTCCGAAGTATGCAGTATCATCGAAATCGCTCTTTTGGAGCTATTTAATGCGGGAAACAAGTTATCTGGTGTTTTCACCACTCCACAGTGCGTTTGATATGCAGAAACGGCAATATCCTGGATTTCGTCGGGTTTCAAGCTGAGATATGCATTTTCTGCGATCATCTTTGTGTTTCTTCTGTGAGATGCATGCAGAAACGTCGAAATCGCTCTTTTGGAGCTATTTAATGCGGGAAACACGTTATCTGGTGTTTTCACCACTCCACAGTGCGTTTGATATGCAGAAACGGCGATATCTTGGTTTTGGTCGGGTTTCAAGCTGAGATATGCATTTTCTGCGATTATCTTGGTGAGTCTCCTGTGAGAAGTATGAAGAATCATCGAAATCGCTCGTTTGGAGGTATTTAATGCGAGAAACACGTTATCTGGTGTTTTCACCACCCCACAGTGCGTTTGATATGCAGAACAGACGATATCTTGGTTTTCGTGGGGTTTGCAGCTGGTTATGTATTTTCTACATTAATCATGATGAGTCTTCTGTCCGAAGTATGCAGAATCATCGAGATCGCTCTTTTCGAGCTATTTAATGCGAGAAACACGTTATCTGGTGTTTTCACCACTCCACAGTGCGTTTGATATGCAGAAACGGCGATATCTAGTTTTTCGTCGGGTTTCAAGCTGAGATATACATTTTCTGCGATTATCTTGGTGAGTCTCCTGTGAGAAGTATGAAGAATCATCGAAATCGCTCGTTTGGAGGTATTTAATGCGAGAAACACGTTATCTGGTGTTTTCACCACTCCACAGTGCGTTTGATATGCAGAACAGACGATACCCTGGTTTTCGTGGGGTTTCAAGCTGAGATATGCTTTTTCAACGATAATCGTTGTGAGACTTCTGTCCGAAGTATGCAGTATCATCGAAATCGCTCTTTTGGAGCTATTTAATGCGGGAAACAAGTTATCTGGTGTTTTCACCACTCCACAGTGCGTTTGATATGCAGAACCGGCAATATCTTCGTTTTCGTGTGGTTTCAAGCTGAGATATGCATTTTCTACGATAATCTTGGTGAGACTTCAGTCAGAAGTATGCTGAATCGCCGAGATGGCTGGTTTAGTTCCATATAATGCGAAAAAACAGGTTTTCTGGTGTTTTCACGACTCCAAAGTACGTTTGACTTATAGTACCGGAGATATCTTGGTTTTCGTGGAGATTCAAGCAGAGATATGCATTTTCTACGATTATCTTGGTGAGACTTCAGTCAGAAGTATGCAGAACCTTCGAGATCGCTCTTTTCGAGCAACTTAATGCGAGAAACACGTTATCTGGTGTTTTCACCACTCCACAGTGCGTTTGATATGCAGAACCAGCGACATCTTGATTTGCGTGAGGTTTCAAGCTGAGATATGCATTTTCTGCGATAATATTGGTGACACTTCAGTCAGAAGTATGCAGAACCTTCGAGATCGCTCTTTTCGAGCAACTTAATGCGAGAAACACGTTATCTGGTGTTTTCACCACTCCACAGTGCGTTTGATATGCAGAACCGGCGACATCTTGATTTTCGTGAGGTTTCAAGCTGAGATATGTATTTTCTGCGATAAGCTTGGTGAGTCTTCTGCCAGAAGTATGCAGAATCATCTAGATCGCTCTTTTCGAGCTATTTAATATGAGAAACACATTTTCTGGTGTATTCACCACTCCACAGTACGTTAGACATGCAGACCCGGAGATATCATGGTTTCGGTCGGGTTTCAAGCTGAGATATGCATTTTCTACGATAATCTTGGTGAGACTTCTGTCAGAAGTATGCAGAACCTTCGAGATCGCTCGTTTCGAGCTATTTACTGCGAAAAAACAAGTTTTCTGGTGTTTTCAATATTCCACAGTGCGTTTGATATGCAGAACCGGCGAGATCTTGATTTTCGTGGTGTTTCCAGCTGAAATATGCATTTTCTGCGATAATCTTGGTGAGTGTTCTGTCAGAAGTATGCAGAATCACCGAGATCGCTCGATTCGAGCTATTTAATGCGCGAAACACGCTATCTGGTGTGTTCACCACTCCACAGTGCGCTTGATATGCAGAGCCGGTGATATCTTGGTTTTCGTGGGGTTTCAAGCTGACATATTCATTTTCTACGATAATCTTGGAGAGTCATCTGTTAGAATTATGCAGTATCATCGAGGTCGCTTTTTTCGAACTATTTAATGCGCGAAACACGCTATTTAGTGTTTTCACCACTCCACTGTGCGTTTGATATGCAGAACCGACGATATCTTGGTTTTCGTGGGGTTTCAAGCTGAGATATGCATTTTCTGCGAAAATCTTGGTGTTTCTTGTGTGAGAAGTATGCAGAGTCATCGAAATCGTTCCTATGATGCTATTTGATGCTAGAAACACGTTTTCTGGTGTTTTTACCACTCCACAGTAAGTTTGATATGCAGAACCAGCGATATCTTGCTTTTCGTGTGCTTTCCAGCTGGATATGCCTTTTCTACGATAATCTTGGAGAGTCTACTGTGAGAAGTATGCAGAACCTTCGAAATCGATCCTATGATGCTATTTAATGCTAGAAACACGTTATCTGGTGCTTTCACCACTCCACAGTGCGTTTGATATGCAGAAACGGCGATATTTTGGTTTTCGTGGGGTTTGAAGCTGACATATGCATTTTCTACGATTATCTGTGTGAGACTTCTGTCAGAAGGATGCAGAATCTTCGAAATCGGTCCTATGATGCTATTTAATGCTAGAAACACGCTATCGGGTGTTTTCACCACTCCACAGTGCGTGATGTGCATAACCAGCGATACTTTGGTTTTCGTGGGGTTTCCAGCTGGATATGCATTTTCTACCATAATCTTGGAGAGTAATCTGTTAGAAGTATGCAGAATCATCGAGGTCGCTCATTTCGAGCTATTTAATGCGAGAAACACGCTATCGGGTGTTTTCACCACTCCACAGTGCGTGATATGCATAACCAGCGATATTTTGGTTTTCGTGGGGTTTCCAGCTGGATATGCATTTTCTACCATAATCTTGGAGAGTCATCTGTTAGAAGTATGCAGTATCATCGAGGTCGCTTTTTTCGAACTATTTAATGCGCGAAACACGCTATTTAGTGTTTTCACCACTCCACTGTGCGTTTGATATGCAGAACCGACGATATCTTGGTTTTCGTGGGGTTTCAAGCTGAGATATGCATTTTCTGCGAAAATCTTGGTGTTTCTTGTGTGAGAAGTATGCAGAATCATCGAAATCGCTCCTATGATGCTATTTAATGCTAGAAACACGTTTTCTGGTGTTTTTACCACTCCACAGTACGTTTGATATGCAGAACCAGCGATATCTTGCTTTTCGTGTGCTTTCCAGCTGGATATGCATTATCTACGATAATCTTGGTGAGTCTACTGTGAGAAGTATGCAGAACCTTCGAAATCGATCCTATGATGCTATTTAATGCCAGAAACACGTTATCTGGTGCTTTCACCACTCCACAGTGCGTTTGATATGCAGAAACGGCGATATTTTGGTTTTCGTGGGGTTTGAAGCTGACATATGCATTTTCTACGATAATCTGTGTGAGACTTCTGTCAGAAGGATGCAGAATCTTCGAAATCGATCCTATGATGCTATTTAATGCTAGAAACACGCTATCGGGTGTTTTCACCACTCCACAGTGCGTGATGTGCATAACCAGCGATACTTTGGTTTTCGTGGGGTTTCCAGCTGGATATGCATTTTCTACCATAATCTTGGAGAGTAATCTGTTAGAAGTATGCAGAATCATCGAGGTCGCTCATTTCGAGCTATTTAATGCGAGAAACACGCTATCGGGTGTTTTCACCACTCCACAGTGCGTGATATGCATAACCAGCGATATTTTGGTTTTCGTGGGGTTTCCAGCTGGATATGCATTTTCTACCATAATCTTGGAGAGTCATCTGTTAGAAGTATGCAGTATCATCGAGGTCGCTTTTTTCGAACTATTTAATGCGCGAAACACGCTATTTAGTGTTTTCACCACTCCACTGTGCGTTTGATATGCAGAACCGACGATATCTTGGTTTTCGTGGGGTTTCAAGCTGAGATATGCATTTTCTGCGAAAATCTTGGTGTTTCTTGTGTGAGAAGTATGCAGAATCATCGAAATCGCTCCTATGATGCTATTTAATGCTAGAAACACGTTTTCTGGTGTTTTTACCACTCCACAGTACGTTTGATATGCAGAACCAGCGATATCTTGCTTTTCGTGTGCTTTCCAGCTGGATATGCATTATCTACGATAATCTTGGTGAGTCTACTGTGAGAAGTATGCAGAACCTTCGAAATCGATCCTATGATGCTATTTAATGCCAGAAACACGTTATCTGGTGCTTTCACCACTCCACAGTGCGTTTGATATGCAGAAACGGCGATATTTTGGTTTTCGTGGGGTTTGAAGCTGACATATGCATTTTCTACGATAATCTGTGTGAGACTTCTGTCAGAAGGATGCAGAATCTTCGAAATCGATCCTATGATGCTATTTAATGCTAGAAACACGCTATCGGGTGTTTTCACCACTCCACAGTGCGTGATGTGCATAACCAGCGATACTTTGGTTTTCGTGGGGTTTCCAGCTGGATATGCATTTTCTACCATAATCTTGGAGAGTAATCTGTTAGAAGTATGCAGAATCATCGAGGTCGCTCATTTCGAGCTATTTAATGCGAGAAACACGCTATCGGGTGTTTTCACCACTCCACAGTGCGTGATATGCATAACCAGCGATATTTTGGTTTTCGTGGGGTTTCCAGCTGGATATGCATTTTCTACCATAATCTTGGAGAGTAATCTGTTAGAAGTATGCAGAATCATCGAGGTCGCTCTTTTCGAGCTATTTAATGCGAGAAACACGCTATCGGGTGTTTTCACCACTCCACAGTGCGTTTGATATGCTTAACCGGCGATATTTTGGTTTTCGTGGGGTTTCCAGCTGGATATGCATTTTCTACCATAATCTTGGTGGTTCTTCTGTGAGAAGTATGCAGAATCATCGATATCGCTCGTTTGGAGCTATGTATTGGGAGAACCACGTTATCTGGTGTTTTCACCACTACACAGTGCGTTTGATATGCAGAACCGACGATATCTTAGTTTTCGGGGGTTTCCAGGTGAGATATGCATTTTCTACGATAATCTTAGTCAGACTTCAGTCAGAAGTATGCAGAATCATCGAGATCGCTCTTGTCGAGCTATTTAATTCGAGAAACACGTTATGTGGCGTGTTCACCACTCCACAGTGCGCTTGATATGCAGAGCCTGCGATATCTTGCATTTCGTGGGGTTTCCAGCTGGATATGCATTTTCTACCATAATCTTGGTGGTTCTTCTGTGAGAAGTATGCAGAATCATCGATATCTCTCGTTTGGAGCTATGTAATGGGAGAACCACGTTATCTGGTGTTTTCACCACTACACAGTGCGTTTGATATGCAGAACCGACGATATCTTGGTTTTCGTGTGCTTTCCAGCTGGAAGTGCATTTTCTACGATAATCTTGGTGAGTCTACTGTGAGAAGTATGCAGAATCATCGAAATCGCTCCTATGATGCTATTTAATGCTAGAAACACGTTTTCTGGTGTTTTTACCACTCCACAGTACGTTTGATATGCAGAACCGGCGATATCTTGCTTTTTGTGTGCTTTCCAGCTGGATATGCATTTTCTACGATAATCTTGGTGAGTCTACTGTGAGAAGTATGTAGAATCTTCGAAATCGATCCTATGATGCTATTTAAAGCTAGAAACACGTTTTCTGTTGTTTTTACCACTCCACTGTACGTTTGATATGCAGAACCGGCGATATCTTGGTTTTCATCGGGTTGCAAGATGAGATATGCATTTTCTGCGATAATCTTGGTGTTTCCTCTGTGAGAAGTATACAGAATCATCGAGATCCCTCTTTTGGAGCTACTTAATGCGAGAAACACGTTATCTGGTGTTTTCACCACTCCACAGTACGTTTGATATGCGGAACCGGCGATATCTTGGTTTTCGTGAGGTTTCCAGCTGACATATGCATTTTCTGCGATAATCTTGGTGGTTCTTTTGTGAGAAGTATGCAGAAGCATCGAAATCGCTCCTATGATGCTATTTAATGCTAGAAACACGTTTTCTGGTGCATTCACCACACCACAGTGCGTTTGATATGCAGAACCGGCGATATCTTGGTTTTCATCGGGTTGCAAGATGAGATATGCATTTTCTGCGATAATCTTGGTGTTTCTTCTGTGAGAAGTATGCAGAATCATCGAAATCGCTCGTATGATGCTATTTAATGCTAGAAACACGTTTTCTGGTGTTTTTACCACTCCACAGTACGTTTGATATGCAGAACCGGCGTAATCTTGCTTTTCGTGTGCTTTCCAGCTGGATATGCATTTTCTACGGTAATCTTGGTGAGTCTACTGTGACAAGTATGTAGAATCTTCGAAATCGATCCTATGATGCTATTTAATGCAAGAAACACGTTTTCTGTTGTTTTTACCACTCCACAGTACGTTTGATATGTAGAACCGGCAATATCTTGGTTTTCATCGGGTTGCAAGATGAGATATGCATTTTCTGCGATAATCTTGGTGTTTCCTCTGTGAGAAGTATACAGAATCATCGAGATCGCTTTTTTGGAGCTATTTAATGCGAGAAACACGTTATCTGGTGTTTTCACCACTCCACAGTACGTTTGATATGCGTAACCGGCGATATCTTGGATTTCGTGGGGTTTCCAGCTGACATATGCATTTTCTGCGATAATCTTGGTGGTTCTTCTGTGAGAAGTATGCAGAATCGTCGTGTTCGCTCTTTTGGAGTAATTTAATGCGAGAAACACGTTATCTGGTGCTTTCACCACTCCACAGTGCGTTTGATATGCAGAACAGGCGATATCTTGGTTTTCATCGGGTTGCAAGATGAGATATGCATTTTCTGTGATAATCTTGTTGAGTCTTCTGTTAGAAATATGCAGAATCATCGATATCGTAGCTATAGTGCTATTAAATGCGAAAAACACGTTTTCGGGTGTTTTCACCACTCCACAGTAAGTTTGACATGCAGAACCGGATATATCTTGGTTTTCGTAGAATTTCGAGGTGAGATATGCATTTTGTACGATAATCTTGGGGTTTCTTCTGTATGAAGTATGCAGAATCATCGAAATCGCTCTTTTGGAGCTATTTAATGCGAGAAACACGCTATCTGGTGTTTTCACCACTCCACAGAGCGTTTGATATGCAGTACCGGATATATGTTGGTTTTCGTGGAGTTTCCAGCTGAGATATGTGTTTTCTGCGATAATCTAGGTGTTTCTTCTGTGAGAAGTATGCAGAACCACCGATATAACATGTTTTCGTGCTACTTAATGCGAAAAAACACGTATTCTGTTGTTTTCAGCACTCCACAGTGCGTAGGATACGCAGAACAGGCGATATATTCGTATTCGTGGGGTTTCCAACTGAGATATGCACTTTCTACGATAATCAAGGTGATTCTTCTGTGAGAAGTATGCAGAATCACCGAAATCGCAGTTTTCGTGATATTTAATGCGAAAAACGAGTATTCTAGTGTTTTCAGCACTCCACAGTGCATATGATATGCAGAACCGGCGATACATTCGTTTTCGTGGGGTTTCCAAATGAGATGTGCATTATCTACGATCATCTTGGTGATTCTGCCGTGAGAAGTATGCAGAATCACCGAAATCGCAGTTTTCGTGATATTTAATCCGAAAAAACACGTATTCTGGTGTTTTCATCACTCCACAGTGCGTATGATATCCAGAACAGGCGATATATTCGTTTTCGTGGGGTTTCCAAATGAGATGTGCGTTATCTACGATAATCTTGGTGATTCTTACGTGAGAAGTATGCAGAATCACCGAAATGTCTGTTTTCGTGATATTTAATGCGATAAAAGACGTATTCTGGTGTTTTCAGCACTCCACAGTGCATATGATATCCAGAACAGGCGATACATTCGTTTTCGTGGGGTTTCCAAATGAGATGTGCATTATCTAGGATAATCTTTGCGATTTTTCCGTGAGAAGTATGCAGAATCAGCGAAATCGGAGCCTTCGTGATGTTTAATGCGAAAAAACACGTATTCTGATGTTTTCATCACTTCACAGTGCGTATGATATGCAGAACCGGCGATATCTTCGTTTTCGTGGGGTTTCCAACTGAGATATGCATTTTCTACGATAATCTTGGGGATTCTTCCGTGAGAAGTATGCAGAATCACCGAAATCGCAGTTTTCGTGATATTTAATGCGAAAAAACACGTATTCTGGTGTTTTCAGCACTCCACAGTGCGTATGATATCCAGAACAGGCGATATCTTCGTTTTCGTGGGGTTTCCAAATGAGATGTGCATTTTCTACGATAATCTAGGTGATTCTTCTGTGAGAAGTATGCAGAATCACCGAAATCGCAGTTTTCGTGTTATTTAATGCGAAAAGACACGTATTCTGATGTTTTCAGCACTCCACAGTGCGTATGATATCCAGAACCGGCGATATCTACGTTTTCGTAGGGTTTCCAACTGAGATGTGCATTTTCTACGATAATCTAGGTGATTCTTCTGTGAGAAGTATGCAGAATCACCGAAATCGCAGTTTTCGTGTTATTTAATGCGAAAAGACACGAATTCTGGTGTTTTCAGCACTGCACAGTGCGTATGATACGCAGAACAGGCGATATCTTCGTTTTCGTGGGGTTTCCAACTGAGATGTGCATTTTCTACGATAATCTCGGTGATTCTTCTGTGAGAAGTATGCAGAATCACCGAAATCGGAGTTTTCGTGATATTAAATGCGCAAAAACACGTATTCTGGTGTTTTCAGCACTTCACAGTGCGTATGATATGTAGAACCGGCGATATCTTCGTTTTCGTGGGGTTTCCAACTGAGATATGCATTATCTACGATAATCTTGGTGATTCTTCCGTGAGAAGTATGCAGAATCACCGAAATCGCAGTTTTCGTGATATTTAATGCGAAAAAACACGTATTCTCGTGTTTTCAGCACTCCACAGTGCGTATGATATCCAGAACAGGCGATATATTCGTTTTCGTGGGGTTTCCAAATGAGATGTGCGTTATCTACGATAATCATGGTGATTCTTACGTGAGAAGTATGCAGAATCACCGAAATCGCTGTTTTCGTGATATTTAATGCGAAAAGACACGTATTCTGGTGTTTTCATTACTTCACAGTGCGTATGATATGCAGAACCGGCGATATCTACGTTTTCGTAGGGTTCCCAACTGAGATGTGCATTTTCTACGATAATCTAGGTGATTCTTCTGTGAGAAGTATGCAGAATCACCGAAATCGCAGTTTTCGTGTTATTTAATGCGAAAAGACACGAATTCTGGTGTTTTCAGCACTGCACAGTGCGTATGATACGCAGAACAGGCGATATCTTCGTTTTCGTGGGGTTTCCAACTGAGATGTGCATTTTCTACGATAATCTCGGTGATTCTTCTGTGAGAAGTATGCAGAATCACCGATATAACATGTTTTCGTGCTACTTAATGCGAAAAAACACGTATTCTGTTGTTTTCAGCACTCCACAGTGCGTAGGATACGCAGAACAGGCGATATCTTCGTTTTCGTGGGGTTTCCAACTGAGATGTGCATTTTCTACGATAATCTCGGTGATTCTTCTGTGAGAAGTATGCAGAATCACCAATATAACATGTTTTCGTGCTACTTAATGCGAAAAAACACGTATTCTGTTGTTTTCAGCACTCCACAGTGCGTAGGATACGCAGAACAGGCGATATCTTCGTTTTCGTGGGGTTTCCAAATGAGAAGTGCATTTTCTACGATAATCTAGGTGATTCTTCTGTGAGAAGTATGCAGAATCACCGAAATCGCAGTTTTCGTGATATTTAATGCGAAAAACGAGTATTCTAGTGTTTTCAGCACTCCACAGTGCGTATGATATCCAGAACAGGCGATATATTCGTTTTCGTGGGATTTCCAAATGAGATGTGCGTTATCTACGATAATCTTGGTGATTCTTACGTGAGAAGTATGCAGAATCACCGAAATCGCTGTTTTCGTGATATTGAATGCGAAACAACACGTATTCTGGTGTTTTGAGCACTCCACAGTGCGTATGATATCCAGAACCGGCGATATCTTCGTTTGCGTGGGGTTTCCAACTGAGATATGCATTTTCTACGATAATTTAGGTGCTTCTTCTGTGAGAAGTATGCAGAATCACCGAAATCGCAGTTTTCGTGATATTTAATGCGAAAAACGAGTATTCTAGTGTTTTCAGCACTCCACAGTGCGTATGATATCCAGAACAGGCGATATATTCGTTTTCGTGGGATTTCCAAATGAGATGTGCGTTATCTACGATAATCTTGGTGATTCTTACGTGAGAAGTATGCAGAATCACCGAAATCGCTGTTTTCGTGATATTGAATGCGAAACAACACGTATTCTGGTGTTTTGAGCACTCCACAGTGCGTATGATATCCAGAACCGGCGATATCTTCGTTTGCGTGGGGTTTCCAACTGAGATATGCATTTTCTACGATAATTTAGGTGCTTCTTCTGTGAGAAGTATGCAGAATCACCGAAATCGGAGTTTTCGTGATATTTAATGCGAAAAAACACGTATTCTGGTGTTTTCAGCACTCCACAGTGCGTATGATATCCAGAACAGGCGATATATTCGTTTTCGTGGGGATTCCAAATGAGATGTGCGTTATCTACGATAATCTTGGTGATTCTTACGTGAGAAGTATGCAGAATCACCGAAATCGCAGTTTTCGTGATATTTAATGCGAAAAAACACGTATTCTGGTGTTTTCAGCACTCCACAGTGCGTATGATATCCAGAACAGGCGATACATTCGTTTTCGTGGGGTTTCCAAATGAGATGTGCGTTATCTACGATAATCTTGGTGATTCTTCCGTGAGAAGTATGCAGAATCACCGAAATCGCTGTTTTCGTGATATTTAATGCGAAAAACGAGTATTCTAGTGTTTTCAGTACTCCACAGTGCATATGATATCCAGAACAGGCGATACATGAGTTTTCGTGGGGTTTCCAAATGAGATGTGCATTATCTACGATAATCTTGGTGATTCTTCCGTGATAAGTATGCAGAATCACCGAAATCGCAGTTTTCGTGATATTTAATGCGAAAAAACACGTATTCTGGTGTTTTCAGCACTCCACAGTGCGTATGATATCGAGAACAGGCGATATATTCGTTTTCGTGGGGTTTCCAAATGAGATGTCCGTTATCTACGATAATCTTGGTGATTCTTACATGAGAAGTATGCAGAATCATCGAAATCGCTGTTTTCGTGATATTTTATGCGAAAAAACACGTATTCTGGTGTTTTTAGCACTCCACAGTGCATATGATATCCAGAACAGGCGATACATTCGTTTTCGTGGGGTTTCCAAATGAGATGGGCATTATCTACGATAATCTTGGTGATTCTTCCGTGAGAAGTATGCAGAATCACCGAAATCGCTGTTTTCGTGATATTTAATGCGAAAAAACACGTATTCTGGTGTTTTCAGCACTCCACAGTGCGTATGATATCCAGAACCGGCGATATCTTCGCTTGCGTGGGGCTTCCAACTGAGATATGCATTTTCTACGATAATCTAGGTGCTTCTTCTGTGAGAAGTATGCAGAATCACCGAAATTGGAGTTTTCGTGATATTTAATGCGAAAAAACACGTATTCTGGTGTTTTCAGCACTCCACAGTGCGTATGATATCCAGAACAGGCGATATATTCGTTTTCGTGGGGTTTCCAAATGAGATGTGCGTTATCTACGATAATCTTGGTGATTTTTACGTGAGAAGTATGCAGAATCACCGAAATCGCAGTTTTCGTGATATTTAATGCGAAAAAACACGTATTCTGGTGTTTTCAGCACTCCACAGTGCATATGATATCCAGAACAGGCGATACATTCGTTTTCGTGGGGTTTCCAAATGAGATGGGCATTATCTACGATAATCTTGGTGATTCTTCCGTGAGAAGTATGCAGAATCACCGAAATCGCAGTTTTCGTGATATTTAATGCGAAAAAACACGTATTCTGGTGTTTTCAGCACTCCAGAGTGCGTATCATATCCAGAACAGGCGATATAATCGTTTTCGTGGGGTTTCCAAATGAGATGTGCGTTATCTACGATAATCTTGGTGATTCTTACGTGAGAAGTATGCAGAATCACCGAAATCGCTGTTTTCGTGATATTTAATGCGAAAAAACACGTATTCTGGTGTTTTCAGCACTCCACAGTGCGTATGATATCCAGAACCGGCGATATCTTCGTTTTCGTGGGGTTTCCAACTGAGATATGCATTTCCTACGATAATCTTGGTGATTCTTCCGTGAGAAGTATGCAGAATAACCGAAATCGCAGTTTTCGTGATATTTTATGCGAAAAAACACGTATTCTGGTGTTTTCAGCACTCCACAGTGCTTATGATATCCAGAACAGGCGATATATTCGTTTTCGTGGCGTTTCCAGATGAGATGTCCGTTATCTACGATAATCTTGGTGATTCTTACATGAGAAGTATGCAGAATCATCAAAATCGCTGTTTTCGTGATATTTAATGCGAAAAACGAGTATTCTAGTGTTTTCAGCACTCCACAGTGCATATGATATCGAGAACAGGCGATACATTCGTTTTCGTAGGGTTTCCAAATGAGATGTCCGTTATCTACGATAATCTTGGTGATTCTTACGTGAGAAGTATGCAGAATCATCGAAATCGCTGTTTTCGTGATATTTTATGCGAAAAAACACGTATTCTGGTGTTTTCAGCACTCCACAGTGGATATGATATCCAGAACAGGTGCTACATGAGTTTTCGTGGGGTTTCCAAATGAGATGTGCATTATCTACGATAATCTTGGTGATTCTTCCGTGAGAAGTATGCAGAATCACCGAAATCGCAGTTTTCGTGATATTTAATGCGAAAAAACACGTATTCTGGTGTTTTCAGCACTCCACAGTGCATATGATATCCAGAACAGGCGATACATGAGTTTTCGTGGGGTTTCCAAATGAGATGGGCATTATCTACGATAACCTTGGTGATTCTTCCGTGAGAAGTATGCAGAATCACCGAAATCGCTGTTTTCGTGATATTTAATGCGAAAAAACACGTATTCTGGTGTTTTCAGCACTCCACAGTGCATATGATATCCAGAACAGGCGATACATGAGTTTTCGTGGGGTTTCCAAATGAGATGTGCATTATCTACGATAATCTTGGTGATTCTTCCGTGAGAAGTATGCAGAATCACCGAAATCGCAGTTTTCGTGATATTTAATGCGAAAAAACACGTATTCTGGTGTTTTCAGCACTCCACAGTGCATATGATATCCATAACAGGCGATACATTCGTTTTCGTGGGGTTTCCAAATGAGATGGGCATTATCTACGATAATCTTGGTGATTCTTCCGTGAGAAGTATGCAGAATCACCGAAATCGCAGTTTTCGTGATATTTAATGCGAAAAAACACGTATTCTGTTGTTTTCAGCACTCCAGAGTGCGTATGATATCCAGAACAGGCGATATAATCGTTTTCGTGGGGTTTCCAAATGAGATGTGCGTTATCTTCGATAATCTTGGTGATTCTTACGTGAGAAGTATGCAGAATCACCGAAATCGCTGTTTTCGTGATATTTAATGCGAAAAAACACGTATTCTGGTGTTTTCAGCACTCCACAGTGCGTATGATATCCAGATCCGGCGATATCTTCGTTTTCGTGGGGTTTCCAACTGAGATATGCATTTTCTACGATAATCTTGGTGATTCTTCCGTGAGAAGTATGCAGAATAACCGAAATCGCAGTTTTCGTGATATTTTATGCGAAAAAACACGTATTCTGGTGTTTTCAGCACTCCACAGTGCATATGATATCCAGAACAGGCGATATATTCGTTTTCGTGGGGTTTCCAGATGAGATGTCCGTTATCTACGATAATCTTGGTGATTCTTACATGAGAAGTATGCAGAATCATCGAAATCGCTGTTTTCGTGATATTTAATGCGAAAAACGAGTATACTAGTGTTTGCAGCACTCCACAGTGCATATGATATCCAGAACAGGCGATATATTCGTTTTCGTGGGGTTTCCAAATGAGATGTGCGTTATCTACGATAATCTTGGTGATTCTTACATGAGAAGTATGCAGAATCATCGAAATCGCTGGTTTCGTGATATTTTATGCGAAAAAACACGTATTCTGGTGTTTTCAGCACTCCACAGTGCATATGATATCCAGAACAGGCGATACATGAGTTTTCGTGGGGTTTCCAAATGAGATGTGCATTATCTACGATAATCTTGGTGATTCTTCCGTGAGAAGTATGCAGAATCACCGAAATCGCAGTTTTCGTGATATTTAATGCGAAAAAACACGTATTCTGGTGTTTTCAGCACTCCACAGTGCGTATGATATCCAGAACAGGCGATATATTCGTTTTCGTGGGGTTTCCAAATGAGATGTGCGTTATCTACGATAATCTTGGTGATTCTTACGTGAGAAGTATGCAGAATCACCGAAATCGCAGTTTTCGTGTTATTTAATGCGAAAAGACACGAATTCTGGTGTTTTCAGCACTGCACAGTGCGTATGATACGCAGAACAGGCGATATCTTCGTTTTCGTGGGGTTTCCAACTGAGATGTGCATTTTCTACGATAATCTCGGTGATTCTTCTGTGAGAAGTATGCAGAATCACCGATATAACATGTTTTCGTGCTACTTAATGCGAAAAAACACGTATTCTGTTGTTTTCAGCACTCCACAGTACGTAGGATACGCAGAACAGGCGATATCTTCGTTTTCGTGGGGTTTCCAACTGAGATGTGCATTTTCTACGATAATCTCGGTGATTCTTCTGTGAGAAGTATGCAAAATCACCAATATAACATGTTTTCGTGCTACTTAATGCGAAAAAACACGTATTCTGTTGTTTTCAGCACTCCACAGTGCGTAGGATACGCAGAACAGGCGATATCTTCGTTTTCGTGGGGTTTCCAAATGAGAAGTGCATTTTCTACGATAATCTCGGTGATTCTTCTGTGAGAAGTATGCAGAATCACCGAAATCGCAGTTTTCGTGATATTTAATGCGAAAAACGAGTATTCTAGTGTTTTCAGCACTCCACAATGCGTATGATATCCAGAACAGGCGATATATTCGTTTTCGTGGGATTTCCAAATGAGATGTGCGTTATCTACGATAATCTTGGTGATTCTTACGTGAGAAGTATGCAGAATCACCGAAATCGCTGTTTTCGTGATATTTAATGCGAAACAACACGTATTCTGGTGTTTTGAGCACTCCACAGTGCGTATGATATCCAGAACGGGCGATATCTTCGTTTGCGTGGGGTTTCCAACTGAGATATGCATTTTCTACGATAATCTAGGTGCTTCTTCTGTGAGAAGTATGCAGAATCACCGAAATCGGAGTTTTCGTGATATTTAATGCGAAAAAACACGTATTCTGGTGTTTTCAGCACTCCACAGTGCGTATGATATCCAGAACAGGCGATATATTCGTTTTCGTGGGGTTTCCAAATGAGATGTGCGTTATCTATGATAATCTTGGTGATTCTTACGTGAGAAGTATGCAGAATCACCGAAATCGCAGTTTTCGTGATATTTAATGCGAAAAAACACGTATTCTGGTGTTTTCAGCACTCCACAGTGCATATGATATCCAGAACAGGCGATACATTCGTTTTCGTGGGGTTTCCAAATGAGATGTGCATTATCTACGATAATCTTGGTGATTCTTCCGTGAGAAGAAGGCAGAATCACCGAAATCGCAGTTTTCGTGATAGTTAATGCGAAAAAACACGTATTCTGGTGTTTTCAGCACTCCACAGTGCGTATGATATCCAGAACAGGCGATATATTCGTTTTCGTGGGGTTTCCAAATGAGATGTGCGTTATCTACGATAATCTTGGTGATTCTTACGTGAGAAGTATGCAGAATCACCGAAATCGCAGTTTTCGTGATATTTAATACGAAAAAACACGTATTCTGGTGTTTTCAGCACTCCACAGTGCGTATGATATCCAGAACAGGCGATACATTCGTTTTCGTGGGGTTTCCAAATGAGATGTGCGTTATCTACGATAATCTTGGTGATTCTTCCGTGAGAAGTATGCAGAATCACCGAAATCGCTGTTTTCGTGATATTTAATGCGAAAAACGAGTATTCTAGTGTTTTCAGTACTCCACAGTGCATATGATATCCAGAACAGGCGATACATGAGTTTTCGTGGGGTTTCCAAATGAGATGTGCATTATCTACGATAATCTTGGTGATTCTTCCGTGATAAGTATGCAGAATCACCGAAATCGCAGTTTTCGTGATATTTAATGCGAACAAACACGTATTCTGGTGTTTTCAGCACTCCACAGTGCGTATGATATCGAGAACAGGCGATATATTCGTTTTCGTGGGGTTTCCAAATGAGATGTCCGTTATCTACGATAATCTTGGTGATTCTTACATGAGAAGTATGCAGAATCATCGAAATCGCTGTTTTCGTGATATTTTATGCGAAAAAACACGTATTCTGGTGTTTTTAGCACTCCACAGTGCATATGATATCCAGAACAGGCGATACATTCGTTTTCGTGGGGTTTCCAAATGAGATGGGCATTATCTACGATAATCTTGGTGATTCTTCCGTGAGAAGTATGCAGAATCACCGAAATCGCTGTTTTCGTGATATTTAATGCGAAAAAACACGTATTCTGGTATTTTCAGCACTCCACAGTGCGTATGATATCCAGAACCGGCGATATCTTCGTTTGCGTGGGGTTTCCAACTGAGATATGCATTTTCTACGATAATCTAGGTGCTTCTTCTGTGAGAAGTATGCAGAATCACCGAAATTGGAGTTTTCGTGATATTTAATGCGAAAAAACACGTATTCTGGTGTTTTCAGCACTCCACAGTGCGTATGATATCCAGAACAGGCGATATATTCGGTTTCGTGGGGTTTCCAAATGAGATGTGCGTTATCTACGATAATCTTGGTGATTCTTACGTGAGAAGTATGCAGAATCACCGAAATCGCTGTTTTCGTGATATTTAATGCGAAAAAACACGTATTCTGGTGTTTTCAGCACTCCACAGTGCGTATGATATCCAGAACCGGCGATATCTTCGTTTTCGTGGGGTTTCCAACTGAGATATGCATTTTCTACGATAATCTCGGTGATTCTTCCGTGAGAAGTATGCAGAATAACCAAAATCGCAGTTTTCGTGATATTTTATGCGAAAAAACACGTATTCTGGTGTTTTCAGCACTCCACAGTGCTTATGATATCCAGAACAGGCGATATATTCGTTTTCGTGGGGTTTCCAGATGAGATGTCCGTTATCTACGATAATCTTGGTGATTCTTACATGAGAAGTATGCAGAATCATCAAAATCGCTGTTTTCGTGATATTTAATGCGAAAAACGAGTATTCTAGTGTTTTCAGCACTCCACAGTGCATATGATATCGAGAACAGGCGATACATTCGTTTTCGTGGGGTTTCCAAATGAGATGTCCGTTATCTACGATAATCTTGGTGATTCTTACATGAGAAGTATGCAGAATCATCGAAATCGCTGTTTTCGTGATATTTTATGCGAAAAAACACGTATTCTGGTGTTTTCAGCACTCCACAGTGCATATGATATCCAGAACAGGCGATACATGAGTTTTCGTGGGGTTTCCAAATGAGATGTGCATTATCTACGATAATCTTGGTGATTCTTCCGTGAGAAGTATGCAGAATCACCGAAATCGCAGTTTCCGTGATATTTAATGCGAAAAAACACGTATTCTGGTGTTTTCAGCACTCCACAGTGCGTATGATATCCAGAACAGGCGATATATTCGTTTTCGTGGGGTTTCCAAATGAGATGTGCGTTATCTACGATAATCTTGGTGATTCTTACGTGAGAAGTATGCAGAATCACCGAAATCGCAGTTTTCGTGTTATTTAATGCGAAAAGACACGAAATCTGGTGTTTTCAGCACTGCACAGTGCGTATGATACGCAGAACAGGCGATATCTTCGTTTTCGTGGGGTTTCCATCTGAGATGTGCATTTTCTACGATAATCTCGGTGATTCTTCTGTGAGAAGTATGCAGAATCACCGATATAACATGTTGTCGTGCTACTTAATGCGAAAAAACACGTATTCTGTTGTTTTCAGCACTCCACAGTGCGTAGGATACGCAGAACAGGCGATATCTTCGTTTTCGTGGGGTTTCCAACTGAGATGTGCATTTTCTACGATAATCTCGGTGATTCTTCTGTGAGAAGTATGCAAAATCACCAATATAACATGTTTTCGTGCTACTTAATGCGAAAAAACACGTATTCTGTTGTTTTCAGCACTCCACAGTGCGTAGGATACGCAGAACAGGCGATATCTTCGTTTTCGTGGGGTTTCCAAATGAGAAGTGCATTTTCTACGATAATCTCGGTGATTCTTCCGTGAGAAGTATGCAGAATCACCGAAATCGCAGTTTTCGTGATATTTAATGCGAAAAACGAGTATTCTAGTGTTTTCAGCACTCCACAGTGCGTATGATATCCAGAACAGGCGATATATTCGTTTTCGTGGGATTTCCAAATGAGATGTGCGTTATCTACGATAATCTTGGTGATTCTTACGTGAGAAGTATGCAGAATCACCGAAATCGCTGTTTTCGTGATATTTAATGCGAAACAACACGTATTCTGGTGTTTTGAGCACTCCACAGTGCGTATGATATCCAGAACCGGCGATATCTTCGTTTGCGTGGGGTTTCCAACTGAGATATGCATTTTCTACGATAATCTAGGTGCTTCTTCTGTGAGAAGTATGCAGAATCACCGAAATCGGAGTTTTCGTGATATTTAATGCGAAAAAACACGTATTCTGGTGTTTTCAGCACTCCACAGTGCGTATGATATCCAGAACAGGCGATATATTCGTTTTCGTGGGGTTTCCAAATGAGATGTGAGTTATCTACGATAATCTTGGTGATTCTTACGTGAGAAGTATGCAGAATCACCGAAATCGCAGTTTTCGTGATATTTAATGCGAAAAAACACGTATTCTGGTGTTTTCAGCACTCCACAGTGCATATGATATCCAGAACAGGCGATGCATTCGTTTTCGTGGGGTTTCCAAATGAGATGTGCATTATCTACGATAATCTTGGTGATTCTTCCGTGAGAAGAAGGCAGAATCACCGAAATCGCAGTTTTCGTGATATTTAATGCGAAAAAACACGTATTCTGGTGTTTTCAGCACTCCACAGTGTGTATGATATCCAGAACAGGCGATATATTCGTTTTCGTGGGGTTTCCAAATGAGATGTGCGTTATCTACGATAATCTTGGTGATTCTTACGTGAGAAGTATGCAGAATCACCGAAATCGCAGTTTTCGTGATATTTAATACGAAAAAACACGTATTCTGGTGTTTTCAGCACTCCACAGTGCGTATGATATCCAGAACAGGCGATACATTCGTTTTCGTGGGGTTTCCAAATGAGATGTGCGTTATCTACGATAATCTTGGTGATTCTTACGTGATAAGTATGCAGAATCACCGAAATCGCAGTTTTCGTGATATTTAATGCGAAAAAACACGTATTCTGGTGTTTTCAGCACTCCACAGTGCGTATGATATCGAGAACAGGCGATATATTCGTTTTCGTGGGGTTTCCAAATGAGATGTCCGTTATCTACGATAATCTTGGTGATTCTTACATGAGAAGTATGCAGAATCATCGAAATCGCGGTTTTCGTGATATTTTATGCGAAAAAACACGTATTCTGGTGTTTTTAGCACTCCACAGTGCATATGATATCCAGAACAGGCGATACATTCGTTTTCGTGGGGTTTCCAAATGAGATGGGCATTATCTACGATAATCTTGGTGATTCTTCCGTGAGAAGTATGCAGAATCACCGAAATCGCTGTTTTCGTGATATTTAATGCGAAAAAACACGTATTCTGGTATTTTCAGCACTCCACAGTGCGTATGATATCCAGAACCGGCGATATCTTCGTTTGCGTGGGGTTTCCAACTGAGATATGCATTTTCTACGATAATCTAGGTGCTTCTTCTGTGAGAAGTATGCAGAATCACCGAAATCGGAGTTTTCGTGATATTTAATGCGAAAAAACACGTATTCTGGTGTTTTCAGCACTCCACAGTGCGTATGATATCCAGAACAGGCGATATATTCGTTTTCGTGGGGTTTCCAAATGAGATGTGAGTTATCTACGATAATCTTGGTGATTCTTACGTGAGAAGTATGCAGAATCACCGAAATCGCAGTTTTCGTGATATTTAATGCGAAAAAACACGTATTCTGGTGTTTTCAGCACTCCACAGTGCATATGATATCCAGAACAGGCGATGCATTCGTTTTCGTGGGGTTTCCAAATGAGATGTGCATTATCTACGATAATCTTGGTGATTCTTCCGTGAGAAGAAGGCAGAATCACCGAAATCGCAGTTTTCGTGATATTTAATGCGAAAAAACACGTATTCTGGTGTTTTCAGCACTCCACAGTGTGTATGATATCCAGAACAGGCGATATATTCGTTTTCGTGGGGTTTCCAAATGAGATGTGCGTTATCTACGATAATCTTGGTGATTCTTACGTGAGAAGTATGCAGAATCACCGAAATCGCAGTTTTCGTGATATTTAATACGAAAAAACACGTATTCTGGTGTTTTCAGCACTCCACAGTGCGTATGATATCCAGAACAGGCGATACATTCGTTTTCGTGGGGTTTCCAAATGAGATGTGCGTTATCTACGATAATCTTGGTGATTCTTACGTGAGAAGTATGCAGAATCACCGAAATCGCTGTTTTCGTGATATTTAATGCGAAACAACACGTATTCTGGTGTTTTGAGCACTCCACAGTGCGTATGATATCCAGAACCGGCGATATCTTCGTTTGCGTGGGGTTTCCAACTGAGATATGCATTTTCTACGATAATCTAGGTGCTTCTTCTGTGAGAAGTATGCAGAATCACCGAAATCGGAGTTTTCGTGATATTTAATGCGAAAAAACACGTATTCTGGTGTTTTCAGCACTCCACAGTGCGTAGGATACGCAGAACAGGCGATATCTTCGTTTTCGTGGGGTTTCCAACTGAGATGTGCATTTTCTACGATAATCTCGGTGATTCTTCTGTGAGAAGTATGCAAAATCACCAATATAACATGTTTTCGTGCTACTTAATGCGAAAAAACACGTATTCTGGTGTTTTCAGCACTCCACAGTGTGTATGATATCCAGAACAGGCGATATATTCGTTTTCGTGGGGTTTCCAAATGAGATGTGCGTTATCTACGATAATCTTGGTGATTCTTACGTGAGAAGTATGCAGAATCACCGAAATCGCAGTTTTCGTGATATTTAATACGAAAAAACACGTATTCTGGTGTTTTCAGCACTCCACAGTGCGTATGATATCCAGAACAGGCGATACATTCGTTTTCGTGGGGTTTCCAAATGAGATGTGCGTTATCTACGATAATCTTGGTGATTCTTACGTGAGAAGTATGCAGAATCACCGAAATCGCTGTTTTCGTGATATTTAATGCGAAACAACACGTATTCTGGTGTTTTGAGCACTCCACAGTGCGTATGATATCCAGAACCGGCGATATCTTCGTTTGCGTGGGGTTTCCAACTGAGATATGCATTTTCTACGATAATCTAGGTGCTTCTTCTGTGAGAAGTATGCAGAATCACCGAAATCGGAGTTTTCGTGATATTTAATGCGAAAAAACACGTATTCTGGTGTTTTCAGCACTCCACAGTGCGTAGGATACGCAGAACAGGCGATATCTTCGTTTTCGTGGGGTTTCCAACTGAGATGTGCATTTTCTACGATAATCTCGGTGATTCTTCTGTGAGAAGTATGCAAAATCACCAATATAACATGTTTTCGTGCTACTTAATGCGAAAAAACACGTATTCTGTTGTTTTCAGCACTCCACAGTGCGTAGGATACGCAGAACAGGCGATATCTTCGTTTTCGTGGGGTTTCCAAATGAGAAGTGCATTTTCTACGATAATCTCGGTGATTCTTCTGTGAGAAGTATGCAGAATCACCGAAATCGCAGTTTTCGTGATATTTAATGCGAAAAACGAGTATTCTAGTGTTTTCAGCACTCCACAGTGCGTATGATATCCAGAACAGGCGATATATTCGTTTTCGTGGGATTTCCAAATGAGATGTGCGTTATCTACGATAATCTTGGTGATTCTTACGTGAGAAGTATGCAGAATCACCGAAATCGCTGTTTTCGTGATATTTAATGCGAAACAACACGTATTCTGGTGTTTTGAGCACTCCACAGTGCGTATGATATCCAGAACCGGCGATATCTTCGTTTGCGTGGGGTTTCCAACTGAGATATGCATTTTCTACGATAATCTAGGTGCTTCTTCTGTGAGAAGTATGCAGAATCACCGAAATCGGAGTTTTCGTGATATTTAATGCGAAAAAACACGTATTCTGGTGTTTTCAGCACTCCACAGTGCGTATGATATCCAGAACAGGCGATATATTCGTTTTCGTGGGGTTTCCAAATGAGATGTGAGTTATCTACGATAATCTTGGTGATTCTTACGTGAGAAGTATGCAGAATCACCGAAATCGCAGTTTTCGTGATATTTAATGCGAAAAAACACGTATTCTGGTGTTTTCAGCACTCCACAGTGCATATGATATCCAGAACAGGCGATGCATTCGTTTTCGTGGGGTTTCCAAATGAGATGTGCATTATCTACGATAATCTTGGTGATTCTTCCGTGAGAAGAAGGCAGAATCACCGAAATCGCAGTTTTCGTGATATTTAATGCGAAAAAACACGTATTCTGGTGTTTTCAGCACTCCACAGTGCATATGATATCCAGAACAGGCGATGCATTCGTTTTCGTGGGGTTTCCAAATGAGATGTGCATTATCTACGATAATCTTGGTGATTCTTCCGTGAGAAGAAGGCAGAATCACCGAAATCGCAGTTTTCGTGATATTTAATGCGAAAAAACACGTATTCTGGTGTTTTCAGCACTCCACAGTGCATATGATATCCAGAACAGGCGATGCATTCGTTTTCGTGGGGTTTCCAAATGAGATGTGCATTATCTACGATAATCTTGGTGATTCTTCCGTGAGAAGAAGGCAGAATCACCGAAATCGCAGTTTTCGTGATATTTAATGCGAAAAAACACGTATTCTGGTGTTTTCAGCACTCCACAGTGTGTATGATATCCAGAACAGGCGATATATTCGTTTTCGTGGGGTTTCCAAATGAGATGTGCGTTATCTACGATAATCTTGGTGATTCTTACGTGAGAAGTATGCAGAATCACCGAAATCGCTGTTTTCGTGATATTTAATACGAAAAAACACGTATTCTGGTGTTTTCAGCACTCCACAGTGCGTATGATATCCAGAACCGGCGATATCTTCGTTTGCGTGGGGTTTCCAACTGAGATATGCATTTTCTACGATAATCTAGGTGCTTCTTCTGTGAGAAGTATGCAGAATCACCGAAATCGGAGTTTTCGTGATATTTAATGCGAAAAAACACGTATTCTGGTGTTTTCAGCACTCCACAGTGCGTATGATATCCAGAACAGGCGATATATTCGTTTTCGTGGGGTTTCCAAATGAGAGGTGCGTTATCTACGATAATCTTGGTGTTTCTTACGTGAGAAGTATGCAGAATCACCGAAATCGCAGTTTTCGTGATATTTAATGCGAAAAAACACGTATTCTGGTGTTTTCAGCACTCCACAGTGCATATGATATCCAGAACAGGCGATGCATTCGTTTTCGTGGGGTTTCCAAATGAGATGTGCATTATCTACGATAATCTTGGTGATTCTTCCGTGAGAAGAAGGCAGAATCACCGAAATCGCAGTTTTCGTGATATTTAATGCGAAAAAACACGTATTCTGGTGTTTTCAGCACTCCACAGTGCGTATGATATCCAGAACAGGCGATATATTCGTTTTCGTGGGGTTTCCAAATGAGATGTGCGTTATCTACGATAATCTTGGTGATTCTTACGTGAGAAGTATGCAGCATCACCGAAATCGCAGTTTTCGTGATATTTAATGCGAAAAAACACGTATTCTGGTGTTTTCAGCACTCCACAGTGCGTATGATATCCAGAACAGGCGATATATTCGTTTTCGTGGGGTTTCCAAATGAGATGTGCGTTATCTACGATAATCTTGGTGATTCTTACGTGAGAAGTATGCAGAATCACCGAAATCGCTGTTTTCGTGATATTTAATGCGAAAAAACACGTATTCTGGTGTTTTCAGCACTCCACAGTGCGTATGATATCCAGAACCGGCGATATCTTCGTTTTCGTGGGGTTTCCAACTGAGATATGCATTTTCTACGATAATCTCGGTGATTCTTCCGTGAGAAGTATGCAGAATAACCAAAATCGCAGTTTTCGTGATATTTTATGCGAAAAAACACGTATTCTGGTGTTTTCAGCACTCCACAGTGCTTATGATATCCAGAACAGGCGATATATTCGTTTTCGTGGGGTTTCCAGATGAGATGTCCGTTATCTACGATAATCTTGGTGATTCTTACATGAGAAGTATGCAGAATCATCAAAATCGCTGTTTTCGTGATATTTAATGCGAAAAACGAGTATTCTAGTGTTTTCAGCACTCCACAGTGCATATGATATCGAGAACAGGCGATACATTCGTTTTCGTGGGATTTCCAAATGAGATGTCCGTTATCTACGATAATCTTGGTGATTCTTACGTGAGAAGTATGCAGAATCATCGAAATCGCTGTTTTCGTGATATTTTATGCGAAAAAACACGTATTCTGGTGTTTTCAGCACTCCACAGTGGATATGATATCCAGAACAGGCGATACATGAGTTTTCGTGGGGTTTCCAAATGAGATGTGCATTATCTACGATAATCTTGGTGATTCTTCCGTGAGAAGTATGCAGAATCACCGAAATCGCAGTTTTCGTGATATTTAATGCGAAAAAACACGTATTCTGGTGTTTTCAGCACTCCAGAGTGCGTATGATATCCAGAACAGGCGATATAATCGTTTTCGTGGGGTTTCCAAATGAGATGTGCGTTATCTACGATAATCTTGGTGATTCTTACGTGAGAAGTATGCAGAATCACCGAAATCGCAGTTTTCGTGATATTTAATGCGAAAAAACACGTATTCTGGTGTTTTCAGCACTCCACAGTGCGTATGATATCCAGAACAGGCGATATATTCGTTTTCGTGGGGTTTCCAAATGAGATGTGCGTTATCTACGATAATCTTGGTGATTCTTACATGAGAAGTATGCAGAATCATCGAAATCGCTGGTTTCGTGATATTTTATGCGAAAAAACACGTATTCTGGTGTTTTCAGCACTCCACAGTGCATATGATATCCAGAACAGGCGATACATGAGTTTTCGTGGGGTTTCCAAATGAGATGGGCATTATCTACGATAATCTTGGTGATTCTTCCGTGAGAAGTATGCAGAATCACCGAAATCGCAGTTTTCGTGATATTTAATGCGAAAAAACACGTATTCTGGTGTTTTCAGCACTCCACAGTGCGTATGATATCCAGAACAGGCGATATATTCGTTTTCGTGGGGTTTCCAAATGAGATGTGCGTTAGCTACAATAATCTTGGTGATTCTTACGTGAGAAGTATGCAGAATCACCGAAATCGCTGTTTTCGTGATATTTAATGCGAAAAAACACGTATTCTGGTGTTTTCAGCACTCCACAGTGCGTATGATATCCAGAACCGGCGATATCTTCGTTTTCGTGGGATTTCCAACTGAGATATGCATTTTCTACGATAATCTTGGTGATTCTTCCGTGAGAAGTATGCAGAATCACCGAAATCGCAGTTTTCGTGATATTTAATGCGAAAAAACACGTATTCTGTTGTTTTCAGCACTCCACAGTGCATATGATATCCAGAACAGGCGATACATTCGTTTTCGTGGGGTTTCCAAATGAGATGGGCATTATCTACGATAATCTTGGTGATTCTTCCGTGAGAAGTATGCAGAATCACCGAAATCGCAGTTTTCGTGATATTTAATGCGAAAAAACACGTATTCTGGTGTTTTCAGCACTCCACAGTGCGTATGATATCCAGAACAGGCGATATATTCGTTTTCGTGGGGTTTCCAAATGAGATGTGCGTTATCTACGATAATCTAGGTGATTCTGACGTGAGAAGTATGCAGAATCACCGAAATCGCTGTTTTCGTGATATTTAATGCGCAAAAACACGTAGTCTGGTGTTTTCAGCACTTCACAGTGCGTATGATATGCAGAACCGGCGATATCTTCGTTTCCGTGGGGTTTCCAACTGAGATATGCATTATCTACGATAATCTTGGTGATTCTTCCGTGAGAAGTATGCAGAATCACCGAAATCGCAGTTTTCGTGATATTTAATGCGAAAAAACACGTATTCTCGTGTTTTCATCACTCCACAGTGCGTATGATATCCAGAACAGGCGATATATTCGTTTTCGTGGGGTTTCCAAATGAGATGTGCGTTATCTACGATAATCTTGGTGATTCTTACGTGAGAAGTATGCAGAATCACCGAAATCGCTGTTTTCATGATATTTAATGCGAAAAGACACGTATTCTGGTGTGTTCATCACTTCACAGTGCGTATGATTTGCAGAACCGGCGATATCTTCGTTTTCTTGGGGTTTCCAACTGAGATTTGCATTTTCTACGATAATCTAGGTGCTTCTTCTGTGAGAAGTATGCAGAATCACCGAAATCGGAGTTTTCGTGATATTTAATGCCCAAAAACACGTATTCTGGTGTTTTCAGCACTTCACAGTGCGTATGATATGCAGAACCGGCGATATCTTCGTTTCCGTGGGGTTTCCAACTGAGATATGCATTTTCTACGATAATCTTGGTGATTCTTCCGTGAGAAGTATGCAGAATAACCGAAATCGCAGTTTTCGTGATATTTTATGCGAAAAAACACGTATTCTGTTGTTTTCAGCACTCCACAGTGCATATGATATCCAGAACAGGCGATACATTCGTTTTCGTGGGGTTTCCAAATGAGATGGGCATTATCTACGATAATCTTGGTGATTCTTCCGTGAGAAGTATGCAGAATCACCGAAATCGCAGTTTTCGTGATATTTAATGCGAAAAAACACGTATTCTGGTGTTTTCAGCACTCCACAGTGCGTATGATATCCAGAACAGGCGATATATTCGTTTTCGTGGGGTTTCCAAATGAGATGTGCGTTATCTACGATAATCTAGGTGATTCTTACGTGAGAAGTATGCAGAATCACCGAAATCGCTGTTTTCGTGATATTTAATGCAAAAAAACACGTATTCTGGTGTTTTCAGCACTCCACAGTGCATATGATATCCAGAACCGGCGATATCTTCGTTTTCGTGGGGTTTCCAACTGAGATATGCATTTTCTACGATAATCTAGGTGCTTCTTCTGTGAGAAGTATGCAGAATCACCGAAATCGGAGTTTTCGTGATATTTAATGCGCAAAAACACGTATTCTGGTGTTTTCAGCACTTCACAGTGCGTATGATATGCAGAACCGGCGATATCTTCGTTTCCGTGGGGTTTCCAACTGAGATATGCATTATCTACGATAATCTTGGTGATTCTTCCGTGAGAAGTATGCAGAATCACCGAAATCGCAGTTTTCGTGATATTTAATGCGAAAAAACACGTATTCTCGTGTTTTCATCACTCCACAGTGCGTATGATATCCAGAACAGGCGATATATTCGTTTTCGTGGGGTTTCCAAATGAGATGTGCGTTATCTACGATAATCTTGGTGATTCTTACGTGAGAAGTATGCAGAATCACCGAAATCGCTGTTTTCATGATATTTAATGCGAAAAGACACGTATTCTGGTGTTTTCATCACTTCACAGTGCGTATGATTTGCAGAACCGGCGATATCTTCGTTTTCTTGGGGTTTCCAACTGAGATATGCATTTTCTACGATAATCTAGGTGCTTCTTCTGTGAGAAGTATGCAGAATCACCGAAATCGGAGTTTTCGTGATATTTAATGCCCAAAAACACGTATTCTGGTGTTTTCAGCACTTCACAGTGCGTATGATATGCTGAACCGGCGATATCTTCGTTTCCGTGGGGTTTCCAACTGAGATATGCATTTTCTACGATAATCTTGGTGATTCTTCCGTGAGAAGTATGCAGAATAACCGAAATCGCAGTTTTCGTGATATTTTATGCGAAAAAACACGTATTCGGGTGTTTTCAGCACTCCACAGTGCATATGATATCCAGAACAGGCGACACATTCGTTTTCGTGGGGTTTCCAAATGAGATGTGCATTGTCTACGATAATCTTGGTGATTCTTCCGTGAGAAGTATGCAGAATAACCGAAATCGCAGTTTTCGTGATATTTAATGCGAAAAAACACGTATTCTGGTGTTTTCAGCACTCCACAGTGCGTATGATATCCAGAACAGGCGATATATTCGTTTTCGTGGGATTTCCAAATGAGATATGCGTTATCTACGATAATCTTGGTGATTCTTCTGTGAGAAGTATGCAGAATCACCGAAATCGCAGTTTTCGTGATATTTAATGCGAAAAACGAGTATTCTAGTGTTTTCAGCACTCCACAGTGCGTATGATATCCAGAACAGGCGATATATTCGTTTTCGTGGGGTTTCCAAATCAGATGTGCGTTATCTACGATAATCTTGGTGATTCTTACGTGAGAAGTATGCAGAATCACCGAAATGTCTGTTTTCGTGATATTTAATGCGAAAAAACACGTATTCTGATGTTTTCAGCACTCCACAGTGCATATGATATCCAGAACAGGCGATACATGAGTTTTCGTGGGGTTTCCAAATGAGATGTGCATTATCTACGATAATCTTGGTGATTCTTCCGTGAGAAGTATGCAGAATCACCGAAATCGCAGTTTTCGTGATATTTAATGCGAAAAAACACGTATTCTGGTGTTTTCAGCACTCCACAGTGCCTATGATATCCAGAACAGGCGATACATTCGTTTTCGTGGGGTTTCCAAATGAGATGTGCATTATCTACGATAATCTTGGTGATTCTTCCGTGAGAAGTATGCAGAATCACCGAAATCGCAGTTTTCGTGATATTTCATGCGAAAAAACACGTATTCTGGTGTTTTCAGCACTCCACAGTGCGTATGATATCCAGAACAGGCGATATATTCGTTTTCGTGGGGTTTCCAAATGAGATGTGCGTTATCTACGATAATCTTGGTGATTCTTACGTGAGAAGTATGCAGAATCACCGAAATTGCAGTTTTCGTGATATTTAATGCGAAAAACGAGTATTCTAGTGTTTTCAGAACTCCACAGTGCATATGATATCCAGAACAGGCGATATATTCGTTTTCGTGGGGTTTCCAAATGAGATGTGCGTTATCTACGATAATCTTGGTGATTCTTACGTGAGAAGTATGCAGAATCACCGAAATCGCAGTTTTCGTGATATTTAATGCGAAAAACGAGTTTTCTAGTGTTTTCAGCACTCCACAGTGCATATGATATCCAGAACAGGCGATACATGAGTTTTCGTGGGGTTTCCAAATGAGATGTGCATTATCTACGATAATCTTGGTGATTCTTCCGTGAGAAGTATGCAGAATCACCGAAATCGCAGTTTTCGTGATATTTAATGCGAAAAAACACGTATTCTGGTGTTTTCAGCACTCCACAGTGCCTATGATATCCAGAACAGGCGATACATTCGTTTTCGTGGGGTTTCCAAGTGAGATGTGCATTATCTACGATAATCTTGGTGATTCTTCCGTGAGAAGTATGCAGAATCACCGAAATCGCAGTTTTCGTGATATTTAATGCGAAAAAACACGTATTCTGGTGTTTTCAGCACTCCACAGTGCGGATGATATCCAGAACAGGCGATATATTCGTTTTCGTGGGGTTTCCAAATGAGATGTGCGTTATCTACGATAATCTTGGTGATTCTTACGTGAGAAGTATGCAGAATCACCGAAATCGCAGTTTTCGTGATATTTAATGCGAAAAACGAGTATTCTAGTGTTTTCAGCACTCCACAGTGCATATGATATCCAGAACAGGCGATACATGAGTTTTCGTGGGGTTTCCAAATGAGATGTGCATTATCTACGATAATCTTGGTGATTCTTCCGTGAGAAGTATGCAGAATCCCCGAAATCGCAGTTTTCGTGATATTTCATGCGAAAAAACACGTATTCTAGTGTTTTCAGCACTCCACAGTGCATATGATATCCAGAACAGGCGATACATGAGTTTTCGTGGGGTTTCCAAATGAGATGTGCATTATCTACGATAATCTTGGTGATTCTTCCGCGAGAAGTATTCAGAATCACCGAAATCGCAGTTTTCGTGATATTTAATGCGAAAAAACACGTATTCTGGTGTTTTCAGCACTCCACAGTGCGTATGATATCCAGAACAGGCGATATATTCGTTTTCGTGGGGTTTCCAAATGAGATGTGCGTTATCTACGATAATCTTGGTGATTCTTCCGTGAGAAGTATGCAGAATAACCGAAATCGCAGTTTTCGTGATATTTAATGCGAAAAAACACGTATTCTGGTGTTTTCAGCACTCCACAGTGCGTATGATATCCAGAACATGCGATATATTCGTTTTCGTGGGATTTCCAAATGAGATATGCGTTATCTACGATAATCTTGGTGATTCTTCTGTGAGAAGTATGCAGAATCACCGAAATCGCAGTTTTCGTGATATTTAATGCGAAAAACGAGTATTCTAGTGTTTTCAGCACTCCACAGTGCGTATGATATCCAGAACAGGCGATATATTCGTTTTCGTGGGGTTTCCAAATGAGATGTGCGTTATCTACGATAATCTTGGTGATTCTTACGTGAGACGTATGCAGAATCACCGAAATGTCTGTTTTCGTGATATTTAATGCGAAAAAACACGTATTCAGATGTTTTCAGCACTCCACAGTGCATATGATATCCAGAACAGGCGATACATGAGTTTTCGTGGGGTTTCCAAATGAGATGTGCATTATCTACGATAATCTTGGTGAATCTTCCGTGAGAAGTATGCAGAATCACCGAAATCGCAGTTTTCGTGATATTTCATGCGAAAAAACACGTATTCCAGTTTTTTCAGCACTCCACAGTGCATATGATATCCAGAACAGGCGATACATGAGTTTTCGTGGGGTTTCCAAATGAGATGTGCATTATCTACGATAATCTTGGTGATTCTTCCGTGAGAAGTATGCAGAATCACCGAAATCGCAGTTTTCGTGATATTTCATGCGAAAAAACACGTATTCTGGTGTTTTCAGCACTCCACAGTGCGTATGATATCCAGAACAGGCGATATATTCGTTTTCGTGGGGTTTCCAAATGAGATGTGCGTTATCTACGATAATCTTGGTGATTCTTACGTGAGAAGTATGCAGAATCACCGAAATCGCAGTTTTCGTGATATTTAATGCGAAAAACGAGTATTCTAGTGTTTTCAGCACTCCACAGTGCATATGATATCCAGAACAGGCGATATATTCGTTTTCGTGGGGTTTCCAAATGAGATGTGCGTTATCTACGATAATCTTGGTGATTCTTACGTGAGAAGTATGCAGAATCACCGAAATCGCAGTTTTCGTGATATTTAATGCGAAAAACGAGTATTCTAGTGTTTTCAGCACTCCACAGAGCATATGATATCCAGAACAGGCGATACATGAGTTTTCGTGGGGTTTCCAAATGAGATGTGCATTATCTACGATAATCTTGGTGATTCTTCCGTGAGAAGTATGCAGAATCACCGAAATCGCAGTTTTCGTGATATTTAATGCGAAAAAACACGTATTCTGGTGTTATCAGCACTCCACAGTGCCTATGATATCCAGAACAGGCGATACATTCGTTTTCGTGGGGTTTCCAAGTGAGATGTGCATTATCTACGATAATCTTGGTGATTCTTCCGTGAGAAGTATGCAGAATCACCGAAATCGCAGTTTTCGTGATATTTAATGCGAAAAAACACGTATTCTGGTGTTTTCAGCACTCCACAGTGCGGATGATATCCAGAACAGGCGATATATTCGTTTTCGTGGGGTTTCCAAATGAGATGTGCGTTATCTACGATAATCTTGGTGATTCTTACGTGAGAAGTATGCAGAATCACCGAAATCGCAGTTTTCGTGATATTTAATGCGAAAAACGAGTATTCTAGTGTTTTCAGCACTCCACAGTGCATATGATATCCAGAACAGGCGATACATGAGTTTTCGTGGGGTTTCCAAATGAGATGTGCATTATCTACGATAATCTTGGTGATTCTTCCGTGAGAAGTATGCAGAATCCCCGAAATCGCAGTTTTCGTGATATTTCATGCGAAAAAACACGTATTCTAGTGTTTTCAGCACTCCACAGTGCATATGATATCCAGAACAGGCGATACATGAGTTTTCGTGGGGTTTCCAAATGAGATGTGCATTATCTACGATAATCTTGGTGATTCTTCCGTGAGAAGTATGCAGAATAACCGAAATCGCAGTTTTCGTGATATTTAATGCGAGAAAACACGTATTCTGGTGTTTTCAGCACTCCACAGTGCGTATGATATCCAGAACATGCGATATATTCGTTTTCGTGGGATTTCCAAATGAGATATGCGTTATCTACGATAATCTTGGTGATTCTTCTGTGAGAAGTATGCAGAATCACCGAAATCGCAGTTTTCGTGATATTTAATGCGAAAAACGAGTATTCTAGTGTTTTCAGCACTCCACAGTGCGTATGATATCCAGAACAGGCGATATATTCGTTTTCGTGGGGTTTCCAAATGAGATGTGCGTTATCTACGATAATCTTGGTGATTCTTACGTGAGAAGTATGCAGAATCACCGAAATGTCTGTTTTCGTGATATTTAATGCGAAAAAACACGTATTCAGATGTTTTCAGCACTCCACAGTGCATATGATATCCAGAACAGGCGATACATGAGTTTTCGTGGGGTTTCCAAATGAGATGTGCATTATCTACGATAATCTTGGTGAATCTTCCGTGAGAAGTATGCAGAATCAGCGAAATCGCAGTTTTCGTGATATTTCATGCGAAAAAACACGTATTCCAGTTTTTTCAGCACTCCACAGTGCATATGATATCCAGAACAGGCGATACATGAGTTTTCGTGGGGTTTCCAAATGAGATGTGCATTATCTACGATAATCTTGGTGATTCTTCCGTGAGAAGTATGCAGAATCACCGAAATCGCAGTTTTCGTGATATTTCATGCGAAAAAACACGTATTCTGGTGTTTTCAGCACTCCACAGTGCGTATGATATCCAGAACAGGCGATATATTCGTTTTCGTGGGGTTTCCAAATGAGATGTGCGTTATCTACGATAATCTTGGTGATTCTTACGTGAGAAGTATGCAGAATCACCGAAATCGCAGTTTTCGTGATATTTAATGCGAAAAACGAGTATTCTAGTGTTTTCAGCACTCCACAGTGCATATGATATCCAGAACAGGCGATATATTCGTTTTCGTGGGGTTTCCAAATGAGATGTGCGTTATCTACGATAATCTTGGTGATTCTTACGTGAGAAGTATGCAGAATCACCGAAATCGCAGTTTTCGTGATATTTAATGCGAAAAACGAGTATTCTAGTGTTTTCAGCACTCCACAGAGCATATGATATCCAGAACAGGCGATACATGAGTTTTCGTGGGGTTTCCAAATGAGATGTGCATTATCTACGATAATCTTGGTGATTCTTCCGTGAGAAGTATGCAGAATCACCGAAATCGCAGTTTTCGTGATATTTAATGCGAAAAAACACGTATTCTGGTGTTTTCAGCACTCCACAGTGCCTATGATATCCAGAACAGGCGATACATTCGTTTTCGTGGGGTTTCCAAGTGAGATGTGCATTATCTACGATAATCTTGGTGATTCTTCCGTGAGAAGTATGCAGAATCACCGAAATCGCAGTTTTCGTGATATTTAATGCGAAAAAACACGTATTCTGGTGTTTTCAGCACTCCACAGTGCGGATGATATCCAGAACAGGCGATATATTCGTTTTCGTGGGGTTTCCAAATGAGATGTGCGTTATCTACGATAATCTTGGTGATTCTTACGTGAGAAGTATGCAGAATCACCGAAATCGCAGTTTTCGTGATATTTAATGCGAAAAAACACGTATTCTGGTGTTTTCAGCACTCCACAGTGCGGATGATATCCAGAACAGGCGATATATTCGTTTTCGTGGTGTTTCCAAATGAGATGTGCGTTATCTACGATAATCTTGGTGATTCTTCCGCGAGAAGTATTCAGAATCACCGAAATCGCAGTTTTCGTGATATTTACTGCGAAAAAACACGTATTCTGGTGTTTTCAGCACTCCACAGTGCGTATGATATCCAGAACAGGCGATATATTCGTTTTCGTGGGGTTTCCAAATGAGATGTGCGTTATCTACGATAATCTTGGTGATTCTTCCGTGAGAAGTATGCAGAATAACCGAAATCGCAGTTTTCGTGATATTTAATGCGAAAAACGAGTATTCTAGTGTTTTCAGCACTCCACAGTGCGTATGATATCCAGAACAGGCGATACATGAGTTTTCGTGGGGTTTCCAAATGAGATGTGCATTATCTACGATAATCTTGGTGATTTTTCCGTGAGAAGTATGCAGAATCACCGAAATCGCAGTTTTCGTGATATTTAATGCGAAAAAACACGTATTCTGGTGTTTTCAGCACTCCACAGTGCCTATGATATCCAGAACAGGCGATACATTCGTTTTCGTGGGGTTTCCAAATGAGATGTGCATTATCTACGATAATCTTGGTGATTCTTCCGTGAGAAGTATGCAGAATCACCGAAATCGCAGTTTTCGTGATATTTAATGCGAAAAAACACGTATTCTGGTGTTTTCAGCACTCCACAGTGCGGATGATATCCAGAACAGACGATATATTCGTTTTCGTGGGGTTTCCAAATGAGATGTGCGTTATCTACGATAATCTTGGTGATTCTTACGTGAGAAGTATGCAGAATCACCGAAATCGCAGTTTTCGTGATATTTAATGCGAAAAAACACGTATTCTGGTGTTTTCAGCACTCCACAGTGCGTATGATATCCAGAACCGGCGATATCTTCGTTTTCGTGGGGTTTCCAACTGAGATATGCATTTTCTACGATAATCTAGATGCTTCTTCTCTGAGAAGTATGCAGAATCACCGAAATCGCAGTTTTCGTGATATTTAATGCGAAAAAACACGTATTCTGGTGTTTTCAGCACTCCACAGTGCCTATGATATCCAGAACAGGCGATACATTCGTTTTCGTGGGGTTTCCAAATTAGATGTGCATTATCTACGATAATCTTGGTGATTCTTCCGTGAGAAGTATGCAGAATCACCGAAATCGCAGTTTTCGTGATATTTAATTGCGAAAAAACACGTATTCTGGTGTTTTCAGCACTCCACAGTGCGGATGATATCCAGAACAGGCGATATATTCGTTTTCGTGGGGTTTCCAAATGAGATGTGCGTTATCTACGATAATCTTGGTGATACTTCTGTGAGAAGTATGCAGAATCACCGCAATCGCAGTTTTCGTGATATTTAATGCGAAAAACGAGTATTCTAGTGTTTTCAGCACTCCACAGTGCATATGATATCCAGAACAGGCGATACATGAGTTTTCGAGAGTTTCCAAATGAGATGTGCATTATCTACGATAATCTTGGTGATTCTTCCGTGAGAAGTAGGCAGAACCACCGAAATCGCAGTTTTCGTGATATTTAATGCGAAAAAACACGTATTCTGGTGTTTTCAGCACTCCACAGTGCGTATGATATCCAGAACAGGCGATATATTCGTTTTCGTGGGGTTTCCAAATGAGATGTGCATTATCTACGATAATCTTGGTGATTCTTCCGTGAGAAGTATGCAGAATCACCGAAATCGCAGTTTTCGTGATATTTAATGCGAAAAAACACGTATTCTGGTGTTTTCAGCACTCCACAGTGCGGATGATATCAAGAACAGGCGATATATTCGTTTTCGTGGGGTTTCCAAATGAGATGTGCGTTATCTACGATAATCTTGGTGATTCTTCCGTGAGAAGTATGCAGAATCACCGAAATCGCAGTTTTCGTGATATTTCATGCGAAAAAACACGTATTCTGGTGTTTTCAGCACTCCACAGTGCGTATGCTATCCAGAACAGGCGATATATTCGTTTTCGTGGGGTTTCCAAATGAGATGTCCGTTATCTACGATAATCTTGGTGATTCTTCCGTGAGAAGTATGCAGAATCACCGAAATCGCAGTTTTCGTGATATTTAATGCGAAAAAACACGTATTCTGGTGTTTTCAGCACTCCACAGTGCGGATGATATCCAGAACAGGCGATATATTCGTTTTGGTGGGGTTTCCAAATGAGATGTGCGTTATCTACGATAATCTTGGTGATTCTTACGTGAGAAGTATGCAGAATCACCGAAATCGCAGTTTTCGTGATATTTAATGCGAAAAACGAGTATTCTAGTGTTTTCAGCACTCCACAGTGCATATGATATCCAGAACAGGCGATACATGAGTTTTCGTGGGGTTTCCAAATGAGATGTGCATTATCTACGATAATCTTGGTGATTCTTCCGTGAGAAGTATGCAGAATCACCGAAATCGCAGTTTTCGTGATATTTAATGCGAAAAAACACGTATTCTGGTGTTTTCAGCACTCCACAGTGCGGATGATATCCAGAACAGGCGATATATTCGTTTTCGTGGGGTTTCCGAATGAGATGTGCGTTATTTACGATAATCTTGGTGATTCTTACGTGAGAAGTATGCAGAATCACCGAAATCGCAGTTGTCGTGATATTTAATGCGAAAAAACACGTATTCTGGTGTTTACAGCACTCCACAGTGCGTATGATATCCAGAACCGGCGATATCTTCGTTTTCGTGGGGTTACCAACTGAGATATGCATTTTCTACGATAATCTTGGTGATTCTTCCGTGAGAAGTATGCAGAATCACCGAAATCGCAGTTTTCGTGATATTTAATGCGAAAAAACACGTATTCTGGTGTTTTCAGCACTCCACAGTGCCTATTATATCCAGAACAGGCGATACATTCGTTTTCGTGGGGTTTCCAAATGAGATGTGCATTATCTACGATAATCTTGGTGATTCTTCCGTGAGAAGTATGCAGAATCACCGAAATCGCAGTTTTCGTGATATTTAATGCGAAAAAACACGTATTCTGGTGTTTTCAGCACTCCACAGTGCGGATGATATCCAGAACAGGCCATATATTCGTTTTCGTGGGGTTTCCAAATGAGATGTGCGTTATCTACGATAATCTTGGTGATTCTTACGTGAGAAGTATGCAGAATCACCGAAATCGCAGTTTTCGTGATATTTAATGCGAAAAACGAGTATTCTAGTGTTTTCAGCACTCCACAGTGCATATGATATCCAGAACAGGCGATACATGAGTTTTCGTGGGGTTTCCAAATGAGATGTGCATTATCTACGATAATCTTGGTGATTCTTCCGTGAGAAGTATGCAGAATCACCGAAATCGCAGTTTTCGTGATATTTAATGCGAAAAAACACGTATTCTGGTGTTTTCAGCACTCCACAGTGCGTATGATATCCAGAACCGGCGATATCTTCGTTTTCGTGGGGTTTCCAACTGAGATATGCATTTTCTACGATAATCTTGGTGATTCTTCCGTGAGAAGTATGCAGAATAACCGAAATCGCAGTTTTCGTGATATTTTATGCGAAAAAACACGTATTCTGGTGTTTTCAGCACTCCACAGTGCGTATGATATCCAGAACAGGCGATATATTCGTTTTGGTGGGATTTCCAAATGAGATATGTGTTATCTACGATAATCTTGGTGATTCTTCTGTGAGAAGTATGCAGAATCACCGAAACCGCAGTTTTCGTGATATTTAATGCGAAAAACGAGTATTCTAGTGTTTTCAGCACTCCACAGTGCATATGATATTCAGAACAGGCGATACATTCGTTTTCGTGGGGTTTCCAAATGAGATGTGCATCATCTACGATAATTTTGGTGATTCTTTTGTGAGAAGTATGCAGAATCACCGAAATCGCAGTTTTCGTGATATTTAATGCGAAAAAACACGTATTCTGGTGTTTTCAGCACTCCACAGTGCGTATGATATCCAGAACAGGCGATATATTCGTTTTCGTGGGGTTTCCAAATGAGATGTGCGTTATCTACGATAATCTTGGAGATTCTTACGTGAGAAGTATGCAGAACCACCGAAATGTCTGTTTTCGTGATAATTAATGCGAAAAAACACGTATTCTGATGTTTTCAGCACTCCACAGTGCATATGATATCCAGAACAGGCGATACATGCGTTTTCGTGGGGTTTCCAAATGAGATGTGCATTATCTACGATAATCTTGGTGATTCTTCCGTGAGAAGTATGCAGAATCACCGAAATCGCAGTTTTCGTGATATTTAATGCGAAAAAACACGTATTCTGGTGTTTTCAGCACAACACAGTGCCTATGATATCCAGAACAGGCGATACATTCGTTTTCGTGGGGTTTCCAAATGAGATGTGCATTATCTACGATAATCTTAGTGATTCTTCCGTGAGAAGTATGCAGAATCACCGAAATCGCAGTTTTCGTGATATTTAATGCGAAAAAACACGTATTCTGGTGTTTTCAGCACTCCACAGTGCGGATGATATCCAGAACAGGCGATATATTCGTTTTCGTGGGGTTTCCAAATGAGATGTGCGTTATTTACGATAATCTTGGTGATTCTTACATGAGAAGTATGCAGAATCACCGAAATCGCAGTTTTCGTGATATTTAATGCGAAAAAACATGTATTCTGGTGTTTACAGCACTCCACAGTGCGTATGATATCCAGAACCGGCGATATCTTCGTTTTCGTGGGGTTACCAACTGAGATATGCATTTTCTACGATAATCTTGGTGATTCTTCCGTGAGAAGTATGCAGAATCACCGAAATCGCAGTTTTCGTGATATTTAATGCGAAAAAACACGTATTCTGGTGTTTTCAGCACTCCACAGTGCGTATGATATCCAGAACAGGCGATATATTCGTTTTCGTGGGATTTCCAAATGAGATATGCGTTATCTACGATAATCTTGGTGATTCTTCTGTGAGAAGTATGCAGAATCACCGAAATCGCAGTTTTCGTGATATTTAATGCGAAAAACGAGTATTCTAGTGTTTTCAGCACTCCACAGTGCATATGATATCCAGAACAGGCGTTACATTCGTTTTCGTGGGGTTTCCAAATGAGATGTGCATTATCTACGATAATCTTGGTGATTCTTTCGTGAGAAGTATGCAGAATCACCGAAATCGCAGTTTTCGTGATATTTAATGCGAAAAAACACGTATTCTGGTGTTTTCAGCACTCCACAGTGCGTATGATATCCAGAACAGGCGATATATTCGTTTTCGTGGGGTTTCCAAATGAGATGTGCGTTATCTACGATAATCTTGGTGATTCTTACGTGAGAAGTATGCAGAATCACCGAAATGTCTGTTTTCGAGATATTTAATGCGAAAAAACACGTATTCTGATGTTTTCACCACTCCACAGTGCATATGATATCCAGAACAGGCGATACATGCGTTTTCGTGGGGTTTCCAAATGAGATGTGCATTATCTACGATAATCTTGGTGATTCTTCCGTGAGAAGTATGCAGAATCACCGAAATCGCAGTTTTCGTGATATTTAATGCGAAAAAACACGTATTCTGCTGTTTTCAGCACTCCACAGTGCGTCTGATATCCAGAACAGGCGATATATTCGTTTTCGCGGGGTTTCCAAATGAGATGTCCGTTATCTACGATAATCTTGGTGATTCTTACGTGAGAAGTATGCAGAATCATCGAAATCGCTGTTTTCGTGATATTTAATGCGAAAAAACACGTATTCTGGTGTTTTCAGCACTGCACAGTGCATATGATATCCAGAACAGGCGATACATGCGTTTTCGTGGGGTTTCCAAATGAGATGTGCATTATCTACGATAATCTTGGTGATTCTTCCGTGAGAAGTATGCAGAATCACGAAATCGCAGTTTTCGTGATATTTAATGCGAAAAACGAGTATTCTAGTGTTTTCAGCACTCCACAGTGCATATGATATCCAGAACAGGCGTTACATTCGTTTTCGTGGGGTTTCCAAATGAGATGTGCATTATCTACGATAATCTTGGTGATTCTTTCGTGAGAAGTATGCAGAATCACCGAAATCGCAGTTTTCGTGATATTTAATGCGAAAAAACACGTATTCTGGTGTTTTCAGCACTCCACAGTGCGTATGATATCCAGAACAGGCGATATATTCGTTTTCGTGGGGTTTCCAAATGAGATGTGCGTTATCTACGATAATCTTGGTGATTCTTACGTGAGAAGTATGCAGAATCACCGAAATGTCTGTTTTCGAGATATTTAATGCGAAAAAACACGTATTCTGATGTTTTCACCACTCCACAGTGCATATGATATCCAGAACAGGCGATACATGCGTTTTCGTGGGGTTTCCAAATGAGATGTGCATTATCTACGATAATCTTGGTGATTCTTCCGTGAGAAGTATGCAGAATCACCGAAATCGCAGTTTTCGTGATATTTAATGCGAAAAAACACGTATTCTGCTGTTTTCAGCACTCCACAGTGCGTCTGATATCCAGAACAGGCGATATATTCGTTTTCGCGGGGTTTCCAAATGAGATGTCCGTTATCTACGATAATCTTGGTGATTCTTACGTGAGAAGTATGCAGAATCATCGAAATCGCTGTTTTCGTGATATTTAATGCGAAAAAACACGTATTCTGGTGTTTTCAGCACTGCACAGTGCATATGATATCCAGAACAGGCGATACATGCGTTTTCGTGGGGTTTCCAAATGAGATGTGCATTATCTACGATAATCTTGGTGATTCTTCCGTGAGAAGTATGCAGAATCACGAAATCGCAGTTTTCGTGATATTTAATGCGAAAAAACACGTATTCTGGTGTTTTCAGCACTCCACAGTGCGGATGATATCCAGAACAGGCGATATATTCGTTTTCGTGGGGTTTCCATCTGAGATATGTATTTTCTACGATAATCTAGGTGCTTCTTCTGTGAGAAGTATGCAGAATCACCGAAATCGGAGTTTTCGTGATATTTAATGCGCAAAAACACGTATTCTGGTGTTTTCAGCACTTCACAGTGCGTATGATATGCAGAACCGAAGATATCTTCGTTTTCGTGGGGTTTCCAACTGAGATATGCATTTTCTACGATAATCTTGGTGATTCTTCCGTGAGAAGTATGCAGAATAACCGAAATCGCAGTTTTCGTGATATTTAATGCGAAAAAACACGTATTCTGGTGTTTTCAGCACTCCACAGTGCGTATGATATCCAGAACAGGCGATGTATTCGTTTTCGTGGGATTTCCAAATGAGATATGCGTTATCTACGATAATCTTGGTGATTCTTCTGTGAGAAGTATGCAGAATCACCGAAATCGCAGTTTTCGTGATATTTAATGCGAAAAACGAGTATTCTAGTGTTTTCAGCACTCCACAGTGCATATGATATCCAGAACAGGCGATACATTCGTTTTCGTGGGGTTTCCAAATGAGATGTGCATTATCTACGATAATCTTGGTGATTCTTTCGTGAGAAGTATGCAGAATCACCGAAATCGCAGTTTTCGTGATATTTAATGCGAAAAAACACGTATTCTGGTGTTTTCAGCACTCCACAGTGCGTATGATATCCAGAACAGGCGATATATTCGTTTTCGTGGGGTTTCCAAATGAGATGTGCGTTATCTACGATAATCTTGGTGATTCTTACGTGAGAAGTATACAGAATCACCGAAATGTCTGTTTTCGAGATATTTAAAGCGAAAAAACACGTATTCTGATGTTTTCACCACTCCACAGTGCATATGATATCCAGAACAGGCGATACATTCGTTTTCGTGGGGTTTCCAAATGAGATGTGCATTATCTACGATAATCTTGGTGATTCTTCCGTGAGAAGTATGCAGAATCACCGAAATGTCTGTTTTCGAGATATTTAAAGCGAAAAAACACGTATTCTGATGTTTTCACCACTCCACAGTGCATATGATATCCAGAACAGGCGATACATTCGTTTTCGTGGGGTTTCCAAATGAGATGTGCATTATCTACGATAATCTTGGTGATTCTTCCGTGAGAAGTATGCAGATTCACCGAAATCGCAGTTTTCGTGATATTTAATGCGAAAAACGAGTATTCTAGTGTTTTCAGCACTCCACAGTGCATATGATATCCAGAACAGGCGATACATGAGTTTTCGTGGGGTTTCCAAATGAGATGTGCATTATCTACGATAATCTTGGTGATTCTTCCGTGAGAAGTATGCAGAATCACCGAAATCGCAGTTTTCGTGATATTTAATGCGAAAAAACACGTATTCTGGTGTTTTCAGCACTCCACAGTGCGTATGATATCCAGAACCGGCGATATCTTCGTTTTCGTGGGGTTTCCAACTGAGATATGCATTTTCTACGATAATCTTGGTGATTCTTCCGTGAGAAGTATGCAGAATAACCGAAATCGCAGTTTTTGTGATATTTTATGCGAAAAAACACGTATTCTGGTGTTTTCAGCACTCCACAGTGCATATGATATCCAGAACAGGCGACACATTCGTTTTCGTGGGGTTTCCAAATGAGATGTGCATTGTCTACGATAATCTTGGTGATTCTTCCTTGAGAAGTATGCAGAATAACCGAAATCGCAGTTTTCGTGATATTTAATGCGAAGAAACACGTATTCTGGTGTTTTCAGCACTCCACAGTGCGTATGATATCCAGAACAGGCGATATATTCGTTTTGGTGGGATTTCCAAATGAGATATGCGTTATCTACGATAATCTTGGTGATTCTTCTGTGAGAAGTATGCAGAATCACCGAAATCGCAGTTTTCGTGATATTTAATGCGAAAAACGAGTATTCTAGTGTTTTCAGCACTCCACAGTGCATATGATATTCAGAACAGGCGATACATTCGTTTTCGTGGGGTTTCCAAATGAGATGTGCATTATCTACGATAATTTTGGTGATTCTTTTGTGAGAAGTATGCAGAATCACCGAAATCGCAGTTTTCGTGATATTTAATGCGAAAAAACACGTATTCTGGTGTTTTCAGCACTCCACAGTGCGTATGATATCCAGAACAGGCGATATATTCGTTTTCGTGGGGTTTCCAAATGAGATGTGCGTTATCTACGATAATCTTGGTGATTCTTACGTGAGAAGTATGCAGAACCACCGAAATGTCTGTTTTCGTGATATTTAATGCGAAAAAACACGTATTCTGATGTTTTCAGCACTCCACAGTGCATATGATATCCAGAACAGGCGATACATGCGTTTTCGTGGGGTTTCCAAATGAGATGTGCATTATCTACGATAATCTTGGTGATTCTTCCGTGAGAAGTATGCAGAATCACCGAAATCGCAGTTTTCGTGATATTTAATGCGAAAAAACACGTATTCTGGTGTTTTCAGCACAACACAGTGCCTATGATATCCAGAACAGGCGATATATTCGTTTTCGTGGGGTTTCCAAATGAGATGTGCATTTTCTACGATAATCTCGGTGATTCTTCTGTGAGAAGTATGCAGAATCACCGAAATCGCAGTTTTCGTGATATTTAATACGAAAAACGAGTATTCTAGTGTTTTCAGCACTCCACAGTGCATATGATATCCAGAACAGGCGATACATGAGTTTTCGTGGGGTTTCCAAATGAGATGTGCATTATCTACGATAATTTTGGTGATTCTTCCGTGAGAAGTATGCAGAATCACCGAAATCGCAGTTTTCGTGATATTTAATGCGAAAAAGCACGTATTCTGGTGTTTTCAGCACCCCACAGTGCGTATGATATCCAGAACAGGCGATATATTCGTTTTCGTGGGGTTTCCAAATGAGATGTCCGTTATCTACGATAATCTTGGTTATTCTTACGTGAGAAGTATGCAGAATCACCGAAATCGCAGTTTTCGTGATATTTAATGCGAAAAAACACGTATTCTGGTGTTTTCAGCACTCCACAGTGCGTATGATATCCAGAACAGGCGATATCTTCGTTTTCGTGGGGTTACCAACTGAGATATGCATTTTCTACGATAATCTTGGTGATTCTTCTGTGAGAAGTATGCAGAATCACCGAAATCGCAGTTTTCGTGATATTTAATGCGAAAAACGAGTATTCTAGTGTTTTCAGCACTCCACAGTGCATATGATATCCAGAACAGGCGATACATTCGTTTTCGTGGGGTTTCCAAATGAGATGTGCATTATCTACAATAATCTTGGTGATTCTTTCGTGAGAAGTATGCAGAATCACCGAAATCGCAGTTTTCGTGATATTTAATGCGAAAAAACACGTATTCTGGTGTTTTCAGCACTCCACAGTGCGTATGATATCCAGAACAGGCGATATATTCGTTTTCGTGGGGTTTCCAAATGAGATGTGCGTTATCTACGATAATCTTGGTGATTCTTACGTGAGAAGTATGCAGAATCACCGAAATGTCTGTTTTCGAGATATTTAATGCGAAAAAACACGTATTCTGATGTTTTCACCACTCCACAGTGCATATGATATCCAGAACAGGCGATACATGCGTTTTCGTGGGGTTTCCAAATGAGATGTGCATTATCTACGATAATCTTGGTGATTCTTCCGTGAGAAGTATGCAGAATCACCGAAATCGCAGTTTTCGTGATATTTAATGCGAAAAAACACGTATTCTGGTGTTTTCAGCACTCCACAGTGCGTCTGATATCCAGAACAGGCGATATATTCGTTTTCGTGGGGTTTCCAAATGAGATGTCCGTTATCTACGATAATCTTGGTGATTCTTACGTGAGAAGTATGCAGAATCACCGAAATCGCTGTTTTCGTGATATTTAATGCGAAAAAACACGTATTCTGGTGTTTTCAGCACTCCACAGTGCATATGATATCCAGATCAGGCGATACATGCGTTTTCGTGGGGTTTCCAAATGAGATGTGCATTATCTACGATAATCTTGGTGATTCTTCCGTGAGAAGTATGCAGAATCACGAAATCGCAGTTTTCGTGATATTTAATGCGACAAAACACGTATTCTGGTGTTTTCAGCACTCCACAGTGCGGATGATATCCAGAACAGGCGATATATTCGTTTTCGTGGGGTTTCCAACTGAGATATGTATTTTCTACGATAATCTAGGTGCTTCTTCTGTGAGAAGTATGCAGAATCACCGAAATCGGAGTTTTCGTGATATTTAATGCGCAAAAACACGTATTCTGGTGTTTTCAGCACTTCACAGTGCGTATGATATGCAGAACCGAAGATATCTTCGTTTTCGTGGGGTTTCCAACTGAGATATGCATTTTCTACGATAATCTTGGTGATTCTTCCGTGAGAAGTATGCAGAATCACCGAAATCGCAGTTTTCGTGATATTTAATGCGAAAAAACACGTATTCTGGTGTTTTCAGCACTCCACAGTGCGTATGATATCCAGAACAGGCGATATCTTCGTTTTCGTGGGGTTACCAACTGAGATATGCATTTTCTACGATAATCTTGGTGATTCTTCTGTGAGAAGTATGCAGAATCACCGAAATCGCAGTTTTCGTGATATTTAATGCGAAAAACGAGTATTCTAGTGTTTTCAGCACTCCACAGTGCATATGATATCCAGAACAGGCGATACATTCGTTTTCGTGGGGTTTCCAAATGAGATGTGCATTATCTACAATAATCTTGGTGATTCTTTCGTGAGAAGTATGCAGAATCACCGAAATCGCAGTTTTCGTGATATTTAATGCGAAAAAACACGTATTCTGGTGTTTTCAGCACTCCACAGTGCGTATGATATCCAGAACAGGCGATATATTCGTTTTCGTGGGGTTTCCAAATGAGATGTGCGTTATCTACGATAATCTTGGTGATTCTTACGTGAGAAGTATGCAGAATCACCGAAATGTCTGTTTTCGAGATATTTAATGCGAAAAAACACGTATTCTGATGTTTTCACCACTCCACAGTGCATATGATATCCAGAACAGGCGATACATGCGTTTTCGTGGGGTTTCCAAATGAGATGTGCATTATCTACGATAATCTTGGTGATTCTTCCGTGAGAAGTATGCAGAATCACGAAATCGCAGTTTTCGTGATATTTAATGCGACAAAACACGTATTCTGGTGTTTTCAGCACTCCACAGTGCGGATGATATCCAGAACAGGCGATATATTCGTTTTCGTGGGGTTTCCAACTGAGATATGTATTTTCTACGATAATCTAGGTGCTTCTTCTGTGAGAAGTATGCAGAATCACCGAAATCGGAGTTTTCGTGATATTTAATGCGCAAAAACACGTATTCTGGTGTTTTCAGCACTTCACAGTGCGTATGATATGCAGAACCGAAGATATCTTCGTTTTCGTGGGGTTTCCAACTGAGATATGCATTTTCTACGATAATCTTGGTGATTCTTCCGTGAGAAGTATGCAGAATAACCGAAATCGCAGTTTTCGTGATATTTAATGCGAAAAAACACGTATTCTGGTGTTTTCAGCACTCCACAGTGCGTATGATATCCAGAACAGGCGATATATTCGTTTTCGTGGGATTTCCAAATGAGATATGCGTTATCTACGATAATCTTGGTGATTCTTCTGTGAGAAGTATGCAGAATCACCGAAATCGCAGTTTTCGTGATATTTAATGCGAAAAACGAGTATTCTAGTGTTTTCAGCACTCCACAGTGCATATGATATCCCGAACAGGCGATACATTCGTTCTCGTGGGGTTTCCAAATGAGATGTGCATTATCTACGATAATCTTGGTGATTCTTTTGTGAGAAGTATGCAGAATCACCGAAATCGCAGTTTTCGTGATATTTAATGCGAAAAAACACGTATTCTGGTGTTTTCAGCACTCCACAGTGCGTATGATATCCAGAACAGGCGATGTATTCGTTTTCGTGGGGTTTCCAAATGAGATGTGCGTTATCTACGATAATCTTGGTGATTCTTACGTGAGAAGTATGCAGAATCACCGAAATGTCTGTTTTCGAGATATTTAATGCGAAAAAACACGTATTCTGATGTTTTCACCACTCCACAGTGCATATGATATCCAGAACAGGCGATAGCATGCGTTTTCGTGGGGTTTCCAAATGAGATGTGCATTATCTACGATAATCTTGGTGATTCTTCCGTGAGAAGTATGCAGAATCACCGAAATCGCAGTTTTCGTGATATTTAATGCGAAAAAACACGTATTCTGGTGTTTTCAGCACTCCACAGTGCGTCTGATATCCAGAACAGGCGATATATTCGTTTTCGTGGGGTTTCCAAATGAGATGTCCGTTATCTACGATAATCTTGGTGATTCTTACGTGAGAAGTATGCAGAATCATCGAAATCGCTGTTTTCGTGATGTTTAATGCGAAAAAACACGTATTCTGGTGTTTTCAGCACTCCACAGTGCATATGATATCCAGAACAGGCGATACATGCGTTTTCGTGGGGTTTCCAAATGAGATGTGCATTATCTACGATAATCTTGGTGATTCTTCCGTGAGAAGTATGCAGAATCACGAAATCGCAGTTTTCGTGATATTTAATGCGAAAAAACACGTATTCTGGTGTTTTCAGCACTCCACAGTGCGGATGATATCCAGAACAGGCGATATATTCGTTTTCGTGGGGTTTCCAACTGAGATATGTATTTTCTACGATAATCTAGGTGCTTCTTCTGTGAGAAGTATGCAGAATCACCGAAATCGGAGTTTTCGTGATATTTAATGCGCAAAAACACGTATTCTGGTGTTTTCAGCACTTCACAGTGCGTATGATATGCAGAACCGAAGATATCTTCGTTTTCGTGGGGTTTCCAACTGAGATATGCATTTTCTACGATAATCTTGGTGATTCTTCCGTGAGAAGTATGCAGAATAACCGAAATCGCAGTTTTCGTGATATTTAATGCGAAAAAACACGTATTCTGGTGTTTTCAGCACTCCACAGTGCGTATGATATCCAGAACAGGCGATATATTCGTTTTCGTGGGATTTCCAAATGAGATATGCGTTATCTACGATAATCTTGGTGATTCTTCTGTGAGAAGTATGCAGAATCACCGAAATCGCAGTTTTCGTGATATTTAATGCGAAAAACGAGTATTCTAGTGTTTTCAGCACTCCACAGTGCATATGATATCCCGAACAGGCGATACATTCGTTTTCGTGGGGTTTCCAAATGAGATGTGCATTATCTACGATAATCTTGGTGATTCTTTTGTGAGAAGTATGCAGAATCACCGAAATCGCAGTTTTCGTGATATTTAATGCGAAAAAACACGTATTCTGGTGTTTTCAGCACTCCACAGTGCGTATGATATCCAGAACAGGCGATGTATTCGTTTTCGTGGGGTTTCCAAATGAGATGTGCGTTATCTACGATAATCTTGGTGATTCTTACGTGAGAAGTATGCAGAATCACCGAAATGTCTGTTTTCGAGATATTTAATGCGAAAAAACACGTATTCTGATGTTTTCACCACTCCACAGTGCATATGATATCCAGAACAGGCGATAGCATGCGTTTTCGTGGGGTTTCCAAATGAGATGTGCATTATCTACGATAATCTTGGTGATTCTTCCGTGAGAAGTATGCAGAATCACCGAAATCGCAGTTTTCGTGATATTTAATGCGAAAAAACACGTATTCTGGTGTTTTCAGCACTCCACAGTGCGTCTGATATCCAGAACAGGCGATATATTCGTTTTCGTGGGGTTTCCAAATGAGATGTCCGTTATCTACGATAATCTTGGTGATTCTTACGTGAGAAGTATGCAGAATCATCGAAATCGCTGTTTTCGTGATGTTTAATGCGAAAAAACACGTATTCTGGTGTTTTCAGCACTCCACAGTGCATATGATATCCAGAACAGGCGATACATGCGTTTTCGTGGGGTTTCCAAATGAGATGTGCATTATCTACGATAATCTTGGTGATTCTTCCGTGAGAAGTATGCAGAATCACGAAATCGCAGTTTTCGTGATATTTAATGCGAAAAAACACGTATTCTGGTGTTTTCAGCACTCCACAGTGCGGATGATATCCAGAACAGGCGATATATTCGTTTTCGCGGGGTTTCCAACTGAGATATGTATTTTCTACGATAATCTAGGTGCTTCTTCTGTGAGAAGTATGCAGAATCACCGAAATCGGAGTTTTCGTGATATTTAATGCGCAAAAACACGTATTCTGGTGTTTTCAGCACTTCACAGTGCGTATGATATGCAGAACCGAAGATATCTTCGTTTTCGTGGGGTTTCCAACTGAGATATGCATTTTCTACGATAATCTTGGTGATTCTTCCGTGAGAAGTATGCAGAATAACCGAAATCGCAGTTTTCGTGATATTTAATGCGAAAAAACACGTATTCTGGTGTTTTCAGCACTCCACAGTGCGTATGATATCCAGAACAGGCGATATATTCGTTTTCGTGGGATTTCCAAATGAGATATGCGTTATCTACGATAATCTTGGTGATTCTTCTGTGAGAAGTATGCAGAATCACCGAAATCGCAGTTTTCGTGATATTTAATGCGAAAAACGAGTATTCTAGTGTTTTCAGCACTCCACAGTGCATATGATATCCCGAACAGGCGATACATTCGTTTTCGTGGGGTTTCCAAATGAGATGTGCATTATCTACGATAATCTTGGTGATTCTTTTGTGAGAAGTATGCAGAATCACCGAAATCGCAGTTTTCGTGATATTTAATGCGAAAAAACACGTATTCTGGTGTTTTCAGCACTCCACAGTGCGTATGATATCCAGAACAGGCGATGTATTCGTTTTCGTGGGGTTTCCAAATGAGATGTGCGTTATCTACGATAATCTTGGTGATTCTTACGTGAGAAGTATGCAGAATCACCGAAATGTCTGTTTTCGAGATATTTAATGCGAAAAAACACGTATTCTGATGTTTTCACCACTCCACAGTGCATATGATATCCAGAACAGGCGATAGCATGCGTTTTCGTGGGGTTTCCAAATGAGATGTGCATTATCTACGATAATCTTGGTGATTCTTCCGTGAGAAGTATGCAGAATCACCGAAATCGCAGTTTTCGTGATATTTAATGCGAAAAAACACGTATTCTGGTGTTTTCAGCACTCCACAGTGCGTCTGATATCCAGAACAGGCGATATATTCGTTTTCGTGGGGTTTCCAAATGAGATGTCCGTTATCTACGATAATCTTGGTGATTCTTACGTGAGAAGTATGCAGAATCATCGAAATCGCTGTTTTCGTGATGTTTAATGCGAAAAAACACGTATTCTGGTGTTTTCAGCACTCCACAGTGCATATGATATCCAGAACAGGCGATACATGCGTTTTCGTGGGGTTTCCAAATGAGATGTGCATTATCTACGATAATCTTGGTGATTCTTCCGTGAGAAGTATGCAGAATCACGAAATCGCAGTTTTCGTGATATTTAATGCGAAAAAACACGTATTATGGTGTTTTCAGCACTCCACAGTGCGGATGATATCCAGAACAGGCGATATATTCGTTTTCGTGGGGTTTCCAACTGAGATATGTATTTTCTACGATAATCTAGGTGCTTCTTCTGTGAGAAGTATGCAGAATCACCGAAATCGGAGTTTTCGTGATATTTAATGCGCAAAAACACGTATTCTGGTGTTTTCAGCACTTCACAGTGCGTATGATATGCAGAACCGAAGATATCTTCGTTTTCGTGGGGTTTCCAACTGAGATATGCATTTTCTACGATAATCTTGGTGATTCTTCCGTGAGAAGTATGCAGAATAACCGAAATCGCAGTTTTCGTGATATTTAATGCGAAAAAACACGTATTCTGGTGTTTTCAGCACTCCACAGTGCGTATGATATCCAGAACAGGCGATATATTCGTTTTCGTGGGATTTCCAAATGAGATATGCGTTATCTACGATAATCTTGGTGATTCTTCTGTGAGAGGTATGCAGAATCACCGAAATCGCAGTTTTCGTGATATTTAATGCGAAAAACGAGTATTCTAGTGTTTTCAGCACTCCACAGTGCATATGATATCCAGAACAGGCGATACATTCGTTTTCGTGGGATTTCCAAATGAGATGTGCATTATCTACGATAATCTTGGTGATTCTTTCGTGAGAAGTATGCAGAATCACCGAAATCGCAGTTTTCGTGATATTTAATGCGAAAAAACACGTATTCTGGTGTTTTCAGCACTCCACAGTGCGTATGATATCCAGAACAGGCGATATATTCGTTTTCGTGGGGTTTCCAAATGAGATGTGCGTTATCTACGATAATCTTGGTGATTCTTACGTGAGAAGTATGCAGAATCACCGAAATGTCTGTTTTCGAGATATTTAAAGCGAAAAAACACGTATTCTGATGTTTTCACCACTCCACAGTGCATATGATATCCAGAACAGGCGATACATTCGTTTTCGTGGGGTTTCCAAATGAGATGTGCATTATCTACGATAATCTTGGTGATTCTTCCGTGAGAAGTATGCAGATTCACCGAAATCGCAGTTTTCGTGATATTTAATGCGAAAAAACACGTATTCTGGTGTTTTCAGCACTCCACAGTGCGGATGATATCCAGAACAGGCGATATATTCGTTTTCGTGGGGTTTCCAAATGAGATGTGCGTTATCTACGATAATCTTGGTGATTCTTACGTGAGAAGTATGCAGAATCACCGAAATCGCAGTTTTCGTGATATTTAATGCGAAAAAACACGTATTCTGGTGTTTTCAGCACTCCACAGTGCGTATGATATCCAGAACCGGCGATATCTTCGTTTTCGTGGGGTTTCCAACTGAGATATGCATTTTCTACGATAATCTAGGTGCTTCTTCTGTGAGAAGTATGCAGAATCACCGAAATCGGAGTTTTCGTGATATTTAATGCGCAAAAACGAGTATTCTAGTGTTTTCAGCACTCCACAGTGCATATGATATCCAGAACAGGCGATACATGAGTTTTTGTGGGGTTTCCAAATGAGATGTGCATTATCTACGATAATCTTGGTGATTCTTCCGTGAGAAGTATGCAGAATCACCGAAGTCGCAGTTTTCGTGATATTTAATGCGAAAAAACACGTATTCTGGTGTTTTCAGCACTCCACAGTGCGTATGATATCCAGAACAGGCGATATATTCGTTTTCGTGGGGTTTCCAAATGAGATGTCCGTTATCTACGATAATCTTGGTGATTCTTATGTGAGAAGTATGCAGAATCATCGAAATCGCTGTTTTCGTGATATTTAATGCGAAAAAACACGTATTCTGGTGTTTTCAGTACTCCACAGTGCATATGATATCCAGAACAGGCGATACATTCGTTTTCGTGGGGTTTCCAAATGAGATGTGCGTTATCTACGATAATCTTGGTGATTCTTACGTGAGAAGTATGCAGAATTACCGAAATCGCAGTTTTCGTGATATTTAATGCGAAAAAACACGTATTCTGGTGTTTTCAGCACTCCACAGTGCGTATGATATCCAGAACCGGCGATATCTTCGTTTTCGTGGGGTTTCCAACTGAGATATGCATTTTCTACGATAATCTACGTGCTTCTTCTGTGAGAAGTATGCAGTATCACCGAAATCGGAGTTTTCGTGATATTTAATGCGCAAAAACACGTATTCTGGTGTTTTCAGCACTTCACAGTGCGTATGATATGCAGAACCGGCGATATCTTCGTTATCGTGGGGTTTCCACCTGAGATATGCATTTTCTACGATAATCTTGGTGATTCTTCCGTGAGAAGTATGCAGAATAACCGAAATCGCAGTTTTCGTGATATTTAAAGCGTAAAAACACGTATTCTGGTGTTTTCAGCACTTCACAGTGCGTATGATATGCAGAACCGGCGATATCTTCGTTTTCGTGGGGTTTCCACCTGAGATATGCATTTTCTACGATAATCTTGGTGATTCTTCCGTGAGAAGTATGCAGAATAACCGAAATCGCAGTTTTCGTGATATTTAATGCGAAAAAACACGTATTCTGGTGTTTTCAGCACTCCACAGTGCGTATGATATCCAGAACAGGCGATATATTCGTTTTCGTGGGGTTTCCAAATGAGATATGCGTTATCTACGATAATCTTGGTGATTCTTCCGTGAGAAGTATGCAGAATCACTGAAATCGCAGTTTTCGTGATATTTAATGCGAAAAACGAGTATTCTAGTGTTTTCAGCACTCCACAGTGCATATGATATCCAGAACAGGCGATACATTCGTTTTCGTGGGGTTTCCAAATGAGATGTGCATTATCTACGATAATCTTGGTGATTCTTCCGTGAGAAGTATGCAGAATCACCGAAATCGCTGTTTTCGTGATATTTAATGCGAAAAAACACGTATTCTGGTGTTTTCAGCACTCCACAGTGCGTATGATATCCAGAACCGGCGATATCTTCGTTTTCGTGGGGTTTCCAACTGAGATATGCATTTTCTACGATAATCTAGGTGCTTCTTCTGTGAGAAGTATGCAGAATCACCGAAATCGGAGTTTTCGTGATATTTAATGCGCAAAAACGAGTATTCTAGTGTTTTCAGCACTCCACAGTGCATATGATATCCAGAACAGGCGATACATGAGTTTTTGTGGGGTTTCCAAATGAGATGTGCATTATCTACGATAATCTTGGTGATTCTTCCGTGAGAAGTATGCAGAATCACCGAAGTCGCAGTTTTCGTGATATTCAATGCGAAAAAACACGTATTCTGGTGTTTTCAGCACTCCACAGTGCGTATGATATCCAGAACAGGCGATATATTCGTTTTCGTGGGGTTTCCAAATGAGATGTCCGTTATCTACGATAATCTTGGTGATTCTTATGTGAGAAGTATGCAGAATCATCGAAATCGCTGTTTTCGTGATATTTAATGCGAAAAAACACGTATTCTGGTGTTTTCAGTACTCCACAGTGCATATGATATCCAGAACAGGCGATACATTCGTTTTCGTGGGGTTTCCAAATGAGATGTGCGTTATCTACGATAATCTTGGTGATTCTTACGTGAGAAGTATGCACAATCACCGAAATCGCTGTTTTCGTGATATTTAATGCGAAAAAACACGTATTCTGGTGTTTTCAGCACTCCACAGTGCATATGATATCCAGAACAGGCGATACATTCGTTTTCGTGTGGTTTCCAAATGAGATATGCATTATCTACGATAATCTTGGTGATTCTTCCGTGAGAAATATGCAGAATCACCGAAATCGCTGTTTTCGTGATATTTAATGCGAAAAAACACGTATTCTGGTGTTTTCAGCACTCCACAGTGCGTATAATATCCAGAACAGGCGATATATTCGTTTTCGTGGGGTTTCCAAATGAGATATGCGTTATCTACGATAATCTTGGTGATTCTTCTGTGAGAAGTATGCAGAATCACCGAAATCGCTGTTTTCGTGATATTTAATGCGAAAAACGAGTATTCTAGTGTTTTCAGCACTCCACAGTGCATATGATATCCAGAACAGGCGATACATTCGTTTTCGTGGGGTTTCCAAATGAGATGTGCATTATCTACGATAATCTCGGCGATTCTTCCGTGAGAAGTATGCAGAATCACCGAAATCGCAGTTTTCGTGATATTTAATGCGAAAAAACGTATTCTGGTGTTTTCAGCACTCCACAGTGCTTATGATATCCAGAACAGGCGATATATTCGTTTTCGTGGGGTTTCCAAATGAGATGTGCGTTATCTACGATAATCTTGGTGATTCTTCCGTGAGAAGTATGCAGAATCACCGAAATCGCGGTTTTCGTGATATTTAATGCGAAAAAACACGTATTCTGGTGTTTTCAGCACTCCACAGTTCGTATGATATCCACAACAGGCGATATATTTGTTTTCGTGGGGTTTCCAAATGAGATGTGCGTTATCTACGATAATCTTGGTGATTCTTACGTGAGAAGTATGCAGAATCACCGAAATCGCTGTTTTCGTGATATTTAATGCGAAAAAACACGTATTCTGGTGTTTTCAGCACTCCACAGTGCATATGATATCCAGAACAGGCGACACATTCGTTTTCGTGGGGTTTCCAAATGAGATGTGCATTATCTACGATAATCTTGGTGATTCTTCCTTGAGAAGTATGCAGAATAACCGAAATCGCAGTTTTCGTGATATTTAATACGAAAAAACGCGTATTCTGGTGTTTTCAGCACTCCACAGTGCGTTTGATATCCAGAACAGGCGATATATTCGTTTTCGTGGGATTTCCAAATGAGATATGCGTTATCTACGATAATCTTGGTGATTCTTCTGTGAGAAGTATGCAGAATCACCGAAATCGCTGTTTTCGTGATATTTAATGCGAAAAACGAGTATTCTAGTGTTTTCAGCACTCCACAGTGCATATGATATCCAGAACAGGCGATGCATGCGTTTTCGTGGGGTTTCCAAATGAGATAAGCATTATCTACGATAATCTTCGTGATTCTTCCCTGAGAAGTATGCAGAATCACCGAAATCGCAGTTTTCGTGATATTTAATGCGAAAAAACACGTATTCTGGTGTTTTCAGCACTCCACAGTGCCTATGATATCCAGAACAGGCGATACATGCGTTTTCGTGGGGTTTCCAAATGAGATGTGCATTATCTATGATAATCTTGGTGATTCTTCTGTGAGAAGTATGCAGTATCACCGAAATCGCTGTTTTCGTGATATTTAATGCGAAAAACGAGTATTCTAGTGTTTTCAGCACTCCACAGTGCATATGATATCCAGAACAGGCGATACGTTCGTTTTCGTGGGGTTTCCAAATGAGATGTGCATTATCTACGATAATCTTGGTGATTCTTCCGTGAGAAGTATGCAGAATCACCGAAATCGCAGTTTTCGTGATATTTAATGCGACAAAACACGTATTCTGGTGTTTTCAGCACTCCACAGTGCGTATAATATCCAGAACAGGCGATATATTCGTTTTCGTGGGGTTTCCATATGAGATGTGCGTTATCTACGATAATCTTGGTGATTCATACGTGAGAAGTATGCAGAATCACCGAAATGTCTGTTTTCGTGATATTTAATGCGAAAAAACACGTATTCTGGTGTTTTCAGCACTCCACAGTGCCTATGATATCCAGAACAGGCGATACATGCGTTTTCGTGGGGTTTCCAAATGAGATGTGCATTATCTACGATAATCTTGGTGATTCTTCCGTGAGAAGTATGCAGAATCACCGAAATCGCAGTTTTCGTGATATTTAATGCGAAAAAACACGTATTCTGGTGTTTTCAGCACTCCACAGTGCGTATGATATCCAGAACAGGCGATATATTCGTTTTCGTGGGGTTTCCAAATGAGATGTGCGTTATCTACGATAATCTTGGTGATTCTTACGTGAGAAGTATGAAGAATCACCGAAATCGCTGTTTTCGTGATATTTAATGCGAAAAAACACGTATTCTGGTGTTTTCAGCACTCCACAGTGCATATGATATCCAGAACAGGCGACACATTCGTTTTCGTGGGGTTTCCAAATGAGATGTGCATTATCTACGATAATCTTGGTGATTCTTCCGTGAGAAGTATGCAGAATCACCGAAATCGCAGTTTTCGTGATATTTAATGCGAAAAAACACGTATTCTGGTGTTTTCAGCACTCCACAGTGCGTATCATATCCAGAACAGGCGATATATTCGTTTTCGTGGGGTTTCCAAATGAGATGTGCGTTATCTACGATAATCTTGGTGATTCATACGTGAGAAGTATGCAGAATCACCGAAATGTCTGTTCTCGTGATATTTAATGCGAAAAAACACGTATTCTGGTGTTTTCAGCACTCCACAGTGCCTATGATATCCAGAACAGGCGATACATGCGTTTTCGTGGGGTTTCCAAATGGGATGTGCATTATCTACGATAATCTTGGTGATTCTTCCGTGAGAAGTATGCAGAATCACCGAAATCGCAGTTTTCGTGATATTTAATGCGAAAAAACACGTATTCTGGTGTTTTCAGCACTCCACAGTGCGTATGATATCCAGAACAGGCGATATATTCGTTTTCGTGGGGTTTCCAAATGAGATGTGCGTTATCTACGATAATCTTGGTGATTCTTACGTGAGAAGTATGAAGAATCACCGAAATCGCTGTTTTCGTGATATTTAATGCGAAAAAACACGTATTCTGGTGTTTTCAGCACTCCACAGTGCATATGATATCCAGAACAGGCGACACATTCGTTTTCGTGGGGTTTCCAAATGAGATGTGCGTTATCTACGATAATCTTGGTGATTCATACGTGAGAAGTATGCAGAATCACCGAAATGTCTGTTTTCGTGATATTTAATGCGAAAAAACACGTATTGTGGTGTATTCAGCACTCCACAGTGCGTATGATATCCAGAACAGGCGATATATTGGGTTTTCGTGGGGTTTCCAAATGAGATGTGCGTTATCTACGATAATCTTGATGATTCTTCCGTGAGAAGTATGCAGAATCACCGAAATCGCAGTTTTCGTGATATTTAATGCGAAAAAACACGTATTCTGGTGTTTTCAGCACTCCACAGAGCGTATGATATCCAGAACAGGCGATATATTCGTTTTCGTGGGGTTTCCAAATGAGATGTGCATTTTCTATGATAATCTTGGTGATTCTTACGTGAGAAGTATGCAGAATCACCGAAATCGCAGTTTTCGTGATATTTAGTGCGATAAAACACGTATTCTGGTGCTTTCAGCACTCCACAGTGCGCATGATATGCAGAACCGGCGATATATTCGTGTTCGTGGAGTTTCCAACTGAGATATGCATTTGCTACGATAATCTAGGTGATTCTTCTGTGAGAAGTATGCAGAATCACCGAAATCGGAGTTTTCGTGATATTTAATGCGCAAAAACACGTATTCTGGTGTTTTCAGCACTCCACAGTGCGCATGATATGCAGAACCGGCGATATCTTCGTGTTCGTGGGGTTTCCAACTGAGATATGCATTTTCTACGATAATCTTGGTGATTCTTCCGTGACAAGTATGCAGAATCACCGAAATCACAGTTTTCGTGATATTTAATGCGAAAAACACGTATTCTGGTGTTTTCAGCACTCCACAGTGCCTATGATATCCAGTACAGGCGACACATTCGTTTTCGTGGGGTTTCCAAATGAGATGTGCGTTATCTACGATAATCTTGGTGATTCATACGTGAGAAGTATGCAGAATCACCGAAATGTCTGTTTTCGTGATATTAAATGCGAAAAAACACGTATTGTGGTGTTTTCAGATCTCCACAGTGCGTATGATATCCAGAACAGGCGATACATTCGTTTTCGTGGGGTTTCCAAATGCGATGTGCATTATCTACGATAATCTTGGTGATTCTTCCGTGAGAAGTATGCAGATTCACCGAAATCGCAGTTTTCGTGATATTTAATGCGCAAAAACACGTATTCTGGTGTTTTCAGCACTTCACAGTGCGTATGATATGCAGAACCGGCGATATCTTCGTTTTCGTGGGGTTTCCAACTGAGATATGCATTTTCTACGATAATCTTGGTGATTCTTCCGTGAGAAGTATGCAGAATAACCGAAATCGCAGTTTTCGTGATATTTAATGCGAAAAAACACGTATTCTGGTGTTTTCAGCACTCCACAGTGCGTATGATATCTAGAACAGGCGATATATTCGTTTTCGAGGGATTTTCAAATGAGATATGCGTTATCTACGATGATCTTGGTGATTCTTCTGTGAGAAGTATGCAGAATCACCGAAATCGCAGTTTTCGTGATATTTAATGCGAAAAACGAGTATTCTAGTGTTTTCAGCACTCCACAGTGCATATGATATCCAGAACAGGCGATACATTCGTTTTCGTGGGGTTTCCAAATGAGATGTGCATTATCTACGATAATCTTGGTGATTCTTTCGTGAGAAGTATGCAGAATCACCGAAATGTCTGTTTTCGAGATATTTAATGCGAAAAAACACGTATTCTGATGTTTTCACCACTCCACAGTGCGTATGATATCCAGAACAGGCGATACATGCGTTTTCGTGGGGTTTCCAAATGAGATGTGCATTATCTACGATAATCTTGGTGATTCTTCCGTGAGAAGTATGCAGAATCACCGAAATCGCAGTTTTCGTGATATTTAATGCGAAAAAACACGTATTCTGGTGTTTTCTGCACCCCACAGTGCGTATGATATCCAGAACAGGCGATATATTCGTTTTCGTGGGGTTTCCAAATGAGATGTCCGTTATCTACGATAATCTTGGTGATTCTTACGTGAGAAGTATGCAGAATCACCGAAATCGCAGTTTTCGTGATATTTAATGCGAAAAAACACGTATTCTGGTGTTTTCAGCACTCCACAGTGCCTATGATATCCAGAACAGGCGATACATTCGTTTTCGTGGGGTTTCCAAATGAGATGTGCATTATCTACGATAATCTTGGTGATTCTTCCGTGAGAAGTATGCAGATTCACCGAAATCGCAGTTTTCGTGATATTTAATGCGAAAAAACACGTATTCTGGTGTTTTCAGCACTCCACAGTGCGTATGATATCCAGAACCGGCGATATCTTCGTTTTCGTGGGGTTTCCAACTGAGATATGCATTTTCTACGATAATCTTTGTGATTCTTCCGTGAGAAGTATGCAGAATCACCGAAATCGGAGTTTTCGTGATACTTAATGCGCAAAAACACGTATTCTGGTGTTTTCAGCACTTCACAGTGCGTATGATATGCAGAACCGGCGATATCTTCGTTTTCGTGGGGTTTCCAACTGAGATATGCATTTTCAACGATAATCTTGGTGATTCTTCCGTGAGAAGGATGCAGAATAACCGAAATCGCAGTTTTCGTGATATTGAATGCGAAAAAACACGTATTCTGGTGTTTTCAGCACTCCACAGTGCGTATGATATCCAGAACAAGCGATATATTCGTTTTCGTGGGATTTCCAAATGAGATACGCGTTATCTACGATAATCTTGGTGATTCTTCTGTGAGAAGTATGCAGAATCACCGAAATCGCAGTTTTCGTGATATTTAATGCGAAAAACGAGTATTCTAGTATTTTCAGCACTCCACAGTGCATATGATATCCAGAACAGGCGATACATTCGTTTTCGTGGGGTTTCCAAATGAGATGTGCATTATCTACGATAATCTTGGTGATTCTTTCGTGAGAAGTATGCAGAATCACCGAAATCGCAGTTTTCGTGATATTTAATGCGAAAAAACACGTATTCTGGTGTTTTCAGCACTCCACAGTGCGTATGATATCCAGAACAGGCGATATATTCGTTTTCGTGGGGTTTCCAAATGAGATGTGCGTTATCTACGATAATCTTGGTGATTCTTAAGTGAGAAGTATGCAGAATCACCGAAATGTCTGTTTTCGTGATATTTAATGCGAAAAAACACGTATTCTGATGTTTTCAGCACTCCACAGTGCATATGATATCCAGAACAGGCGATACATGCGTTTTCGTGGGGTTTCCAAATGAGATGTCCGTTATCTACGATAATCTTGGTGATTCTTACGTGACAAGTATGCAGAATCATCGAAATCGCTGTTTTCGTGATATTTAATGCGAAAAAACACGTATTCTGGTGTTTTCAGTACTCCACAGTGCATATGATATCCAGAACAGGCGATACATTCGTTTTCGTGAGGTTTCCAAATGAGATGTGCGTTATCTACGATAATCTTGGTGATTCTTACGTGAGAAGTATGCAGAATCACCGAAATCGCAGTTTTCGTGATATTTAATGCGAAAAAACACGTATTCTGGTGTTTTCAGCACTCCACAGTGCGTATGATATCCAGAACCGGCGATATCTTCGTTTTCGTGGGGTTTCCAACTGAGATATGCATTTTCTACGATAATCTAGGTGCTTCTTCTGTGAGAAGTATGCAGAATCACCGAAATCGGAGTTTTCGTGATATTTAATGCGCAATAACACGTATTCTGGTGTTTTCAGCACTTCACAGTGCGTATGATATGCAGAACCGGCGATATCTTCGTTTTCGTGGGGTTTCCAACTGAGATATGCATTTTCTACGATAATCTTTGTGATTCTTCCGTGAGAAGTATGCAGAATAACCGAAATCGCAGTTTTCGTGATATTTAATGCGAAAAAACACGTATTCTGGTGTTTTCAGCACTCCACAGTGCGTATGATATCCAGAACAGGCGATATATTTGTTTTCGTGGGGTTTCCAAATGAGATGTGCATTTTCTACGATAATCTCGGTGATTCTTCTGTGAGAAGTATGCAGAATCACCGAAATCGCAGCTTTCGTGATATTTAACGCGAAAAACGAGTATTCTAGTGTTTTCAGCACTCCACAGTGCATATGATATCCTGAACAGGCGAAACATTCGTTTTCGTGGGGTTTCCAAATGAGATGTGCATTATCTACGATAATCTTGGTGATTCTTCCGTGAGAAGTATGCAGAATCACCGAAATCGCAGTTTTCGTGATATTTAATGCGAAAAAACACGTATTCTGGTGTTTTCAGCACTCCACAGTGCATATGATATCCAGAACAGGCGATACATGCGTTTTCGTGGGGTTTCCAAATGAGATGTGCATTATCTACGATAATCTTGGCGATTCTTCCGTGAGAAGTGTGCAGAATCACCGAAATCGCAGTTTTCGTGATATTTAATGCGAAAAAACACGTATTCTGGTGTTTTCAGCACTCCACAGTGCCTATGATATCCAGAACAGGCGATACATTCGTTTTCGTGGGGTTTCCAAATGAGATGTGCATTATCTACGATAATCTTGGTGATTCTTCCGTGAGAAGTATGCAGAATCACCGAAATCGCAGTTTTCGTGATATTTAATGCGAAAAACGAGTATTCTAGTGTTTTCAGCACTCCACAGTGCATATGATATCCAGAACAGGCGATATATTAGTTTTTGTGGGGTTTCCAAATGAGATGTGCATTTTCTACGATAATCTCGGTGATTCTTCTGTGAGAAGTATGCAGAATCACCGAAATCGCAGTTTTCGTGATATTTAATGCGAAAAACGAGTATTCTAGTGTTTTCAGCACTCCACAGTGCATATGATATCCAGAACAGGCGATATACTCGTTTTTGTGGGGTTTCCAAATGAGATGTGCATTTTCTACGATAATCTCGGTGATTCTTCTGTGAGAAGTATGCAGAATCACCGAAATCGCAGTTTTCGTGATATTTAATGCGAAAAAACACGTATTCTGGTGTTTTCACCACTCCACAGTGCATATGATATCCAGAACAGGCGACACATTCGTTTTCGTGGGGTTTCCAAATGAGATGTGCATTATCTACGATAATCTTGGTGATTCTTCCGTGAGAAGTATGCAGAATCACCGAAATCGCAGTTTTCGTGATATTTAATGCGAAAAACGAGTATTCTAGTGTTTTCAGCACTCCACAGTGCATATGATATCCAGAACAGGCGATACATTCGTTTTCGTGGGGTTTCCAAATGAGATGTGCATTATCTACGATAATCTTGGTGATTCTTCCGTGAGAAGTATGCAGAATCACCGAAATCGCAGTTTTCGTGATATTTACTGCGAAAAAACACGTATTCTGGTGTTTTCAGCACTCCACAGTGCGTATGATATCCAGAACAGGCGATATATTCGTTTTCGTGGGGTTTCCAAATGAGATGTGCGTTATCTACGATAATCTTGGTGATTCTTACGTGAGAAGTATGCAGAATCACCGAAATGTCTGTTTTCGTGATATTTAATGCGAAAAAATACGTATTCTGGTGTTTTCAGCACTCCACAGTGCATATGATATCCAGAACAGGCGATACATGCGTTTTCGTGGGGTTTCCAAATGAGATGTGCATTATCTACGATAATCTTGGTGATTCTTCCGTGAGAAGTATGCAGAATCACCGAAATCGCAGTTTTCGTGATATTTAATGCGAAAAAACACGTATTCTGGTGTATTCAGCACTGCACAGTGCCTATGATATCCAGAACAGGCGATACATTCGTTTTCGTGGGGTTTCCAAATCAGATGTGCATTATCTACGATAATCTTGGTGATTCTTCCGTGAGAAGTATGCAGAATCACCGAAATCGCTGTTTTCGTGATATTTAATGCGAAAAACGAGTATTCTAGTGTTTTCAGCACTCCACAGTGCATATGATATCCAGAACAGGCGATACATTCGTTTTCGTGGGGTTTCCAAATGAGATGTGCGTTATCTACGATAATCTTGGTGATTCTTACGTGAGAAGTACGAGGAATCACCGAAATCGCAGTTTTCGTGATATTTAATGCGAAGAAACACGTATTCTGTTGTTTTCAGCATTCCACAGTGCATATGATATCCACAACAGGCGACACATTCGTTTTGGTGGGGTTTCCAATTGAGATGTGCATTATCTACGATAATCGTGGTGATTCTTACGTGAGAAGTATGCAGAATCATCGAAATGTCTGTTTTCGTGATATTTAATGCGAAAAAACACGTATTCTGATGTTTTCAGCTCTCCACAGTGCATATGATATCCAGAACAGGCGATACATGCGTTTTCGTGGGGTTTCCAAATGAGATGTGCATTATCTACGATAATCTTGGTGATTCTTCCGTGAGAAGTATGCAGAATCACCGAAATCGCAGTTTTCGTGATATTTAATGCGAAAAAACACGTATTCTGGTTTTTTCAGCACTCCACAGTGCCTATGATATCCAGAACAGGCGATACATTCGTTTTCGTGGGGTTTCCAAATGAGATGTGCATTATCTAGGATAATCTTGGTATTCTTACGTGAGAAGTATGCAGAATCACCGAAATCGCTGTTTTCGTGATATTTAATGCGAAAAAACACGTATTCTGGTGTTTTCACCACTCCACAGTGCATATGATATCCAGAACAGGCGACACATTCGTTTTCGTGGGGTTTCCAAATGAGATGTGCATTATCTACGATAATCTTGGTGATTCTACCGTGAGAAGTATGCAGAATCACCGAAATCGCAGTTTTCGTGATATTTAATGCGAAAAACGAGTATTCTAGTGTTTTCAGAACTCCACAGTGCATATGATATCCAGAACAGGCGATACATTCGTTTTCGTGGGGTTTCCAAATGAGATGTGCATTATCTACGATAATCTTGGTGATTCTTCCGTGAGAAGTATGCAGAATCACCGAAATCGCAGTTTTCGTGATATTTAATGCGAAAAAACACGTATTCTGGTGTTTTCAGCACTCCACAGTGCGTATGATATCCAGAACAGGCGATATATTTTCTTTTTCGTGGGGTTTCCAAATGAGATGTGCGTTATCTACGATAATCGTGGTGATTCTTACGTGAGAAGTATGCAGAATCACCGAAATCGCAGTTTTCGTGATATTTAATGCGAAAAAACACGTATTCTGGTGTTTTCACCACTCCACAGTGCATATGATATCCAGAACAGGCGACACATTCGTTTTCGTGGGGTTTCCAAATGAGATGTGCATTATCTACGATAATCTTGGTGATTCTTCCGTGAGAAGTACGCAGAATCACCGAAATCGCAGTTTTCGTGATATTTAATGCGAAAAAACACGTATTCTGATGTTTTCAGCACTCCACAGTGCATATGATATCCAGAACAGACGATACATGCGTTTTCGTGGGGTTTCCAAATGAGATGTGCATTATCTACGATAATCTTGGTGATTCTTCCGTGAGAAGTATGCAGAATCACCGAAATCGCAGTTTTCGTGATATTTAGTGCGAAAAAACACGTATTCTGGTGTATTCAGCACTCCACAGTGCCTATGATATCCAGAACAGGCGATACATTCGTTTTCGTGGGGTTTCCAAATGAGATGTGCATTATCTACGATAATCTTGGTGATTCTTCCGTGAGAAGTATGCAGAATCACCGAAATCGCAGTTTTCGTGATATTTAATGCGACAAAACACGTATTCTGGTGTTTTCAGCACTCCACAGTGCGGATGATATCCAGAACAGGCGATATATTCGTTTTCGTGGGGTTTCCAAATGAGATGTGCATTTTCTACGATAATCTTGGTGATTCTTCAGTGACAAGTATGCAGAATCACCGAAATCGCAGTTTTCGTGATATTTAATGCGAAAAAGCACGTATTCTGGTGTTTTCAGCACTGCACAGTGCGTATGATATCCAGAACAGGCGATATATTCGTTTTCGTGGGGTTTCCAAATGAGATGTGCATTATCTACGATAATCTTGGTGATTCTTCCGTGAGAAGTATGCAGAATCACCGAAATCGCTGTTTTCGTGATATTTAATGCGAAAAAACACGTATTCTGGTGTTTTCACCACTCCACAGTGCATATGATATCCAGAACAGGCGACACATTCGTTTTCGTGGGGTTTCCAAATGAGATGTGCATTATCTACGATAATCTTTGTGATTCTTCCGTGAGAAGTATGCAGAATCATCGAAATCGCAGTTTTCGTGATATTTAATGCGAAAAAACACGTATTCTGGTGTTTTCAGCACTGCACAGTGCGTATGATATCCAGAACAGGCGATATATTCGTTTTCGTGGGGTTTCCAAATGAGATGTGCGTTATCTACGATAATCTTGGTGATTCTTACGTGAGAAGTATGCAGAATCACCGAAATCGCTGTTTTCGTGATATTTAATGCGAAAAAACACGTATTCTGGTGTTTTCACCACTCCACAGTGCATATGATATCCAGAACAGGCGACACATTCGTTTTCGTGGGGTTTCCAAATGAGATGTGCATTATCTACGATAATCTTGGTGATTCTTCCGTGAGAAGTATGCAGAATAACCGAAATCGCAGTTTTCGTGATATTTAATGCGAAAAAACACGTATTCTGGTGTTTTCAGCACTCCACAGTGCGTATGATATCCAGAACAGGCGATATATTCGTTTTCGTGGGGTTTCCAAATGAGATGTGCGTTATCTACGATAATCTTGGTGATTCTTACGTGAGAAGTATGCAGAATAACCGAAATCGCAGTTTTCGTGATATTTAATGCGAAAAAACGCGTATTCTGGTGTTTTCAGCACTCCACAGTGCGTTTGATATCCAGAACAGGCGATATATTCGTTTTCGTGGGATTTCCAAATGACATATGCGTTATCTACGATAATCTTGGTGATTCTTCTGTGAGAAGTATGCAGAATCACCGACATCGCTGATTTCGTGATATTTAATGCGCAAAAAGAGTATTCTAGTGTTTTCAGCACTCCACAGTGCATATGATATCCAGAACAGGCGATACATTCGTTTTCGTGGGGTTTCCAAATGAGATGTGCGTTATCTACGATAATCTTGGTGATTCTTACGTGAGAAGTATGAAGAATCACCGAAATCGCTGTTTTCGTGATATTTAATGCGAAAAAACACGTATTCTGGTGTTTTCAGCACTCCACAGTGCGTATGATATCCAGAACAGGCGATATCTTCGTTTTCGTGTGGTTTCCAAATGAGATAAGCATTTTCTACGATAATCTTGGTGATTCTTCCGTGACAAGTATGCAGAATCACCGAAATCGAGGTTTCCGTGATATTTAATGCGAAAAACACGTATTCTGGTGCTTTCAGCACTCCACAGTGCGCATGATACGCAGAACCGGCGATATATTCGTGTTCGTGGAGTTTCCAACTGAGATATGCATTTACTACGATAATCTAGGTGATTCTTCTGTGAGAAGTATGCAGAATCACCGAAATCGGAGTTTTCGTGATATTTAATGCGCAAAAACACGTATTCTGGTGTTTTCAGCACTCCACAGTGCGCATGATATGCAGAACCGGCGATATCTTCGTTTTCGTGGGGTTACCAACTGAGATATGCATTTTCTACGATAATCTTGGTGATTCTTCCGTGGGAAGTATGCAGAAACACCGAAATCACTTGTTTTCGTGCTACTTAATGCGATAAAACACGTATTCTGGTGTTTTCAGCACTCCACAGTGCGCATGATATGCAGAACCGGCATTATCTTCGTGTTCGTGGGGTTTCCAACTGAGATATGCATTTTCTACGATAATCTATGTGATTCTTCTGTGAGATGTATGCAGAACCACCGAAATCACAGTTTTCGTGATATTTAATGCGAAAAACACGTATTCTGGTGTTTTCAGCACTCCACAGTGCCTATGATATCCAGTACAGGCGACACATTCGTTTTCGTGGGGTTTCCAAATGAGATGTGCGTTATCTACGATAATCTTGGTGATTCATACGTGAGAAGTATGCAGAATCACCGAAATGTCTGTTTTCGTGATATTAAATGCGAAAAAACACGTATTGTGGTGTTTTCAGCACTCCACAGTGCGTATGATATCCAGAACAGGCGATACATTCGTTTTCGTGGGGTTTCCAAATGAGATGTGCATTATCTACGATAATCTTGGTGATTCTTCCGTGAGAAGTATGCAGATTCACCGAAATCGCAGTTTTCGTGATATTTAATGCGCAAAAACACGTATTCTGGTGTTTTCAGCACTTCACAGTGCGTATGATATGCAGAACCGGCGATATCTTCGTTTTCGTGGGGTTTCCAACTGAGATATGCATTTTCTACGATAATCTTGGTGATTCTTCCGTGAAAAGTATGCAGAATAACCGAAATCGCAGTTTTCGTGATATTTAATGCGAAAAAACACGTATTCTGGTGTTTTCAGCACTCCACAGTGCGTATGATATCCAGAACAGGCGATATATTCGTTTTCGTGGGATTTTCAAATGAGATATGCGTTATCTACGATGATCTTGGTGATTCTTCTGTGAGAAGTATGCAGAATCACCGAAATCGCAGTTTTCGTGATATTTAATGCGAAAAACGAGTATTCTAGTGTTTTCAGCACTCCACAGTGCATATGATATCCAGAACAGGCGATACATTCGTTTTCGTGGGGTTTCCAAATGAGATGTGCATTATCTACGATAATCTTGGTGATTCTTTCGTGAGAAGTATGCAGAATCACCGAAATGTCTGTTTTCGAGATATTTAATGCGAAAAAACACGTATTCTGATGTTTTCACCACTCCACAGTGCGTATGATATCCAGAACAGGCGATACATGCGTTTTCGTGGGGTTTCCAAATGAGATGTGCATTATCTACGATAATCTTGGTGATTCTTCCGTGAGAAGTATGCAGAATCACCGAAATCGCAGTTTTCGTGATATTTAATGCGAAAAAACACGTATTCTGGTGTTTTCTGCACCCCACAGTGCGTATGATATCCAGAACAGGCGATATATTCGTTTTCGTGGGGTTTCCAAATGAGATGTCCGTTATCTACGATAATCTTGGTGATTCTTACGTGAGAAGTATGCAGAATCACCGAAATCGCAGTTTTCGTGATATTTAATGCGAAAAAACACGTATTCTGGTGTTTTCAGCATTCCACAGTGCCTATGATATCCAGAACAGGCGATACATTCGTTTTCGTGGGGTTTCCAAATGAGATGTGCAGTATCTACGATAATCTTGGTGATTCTTCCGTGAGAAGTATGCAGATTCACCGAAATCGCAGTTTTCGTGATATTTAATGCGAAAAAACACGTATTCTGGTGTTTTCAGCACTCCACAGTGCGTATCATATCCAGAACCGGCGATATCTTCGTTTTCGTGGGGTTTCCAACTGAGATATGCATTTTCTACGATAAGCTTTGTGATTCTTCCGTGAGAAGTATGCAGAATCACCGAAATCGGAGTTTTCGTGATATTTAATGCGCAAAAACACGTATTCTGGTGTTTTCAGCACTCCACAGTGCGCTTGATATGCAGAACCGGCGATATCTTCGTTTTCGTGGGGTTACCAACTGAGATATGCATTTTCTACGATAATCTTGGTGATTCTTCCGTGGGAAGTATGCAGAAACACCGAAATCACTTGTTTTCGTGCTACTTAATGCGATAAAACACGTATTCTGGTGTTTTCAGCACTCCACAGTGCGCATGATATGCAGAACCGGCATTATCTTCGTGTTCGTGGGGTTTCCAACTGAGATATGCATTTTCTACGATAATCTATGTGATTCTTCTGTGAGATGTATGCAGAACCACCGAAATCACAGTTTTCGTGATATTTAATGCGAAAAACACGTATTCTGGTGTTTTCAGCACTCCACAGTGCCTATGATATCCAGTACAGGCGACACATTCGTTTTCGTGGGGTTTCCAAATGAGATGTGCGTTATCTACGATAATCTTGGTGATTCTTCCGTGAGAAGTATGCAGAATAACCGAAATCGCAGTTTTCGTGATATTTAATGCGAAAAAACACGTATTCTGGTGTTTTCAGCACTCCACAGTGCGTATGATATCCAGAACAGGCGATATATTCGTTTTCGTGGGGTTTCCAAATGAGATGTGCGTTATCTACGATAATCTTGGTGATTCTTACGTGAGAAGTATGCAGAATAACCGAAATCGCAGTTTTCGTGATATTTAATGCGAAAAAACGCGTATTCTGGTGTTTTCAGCACTCCACAGTGCGTTTGATATCCAGAACAGGCGATATATTCGTTTTCGTGGGATTTCCAAATGACATATGCGTTATCTACGATAATCTTGGTGATTCTTCTGTGAGAAGTATGCAGAATCACCGACATCGCTGATTTCGTGATATTTAATGCGCAAAAAGAGTATTCTAGTGTTTTCAGCACTCCACAGTGCGTATGATATCCAGAACAGGCGATACATGCGTTTTCGTGGGGTTTCCAAATGAGATGTGCATTATCTACGATAATCTTGGTGATTCTTCCGTGAGAAGTATGCAGATTCACCGAAATCGCAGTTTTCGTGATATTTAATGCGAAAAAACACGTATTCTGGTGTTTTCAGCACTCCACAGTGCGTATGATATCCAGAACCGGCGATATCTTCGTTTTCGTGGGGTTTCCAACTGAGATATGCATTTTCTACGATAATCTTTGTGATTCTTCCGTGAGAAGTATGCAGAATCACCGAAATCGGAGTTTTCGTGATATTTAATGCGCAAAAACACGTATTCTGGTGTTTTCAGCACTTCACAGTGCGTATGATATGCAGAACCGGCGATATCTTCGTTTTCGTGGGGTTTCCAACTGAGATATGCATTTTCAACGATAATCTTGGTGATTCTTCCGTGAGAAGTATGCAGAATAACCGAAATCGCAGTTTTCGTGATATTTAATGCGAAAAACCACGTATTCTGGTGTTTTCAGCACTCCACAGTGCGTATGATATCCAGAACAAGCGATATATTCGTTTTCGTGGGATTTCTAAATGAGATACGCGTTATCTACGATAATCTTGGTGATTCTTCTGTGAGAAGTATGCAGAATCACCGAAATCGCAGTTTTCGTGATATTTAATGCGAAAAACGAGTATTCTAGTGTTTTCAGCACTCCACAGTGCATATGATATCCAGAACAGGCGATACATTCGTTTTCGTGGGGTTTCCAAATGAGATGTGCATTATCTACGATAATCTTGGTGATTCTTTCGTGAGAAGTATGCAGAATCACCGAAATCGCAGTTTTCGTGATATTTAATGCGAAAAAACACGTATTCTGGTGTTTTCAGCACTCCACAGTGCGTATGATATCCAGAACAGGCGATATATTCGTTTTCGTGGGGTTTCCAAATGAGATGTGCGTTATCTACGATAATCTTGGTGATTCTTAAGTGAGAAGTATGCAGAATCACCGAAATGTCTGTTTTCGTGATATTTAATGCGAAAAAACACGTATTCTGGTGTTTTCAGCACTCCACATGGCATATGATATCCAGAACAGGCGATACATGCGTTTTCGTGGGGTTTCCAAATGAGATGTCCGTTATCTACGATAATCTTGGTGATTCTTACGTGAGAAGTATGCAGAATCATCGAAATCGCTGTTTTCGTGATATTTAATGCGAAAAAACACGTATTCTGGTGTTTTCAGTACTCCACAGTGCATATGATATCCAGAACAGGCGATACATTCGTTTTCGTGAGGTTTCCAAATGAGATGTGCGTTATCTACGATAATCTTGGTGATTCTTACGTGAGAAGTATGCAGAATCACCGAAATCGCAGTTTTCGTGATATTTAATGCGAAAAAACACGTATTCTGGTGTTTTCAGCACTCCACAGTGCGTATGATATCCAGAACAGGCGATATATTCGTTTTCGTGGGATTTTCAAATGAGATATGCGTTATCTACGATGATCTTGGTGATTCTTCTGTGAGAAGTATGCAGAATCACCGAAATCGCAGTTTTCGTGATATTTAATGCGAAAAACGAGTATTCTAGTGTTTTCAGCACTCCACAGTGCATATGATATCCAGAACAGGCGATACATTCGTTTTCGTGGGGTTTCCAAATGAGATGTGCATTATCTACGATAATCTTGGTGATTCTTTCGTGAGAAGTATGCAGAATCACCGAAATGTCTGTTTTCGAGATATTTAATGCGAAAAAACACGTATTCTGATGTTTTCACCACTCCACAGTGCGTATGATATCCAGAACAGGCGATACATGCGTTTTCGTGGGGTTTCCAAATGAGATGTGCATTATCTACGATAATCTTGGTGATTCTTCCGTGAGAAGTATGCAGAATCACCGAAATCGCAGTTTTCGTGATATTTAATGCGAAAAAACACGTATTCTGGTGTTTTCTGCACCCCACAGTGCGTATGATATCCAGAACAGGCGATATATTCGTTTTCGTGGGGTTTCCAAATGAGATGTCCGTTATCTACGATAATCTTGGTGATTCTTACGTGAGAAGTATGCAGAATCACCGAAATCGCAGTTTTCGTGATATTTAATGCGAAAAAACACGTATTCTGGTGTTTTCAGCATTCCACAGTGCCTATGATATCCAGAACAGGCGATACATTCGTTTTCGTGGGGTTTCCAAATGAGATGTGCAGTATCTACGATAATCTTGGTGATTCTTCCGTGAGAAGTATGCAGATTCACCGAAATCGCAGTTTTCGTGATATTTAATGCGAAAAAACACGTATTCTGGTGTTTTCAGCACTCCACAGTGCGTATGATATCCAGAACCGGCGATATCTTCGTTTTCGTGGGGTTTCCAACTGAGATATGCATTTTCTACGATAATCTTTGTGATTCTTCCGTGAGAAGTATGCAGAATCACCGAAATCGGAGTTTTCGTGATATTTAATGCGCAAAAACACGTATTCTGGTGTTTTCAGCACTCCACAGTGCGCTTGATATGCAGAACCGGCGATATCTTCGTTTTCGTGGGGTTACCAACTGAGATATGCATTTTCTACGATAATCTTGGTGATTCTTCCGTGGGAAGTATGCAGAAACACCGAAATCACTTGTTTTCGTGCTACTTAATGCGATAAAACACGTATTCTGGTGTTTTCAGCACTCCACAGTGCGCATGATATGCAGAACCGGCATTATCTTCGTGTTCGTGGGGTTTCCAACTGAGATATGCATTTTCTACGATAATCTATGTGATTCTTCTGTGAGATGTATGCAGAACCACCGAAATCACAGTTTTCGTGATATTTAATGCGAAAAACACGTATTCTGGTGTTTTCAGCACTCCACAGTGCCTATGATATCCAGTACAGGCGACACATTCGTTTTCGTGGGGTTTCCAAATGAGATGTGCGTTATCTACGATAATCTTGGTGATTCTTCCGTGAGAAGTATGCAGAATAACCGAAATCGCAGTTTTCGTGATATTTAATGCGAAAAAACACGTATTCTGGTGTTTTCAGCACTCCACAGTGCGTATGATATCCAGAACAGGCGATATATTCGTTTTCGTGGGGTTTCCAAATGAGATGTGCGTTATCTACGATAATCTTGGTGATTCTTACGTGAGAAGTATGCAGAATAACCGAAATCGCAGTTTTCGTGATATTTAATGCGAAAAAACGCGTATTCTGGTGTTTTCAGCACTCCACAGTGCGTTTGATATCCAGAACAGGCGATATATTCGTTTTCGTGGGATTTCCAAATGACATATGCGTTATCTACGATAATCTTGGTGATTCTTCTGTGAGAAGTATGCAGAATCACCGACATCGCTGATTTCGTGATATTTAATGCGCAAAAAGAGTATTCTAGTGTTTTCAGCACTCCACAGTGCATATGATATCCAGAACAGGCGATACATTCGTTTTCGTGGGGTTTCCAAATGAGATGTGCGTTATCTACGATAATCTTGGTGATTCTTACGTGAGAAGTATGAAGAATCACCGAAATCGCTGTTTTCGTGATATTTAATGCGAAAAAACACGTATTCTGGTGTTTTCAGCACTCCACAGTGCGTATGATATCCAGAACAGGCGATATCTTCGTTTTCGTGTGGTTTCCAAATGAGATAAGCATTTTCTACGATAATCTTGGTGATTCTTCCGTGACAAGTATGCAGAATCACCGAAATCGAGGTTTCCGTGATATTTAATGCGAAAAACACGTATTCTGGTGCTTTCAGCACTCCACAGTGCGCATGATACGCAGAACCGGCGATATATTCGTGTTCGTGGAGTTTCCAACTGAGATATGCATTTACTACGATAATCTAGGTGATTCTTCTGTGAGAAGTATGCAGAATCACCGAAATCGGAGTTTTCGTGATATTTAATGCGCAAAAACACGTATTCTGGTGTTTTCAGCACTCCACAGTGCGCATGATATGCAGAACCGGCGATATCTTCGTTTTCGTGGGGTTACCAACTGAGATATGCATTTTCTACGATAATCTTGGTGATTCTTCCGTGGGAAGTATGCAGAAACACCGAAATCACTTGTTTTCGTGCTACTTAATGCGATAAAACACGTATTCTGGTGTTTTCAGCACTCCACAGTGCGCATGATATGCAGAACCGGCATTATCTTCGTGTTCGTGGGGTTTCCAACTGAGATATGCATTTTCTACGATAATCTATGTGATTCTTCTGTGAGATGTATGCAGAACCACCGAAATCACAGTTTTTGTGGTATTTAATGCGAAAAACACGTATTCTGGTGTTTTCAGCACTCCACAGTGCCTATGATATCCAGTACAGGCGACACATTCGTTTTCGTGGGGTTTCCAAATGAGATGTGCGTTATCTACGATAATCTTGGTGATTCATACGTGAGAAGTATGCAGAATCACCGAAATGTCTGTTTTCGTGATATTAAATGCGAAAAAACACGTATTGTGGTGTTTTCAGCACTCCACAGTGCGTATGATATCCAGAACAGGCGATACATTCGTTTTCGTGGGGTTTCCAAATGAGATGTGCATTATCTACGATAATCTTGGTGATTCTTCTGTGAGAAGTATGCAGATTCACCGAAATCGCAGTTTTCGTGATATTTAATGCGCAAAAACACGTATTCTGGTGTTTTCAGCACTTCACAGTGCGTATGATATGCAGAACCGGCGGTATCTTCGTTTTCGTGGGGTTTCCAACTGAGATATGCATTTTCTACGATAATCTTGGTGATTCTTCCGTGAAAAGGATGCAGAATAACCGAAATCGCAGTTTTCGTGATATTTAATGCGAAAAAACACGTATTCTGGTGTTTTCAGCACTCCACAGTGCGTATGATATCCAGAACAGGCGATATATTCGTTTTCGTGGGATTTTCAAATGAGATATGCGTTATCTACGATGATCTTGGTGATTCTTCTGTGAGAAGTATGCAGAATCACCGAAATCGCAGTTTTCGTGATATTTAATGCGAAAAACGAGTATTCTAGTGTTTTCAGCACTCCACAGTGCATATGATATCCAGAACAGGCGATACATTCGTTTTCGTGGGGTTTCCAAATGAGATGTGCATTATCTACGATAATCTTGGTGATTCTTTCGTGAGAAGTATGCAGAATCACCGAAATGTCTGTTTTCGAGATATTTAATGCGAAAAAACACGTATTCTGATGTTTTCACCACTCCACAGTGCGTATGATATCCAGAACAGGCGATACATGCGTTTTCGTGGGGTTTCCAAATGAGATGTGCATTATCTACGATAATCTTGGTGATTCTTCCGTGAGAAGTATGCAGAATCACCGAAATCGCAGTTTTCGTGATATTTAATGCGAAAAAACACGTATTCTGGTGTTTTCAGCACCCCACAGTGCGTATGATATCCAGAACAGGCGATATATTCGTTTTCGTGGGGTTTCCAAATGAGATGTCCGTTATCTACGATAATCTTGGTGATTCTTACGTGAGAAGTATGCAGAATCACCGAAATCGCAGTTTTCGTGATATTTAATGCGAAAAAACACGTATTCTGGTGTTTTCAGCATTCCACAGTGCCTATGATATCCAGAACAGGCGATACATTCGTTTTCGTGGGGTTTCCAAATGAGATGTGCATTATCTACGATAATCTTGGTGATTCTTCCGTGAGAAGTATGCAGATTCACCGAAATCGCAGTTTTCGTGATATTTAATGCGAAAAAACACGTATTCTGGTGTTTTCAGCACTCCACAGTGCGTATGATATCCAGAACCGGCGATATCTTCGTTTTCGTGGGGTTTCCAACTGAGATATGCATTTTCTACGATAATCTTTGTGATTCTTCCGTGAGAAGTATGCAGAATCACCGAAATCGGAGTTTTCGTGATATTTAATGCGCAAAAACACGTATTCTGGTGTTTTCAGCACTTCACAGTGCGTATGATATGCAGAACCGGCGATATCTTCGTTTTCGTGGGGTTTCCAACTGAGATATGCATTTTCAACGATAATCTTGGTGATTCTTCCGTGAGAAGTATGCAGAATAACCGAAATCGCAGTTTTCGTGATATTTAATGCGAAAAAACACGTATTCTGGTGTTTTCAGCACTCCACAGTGCGTATGATATCCAGGACAAGCGATATATTCGTTTTCGTGGGATTTCTAAATGAGATACGCGTTATCTACGATAATCTTGGTGATTCTTCTGTGAGAAGTATGCAGAATCACCGAAATCGCAGTTTTCGTGATATTTAATGCGAAAAACGAGTATTCTAGTGTTTTCAGCACTCCACAGTGCATATGATATCCAGAACAGGCGATACATTCGTTTTCGTGGGGTTTCCAAATGAGATGTGCATTATCTACGATAATCTTGGTGATTCTTTCGTGAGAAGTATGCAGAATCACCGAAATCGCAGTTTTCGTGATATTTAATGCGAAAAAACACGTATTCTGGTGATTTCAGCACTCCACAGTGCGTATGATATCCAGAACAGGCGATATATTCGTTTTCGTGGGGTTTCCAAATGAGATGTGCGTTATCTACGATAATCTTGGTGATTCTTAAGTGAGAAGTATGCAGAATCACCGAAATGTCTGTTTTCGTGATATTTAATGCGAAAAAACACGTATTCTGGTGTTTTCAGCACTCCACAGTGCATATGATATCCAGAACAGGCGATACATGCGTTTTCGTGGGGTTTCCAAATGAGATGTCCGTTATCTACGATAATCTTGGTGATTCTTACGTGAGAAGTATGCAGAATCATCGAAATCGCTGTTTTCGTGATATTTAATGCGAAAAAACACGTATTCTGGTGTTTTCAGTACTCCACAGTGCATATGATATCCAGAACAGGCGATACATTCGTTTTCGTGAGGTTTCCAAATGAGATGTGCGTTATCTACGATAATCTTGGTGATTCTTACGTGAGAAGTATGCAGAATCACCGAAATCGCAGTTTTCGTGATATTTAATGCGAAAAAACACGTATTCTGGTGTTTTCAGCACTGCACAGTGCGTATGATATCCAGAACAGGCGATATATTCGTTTTCGTGGGGTTTCCAAATGAGATGTGCGTTATCTACGATAATCTTGGTGATTCTTACGTGAGAAGTATGCAGAATCACCGAAATCGCTGTTTTCGTGATATTTAATGCGAAAAAACACGTATTCTGGTGTTTTCACCACTCCACAGTGCATATGATATCCAGAACAGGCGACACATTCGTTTTCGTGGGGTTTCCAAATGAGATGTGCATTATCTACGATAATCTTGGTGATTCTTCCGTGAGAAGTATGCAGAATAACCGAAATCGCAGTTTTCGTGATATTTAATGCGAAAAAACACGTATTCTGGTGTTTTCAGCACTCCACAGTGCGTATGATATCCAGAACAGGCGATATATTCGTTTTCGTGGGGTTTCCAAATGAGATGTGCGTTATCTACGATAATCTTGGTGATTCTTACGTGAGAAGTATGCAGAATAACCGAAATCGCAGTTTTCGTGATATTTAATGCGAAAAAACGCGTATTCTGGTGTTTTCAGCACTCCACAGTGCGTTTGATATCCAGAACAGGCGATATATTCGTTTTCGTGGGATTTCCAAATGACATATGCGTTATCTACGATAATCTTGGTGATTCTTCTGTGAGAAGTATGCAGAATCACCGAAATCGCTGATTTCGTGATATTTAATGCGCAAAAAGAGTATTCTAGTGTTTTCAGCACTCCACAGTGCATATGATATCCAGAACAGGCGATACATTCGTTTTCGTGGGGTTTCCAAATGAGATGTGCGTTATCTACGATAATCTTGGTGATTCTTACGTGAGAAGTATGAAGAATCACCGAAATCGCTGTTTTCGTGATATTTAATGCGATAAAACACGTATTCTGGTGTTTTCAGCACTCCACAGTGCGCATGATATGCAGAACCGGCATTATCTTCGTGTTCGTGGGGTTTCCAACTGAGATATGCATTTTCTACGATAATCTAGGTGATTCTTCTGTGAGAAGTATGCAGAATCACCGAAATCGGAGTTTTCGTGATATTTTATGCGCAAAAACACGTATTCTGGTGTTTTCAGCACTCCACAGTGCGCATGATATGCAGAACCGGCGATATCTTCGTTTTCGTGGGGTTACCAACTGAGATATGCATTTTCTACGATAATCTTGGTGATTCTTCCGTGGGAAGTATGCAGAAACACCGAAATCACTTGTTTTCGTGCTACTTAATGCGATAAAACACGTATTCTGGTGTTTTCAGCACTCCACAGTGCGCATGATATGCAGAACCGGCATTATCTTCGTGTTCGTGGGGTTTCCAACTGAGATATGCATTTTCTACGATAATCTTGGTGATTCTTCCGTGAGAAGTATGCAGAATAACCGAAATCGCAGTTTTCGTGATATTTAATGCGAAAAAACACGTATTCTGGTGTTTTCAGAACTCCACAGTGCGTATGATATCCAGAACAGGCGATATATTCGTTTTCGTGGGATTTTCAAATGAGATATGCGTTATCTACGATGATCTTGGTGATTCTTCTGTGAGAAGTATGCAGAATCACCGAAATCGCAGTTTTCGTGATATTTAATGCGAAAAACGAGTATTCTAGTGTTTTCAGCACTCCACAGTGCATATGATATCCAGAACAGGCGATACATTCGTTTTCGTGGGGTTTCCAAATGAGATGTGCATTATCTACGATAATCTTGGTGATTCTTTCGTGAGAAGTATGCAGAATCACCGAAATGTCTGTTTTCGAGATATTTAATGCGAAAAAACACGTATTCTGATGTTTTCACCACTCCACAGTGCGTATGATATCCAGAACAGGCGATACATGCGTTTTCGTGGGGTTTCCAAATGAGATGTGCATTATCTACGATAATCTTGGTGATTCTTCCGTGAGAAGTATGCAGAATCACCGAAATCGCAGTTTTCGTGATATTTAATGCGAAAAAACACGTATTCTGGTGTTTTCTGCACCCCACAGTGCGTATGATATCCAGAACAGGCGATATATTCGTTTTCGTGGGGTTTCCAAATGAGATGTCCGTTATCTACGATAATCTTGGTGATTCTTACGTGAGAAGTATGCAGAATCACCGAAATCGCAGTTTTCGTGATATTTAATGCGAAAAAACACGTATTCTGGTGTTTTCAGCACTCCACAGTGCCTATGATATCCAGAACAGGCGATACATTCGTTTTCGTGGGGTTTCCAAATGAGATGTGCATTATCTACGATAATCTTGGTGATTCTTCCGTGAGAAGTATGCAGATTCACCGAAATCGCAGTTTTCGTGATATTTAATGCGAAAAAACACGTATTCTGGTGTTTTCAGCACTCCACAGTGCGTATGATATCCAGAACCGGCGATATCTTCGTTTTCGTGGGGTTTCCAACTGAGATATGCATTTTCTACGATAATCTTTGTGATTCTTCCGTGAGAAGTATGCAGAATCACCGAAATCGGAGTTTTCGTGATATTTAATGCGCAAAAACACGTATTCTGGTGTTTTCAGCACTTCACAGTGCGTATGATATGCAGAACCGGCGATATCTTCGTTTTCGTGGGGTTTCCAACTGAGATATGCATTTTCAACGATAATCTTGGTGATTCTTCCGTGAGAAGTATGCAGAATAACCGAAATCGCAGTTTTCGTGATATTTAACGCGAAAAAACACGTATTCTGGTGTTTTCAGCACTCCACAGTGCGTATGATATCCAGAACAAGCGATATATTCGTTTTCGTGGGATTTCCAAATGAGATACGCGTTATCTACGATAATCTTGGTGATTCTTCTGTGAGAAGTATGCAGAATCACCGAATTCGCAGTTTTCGTGATATTTAATGCGAAAAACGAGTATTCTAGTGTTTTCAGCACTCCACAGTGCATATGATATCCAGAACAGGCGATACATTCGTTTTCGTGGGGTTTCCAAATGAGATGTGCATTATCTACGATAATCTTGGTGATTCTTTCGTGAGAAGTATGCAGAATCACCGAAATCGCAGTTTTCGTGATATTTAATGCGAAAAAACACGTATTCTGGTGTTTTCAGCACTCCACAGTGCATATGATATCCAGAACAGGCGACACATTCGTTTTCGTGGGGTTTCCAAATGAGATGTGCATTATCTACGATAATCTTGGTGATTCTACCGTGAGAAGTATGCAGAATCACCGAAATCGCAGTTTTCGTGATATTTAATGCGAAAAACGAGTATTCTAGTGTTTTCAGAACTCCACAGTGCATATGATATCCAGAACAGGCGATACATTCGTTTTCGTGGGGTTTCCAAATGAGATGTGCGTTATCTACGATAATCGTGGTGATTCTTACGTGAGAAGTATGCAGAATCACCGAAATCGCAGTTTTCGTGATATTTAATGCGAAAAAACACGTATTCTGGTGTTTTCACCACTCCACAGTGCATATGATATCCAGATCAGGCGACACATTCGTTTTCGTGGGGTCTCCAAATGAGATGTGCATTATCTACGATAATCTTGGTGATTCTTCCGTGAGAAGTACGCAGAATCACCGAAATCGCAGTTTTCGTGATATTTAATGCGAAAAAACACGTATTCTGGTGTTTTCAGCACTCCACAGTGCGTATGATATCCAGAACAGGCGATATATTCGTTTTCGTGGGGTTTCCAAATGAGATGTGCGTTATCTACGATAATCGTGGTGATTCTTACGTGAGAAGTATGCAGAATCACCGAAATCGGAGTTTTCGTGATATTTAATGCGAAAAAACACGGATTCTGGTGTTTTCAGCACTCCACAGTGCGTATGATAATCAGAACAGGCGATATCTTCGTTTTCGTGGGGTTTCCAACTGAGATATGCATTTTCTACTATAATCTTTGTGATTCTTCCGTGAGAAGTATGCAGAATAACCGAAATCGCAGTTTTCGTGATATTTAATGCGAAAAAACACGTATTCTGGTGTTTTCAGCACTCCACAGTGCGTATGATATCCAGAACAGGCGATATATTTGTTTTCGTGGGGTTTCCAAATGAGATGTGCATTTTCTACGATAATCTCGGTGATTCTTCTGTGAGAAGTATGCAGAATCACCGAAATCGCAGGTTTCGTGATATTTAACGCGAAAAACGAGTATTCTAGTGTTTTCAGCACTCCACAGTGCATATGATATCCTGAACAGGCGATACATTCGTTTTCGTGGGGTTTCCAAATGAGATGTGCATTATCTACGATAATCTTGGTGATTCTTCCGTGAGAAATATGCGGAATCACCGAAATCGCAGTTTTCGTGATATTTAATGCGAAAAAACACGTATTCTGGTGTTATCAGCACTCCACAGTGCTTATGATATTCAGAACAGGCGATACATTCGTTTTCGTGGGGTTTCCAAATGAGATGTGCATTATCTACGATAATCTTGGTGATTCTTCCGTGAGAAGTATGCAGAATCACCGAAATCGCAGTTTTCGTGATATTTAATGCGAAAAAACACGTATTCTGGTGTTTTCAGCACTCCACAGTGCATATGATATCCAGAACAGGCGATATATTCGTTTTTGTGGGGTTTCCAAATGAGATGTGCATTTTCTACGATAATCTCGGTGATTCTTCTGTGAGAAGTATGCAGAATCACCGAAATCGCAGTTTTCGTGATATTTAATGCGAAAAGACACGTATTCTGGTGTTTTCACCACTCCACAGTGCATATGATATCCAGAACAGGCGACACATTCGTTTTCGTGGGGTTTCCAAATGAGATGTGCATTATCTACGATAATCTTGGTGATTCTTCCGTGAGAAGTATGCAGAATCACCGAAATCGCAGTTTTCGTGATATTTAATGCGAAAAACGAGTATTCTAGTGTTTTCAGCACTCCACAGTGCATATGATATCCAGAACAGGCGATACATTCGTTTTCGTGGGGTTTCCAAATGAGATGTGCATTATCTACGATAATCTTGGTGATTCTTCCGTGAGAAGTATGCAGAATCACCGAAATCGCAGTTTTCGTGATATTTAATGCGAAAAAACACGTATTCTGGTGTTTTCAGCACTCCACAGTGCGTATGATATCCAGAACAGCGATATATTCGTTTTCGTGGGGTTTCCAAATGAGATGTGCGTTATCTACGATAATCTTGGTGATTCTTACGTGAGAAGTATGCAGAATCACCGAAATGTCTGTTTTCGTGATATTTAATGCGAAAAAATACGTATTCTGGTGTTTTCAGCACTCCACAGTGCATATGATATCCAGAACAGGCGATACATGCGTTTTCGTGGGGTTTCCAAATGAGATGTGCATTATCTACGATAATCTTGGTGATTCTTCCGTGAGAAGTATGCAGAATCACCGAAATCGCAGTTTTCGTGATATTTAATGCGAAAAAACACGTATTCTGGTGTATTCAGCACTCCACAGTGCCTATGATATCCAGAACAGGCGATACATTCGTTTTCGTGGGGTTTCCAAATGAGATGTGCATTATCTACGATAATCTTGGTGATTCTTCCGTGAGAAGTATGCAGAATCACCGAAATCGCAGTTTTCGTGATATTTAATGCGAAAAACGAGTATTCTAGTGTTTTCAGCACTCCACAGTGCATATGATATCCAGAACAGGCGATACATTCGTTTTCGTGGGGTTTCCAAATGAGATGTGCGTTATCTACGATAATCTTGGTGATTCTTACGTGAGAAGTACGCAGAATCACCGAAATCGCAGTTTTCGTGATATTTAATGCGAAAAAACACGTATTCTGTTGTTTTCAGCACTCCACAGTGCATATGATATCCACAACAGGCGACACATTCGTTTTCGTGGGGTTTCCAATTGAGATGTGCATTATCTACGATAATCGTGGTGATTCTTACGTGAGAAGTATGCAGAATCACCGAAATGTCTGTTTTCGTGATATTTAATGCGAAAAAACACGTATTCTGGTTTTTTCAGCACTCCACAGTGCCTATGATATCCAGAACAGGCGATACATTCGTTTTCGTGGGGTTTCCAAATGAGATGTGCATTATCTAGGATAATCTTGGTATTCTTACGTGAGAAGTATGCAGAATCACCGAAATCGCTGTTTTCGTGATATTTAATGCGAAAAAACACGTATTCTGGTGTTTTCACCACTCCACAGTGCATATGATATCCAGAACAGGCGACACATTCGTTTTCGTGGGGTTTCCAAATGAGATGTGCATTATCTACGTAAATCTTGGTGATTCTACCGTGAGAAGTATGCAGAATCACCGAAATCGCAGTTTTCGTGATATTTAATGCGAAAAACGAGTATTCTAGTGTTTTCAGAACTCCACAGTGCATATGATATCCAGAACAGGCGATACATTCGTTTTCGTGGGGTTTCCAAATGAGATGTGCGTTATCTACGATAATCGTGGTGATTCTTACGTGAGAAGTATGCAGAATCACCGAAATCGCAGTTTTCGTGATATTTAATGCGAAAAAACACGTATTCTGGTGTTTTCACCACTCCACAGTGCATATGATATCCAGATCAGGCGACACATTCGTTTTCGTGGGGTCTCCAAATGAGATGTGCATTATCTACGATAATCTTGGTGATTCTTCCGTGAGAAGTACGCAGAATCACCGAAATCGCAGTTTTCGTGATATTTAATGCGAAAAAACACGTATTCTGGTGTTTTCAGCACTCCACAGTGCGTATGATATCCAGAACAGGCGATATATTCGTTTTCGTGGGGTTTCCAAATGAGATGTGCGTTATCTACGATAATCGTGGTGATTCTTACGTGAGAAGTATGCAGAATCACCGAAATGTCTGTTTTCGTGATATTTAATGCGAAAAAACACGTATTCTGATGTTTTCAGCACTCCACAGTGCATATGATATCCAGAACAGACGATACATGCGTTTTCGTGGGGTTTCCAAATGAGATGTGCATTATCTACGATAATCTTGGTGATTCTTCCGTGAGAAGTATGCAGAATCACCGAAATCGCAGTTTTCGTGATATTTAGTGCGAAAAAACACGTATTCTGGTGTATTCAGCACTCCACAGTGCGGATGATATCCAGAACAGGCGATATATTCGTTTTCGTGGGGTTTCCAAATGAGATGTGCATTTTCTACGATAATCTTGGTGATTCTTCAGTGACAAGTATGCAGAATCACCGAAATCGCAGTTATCGTGATATTTAATGCGAAAAAGCACGTATTCTGGTGTTTTCAGCACTGCACAGTGCGTATGATATCCAGAACAGGCGATATATTCGTTTTCGTGGGGTTTCCAAATGAGATGTGCGTTATCTGCGATAATCTTGGTGATTCTTACGTGAGAAGTATGCAGAATCACCGAAATCGCAGTTTTCGTGATATTTAATGCGAAAAAACACGTATTCTGGTGTTTTCAGCACTCCACAGTGCGTATGATATCCAGAACAGGCGATATATTCGTTTTCGTGGGGTTTCCAAATGAGATGTGCGTTATCTACGATAATCTTGGCGATTCTTCCGTGAGAAGTATGCAGAATCACCGAAATCGCAGTTTTCGTGATATTTAATGCGAAAAAACACGTATTCTGGTGTTTTCAGCACTCCACAGTGCCTATGATATCCAGAACAGGCGATACATTCGTTTTCGTGGAGTTTCCAAATGAGATGTGCATTATCTACGATAATCTTGGTGATTCTTCCGTGAGAAGTATGCAGAATCACCGAAATCGCAGTTTTCGTGATATTTAATGCGAAAAACGAGTATTCTAGTGTTTTCAGCACTCCACAGAGCATATGATATCCAGAACAGGCGATATATTCGTTTTTGTAGGGTTTCCAAATGAGATGTGCATTTTCTACGATAATCTCGGTGATTCTTCTGTGAGAAGTATGCAGAATCACCGAAATCGCAGTTTTCGTGATATTTAATGCGAAAAACGATTATTCTAGTGTTTTCAGCACTCCACAGTGCATATGATATCCAGAACAGGCGATATATTCGTTTTTGTGGGGTTTCCAAATGAGATGTGCATTTTCTACGATAATCTCGGTGATTCTTCTGTGAGAAGTATGCAGAATCACCGAAATCGCAGTTTTCGTGATATTTAATGCGAAAAAACACGTATTCTGGTGTTTTCACCACTCCACAGTGCATATGATATCCAGAACAGGCGATATATTCGTTTTTGTAGGGTTTCCAAATGAGATGTGCATTTTCTACGATAATCTCGGTGATTCTTCTGTGAGAAGTATGCAGAATCACCGAAATCGCAGTTTTCGTGATATTTAATGCGAAAAACGATTATTCTAGTGTTTTCAGCACTCCACAGTGCATATGATATCCAGAACAGGCGATATATTCGTTTTTGTGGGGTTTCCAAATGAGATGTGCATTTTCTACGATAATCTCGGTGATTCTTCTGTGAGAAGTATGCAGAATCACCGAAATCGCAGTTTTCGTGATATTTAATGCGAAAAAACACGTATTCTGGTGTTTTCACCACTCCACAGTGCATATGATATCCAGAACAGGCGACACATTCGTTTTCGTGGGGTTTCCAAATGAGATGTGCATTATCTACGGTAATCTTGGTGATTCTTCCGTGAGAAGTATGCAGAATCACCGAAATCGCAGTTTTCGTGATATTTAATGCGAAAAACGAGTATTCTAGTGTTTTCAGCACTCCACAGTGCATATGATATCCAGAACAGGCGATACATTCGTTTTCGTGGGGTTTCCAAATGAGATGTGCATTATCTACGATAATCTTGGTGATTCTTCCGTGAGAAGTATGCAGAATCACCGAAATCGCAGTTTTCGTGATATTTAATGCGAAAAAACACGTATTCTGGTGTTTTCAGCACTCCACAGTGCCTATGATATCCAGAACAGGCGATACATGCGTTTTCGTGGGGTTTCCAAATGAGATGTGCATTATCTACGATAATCTTGGTGATTCATACGTGAGAAGTATGCAGAATCACCGAAATCGCAGTTTTCGTGATATTTAATGCGAAAAAACACGTATTCTGGTGTTTTCACCACTCCACAGTGCATATGATATCCAGATCAGGCGACACATTCGTTTTCGTGGGGTTTCCAAATGAGATGTGCATTATCTACGATAATCTTGGTGATTCTTCCGTGAGAAGTACGCAGAATCACCGAAATCGCAGTTTTCGTGATATTTAATGCGAAAAAACACGTATTCTGGTGTTTTCAGCACTCCACAGTGCGTATGATATCCAGAACAGGCGATATATTCGTTTTCGTGGGGTTTCCAAATGAGATGTGCGTTATCTACGATAATCGTGGTGATTCTTACGTGAGAAGTATGCAGAATCACCGAAATGTCTGTTTTCGTGATATTTAATGCGAAAAAACACGTATTCTGATGTTTTCAGCACTCCACAGTGCATATGATATCCAGAACAGACGATACATGCGTTTTCGTGGGGTTTCCAAATGAGATGTGCATTATCTACGATAATCTTGGTGATTCTTCCGTGAGAAGTATGCAGAATCACCGAAATCGCAGTTTTCGTGATATTTAGTGCGAAAAAACACGTATTCTGGTGTATTCAGCACTCCACAGTGCCTATGATATCCAGAACAGGCGATACATTCGTTTTCGTGGGGTTTCCAAATGAGATGTGCATTATCTACGATAATCTTGGTGATTCTTTCGTGAGAAGTATGCAGAATCACCGAAATGTCTGTTTTCGAGATATTTAATGCGAAAAAACACGTATTCTGATGTTTTCACCACTCCACAGTGCGTATGATATCCAGAACAGGCGATACATGCGTTTTCGTGGGGTTTCCAAATGAGATGTGCATTATCTACGATAATCTTGGTGATTCTTCCGTGAGAAGTATGCAGAATCACCGAAATCGCAGTTTTCGTGATATTTAATGCGAAAAAACACGTATTCTGGTGTTTTCTGCACCCCACAGTGCGTATGATATCCAGAACAGGCGATATATTCGTTTTCGTGGGGTTTCCAAATGAGATGTCCGTTATCTACGATAATCTTGGTGATTCTTACGTGAGAAGTATGCAGAATCACCGAAATCGCAGTTTTCGTGATATTTAATGCGAAAAAACACGTATTCTGGTGTTTTCAGCATTCCACAGTGCCTATGATATCCAGAACAGGCGATACATTCGTTTTCGTGGGGTTTCCAAATGAGATGTGCAGTATCTACGATAATCTTGGTGATTCTTCCGTGAGAAGTATGCAGATTCACCGAAATCGCAGTTTTCGTGATATTTAATGCGAAAAAACACGTATTCTGGTGTTTTCAGCACTCCACAGTGCGTATGATATCCAGAACCGGCGATATCTTCGTTTTCGTGGGGTTTCCAACTGAGATATGCATTTTCTACGATAATCTTTGTGATTCTTCCGTGAGAAGTATGCAGAATCACCGAAATCGGAGTTTTCGTGATATTTAATGCGCAAAAACACGTATTCTGGTGTTTTCAGCACTCCACAGTGCGCTTGATATGCAGAACCGGCGATATCTTCGTTTTCGTGGGGTTACCAACTGAGATGTGCGTTATCTGCGATAATCTTGGTGATTCTTACGTGAGAAGTATGCAGAATCACCGAAATCGCAGTTTTCGTGATATTTAATGCGAAAAAACACGTATTCTGGTGTTTTCAGCACTCCACAGTGCGTATGATATCCAGAACAGGCGATATATTCGTTTTCGTGGGGTTTCCAAATGAGATGTGCGTTATCTACGATAATCTTGGCGATTCTTCCGTGAGAAGTATGCAGAATCACCGAAATCGCAGTTTTCGTGATATTTAATGCGAAAAAACACGTATTCTGGTGTTTTCAGCACTCCACAGTGCCTATGATATCCAGAACAGGCGATACATTCGTTTTCGTGGAGTTTCCAAATGAGATGTGCATTATCTACGATAATCTTGGTGATTCTTCCGTGAGAAGTATGCAGAATCACCGAAATCGCAGTTTTCGTGATATTTAATGCGAAAAACGAGTATTCTAGTGTTTTCAGCACTCCACAGAGCATATGATATCCAGAACAGGCGATATATTCGTTTTTGTAGGGTTTCCAAATGAGATGTGCATTTTCTACGATAATCTCGGTGATTCTTCTGTGAGAAGTATGCAGAATCACCGAAATCGCAGTTTTCGTGATATTTAATGCGAAAAACGATTATTCTAGTGTTTTCAGCACTCCACAGTGCATATGATATCCAGAACAGGCGATATATTCGTTTTTGTGGGGTTTCCAAATGAGATGTGCATTTTCTACGATAATCTCGGTGATTCTTCTGTGAGAAGTATGCAGAATCACCGAAATCGCAGTTTTCGTGATATTTAATGCGAAAAAACACGTATTCTGGTGTTTTCACCACTCCACAGTGCATATGATATCCAGAACAGGCGATATATTCGTTTTTGTAGGGTTTCCAAATGAGATGTGCATTTTCTACGATAATCTCGGTGATTCTTCTGTGAGAAGTATGCAGAATCACCGAAATCGCAGTTTTCGTGATATTTAATGCGAAAAACGATTATTCTAGTGTTTTCAGCACTCCACAGTGCATATGATATCCAGAACAGGCGATATATTCGTTTTTGTGGGGTTTCCAAATGAGATGTGCATTTTCTACGATAATCTCGGTGATTCTTCTGTGAGAAGTATGCAGAATCACCGAAATCGCAGTTTTCGTGATATTTAATGCGAAAAAACACGTATTCTGGTGTTTTCACCACTCCACAGTGCATATGATATCCAGAACAGGCGACACATTCGTTTTCGTGGGGTTTCCAAATGAGATGTGCATTATCTACGGTAATCTTGGTGATTCTTCCGTGAGAAGTATGCAGAATCACCGAAATCGCAGTTTTCGTGATATTTAATGCGAAAAACGAGTATTCTAGTGTTTTCAGCACTCCACAGTGCATATGATATCCAGAACAGGCGATACATTCGTTTTCGTGGGGTTTCCAAATGAGATGTGCATTATCTACGATAATCTTGGTGATTCTTCCGTGAGAAGTATGCAGAATCACCGAAATCGCAGTTTTCGTGATATTTAATGCGAAAAAACACGTATTCTGGTGTTTTCAGCACTCCACAGTGCCTATGATATCCAGAACAGGCGATACATGCGTTTTCGTGGGGTTTCCAAATGAGATGTGCATTATCTACGATAATCTTGGTGATTCATACGTGAGAAGTATGCAGAATCACCGAAATCGCAGTTTTCGTGATATTTAATGCGAAAAAACACGTATTCTGGTGTTTTCACCACTCCACAGTGCATATGATATCCAGATCAGGCGACACATTCGTTTTCGTGGGGTTTCCAAATGAGATGTGCATTATCTACGATAATCTTGGTGATTCTTCCGTGAGAAGTACGCAGAATCACCGAAATCGCAGTTTTCGTGATATTTAATGCGAAAAAACACGTATTCTGGTGTTTTCAGCACTCCACAGTGCGTATGATATCCAGAACAGGCGATATATTCGTTTTCGTGGGGTTTCCAAATGAGATGTGCGTTATCTACGATAATCGTGGTGATTCTTACGTGAGAAGTATGCAGAATCACCGAAATGTCTGTTTTCGTGATATTTAATGCGAAAAAACACGTATTCTGATGTTTTCAGCACTCCACAGTGCATATGATATCCAGAACAGACGATACATGCGTTTTCGTGGGGTTTCCAAATGAGATGTGCATTATCTACGATAATCTTGGTGATTCTTCCGTGAGAAGTATGCAGAATCACCGAAATCGCAGTTTTCGTGATATTTAGTGCGAAAAAACACGTATTCTGGTGTATTCAGCACTCCACAGTGCCTATGATATCCAGAACAGGCGATACATTCGTTTTCGTGGGGTTTCCAAATGAGATGTGCATTATCTACGATAATCTTGGTGATTCTTTCGTGAGAAGTATGCAGAATCACCGAAATGTCTGTTTTCGAGATATTTAATGCGAAAAAACACGTATTCTGATGTTTTCACCACTCCACAGTGCGTATGATATCCAGAACAGGCGATACATGCGTTTTCGTGGGGTTTCCAAATGAGATGTGCATTATCTACGATAATCTTGGTGATTCTTCCGTGAGAAGTATGCAGAATCACCGAAATCGCAGTTTTCGTGATATTTAATGCGAAAAAACACGTATTCTGGTGTTTTCTGCACCCCACAGTGCGTATGATATCCAGAACAGGCGATATATTCGTTTTCGTGGGGTTTCCAAATGAGATGTCCGTTATCTACGATAATCTTGGTGATTCTTACGTGAGAAGTATGCAGAATCACCGAAATCGCAGTTTTCGTGATATTTAATGCGAAAAAACACGTATTCTGGTGTTTTCAGCATTCCACAGTGCCTATGATATCCAGAACAGGCGATACATTCGTTTTCGTGGGGTTTCCAAATGAGATGTGCAGTATCTACGATAATCTTGGTGATTCTTCCGTGAGAAGTATGCAGATTCACCGAAATCGCAGTTTTCGTGATATTTAATGCGAAAAAACACGTATTCTGGTGTTTTCAGCACTCCACAGTGCGTATGATATCCAGAACCGGCGATATCTTCGTTTTCGTGGGGTTTCCAACTGAGATATGCATTTTCTACGATAATCTTTGTGATTCTTCCGTGAGAAGTATGCAGAATCACCGAAATCGGAGTTTTCGTGATATTTAATGCGCAAAAACACGTATTCTGGTGTTTTCAGCACTCCACAGTGCGCTTGATATGCAGAACCGGCGATATCTTCGTTTTCGTGGGGTTACCAACTGAGATATGCATTTTCTACGATAATCTTGGTGATTCTTCCGTGGGAAGTATGCAGAAACACCGAAATCACTTGTTTTCGTGCTACTTAATGCGATAAAACACGTATTCTGGTGTTTTCAGCACTCCACAGTGCGCATGATATGCAGAACCGGCATTATCTTCGTGTTCGTGGGGTTTCCAACTGAGATATGCATTTTCTACGATAATCTATGTGATTCTTCTGTGAGATGTATGCAGAACCACCGAAATCACAGTTTTCGTGATATTTAATGCGAAAAACACGTATTCTGGTGTTTTCAGCACTCCACAGTGCCTATGATATCCAGTACAGGCGACACATTCGTTTTCGTGGGGTTTCCAAATGAGATGTGCGTTATCTACGATAATCTTGGTGATTCTTCCGTGAGAAGTATGCAGAATAACCGAAATCGCAGTTTTCGTGATATTTAATGCGAAAAAACACGTATTCTGGTGTTTTCAGCACTCCACAGTGCGTATGATATCCAGAACAGGCGATATATTCGTTTTCGTGGGGTTTCCAAATGAGATGTGCGTTATCTACGATAATCTTGGTGATTCTTACGTGAGAAGTATGCAGAATAACCGAAATCGCAGTTTTCGTGATATTTAATGCGAAAAAACGCGTATTCTGGTGTTTTCAGCACTCCACAGTGCGTTTGATATCCAGAACAGGCGATATATTCGTTTTCGTGGGATTTCCAAATGACATATGCGTTATCTACGATAATCTTGGTGATTCTTCTGTGAGAAGTATGCAGAATCACCGACATCGCTGATTTCGTGATATTTAATGCGCAAAAAGAGTATTCTAGTGTTTTCAGCACTCCACAGTGCATATGATATCCAGAACAGGCGATACATTCGTTTTCGTGGGGTTTCCAAATGAGATGTGCATTATCTACGATAATCTTGGTGATTCTTCCGTGAGAAGTATGCAGAATCACCGAAATCGCAGTTTTCGTGATATTTAATGCGAAAAAACACGTATTCTGGTGTTTTCTGCACCCCACAGTGCGTATGATATCCAGAACAGGCGATATATTCGTTTTCGTGGGGTTTCCAAATGAGATGTCCGTTATCTACGATAATCTTGGTGATTCTTACGTGAGAAGTATGCAGAATCACCGAAATCGCAGTTTTCGTGATATTTAATGCGAAAAAACACGTATTCTGGTGTTTTCAGCATTCCACAGTGCCTATGATATCCAGAACAGGCGATACATTCGTTTTCGTGGGGTTTCCAAATGAGATGTGCATTATCTACGATAATCTTGGTGATTCTTCCGTGAGAAGTATGCAGATTCACCGAAATCGCAGTTTTCGTGATATTTAATGCGAAAAAACACGTATTCTGGTGTTTTCAGCACTCCACAGTGCGTATGATATCCAGAACCGGCGATATCTTCGTTTTCGTGGGGTTTCCAACTGAGATATGCATTTTCTACGATAATCTTTGTGATTCTTCCGTGAGAAGTATGCAGAATCACCGAAATCGGAGTTTTCGTGATATTTAATGCGCAAAAACACGTATTCTGGTGTTTTCAGCACTTCACAGTGCGTATGATATGCAGAACCGGCGATATCTTCGTTTTCGTGGGGTTTCCAAATGAGATGTCCGTTATCTACGATAATCTTGGTGATTCTTACGTGAGAAGTATGCAGAATCATCGAAATCGCTGTTTTCGTGATATTTAATGCGAAAAAACACGTATTCTGGTGTTTTCAGTACTCCACAGTGCATATGATATCCAGAACAGGCGATATATTCGTTTTCGTGGGGTTTCCAAATGAGATGTCCGTTATCTACGATAATCTTGGTGATTCTTACGTGAGAAGTATGCAGAATAACCGAAATCGCAGTTTTCGTGATATTTAATGCGAAAAAACACGTATTCTGGTGTTTTCAGCACTCCACAGTGCGTATGATATCCAGAACAAGCGATATATTCGTTTTCGTGGGATTTCTAAATGAGATACGCGTTATCTACGATAATCTTGGTGATTCTTCTGTGAGAAGTATGCAGAATCACCGAAATCGCAGTTTTCGTGATATTTAATGCGAAAAACGAGTATTCTAGTGTTTTCAGCACTCCACAGTGCATATGATATCCAGAACAGGCGATACATTCGTTTTGGTGGGGTTTCCAAATGAGATGTGCATTATCTACGATAATCTTGGTGATTCTTTCGTGAGAAGTATGCAGAATCACCGAAATCGCAGTTTTCGTGATATTTAATGCGAAAAAACACGTATTCTGGTGTTTTCAGCACTCCACAGTGCGTATGATATCCAGAACAGGCGATATATTCGTTTTCGTGGGGTTTCCAAATGAGATGTGCGTTATCTACGATAATCTTGGTGATTCTTAAGTGAGAAGTATGCAGAATCACCGAAATGTCTGTTTTCGTGATATTTAATGCGAAAAAACACGTATTCTGGTGTTTTCAGCACTCCACAGTGCATATGATATCCAGAACAGGCGATACATGCGTTTTCGTGGGGTTTCCAAATGAGATGTCCGTTATCTACGATAATCTTGGTGATTCTTACGTGAGAAGTATGCAGAATCATCGAAATCGCTGTTTTCGTGATATTTAATGCGAAAAAACACGTATTCTGGTGTTTTCAGTACTCCACAGTGCATATGATATCCAGAACAGGCGATACATTCGTTTTCGTGAGGTTTCCAAATGAGATGTGCGTTATCTACGATAATCTTGGTGATTCTTACGTGAGAAGTATGCAGAATCACCGAAATCGCAGTTTTCGTGATATTTAATGCGAAAAAACACGTATTCTGGTGTTTTCAGCACTCCACAGTGCGTATGATATCCAGAACAGGCGATATATTCGTTTTCGTGGGATTTTCAAATGAGATATGCGTTATCTACGATGATCTTGGTGATTCTTCTGTGAGAAGTATGCAGAATCACCGAAATCGCAGTTTTCGTGATATTTAATGCGAAAAACGAGTATTCTAGTGTTTTCAGCACTCCACAGTGCATATGATATCCAGAACAGGCGATACATTCGTTTTCGTGGGGTTTCCAAATGAGATGTGCATTATCTACGATAATCTTGGTGATTCTTTCGTGAGAAGTATGCAGAATCACCGAAATGTCTGTTTTCGAGATATTTAATGCGAAAAAACACGTATTCTGATGTTTTCACCACTCCACAGTGCGTATGATATCCAGAACAGGCGATACATGCGTTTTCGTGGGGTTTCCAAATGAGATGTGCATTATCTACGATAATCTTGGTGATTCTTCCGTGAGAAGTATGCAGAATCACCGAAATCGCAGTTTTCGTGATATTTAATGCGAAAAAACACGTATTCTGGTGTTTTCTGCACCCCACAGTGCGTATGATATCCAGAACAGGCGATATATTCGTTTTCGTGGGGTTTCCAAATGAGATGTCCGTTATCTACGATAATCTTGGTGATTCTTACGTGAGAAGTATGCAGAATCACCGAAATCGCAGTTTTCGTGATATTTAATGCGAAAAAACACGTATTCTGGTGTTTTCAGCATTCCACAGTGCCTATGATATCCAGAACAGGCGATACATTCGTTTTCGTGGGGTTTCCAAATGAGATGTGCAGTATCTACGATAATCTTGGTGATTCTTCCGTGAGAAGTATGCAGATTCACCGAAATCGCAGTTTTCGTGATATTTAATGCGAAAAAACACGTATTCTGGTGTTTTCAGCACTCCACAGTGCGTATGATATCCAGAACCGGCGATATCTTCGTTTTCGTGGGGTTTCCAACTGAGATATGCATTTTCTACGATAATCTTTGTGATTCTTCCGTGAGAAGTATGCAGAATCACCGAAATCGGAGTTTTCGTGATATTTAATGCGCAAAAACACGTATTCTGGTGTTTTCAGCACTCCACAGTGCGCTTGATATGCAGAACCGGCGATATCTTCGTTTTCGTGGGGTTACCAACTGAGATATGCATTTTCTACGATAATCTTGGTGATTCTTCCGTGGGAAGTATGCAGAAACACCGAAATCACTTGTTTTCGTGCTACTTAATGCGATAAAACACGTATTCTGGTGTTTTCAGCACTCCACAGTGCGCATGATATGCAGAACCGGCATTATCTTCGTGTTCGTGGGGTTTCCAACTGAGATATGCATTTTCTACGATAATCTATGTGATTCTTCTGTGAGATGTATGCAGAACCACCGAAATCACAGTTTTCGTGATATTTAATGCGAAAAACACGTATTCTGGTGTTTTCAGCACTCCACAGTGCCTATGATATCCAGTACAGGCGACACATTCGTTTTCGTGGGGTTTCCAAATGAGATGTGCGTTATCTACGATAATCTTGGTGATTCTTCCGTGAGAAGTATGCAGAATAACCGAAATCGCAGTTTTCGTGATATTTAATGCGAAAAAACACGTATTCTGGTGTTTTCAGCACTCCACAGTGCGTATGATATCCAGAACAGGCGATATATTCGTTTTCGTGGGGTTTCCAAATGAGATGTGCGTTATCTACGATAATCTTGGTGATTCTTACGTGAGAAGTATGCAGAATAACCGAAATCGCAGTTTTCGTGATATTTAATGCGAAAAAACGCGTATTCTGGTGTTTTCAGCACTCCACAGTGCGTTTGATATCCAGAACAGGCGATATATTCGTTTTCGTGGGATTTCCAAATGACATATGCGTTATCTACGATAATCTTGGTGATTCTTCTGTGAGAAGTATGCACAATCACCAACATCGCTGATTTCGTGATATTTAATGCGCAAAAAGAGTATTCTAGTGTTTTCAGCACTCCACAGTGCATATGATATCCAGAACAGGCGATACATTCGTTTTCGTGGGGTTTCCAAATGAGATGTGCGTTATCTACGATAATCTTGGTGATTCTTACGTGAGAAGTATGAAGAATCACCGAAATCGCTGTTTTCGTGATATTTAATGCGAAAAAACACGTATTCTGGTGTTTTCAGCACTCCACAGTGCGTATGATATCCAGAACAGGCGATATCTTCGTTTTCGTGTGGTTTCCAAATGAGATAAGCATTTTCTACGATAATCTTGGTGATTCTTCCGTGACAAGTATGCAGAATCACCGAAATCGAGGTTTCCGTGATATTTAATGCGAAAAACACGTATTCTGGTGCTTTCAGCACTCCACAGTGCGCATGATACGCAGAACCGGCGATATATTCGTGTTCGTGGAGTTTCCAACTGAGATATGCATTTACTACGATAATCTAGGTGATTCTTCTGTGAGAAGTATGCAGAATCACCGAAATCGGAGTTTTCGTGATATTTAATGCGCAAAAACACGTATTCTGGTGTTTTCAGCACTCCACAGTGCGCATGATATGCAGAACCGGCGATATCTTCGTTTTCGTGGGGTTACCAACTGAGATATGCATTTTCTACGATAATCTTGGTGATTCTTCCGTGGGAAGTATGCAGAAACACCGAAATCACTTGTTTTCGTGCTACTTAATGCGATAAAACACGTATTCTGGTGTTTTCAGCACTCCACAGTGCGCATGATATGCAGAACCGGCATTATCTTCGTGTTCGTGGGGTTTCCAACTGAGATATGCATTTTCTACGATAATCTATGTGATTCTTCTGTGAGATGTATGCAGAACCACCGAAATCACAGTTTTTGTGGTATTTAATGCGAAAAACACGTATTCTGGTGTTTTCAGCACTCCACAGTGCCTATGATATCCAGTACAGGCGACACATTCGTTTTCGTGGGGTTTCCAAATGAGATGTGCGTTATCTACGATAATCTTGGTGATTCATACGTGAGAAGTATGCAGAATCACCGAAATGTCTGTTTTCGTGATATTAAATGCGAAAAAACACGTATTGTGGTGTTTTCAGCACTCCACAGTGCGTATGATATCCAGAACAGGCGATACATTCGTTTTCGTGGGGTTTCCAAATGAGATGTGCATTATCTACGATAATCTTGGTGATTCTTCTGTGAGAAGTATGCAGATTCACCGAAATCGCAGTTTTCGTGATATTTAATGCGCAAAAACACGTATTCTGGTGTTTTCAGCACTTCACAGTGCGTATGATATGCAGAACCGGCGGTATCTTCGTTTTCGTGGGGTTTCCAACTGAGATATGCATTTTCTACGATAATCTTGGTGATTCTTCCGTGAGAAGTATGCAGAATCACCGAAATCGCAGTTTTCGTGATATTTAATGCGAAAAAACACGTATTCTGGTGTTTTCTGCACCCCACAGTGCGTATGATATCCAGAACAGGCGATATATTCGTTTTCGTGGGGTTTCCAAATGAGATGTCCGTTATCTACGATAATCTTGGTGATTCTTACGTGAGAAGTATGCAGAATCACCGAAATCGCAGTTTTCGTGATATTTAATGCGAAAAAACACGTATTCTGGTGTTTTCAGCATTCCACAGTGCCTATGATATCCAGAACAGGCGATACATTCGTTTTCGTGGGGTTTCCAAATGAGATGTGCATTATCTACGATAATCTTGGTGATTCTTCCGTGAGAAGTATGCAGATTCACCGAAATCGCAGTTTTCGTGATATTTAATGCGAAAAAACACGTATTCTGGTGTTTTCAGCACTCCACAGTGCGTATGATATCCAGAACCGGCGATATCTTCGTTTTCGTGGGGTTTCCAACTGAGATATGCATTTTCTACGATAATCTTTGTGATTCTTCCGTGAGAAGTATGCAGAATCACCGAAATCGGAGTTTTCGTGATATTTAATGCGCAAAAACACGTATTCTGGTGTTTTCAGCACTTCACAGTGCGTATGATATGCAGAACCGGCGATATCTTCGTTTTCGTGGGGTTTCCAACTGAGATATGCATTTTCAACGATAATCTTGGTGATTCTTCCGTGAGAAGTATGCAGAATAACCGAAATCGCAGTTTTCGTGATATTTAATGCGAAAAAACACGTATTCTGGTGTTTTCAGCACTCCACAGTGCGTATGATATCCAGAACAAGCGATATATTCGTTTTCGTGGGATTTCAAAATGAGATACGCGTTATCTACGATAATCTTGGTGATTCTTCTGTGAGAAGTATGCAGAATCACCGAAATCGCAGTTTTCGTGATATTTAATGCGAAAAACGAGTATTCTAGTGTTTTCAGCACTCCACAGTGCATATGATATCCAGAACAGGCGATACATTCGTTTTCGTGGGGTTTCCAAATGAGATGTGCATTATCTACGATAATCTTGGTGATTCTTTCGTGAGAAGTATGCAGAATCACCGAAATCGCAGTTTTCGTGATATTTAATGCGAAAAAACACGTATTCTGGTGTTTTCAGCACTCCACAGTGCGTATGATATCCAGAACAGGCGATATATTCGTTTTCGTGGGGTTTCCAAATGAGATGTGCGTTATCTACGATAATCTTGGTGATTCTTAAGTGAGAAGTATGCAGAATCACCGAAATGTCTGTTTTCGTGATATTTAATGCGAAAAAACACGTATTCTGGTGTTTTCAGCACTCCACAGTGCATATGATATCCAGAACAGGCGATACATGCGTTTTCGTGGGGTTTCCAAATGAGATGTCCGTTATCTACGATAATCTTGGTGATTCTTACGTGAGAAGTATGCAGAATCATCGAAATCGCTGTTTTCGTGATATTTAATGCGAAAAAACACGTATTCTGGTGTTTTCAGTACTCCACAGTGCATATGATATCCAGAACAGGCGATACATTCGTTTTCGTGAGGTTTCCAAATGAGATGTGCGTTATCTACGATAATCTTGGTGATTCTTACGTGAGAAGTATGCAGAATCACCGAAATCGCAGTTTTCGTGATATTTAATGCGAAAAAACACGTATTCTGGTGTTTTCAGCACTCCACAGTGCGTATGATATCCAGAACAGGCGATATATTCGTTTTCGTGGGATTTTCAAATGAGATATGCGTTATCTACGATGATCTTGGTGATTCTTCTGTGAGAAGTATGCAGAATCACCGAAATCGCAGTTTTCGTGATATTTAATGCGAAAAACGAGTATTCTAGTGTTTTCAGCACTCCACAGTGCATATGATATCCAGAACAGGCGATACATTCGTTTTCGTGGGGTTTCCAAATGAGATGTGCATTATCTACGATAATCTTGGTGATTCTTTCGTGAGAAGTATGCAGAATCACCGAAATGTCTGTTTTCGAGATATTTAATGCGAAAAAACACGTATTCTGATGTTTTCACCACTCCACAGTGCGTATGATATCCAGAACAGGCGATACATGCGTTTTCGTGGGGTTTCCAAATGAGATGTGCATTATCTACGATAATCTTGGTGATTCTTCCGTGAGAAGTATGCAGAATCACCGAAATCGCAGTTTTCGTGATATTTAATGCGAAAAAACACGTATTCTGGTGTTTTCTGCACCCCACAGTGCGTATGATATCCAGAACAGGCGATATATTCGTTTTCGTGGGGTTTCCAAATGAGATGTCCGTTATCTACGATAATCTTGGTGATTCTTACGTGAGAAGTATGCAGAATCACCGAAATCGCAGTTTTCGTGATATTTAATGCGAAAAAACACGTATTCTGGTGTTTTCAGCATTCCACAGTGCCTATGATATCCAGAACAGGCGATACATTCGTTTTCGTGGGGTTTCCAAATGAGATGTGCAGTATCTACGATAATCTTGGTGATTCTTCCGTGAGAAGTATGCAGATTCACCGAAATCGCAGTTTTCGTGATATTTAATGCGAAAAAACACGTATTCTGGTGTTTTCAGCACTCCACAGTGCGTATGATATCCAGAACCGGCGATATCTTCGTTTTCGTGGGGTTTCCAACTGAGATATGCATTTTCTACGATAATCTTTGTGATTCTTCCGTGAGAAGTATGCAGAATCACCGAAATCGGAGTTTTCGTGATATTTAATGCGCAAAAACACGTATTCTGGTGTTTTCAGCACTCCACAGTGCGCTTGATATGCAGAACCGGCGATATCTTCGTTTTCGTGGGGTTACCAACTGAGATATGCATTTTCTACGATAATCTTGGTGATTCTTCCGTGGGAAGTATGCAGAAACACCGAAATCACTTGTTTTCGTGCTACTTAATGCGATAAAACACGTATTCTGGTGTTTTCAGCACTCCACAGTGCGCATGATATGCAGAACCGGCATTATCTTCGTGTTCGTGGGGTTTCCAACTGAGATATGCATTTTCTACGATAATCTATGTGATTCTTCTGTGAGATGTATGCAGAACCACCGAAATCACAGTTTTCGTGATATTTAATGCGAAAAACACGTATTCTGGTGTTTTCAGCACTCCACAGTGCCTATGATATCCAGTACAGGCGACACATTCGTTTTCGTGGGGTTTCCAAATGAGATGTGCGTTATCTACGATAATCTTGGTGATTCTTCCGTGAGAAGTATGCAGAATAACCGAAATCGCAGTTTTCGTGATATTTAATGCGAAAAAACACGTATTCTGGTGTTTTCAGCACTCCACAGTGCGTATGATATCCAGAACAGGCGATATATTCGTTTTCGTGGGGTTTCCAAATGAGATGTGCGTTATCTACGATAATCTTGGTGATTCTTACGTGAGAAGTATGCAGAATAACCGAAATCGCAGTTTTCGTGATATTTAATGCGAAAAAACGCGTATTCTGGTGTTTTCAGCACTCCACAGTGCGTTTGATATCCAGAACAGGCGATATATTCGTTTTCGTGGGATTTCCAAATGACATATGCGTTATCTACGATAATCTTGGTGATTCTTCTGTGAGAAGTATGCACAATCACCAACATCGCTGATTTCGTGATATTTAATGCGCAAAAAGAGTATTCTAGTGTTTTCAGCACTCCACAGTGCATATGATATCCAGAACAGGCGATACATTCGTTTTCGTGGGGTTTCCAAATGAGATGTGCGTTATCTACGATAATCTTGGTGATTCTTACGTGAGAAGTATGAAGAATCACCGAAATCGCTGTTTTCGTGATATTTAATGCGAAAAAACACGTATTCTGGTGTTTTCAGCACTCCACAGTGCGTATGATATCCAGAACAGGCGATATCTTCGTTTTCGTGTGGTTTCCAAATGAGATAAGCATTTTCTACGATAATCTTGGTGATTCTTCCGTGACAAGTATGCAGAATCACCGAAATCGAGGTTTCCGTGATATTTAATGCGAAAAACACGTATTCTGGTGCTTTCAGCACTCCACAGTGCGCATGATACGCAGAACCGGCGATATATTCGTGTTCGTGGAGTTTCCAACTGAGATATGCATTTACTACGATAATCTAGGTGATTCTTCTGTGAGAAGTATGCAGAATCACCGAAATCGGAGTTTTCGTGATATTTAATGCGCAAAAACACGTATTCTGGTGTTTTCAGCACTCCACAGTGCGCATGATATGCAGAACCGGCGATATCTTCGTTTTCGTGGGGTTACCAACTGAGATATGCATTTTCTACGATAATCTTGGTGATTCTTCCGTGGGAAGTATGCAGAAACACCGAAATCACTTGTTTTCGTGCTACTTAATGCGATAAAACACGTATTCTGGTGTTTTCAGCACTCCACAGTGCGCATGATATGCAGAACCGGCATTATCTTCGTGTTCGTGGGGTTTCCAACTGAGATATGCATTTTCTACGATAATCTATGTGATTCTTCTGTGAGATGTATGCAGAACCACCGAAATCACAGTTTTTGTGGTATTTAATGCGAAAAACACGTATTCTGGTGTTTTCAGCACTCCACAGTGCCTATGATATCCAGTACAGGCGACACATTCGTTTTCGTGGGGTTTCCAAATGAGATGTGCGTTATCTACGATAATCTTGGTGATTCATACGTGAGAAGTATGCAGAATCACCGAAATGTCTGTTTTCGTGATATTAAATGCGAAAAAACACGTATTGTGGTGTTTTCAGCACTCCACAGTGCGTATGATATCCAGAACAGGCGATACATTCGTTTTCGTGGGGTTTCCAAATGAGATGTGCATTATCTACGATAATCTTGGTGATTCTTCTGTGAGAAGTATGCAGATTCACCGAAATCGCAGTTTTCGTGATATTTAATGCGCAAAAACACGTATTCTGGTGTTTTCAGCACTTCACAGTGCGTATGATATGCAGAACCGGCGGTATCTTCGTTTTCGTGGGGTTTCCAACTGAGATATGCATTTTCTACGATAATCTTGGTGATTCTTCCGTGAAAAGGATGCAGAATAACCGAAATCGCAGTTTTCGTGATATTTAATGCGAAAAAACACGTATTCTGGTGTTTTCAGCACTCCACAGTGCGTATGATATCCAGAACAGGCGATATATTCGTTTTCGTGGGATTTTCAAATGAGATATGCGTTATCTACGATGATCTTGGTGATTCTTCTGTGAGAAGTATGCAGAATCACCGAAATCGCAGTTTTCGTGATATTTAATGCGAAAAACGAGTATTCTAGTGTTTTCAGCACTCCACAGTGCATATGATATCCAGAACAGGCGATACATTCGTTTTCGTGGGGTTTCCAAATGAGATGTGCATTATCTACGATAATCTTGGTGATTCTTTCGTGAGAAGTATGCAGAATCACCGAAATGTCTGTTTTCGAGATATTTAATGCGAAAAAACACGTATTCTGATGTTTTCACCACTCCACAGTGCGTATGATATCCAGAACAGGCGATACATGCGTTTTCGTGGGGTTTCCAAATGAGATGTGCATTATCTACGATAATCTTGGTGATTCTTCCGTGAGAAGTATGCAGAATCACCGAAATCGCAGTTTTCGTGATATTTAATGCGAAAAAACACGTATTCTGGTGTTTTCAGCACCCCACAGTGCGTATGATATCCAGAACAGGCGATATATTCGTTTTCGTGGGGTTTCCAAATGAGATGTCCGTTATCTACGATAATCTTGGTGATTCTTACGTGAGAAGTATGCAGAATCACCGAAATCGCAGTTTTCGTGATATTTAATGCGAAAAAACACGTATTCTGGTGTTTTCAGCATTCCACAGTGCCTATGATATCCAGAACAGGCGATACATTCGTTTTCGTGGGGTTTCCAAATGAGATGTGCATTATCTACGATAATCTTGGTGATTCTTCCGTGAGAAGTATGCAGATTCACCGAAATCGCAGTTTTCGTGATATTTAATGCGAAAAAACACGTATTCTGGTGTTTTCAGCACTCCACAGTGCGTATGATATCCAGAACCGGCGATATCTTCGTTTTCGTGGGGTTTCCAACTGAGATATGCATTTTCTACGATAATCTTTGTGATTCTTCCGTGAGAAGTATGCAGAATCACCGAAATCGGAGTTTTCGTGATATTTAATGCGCAAAAACACGTATTCTGGTGTTTTCAGCACTTCACAGTGCGTATGATATGCAGAACCGGCGATATCTTCGTTTTCGTGGGGTTTCCAACTGAGATATGCATTTTCAACGATAATCTTGGTGATTCTTCCGTGAGAAGTATGCAGAATAACCGAAATCGCAGTTTTCGTGATATTTAATGCGAAAAAACACGTATTCTGGTGTTTTCAGCACTCCACAGTGCGTATGATATCCAGGACAAGCGATATATTCGTTTTCGTGGGATTTCTAAATGAGATACGCGTTATCTACGATAATCTTGGTGATTCTTCTGTGAGAAGTATGCAGAATCACCGAAATCGCAGTTTTCGTGATATTTAATGCGAAAAACGAGTATTCTAGTGTTTTCAGCACTCCACAGTGCATATGATATCCAGAACAGGCGATACATTCGTTTTCGTGGGGTTTCCAAATGAGATGTGCATTATCTACGATAATCTTGGTGATTCTTTCGTGAGAAGTATGCAGAATCACCGAAATCGCAGTTTTCGTGATATTTAATGCGAAAAAACACGTATTCTGGTGTTTTCAGCACTCCACAGTGCGTATGATATCCAGAACAGGCGATATATTCGTTTTCGTGGGGTTTCCAAATGAGATGTGCGTTATCTACGATAATCTTGGTGATTCTTAAGTGAGAAGTATGCAGAATCACCGAAATGTCTGTTTTCGTGATATTTAATGCGAAAAAACACGTATTCTGGTGTTTTCAGCACTCCACAGTGCATATGATATCCAGAACAGGCGATACATGCGTTTTCGTGGGGTTTCCAAATGAGATGTCCGTTATCTACGATAATCTTGGTGATTCTTACGTGAGAAGTATGCAGAATCATCGAAATCGCTGTTTTCGTGATATTTAATGCGAAAAAACACGTATTCTGGTGTTTTCAGTACTCCACAGTGCATATGATATCCAGAACAGGCGATACATTCGTTTTCGTGAGGTTTCCAAATGAGATGTGCGTTATCTACGATAATCTTGGTGATTCTTACGTGAGAAGTATGCAGAATCACCGAAATCGCAGTTTTCGTGATATTTAATGCGAAAAAACACGTATTCTGGTGTTTTCAGCACTGCACAGTGCGTATGATATCCAGAACAGGCGATATATTCGTTTTCGTGGGGTTTCCAAATGAGATGTGCGTTATCTACGATAATCTTGGTGATTCTTACGTGAGAAGTATGCAGAATCACCGAAATCGCTGTTTTCGTGATATTTAATGCGAAAAAACACGTATTCTGGTGTTTTCACCACTCCACAGTGCATATGATATCCAGAACAGGCGACACATTCGTTTTCGTGGGGTTTCCAAATGAGATGTGCATTATCTACGATAATCTTGGTGATTCTTCCGTGAGAAGTATGCAGAATAACCGAAATCGCAGTTTTCGTGATATTTAATGCGAAAAAACACGTATTCTGGTGTTTTCAGCACTCCACAGTGCGTATGATATCCAGAACAGGCGATATATTCGTTTTCGTGGGGTTTCCAAATGAGATGTGCGTTATCTACGATAATCTTGGTGATTCTTACGTGAGAAGTATGCAGAATAACCGAAATCGCAGTTTTCGTGATATTTAATGCGAAAAAACGCGTATTCTGGTGTTTTCAGCACTCCACAGTGCGTTTGATATCCAGAACAGGCGATATATTCGTTTTCGTGGGATTTCCAAATGACATATGCGTTATCTACGATAATCTTGGTGATTCTTCTGTGAGAAGTATGCAGAATCACCGAAATCGCTGATTTCGTGATATTTAATGCGCAAAAAGAGTATTCTAGTGTTTTCAGCACTCCACAGTGCATATGATATCCAGAACAGGCGATACATTCGTTTTCGTGGGGTTTCCAAATGAGATGTGCGTTATCTACGATAATCTTGGTGATTCTTACGTGAGAAGTATGAAGAATCACCGAAATCGCTGTTTTCGTGATATTTAATGCGATAAAACACGTATTCTGGTGTTTTCAGCACTCCACAGTGCGCATGATATGCAGAACCGGCATTATCTTCGTGTTCGTGGGGTTTCCAACTGAGATATGCATTTTCTACGATAATCTAGGTGATTCTTCTGTGAGAAGTATGCAGAATCACCGAAATCGGAGTTTTCGTGATATTTTATGCGCAAAAACACGTATTCTGGTGTTTTCAGCACTCCACAGTGCGCATGATATGCAGAACCGGCGATATCTTCGTTTTCGTGGGGTTACCAACTGAGATATGCATTTTCTACGATAATCTTGGTGATTCTTCCGTGGGAAGTATGCAGAAACACCGAAATCACTTGTTTTCGTGCTACTTAATGCGATAAAACACGTATTCTGGTGTTTTCAGCACTCCACAGTGCGCATGATATGCAGAACCGGCATTATCTTCGTGTTCGTGGGGTTTCCAACTGAGATATGCATTTTCTACGATAATCTTGGTGATTCTTCCGTGAGAAGTATGCAGAATAACCGAAATCGCAGTTTTCGTGATATTTAATGCGAAAAAACACGTATTCTGGTGTTTTCAGAACTCCACAGTGCGTATGATATCCAGAACAGGCGATATATTCGTTTTCGTGGGATTTTCAAATGAGATATGCGTTATCTACGATGATCTTGGTGATTCTTCTGTGAGAAGTATGCAGAATCACCGAAATCGCAGTTTTCGTGATATTTAATGCGAAAAACGAGTATTCTAGTGTTTTCAGCACTCCACAGTGCATATGATATCCAGAACAGGCGATACATTCGTTTTCGTGGGGTTTCCAAATGAGATGTGCATTATCTACGATAATCTTGGTGATTCTTTCGTGAGAAGTATGCAGAATCACCGAAATGTCTGTTTTCGAGATATTTAATGCGAAAAAACACGTATTCTGATGTTTTCACCACTCCACAGTGCGTATGATATCCAGAACAGGCGATACATGCGTTTTCGTGGGGTTTCCAAATGAGATGTGCATTATCTACGATAATCTTGGTGATTCTTCCGTGAGAAGTATGCAGAATCACCGAAATCGCAGTTTTCGTGATATTTAATGCGAAAAAACACGTATTCTGGTGTTTTCTGCACCCCACAGTGCGTATGATATCCAGAACAGGCGATATATTCGTTTTCGTGGGGTTTCCAAATGAGATGTCCGTTATCTACGATAATCTTGGTGATTCTTACGTGAGAAGTATGCAGAATCACCGAAATCGCAGTTTTCGTGATATTTAATGCGAAAAAACACGTATTCTGGTGTTTTCAGCACTCCACAGTGCCTATGATATCCAGAACAGGCGATACATTCGTTTTCGTGGGGTTTCCAAATGAGATGTGCATTATCTACGATAATCTTGGTGATTCTTCCGTGAGAAGTATGCAGATTCACCGAAATCGCAGTTTTCGTGATATTTAATGCGAAAAAACACGTATTCTGGTGTTTTCAGCACTCCACAGTGCGTATGATATCCAGAACCGGCGATATCTTCGTTTTCGTGGGGTTTCCAACTGAGATATGCATTTTCTACGATAATCTTTGTGATTCTTCCGTGAGAAGTATGCAGAATCACCGAAATCGGAGTTTTCGTGATATTTAATGCGCAAAAACACGTATTCTGGTGTTTTCAGCACTTCACAGTGCGTATGATATGCAGAACCGGCGATATCTTCGTTTTCGTGGGGTTTCCAACTGAGATATGCATTTTCAACGATAATCTTGGTGATTCTTCCGTGAGAAGTATGCAGAATAACCGAAATCGCAGTTTTCGTGATATTTAATGCGAAAAAACACGTATTCTGGTGTTTTCAGCACTCCACAGTGCGTATGATATCCAGAACAAGCGATATATTCGTTTTCGTGGGATTTCCAAATGAGATACGCGTTATCTACGATAATCTTGGTGATTCTTCTGTGAGAAGTATGCAGAATCACCGAATTCGCAGTTTTCGTGATATTTAATGCGAAAAACGAGTATTCTAGTGTTTTCAGCACTCCACAGTGCATATGATATCCAGAACAGGCGATACATTCGTTTTCGTGGGGTTTCCAAATGAGATGTGCATTATCTACGATAATCTTGGTGATTCTTTCGTGAGAAGTATGCAGAATCACCGAAATCGCAGTTTTCGTGATATTTAATGCGAAAAAACACGTATTCTGGTGTTTTCAGCACTCCACAGTGCATATGATATCCAGAACAGGCGACACATTCGTTTTCGTGGGGTTTCCAAATGAGATGTGCATTATCTACGATAATCTTGGTGATTCTACCGTGAGAAGTATGCAGAATCACCGAAATCGCAGTTTTCGTGATATTTAATGCGAAAAACGAGTATTCTAGTGTTTTCAGAACTCCACAGTGCATATGATATCCAGAACAGGCGATACATTCGTTTTCGTGGGGTTTCCAAATGAGATGTGCGTTATCTACGATAATCGTGGTGATTCTTACGTGAGAAGTATGCAGAATCACCGAAATCGCAGTTTTCGTGATATTTAATGCGAAAAAACACGTATTCTGGTGTTTTCACCACTCCACAGTGCATATGATATCCAGATCAGGCGACACATTCGTTTTCGTGGGGTCTCCAAATGAGATGTGCATTATCTACGATAATCTTGGTGATTCTTCCGTGAGAAGTACGCAGAATCACCGAAATCGCAGTTTTCGTGATATTTAATGCGAAAAAACACGTATTCTGGTGTTTTCAGCACTCCACAGTGCGTATGATATCCAGAACAGGCGATATATTCGTTTTCGTGGGGTTTCCAAATGAGATGTGCGTTATCTACGATAATCGTGGTGATTCTTACGTGAGAAGTATGCAGAATCACCGAAATCGGAGTTTTCGTGATATTTAATGCGAAAAAACACGGATTCTGGTGTTTTCAGCACTCCACAGTGCGTATGATAATCAGAACAGGCGATATCTTCGTTTTCGTGGGGTTTCCAACTGAGATATGCATTTTCTACGATAATCTTTGTGATTCTTCCGTGAGAAGTATGCAGAATAACCGAAATCGCAGTTTTCGTGATATTTAATGCGAAAAAACACGTATTCTGGTGTTTTCAGCACTCCACAGTGCGTATGATATCCAGAACAGGCGATATATTTGTTTTCGTGGGGTTTCCAAATGAGATGTGCATTTTCTACGATAATCTCGGTGATTCTTCTGTGAGAAGTATGCAGAATCACCGAAATCGCAGGTTTCGTGATATTTAACGCGAAAAACGAGTATTCTAGTGTTTTCAGCACTCCACAGTGCATATGATATCCTGAACAGGCGATACATTCGTTTTCGTGGGGTTTCCAAATGAGATGTGCATTATCTACGATAATCTTGGTGATTCTTCCGTGAGAAATATGCGGAATCACCGAAATCGCAGTTTTCGTGATATTTAATGCGAAAAAACACGTATTCTGGTGTTATCAGCACTCCACAGTGCTTATGATATTCAGAACAGGCGATACATTCGTTTTCGTGGGGTTTCCAAATGAGATGTGCATTATCTACGATAATCTTGGTGATTCTTCCGTGAGAAGTATGCAGAATCACCGAAATCGCAGTTTTCGTGATATTTAATGCGAAAAAACACGTATTCTGGTGTTTTCAGCACTCCACAGTGCATATGATATCCAGAACAGGCGATATATTCGTTTTTGTGGGGTTTCCAAATGAGATGTGCATTTTCTACGATAATCTCGGTGATTCTTCTGTGAGAAGTATGCAGAATCACCGAAATCGCAGTTTTCGTGATATTTAATGCGAAAAGACACGTATTCTGGTGTTTTCACCACTCCACAGTGCATATGATATCCAGAACAGGCGACACATTCGTTTTCGTGGGGTTTCCAAATGAGATGTGCATTATCTACGATAATCTTGGTGATTCTTCCGTGAGAAGTATGCAGAATCACCGAAATCGCAGTTTTCGTGATATTTAATGCGAAAAACGAGTATTCTAGTGTTTTCAGCACTCCACAGTGCATATGATATCCAGAACAGGCGATACATTCGTTTTCGTGGGGTTTCCAAATGAGATGTGCATTATCTACGATAATCTTGGTGATTCTTCCGTGAGAAGTATGCAGAATCACCGAAATCGCAGTTTTCGTGATATTTAATGCGAAAAAACACGTATTCTGGTGTTTTCAGCACTCCACAGTGCGTATGATATCCAGAACAGCGATATATTCGTTTTCGTGGGGTTTCCAAATGAGATGTGCGTTATCTACGATAATCTTGGTGATTCTTACGTGAGAAGTATGCAGAATCACCGAAATGTCTGTTTTCGTGATATTTAATGCGAAAAAATACGTATTCTGGTGTTTTCAGCACTCCACAGTGCATATGATATCCAGAACAGGCGATACATGCGTTTTCGTGGGGTTTCCAAATGAGATGTGCATTATCTACGATAATCTTGGTGATTCTTCCGTGAGAAGTATGCAGAATCACCGAAATCGCAGTTTTCGTGATATTTAATGCGAAAAAACACGTATTCTGGTGTATTCAGCACTCCACAGTGCCTATGATATCCAGAACAGGCGATACATTCGTTTTCGTGGGGTTTCCAAATGAGATGTGCATTATCTACGATAATCTTGGTGATTCTTCCGTGAGAAGTATGCAGAATCACCGAAATCGCAGTTTTCGTGATATTTAATGCGAAAAACGAGTATTCTAGTGTTTTCAGCACTCCACAGTGCATATGATATCCAGAACAGGCGATACATTCGTTTTCGTGGGGTTTCCAAATGAGATGTGCGTTATCTACGATAATCTTGGTGATTCTTACGTGAGAAGTACGCAGAATCACCGAAATCGCAGTTTTCGTGATATTTAATGCGAAAAAACACGTATTCTGTTGTTTTCAGCACTCCACAGTGCATATGATATCCACAACAGGCGACACATTCGTTTTCGTGGGGTTTCCAATTGAGATGTGCATTATCTACGATAATCGTGGTGATTCTTACGTGAGAAGTATGCAGAATCACCGAAATGTCTGTTTTCGTGATATTTAATGCGAAAAAACACGTATTCTGATGTTTTCAGCTCTCCACAGTGCATATGATATCCAGAACAGGCGATACATGCGTTTTCGTGGGGTTTCCAAATGAGATGTGCATTATCTACGATAATCTTGGTGATTCTTCCGTGAGAAGTATGCAGAATCACCGAAATCGCAGATTTCGCGATATTTAATGCGAAAAAACACGTATTCTGGTTTTTTCAGCACTCCACAGTGCCTATGATATCCAGAACAGGCGATACATTCGTTTTCGTGGGGTTTCCAAATGAGATGTGCATTATCTAGGATAATCTTGGTATTCTTACGTGAGAAGTATGCAGAATCACCGAAATCGCTGTTTTCGTGATATTTAATGCGAAAAAACACGTATTCTGGTGTTTTCACCACTCCACAGTGCATATGATATCCAGAACAGGCGACACATTCGTTTTCGTGGGGTTTCCAAATGAGATGTGCATTATCTACGTAAATCTTGGTGATTCTACCGTGAGAAGTATGCAGAATCACCGAAATCGCAGTTTTCGTGATATTTAATGCGAAAAACGAGTATTCTAGTGTTTTCAGAACTCCACAGTGCATATGATATCCAGAACAGGCGATACATTCGTTTTCGTGGGGTTTCCAAATGAGATGTGCGTTATCTACGATAATCGTGGTGATTCTTACGTGAGAAGTATGCAGAATCACCGAAATCGCAGTTTTCGTGATATTTAATGCGAAAAAACACGTATTCTGGTGTTTTCACCACTCCACAGTGCATATGATATCCAGATCAGGCGACACATTCGTTTTCGTGGGGTCTCCAAATGAGATGTGCATTATCTACGATAATCTTGGTGATTCTTCCGTGAGAAGTACGCAGAATCACCGAAATCGCAGTTTTCGTGATATTTAATGCGAAAAAACACGTATTCTGGTGTTTTCAGCACTCCACAGTGCGTATGATATCCAGAACAGGCGATATATTCGTTTTCGTGGGGTTTCCAAATGAGATGTGCGTTATCTACGATAATCGTGGTGATTCTTACGTGAGAAGTATGCAGAATCACCGAAATGTCTGTTTTCGTGATATTTAATGCGAAAAAACACGTATTCTGATGTTTTCAGCACTCCACAGTGCATATGATATCCAGAACAGACGATACATGCGTTTTCGTGGGGTTTCCAAATGAGATGTGCATTATCTACGATAATCTTGGTGATTCTTCCGTGAGAAGTATGCAGAATCACCGAAATCGCAGTTTTCGTGATATTTAGTGCGAAAAAACACGTATTCTGGTGTATTCAGCACTCCACAGTGCGGATGATATCCAGAACAGGCGATATATTCGTTTTCGTGGGGTTTCCAAATGAGATGTGCATTTTCTACGATAATCTTGGTGATTCTTCAGTGACAAGTATGCAGAATCACCGAAATCGCAGTTATCGTGATATTTAATGCGAAAAAGCACGTATTCTGGTGTTTTCAGCACTGCACAGTGCGTATGATATCCAGAACAGGCGATATATTCGTTTTCGTGGGGTTTCCAAATGAGATGTGCGTTATCTGCGATAATCTTGGTGATTCTTACGTGAGAAGTATGCAGAATCACCGAAATCGCAGTTTTCGTGATATTTAATGCGAAAAAACACGTATTCTGGTGTTTTCAGCACTCCACAGTGCGTATGATATCCAGAACAGGCGATATATTCGTTTTCGTGGGGTTTCCAAATGAGATGTGCGTTATCTACGATAATCTTGGCGATTCTTCCGTGAGAAGTATGCAGAATCACCGAAATCGCAGTTTTCGTGATATTTAATGCGAAAAAACACGTATTCTGGTGTTTTCAGCACTCCACAGTGCCTATGATATCCAGAACAGGCGATACATTCGTTTTCGTGGAGTTTCCAAATGAGATGTGCATTATCTACGATAATCTTGGTGATTCTTCCGTGAGAAGTATGCAGAATCACCGAAATCGCAGTTTTCGTGATATTTAATGCGAAAAACGAGTATTCTAGTGTTTTCAGCACTCCACAGAGCATATGATATCCAGAACAGGCGATATATTCGTTTTTGTAGGGTTTCCAAATGAGATGTGCATTTTCTACGATAATCTCGGTGATTCTTCTGTGAGAAGTATGCAGAATCACCGAAATCGCAGTTTTCGTGATATTTAATGCGAAAAACGATTATTCTAGTGTTTTCAGCACTCCACAGTGCATATGATATCCAGAACAGGCGATATATTCGTTTTTGTGGGGTTTCCAAATGAGATGTGCATTTTCTACGATAATCTCGGTGATTCTTCTGTGAGAAGTATGCAGAATCACCGAAATCGCAGTTTTCGTGATATTTAATGCGAAAAAACACGTATTCTGGTGTTTTCACCACTCCACAGTGCATATGATATCCAGAACAGGCGATATATTCGTTTTTGTAGGGTTTCCAAATGAGATGTGCATTTTCTACGATAATCTCGGTGATTCTTCTGTGAGAAGTATGCAGAATCACCGAAATCGCAGTTTTCGTGATATTTAATGCGAAAAACGATTATTCTAGTGTTTTCAGCACTCCACAGTGCATATGATATCCAGAACAGGCGATATATTCGTTTTTGTGGGGTTTCCAAATGAGATGTGCATTTTCTACGATAATCTCGGTGATTCTTCTGTGAGAAGTATGCAGAATCACCGAAATCGCAGTTTTCGTGATATTTAATGCGAAAAAACACGTATTCTGGTGTTTTCACCACTCCACAGTGCATATGATATCCAGAACAGGCGACACATTCGTTTTCGTGGGGTTTCCAAATGAGATGTGCATTATCTACGGTAATCTTGGTGATTCTTCCTTGAGAAGTATGCAGAATCACCGAAATCGCAGTTTTCGTGATATTTAATGCGAAAAACGAGTATTCTAGTGTTTTCAGCACTCCACAGTGCATATGATATCCAGAACAGGCGATACATTCGTTTTCGTGGGGTTTCCAAATGAGATGTGCATTATCTACGATAATCTTGGTGATTCTTCCGTGAGAAGTATGCAGAATCACCGAAATCGCAGTTTTCGTGATATTTAATGCGAAAAAACACGTATTCTGGTGTTTTCAGCACTCCACAGTGCCTATGATATCCAGAACAGGCGATACATGCGTTTTCGTGGGGTTTCCAAATGAGATGTGCATTATCTACGATAATCTTGGTGATTCATACGTGAGAAGTATGCAGAATCACCGAAATCGCAGTTTTCGTGATATTTAATGCGAAAAAACACGTATTCTGGTGTTTTCACCACTCCACAGTGCATATGATATCCAGATCAGGCGACACATTCGTTTTCGTGGGGTTTCCAAATGAGATGTGCATTATCTACGATAATCTTGGTGATTCTTCCGTGAGAAGTACGCAGAATCACCGAAATCGCAGTTTTCGTGATATTTAATGCGAAAAAACACGTATTCTGGTGTTTTCAGCACTCCACAGTGCGTATGATATCCAGAACAGGCGATATATTCGTTTTCGTGGGGTTTCCAAATGAGATGTGCGTTATCTACGATAATCGTGGTGATTCTTACGTGAGAAGTATGCAGAATCACCGAAATGTCTGTTTTCGTGATATTTAATGCGAAAAAACACGTATTCTGATGTTTTCAGCACTCCACAGTGCATATGATATCCAGAACAGACGATACATGCGTTTTCGTGGGGTTTCCAAATGAGATGTGCATTATCTACGATAATCTTGGTGATTCTTCCGTGAGAAGTATGCAGAATCACCGAAATCGCAGTTTTCGTGATATTTAGTGCGAAAAAACACGTATTCTGGTGTATTCAGCACTCCACAGTGCCTATGATATCCAGAACAGGCGATACATTCGTTTTCGTGGGGTTTCCAAATGAGATGTGCATTATCTACGATAATCTTGGTGATTCTTCCGTGAGAAGTATGCAGAATCACCGAAATCGCAGTTTTCGTGATATTTAATGCGACAAAACACGTATTCTGGTGTTTTCAGCACTCCACAGTGCGGATGATATCCAGAACAGGCGATATATTCGTTTTCGTGGGGTTTCCAAATGAGATGTGCGTTATCTACGATAATCTTGGCGATTCTTCCGTGAGAAGTATGCAGAATCACCGAAATCGCAGTTTTCGTGATATTTAATGCGAAAAAACACGTATTCTGGTGTTTTCAGCACTCCACAGTGCCTATGATATCCAGAACAGGCGATACATTCGTTTTCGTGGGGTTTCCAAATGAGATGTGCATTATCTACGATAATCTTGGTGATTCTTCCGTGAGAAGTATGCAGAATCACCGAAATCGCAGTTTTCGTGATATTTAATGCGAAAAACGAGTATTCTAGTGTTTTCAGCACTCCACAGTGCATTTGATATCCAGAACAGGCGATATATTCGTTTTTGTGGGGTTTCCAAATGAGATGTGCATTTTCTACGATAATCTCGGTGATTCTTCTGTGAGAAGTATGCAGAATCACCGAAATCGCAGTTTTCGTGATATTTAATGCGAAAAACGATTATTCTAGTGTTTTCAGCACTCCACAGTGCATATGATATCCAGAACAGGCGATATATTCGTTTTTGTGGGGTTTCCAAATGAGATGTGCATTTTCTACGATAATCTCGGTGATTCTTCTGTGAGAAGTATGCAGAATCACCGAAATCGCAGTTTTCGTGATATTTAATGCGAAAAAACACGTATTCTGGTGTTTTCACCACTCCACAGTGCATATGATATCCAGAACAGGCGACACATTCGTTTTCGTGGGGTTTCCAAATGAGATGTGCATTATCTACGATAATCTTGGTGATTCTTCCGTGAGAAGTATGCAGAATCACCGAAATCGCAGTTTTCGTGATATTTAATGCGAAAAACGAGTATTCTAGTGTTTTCAGCACTCCACAGTGCATATGATATCCAGAACAGGCGATACATTCGTTTTCGTGGGGTTTCCAAATGAGATGTGCATTATCTACGATAATCTTGGTGATTCTTCCGTGAGAAGTATGCAGAATCACCGAAATCGCAGTTTTCGTGATATTTAATGCGAAAAAACACGTATTCTGGTGTTTTCAGCACTCCACAGTGCGTATGATATCCAGAACAGGCGATATATTCGTTTTCGTGGGGTTTCCAAATCAGATGTGCGTTATCTACGATAATCTTGGTGATTCTTACGTGAGAAGTATGCAGAATCACCGACATGTCCGTTTTCGTGATATTTAATGCGAAAAAATACGTATTCTGGTGTTTTCAGCACTCCACAGTGCATATGATATCCAGAACAGGCGATACATGCGTTTTCGTGGGGTTTCCAAATGAGATGTGCATTATCTACGATAATCTTGGTGATTCTTCCGTGAGAAGTATGCAGAATCACCGAAATCGCAGTTTTCGTGATATTTAATGCGAAAAAACACGTATTCTGGTGTATTCAGCACTCCACAGTGCCTATGATATCCAGAACAGGCGATACATTCGTTTTCGTGGGGTTTCCAAATGAGATGTGCATTATCTACGATAATCTTGGTGATTCTTCCGTGAGAAGTATGCAGAATCACCGAAATCGCAGTTTTCGTGATATTTAATGCGAAAAACGAGTATTCTAGTGTTTTCAGCACTCCACAGTGCATATGATATCCAGAACAGGCGATACATTCGTTTTCGTGGGGTTTCCAAATGAGATGTGCGTTATCTACGATAATCTTGGTGATTCTTACGTGAGAAGTACGCAGAATCACCGAAATCGCAGTTTTCGTGATATTTAATGCGAAAAAACACGTATTCTGTTGTTTTCAGCACTCCACAGTGCATATGATATCCACAACAGGCGACACATTCGTTTTCGTGGGGTTTCCAATTGAGATGTGCATTATCTACGATAATCGTGGTGATTCTTACGTGAGAAGTATGCAGAATCACCGAAATGTCTGTTTTCGTGATATTTAATGCGAAAAAACACGTATTCTGATGTTTTCAGCTCTCCACAGTGCATATGATATCCAGAACAGGCGATACATGCGTTTTCGTGGGGTTTCCAAATGAGATGTGCATTATCTACGATAATCTTGGTGATTCTTCCGTGAGAAGTATGCAGAATCACCGAAATCGCAGATTTCGCGATATTTAATGCGAAAAAACACGTATTCTGGTTTTTTCAGCACTCCACAGTGCCTATGATATCCAGAACAGGCGATACATTCGTTTTCGTGGGGTTTCCAAATGAGATGTGCATTATCTAGGATAATCTTGGTATTCATACGTGAGAAGTATGCAGAATCACCGAAATCGCTGTTTTCGTGATATTTAATGCGAAAAAACACGTATTCTGGTGTTTTCACCACTCCACAGTGCATATGATATCCAGAACAGGCGACACATTCGTTTTCGTGGGGTTTCCAAATGAGATGTGCATTATCTACGATAATCTTGGTGATTCTACCGTGAGAAGTATGCAGAATCACCGAAATCGCAGTTTTCGTGATATTTAATGCGAAAAACGAGTATTCTAGTGTTTTCAGAACTCCACAGTGCATATGATATCCAGAACAGGCGATACATTCGTTTTCGTGGGGTTTCCAAATGAGATGTGCATTATCTACGATAATCTTGGTGATTCTTCCGTGAGAAGTATGCAGAATCACCGAAATCGCAGTTTTCGTGATATTTAATGCGAAAAAACACGTATTCTGGTGTTTTCAGCACTCCACAGTGCGTATGATATCCAGAACAGGCGATATATTTTCTTTTTCGTGGGGTTTCCAAATGAGATGTGCGTTATCTACGATAATCGTGGTGATTCTTACGTGAGATGTATGCAGAATCACCGAAATCGCAGTTTTCGTGATATTTAATGCGAAAAAACACGTATTCTGGTGTTTTCACCACTCCACAGTGCATATGATATCCAGAACAGGCGACACATTCGTTTTCGTGGGGTTTCCAAATGAGATGTGCATTATCTACGATAATCTTGGTGATTCTTCCGTGAGAAGTACGCAGAATCACCGAAATCGCAGTTTTCGTGATATTTAATGCGAAAAAACACGTATTCTGGTGTTTTCAGCACTCCACAGTGCGTATGATATCCAGAACAGGCGATATATTCGTTTTCGTGGGGTTTCCAAATGAGATGTGCGTTATCTACGATAATCGTGGTGATTCTTACGTGAGAAGTATGCAGAATCACCGAAATGTCTGTTTTCGTGATATTTAATGCGAAAAAACACGTATTCAGATGTTTTCAGCACTCCACAGTGCATATGATATCCAGAACAGACGATACATGCGTTTTCGTAGGGTTTCCAAATGAGATGTGCATTATCTACGATAATCTTGGTGATTCTTCCGTGAGAAGTATGCAGAATCACCGAAATCGCAGTTTTCGTGATATTTAGTGCGAAAAAACACGTATTCTGGTTTATTCAGCACTCCACAGTGCCTATGATATCCAGAACAGGCGATACATTCGTTTTCGTGGGGTTTCCAAATGAGATGTGCATTATCTACGATAATCTTTGTGATTCTTCCGTGAGAAGTATGCAGAATCATCGAAATCGCAGTTTTCGTGATATTTAATGCGAAAAAACACGTATTCTGGTGTTTTCAGCACTGCACAGTGCGTATGATATCCAGAACAGGCAATATATTCGTTTTCGTGGGGTTTCCAAATGAGATGTGCGTTATCTACGATAATCTTGGTGATTCTTACGTGAGAAGTATGCAGAATCACCGAAATCGCTGTTTTCGTGATATTTAATGCGAAAAAACACGTATTCTGGTGTTTTCACCACTCCACAGTGCATATGATATCCAGAACAGGCGACACATTCGTTTTCGTGGGGTTTCCAAATGAGATGTGCATTATCTACGATAATCTTGGTGATTCTTCCGTGAGAAGTATGCAGAATAACCGAAATCGCAGTTTTCGTGATATTTAATGCGAAAAAACACGTATTCTGGTGTTTTCAGCACTCCACAGTGCGTATGATATCCAGAACAGGCGATATATTCGTTTTCGTGGGGTTTCCAAATGAGATGTGCGTTATCTACGATAATCTTGGTGATTCTTACGTGAGAAGTATGCAGAATAACCGAAATCGCAGTTTTCGTGATATTTAATGCGAAAAAACGCGTATTCTGGTGTTTTCAGCACTCCACAGTGCGTTTGATATCCAGAACAGGCGATATATTCGTTTTCGTGGGATTTCCAAATGACATATGCGTTATCTACGATAATCTTGGTGATTCTTCTGTGAGAAGTATGCAGAATCACCGAAATCGCTGATTTCGTGATTTTTAATGCGCAAAAAGAGTATTCTAGTGTTTTCAGCACTCCACAGTGCATATGATATCCAGAACAGGCGATACATTCGTTTTCGTGGGGTTTCCAAATGAGATGTGCGTTATCTACGATAATCTTGGTGATTCTTACGTGAGAAGTATGAAGAATCACCGAAATCGCTGTTTTCGTGATATTTAATGCGAAAAAACACGTATTCTGGTGTTTTCAGCACTCCACAGTGCGTATGATATCCAGAACAGGCGATATCTTCGTTTTCGTGTGGTTTCCAAATGAGATAAGCATTTTCTACGATAATCTTGGTGATTCTTCCGTGACAAGTATGCAGAATCACCGAAATCGAGGTTTCCGTGATATTTAATGCGAAAAACACGTATTCTGGTGCTTTCAGCACTCCACATTGCGCATGATATGCAGAACCGGCGATATATTCGTGTTCGTGGAGTTTCCAACTGAGATATGCATTTACTACGATAATCTAGGTGATTCTTCTGTGAGAAGTATGCAGAATCACCGAAATCGGAGTTTTCGTGATATTTAATGCGCAAAAACACGTATTCTGGTGTATTCAGCACTCCACAGTGCGCATGATATGCAGAACCGGCGATATCTTCGTTTTCGTGGGGTTACCAACTGAGATATGCATTTTCTACGATAATCTTGGTGATTCTTCCGTGGGAAGTATGCAGAAACACCGAAATCACTTGTTTTCGTGCTACTTAATGCGATAAAACACGTATTCTGGTGTTTTCAGCACTCCACAGTGCGCATGATATGCAGAACCGGCATTATCTTCGTGTTCGTGGGGTTTCCAACTGAGATATGCATTTTCTACGATAATCTATGTGATTCTTCTGAGAGATGTATGCAGAACCACCGAAATCACAGTTTTCGTGATATTTAATGCGAAAAAACACGTATTCTGGTGTTTTCAGCACTCCACAGTGCGTATGATATCCAGAACAGGCGATATCTTCGTTTTCGTGGGGTTTCCAAATGAGATGTGCATTTTCTACGACACTCTTGGTGATTCTTCCGTAACAAGTATGCAGAATCACCGAAATCACAGTTTTCGTGATATTTAATGCGAAAAAACACGGATTCTGGTGTTTTCAGCACTCCACAGTGCATATGATACGCAGAATAGGCGATAGCTTCGTTTTCGAGGGGTTTCCAACTGAGATATGTATCTTCTACGATAATCTTGGTGATTCTTCCGTGACAAGTATGCAGAATCACCGAATTCGCAGTTTTCGTGATATTTAATGCGAAAAAACACGTATTCTGGTGTTTTCAACACTCCACAGTGCGTATGATATGCAGAACCGGCGATATCTTCGTTTTCGTGGGGTTTCCAACTGAGATATGCATTTTCTACGATAATCTTGGTGATTCTTCCGTGAGAAGTATGCAGAATCACCGAAATCACTTGTTTTCGTGCTACTTAATGCGATAAAACACGTATTCTGGTGTTTTCAGCACTCCACAGTGCGTATGATACGCAGAATAGGCGATAGCTTCGTTTTCGAGGGGTTTCCAACTGAGATATGTATCTTCTACGATAATCTTGGTGATTCTTCCGTGACAAGTATGCAGAATCACCGAAATCGCAGTTTTCGTGATATTTAATGCGAAAAAACACGTATTCTGGTGTTTTCAGCACTCCACAGTGCGTATGATATCCAGAACAGGCGATATATTCGTTTTCGTGGGGTTTCCAAATCAGATGTGCGTTATCTACGATAATCTTGGTGATTCTTACGTGAGAAGTATGAAGAATCACCGAAATCGCTGTTTTCGTGATATTTAATGCGAAAAAACACGTATTCTGGTGTTTTCTGCACTCCACAGTGCATATGATATCCAGAACAGGCGACACATTCGTTTTCGTGGGGTTTCCAAATGAGATGTGCGTTATCTACGATAATCTTGGTGATTCTTCTCTGAGAAGTATGGAGAATCACCGAAATCGCAGTTGTCGTGCTATTTAATGCGAAAACCACGTATTCTGGTTTTTTCAGCTCTCCATAGTGCGTATGATACGCAGAACAGGCGATATCATCGTTTTCGTGGGGTTTCCAACTGAGATATGCATTTTCTACGATAATCTAGGTGATTCTTCTGTGAGATGAATGCAGAATCACCGAAATCGCAGTTTTCGTGCTACATAATGTGAAAAAACACGTATTCTGGTGTTTTCAGCACTCCACACAGCGTATGATATCCAGAACAGGCGATATATTCGTTTTCGTGGGGTTTCCAAATGAGATGTGCATTTTCTACGATAATCTATGTGATTCTTCTGTGAGATGTATGCAGAACCACCGAAATCACAGTTTTCGTGATATTTAATGCGAAAAAACACGTATTCTGGTGTTTTCAGCACTCCACAGTGCGTATGATATCCAGAACAGGCGATATCTTCGTTTTCGTGGGGTTTCCAAATGAGATGTGCGTTTTCTACGACAATCTTGGTGATTCTTCCGTAACAAGTATGCAGAATCACCGAAATCACAGTTTTCGTGATATTTAATGCGAAAAAACACGGATTCTGGTGTTTTCAGCACTCCACAGTTCGTATGATATCCAGAACAGGCGATATCTTCGTTTTCGTGGGGATTCCAAATGTGATGTGCATTTTCTACGATAATCTTGGTGATTCTTCTGTGAGAAGTATGCACAATCACCGAAATCGGTGTCTTTGTGATATTTAATGCGAAAAAACACGTATTCTGGTGTTTTCATCACTTCACAGTGCGTATGATATGCAGAACCGGCGACATCTTCGTTTTCGTGGGGTTTCCAACTGAGATATGCATTTTCTACGATAATCTTGGTGATTCTTCCCTGAGAAGTATGCAGAATCACCGAAATGGCAGTTTTCGTGATATTTAATACGAAAAAACACGTATTCTGGTGTTTTCAGCACTCCACAGTGCCTATGATATCCAGAACAGGCGATACATGCGTTTTCGTGGGGTTTCCAAATGAGATGTGCATTATCTACGATAATCTTGGTGATTCTTCCGTGAGAAGTATGCAGAATCACCGAAATCGCAGTTTTCGTGATATTTAATGCGAAAAAACACGTATTCTGGTGTTTTCAGCACTCCACAGTGCGTATGATATCCAGAACAGGCGATATATTCGTTTTCGTGGGGTTTCCAAATGAGATGTGCGTTATCTACGATAATCTTGGTGATTCTTACGTGAGAAGTATGAAGAATCACCGAAATCGCTGTTTTCGTGATATTTAATGCGAAAAAACACGTATTCTGGTGTTTTCAGCACTCCACAGTGCATATGATATCCAGAACAGGCGACACATTCGTTTTCGTGGGGTTTCCAAATGAGATGTGCGTTATCTACGATAATCGTGGTGATTCTTACGTGAGAAGTATGCAGAATCACCGAAATGTCTGTTTTCGTGATATTTAATGCGAAAAAACACGTATTCTGATGTTTTCAGCACTCCACAGTGCATATGATATCCAGAACAGACGATACATGCGTTTTCGTGGGGTTTCCAAATGAGATGTGCATTATCTACGATAATCTTGGTGATTCTTCCGTGAGAAGTATGCAGAATCACCGAAATCGCAGTTTTCGTGATATTTAGTGCGAAAAAACACGTATTCTGGTGTATTCAGCACTCCACAGTGCCTATGATATCCAGAACAGGCGATACATTCGTTTTCGTGGGGTTTCCAAATGAGATGTGCGTTATCTACGATAATCTTGGTGATTCTTCTCTGAGAAGTATGGAGAATCACCGAAATCGCAGTTGTCGTGCTATTTAATGCGAAAACCACGTATTCTGGTTTTTTCAGCACTCCATAGTGCGTATGATACGCAGAACAGGCGATATCATCGTTTTCGTGGGGTTTCCAACTGAGATATGCATTTTCTACCATAATCTTGGTGATTCTTCTGTGAGAAGTATGCAGAATCACCGAAATCGGAGTCTTTGTGATATTTAATGCGAAAAAACACGTATTCTGGTGTTTTCATCACTTCACAGTGCGTATGATATGCAGAACCGGCGACATCTTCGTTTTCGTGTGGTTTCCAACTGAGATATGCATTTTCTACGATAATCTTGGTGATTCTTCCGTGAGAAGTATGCAGAATCACCGAAATCACTTGTTTTCGTGCTACTTATTGCGATAAAACACGTATTCTGGTGTTTTCAGCACTCCACAGTGCGTATGATACGCAGAACAGGCGATAGCTTCGTTTTCGAGGGGTTTCCAACTGAGATATGTATCTTCTACGATAATCTTGGTGATTCTTCCCTGAGAAGTATGCAGAATCACCGAAATCGCAGTTTTCGTGATATTTAATGCGAAAAAACACGTATTCTGGTGTTTTCAGCACTCCACAGTGCCTATGATATCCAGAACAGGCGATACATGCGTTTTCGTGGGGTTTCCAAATGAGATGTGCATTATCTACGATAATCTTGGTGATTCATACGTGAGAAGTATGCAGAATCACCGAAATGTCTGTTTTCGTGATATTTAATGCGAAAAAACACGTATTGTGGTGTTTTCAGCACTCCACAGTGCGTATGATATCCAGAACAGGCGATATATTCGTTTTCGTGGGGTTTCCAAATGAGATGTGCGTTATCTACGATAATCTTGGTGATTCTTACGTGAGAAGTATGCAGAATCACCGAAATCGCAGTTTTCGTGATATTTAATGCGAAAAAACACGTATTCTGGTGTTTTCAGCACTCCACAGTGCGTATGATATCCAGAACAGGCGATACATTCGTTTTCGTGGGGTTTCCAAATGAGATGTGCGTTATCTACGATAATCTTGGAGATTCTTACGTGAGAAGTATGAAGAATCACCGAAATCGCTGTTTTCGTGATATTTAATGCGAAAAAACACTTATTCTGGTGTTTTCAGCACTCCACAGTGCATATGATATCCAGAACAGGCGACACATTCGTTTTCGTGGGGTTTCCAAATGAGATGTGCGTTATCTACGATAATCTTGGTGATTCTTCTCTGAGAAGTATGGAGAATCACCGAAATCGCAGTTGTCGTGCTATTTAATGCGAAAACCACGTATTCTGGTTTTTTCAGCACTCCATAGTGCGTATGATACGCAGAACAGGCGATATCATCGTTTTCGTGGGGTTTCCAACTGAGATATGCATTTTCTACCATAATCTTGGTGATTCTTCTGTGAGAAGTATGCAGAATCACCGAAATCGGAGTCTTTGTGATATTTAATGCGAAAAAACACGTATTCTGGTGTTTTCATCACTTCACAGTGCGTATGATATGCAGAACCGGCGACATCTTCGTTTTCGTGTGGTTTCCAACTGAGATATGCATTTTCTACGATAATCTTGGTGATTCTTCCGTGAGAAGTATGCAGAATCACCGAAATCACTTGTTTTCGTGCTACTTATTGCGATAAAACACGTATTCTGGTGTTTTCAGCACTCCACAGTGCGTATGATACGCAGAACAGGCGATAGCTTCGTTTTCGAGGGGTTTCCAACTGAGATATGTATCTTCTACGATAATCTTGGTGATTCTTCCCTGAGAAGTATGCAGAATCACCGAAATCGCAGTTTTCGTGATATTTAATGCGAAAAAACACGTATTCTGGTGTTTTCAGCACTCCACAGTGCCTATGATATCCAGAACAGGCGATACATGCGTTTTCGTGGGGTTTCCAAATGAGATGTGCATTATCTACGATAATCTTGGTGATTCATACGTGAGAAGTATGCAGAATCACCGAAATGTCTGTTTTCGTGATATTTAATGCGAAAAAACACGTATTGTGGTGTTTTCAGCACTCCACAGTGCGTATGATATCCAGAACAGGCGATATATTCGTTTTCGTGGGGTTTCCAAATGAGATGTGCGTTATCTACGATAATCTTGGTGATTCTTACGTGAGAAGTATGCAGAATCACCGAAATCGCAGTTTTCGTGATATTTAATGCGAAAAAACACGTATTCTGGTGTTTTCAGCACTCCACAGTGCGTATGATATCCAGAACAGGCGATATATTCGTTTTCGTGGGGTTTCCAAATGAGATGTGCGTTATCTACGATAATCTTGGAGATTCTTACGTGAGAAGTATGAAGAATCACCGAAATCGCTGTTTTCGTGATATTTAATGCGAAAAAACACGTATTCTGGTGTTTTCAGCACTCCACAGTGCATATGATATCCAGAACAGGCGACACATTCGTTTTCGTGGGGTTTCCAAATGAGATGTGCGTTATCTACGATAATCTTGGTGATTCTTCTCTGAGAAGTATGGAGAATCACCGAAATCGCAGTTGTCGTGCTATTTAATGCGAAAACCACGTATTCTGGTTTTTTCAGCACTCCATAGTGCGTATGCTACGCAGAACAGGCGATATCATCGTTTTCGTGGGGTTTCCAACTGAGATATGCATTTTCTACGATAATCTAGGTGATTCTTCTGTGAGATGAATGCAGAATCACCGAAATCGCAGTTTTCGTGCTACATAATGTGAAAAAACACGTATTCTGGTGTTTTCAGCACTCCACACAGCGTATGATATCCAGAACAGGCGATATATTCGTTTTCGTGGGGTTTCCAAATGAGATGTGCATTTTCTACGATAATCTATGTGATTCTTCTGTGAGATGTATGCAGAACCACCGAAATCACAGTTTTCGTGATATTTATTGCGAAAAAACACGTATTCTGGTGTTTTCAGCACTCCACAGTGCGTATGATATCCAGAACAGGCGATATCTTCGTTTTCGTGGGGTTTCCAAATGAGATGTGCGTTTTCTACGACAATCTTGGTGATTCTTCCGTAACAAGTATGCAGAATCACCGAAATCACAGTTTTCGTGATATTTAATGCGAAAAAACACGGATTCTGGTGTTTTCAGCACTCCACAGTTCGTATGATATCCAGAACAGGCGATATCTTCGTTTTCGTGGGGTTTCCAAATGTGATGTGCATTTTCTACGATAATCTTGGTGATTCTTCTGTGAGAAGTATGCAGAATCACCGAAATCGGAGTCTTTGTGATATTTAATGCGAAAAAACACGTATTCTGGTGTTTTCATCACTTCACAGTGCGTATGATATGCAGAACCGGCGATATCTTCGTTTTCGTGGGGTTTCCAACTGAGATATGCATTTTCTACGATAATCTTGGTGATTCTTCCCTGAGAAGTATGCAGAATCACCGAAATCGCAGTTTTCGTGATATTTAATGCGAAAAAACACGTATTCTGGTGTTTTCAGCACTCCACAGTGCCTATGATATCCAGAACAGGCGATACATGCGTTTTCGTGGGGTTTCCAAATGAGATGTGCATTATCTACGATAATCTTGGTGATTCTTCCGTGAGAAGTATGCAGAATCGCCGAAATCGCAGTTTTCGTGATATTTAATGCGAAAAAACACGTATTCTGGTGTTTTCAGCACTCCACAGTGCGTATGATATCCAGAACAGGCGAAATATTCGTTTTCGTGGGGTTTCCAAATGAGATGTGCGTTATCTACGATAATCTTGGTGATTCTTACGTGAGAAGTATGAAGAATCACCGAAATCGCTGTTTTCGTGATATTTAATGCGAAAAAACACGTATTCTGGTGTTTTCAGCACTCCACAGTGCATATGATATCCAGAACAGCCGGCACATTCGTTTTCGTGGGGTTTCCAAATGAGATGTGCGTTATCTACGATAATCTTGGTGATTCATACGTGAGAAGTATGCAGAATCACCGAAATGTCTGTTTTCGTGATATTTAATGCGAAAAAACACGTATTGTGGTGTTTTCAGCACTCCACAGTGCGTATGATATCCAGAACAGGAGATATATTCGTTTTCGTGGGGTTTCCAAATGAGATGTGCGTTATCTACGATAATCTTGGTGATTCTGACGTGAGAAGTATGCAGAATCACCGAAATCGCAGTTTTCGTGATATTTAATGCGAAAAAACACGTATTCTGGTGTTTTCAGCACTCCACAGTGCGTATGATATCCAGAACAGGCGATATATTCGTTTTCGTGGGGTTTCCAAATGAGATGTGCGTTATCTACGATAAACTTGGTGATTCTTACGTGAGAAGTATGAAGAATCACCGAAATCGCTGTTTTCGTGATATTTAATGCGAAAAAACACGTACTCTGGTGTTTTCAGCACTCCATAGTGCGTATGATATCCAGAACAGGCGATATCTTCGTTTTCGTGTGGTTTCCAAATGAGATAAGCATTTTCTACGATAATCTTGGTGATTCTTCCGTGACAAGTATGCAGAATCACCGAAATCGAGGTTTCCGTGATATTTAATGCGAAAAACACGTATTCTGGTGCTTTCAGCACTCCACAGTGCGCATGATATGCAGAACCGGCGATATATTCGTGTTCGTGGAGTTTCCAACTGAGATATGCATTTGCTACGATAATCTAGGTGATTCTTCTGTGAGAAGTATGCAGAATCACCGAAATCGGAGTTTTCGTGAAATTTAATGCGCAAAAACACGTATTCTGGTGTTTTCAGCACTCCACAGTGCGCATGATATGCAGAACCGGCGATATCTTCGTTTTCGTGGGGTTACCAACTGAGATATGCATTTTCTACGATAATCTTGGTGATTCTTCCGTGGGAAGTATGCAGAAACACCGAAATCACTTGTTTTCGTGCTACTTAATGCGTTAAAACACGTATTCTGGTGTTTTCAGCACTCCACAGTGCGCATGATATGCAGAACCGGCATTATCTTCGTGTTCGTGGGGTTTCCAACTGAGATATGCATTTTCTACGATAATCTATGTGATTCTTCTGAGAGATGTATGCAGAACCACCGAAATCACAGTTTTCGTGATATTTAATGCGAAAAAACACGTATTCTGGTGTTTTCAGCACTCCACAGTGCGTATGATATCCAGAACAGGCGATATCTTCGTTTTCGTGGGATTTCCAAATGAGATGTGCATTTTCTACGACACTCTTGGTGATTCTTCCGTAACAAGTATGCAGAATCACCGAAATCACAGTTTTCGTGATATTTAATGCGAAAAAACACGGATTCTGGTGTTTTCAGCACTCCACAGTGCGTATGATATCCAGAACAGGCGATATCTTCGTTTTCGTGGGGTTTCCAAATGAGATGTGCATTATCTACGATAATCTTGGTGATTCTTCCGTGAGAAGTATGCAGAATCACCGAAATCGCAGTTTTCGTGATATTTAATGCGAAAAAACACGTATTCTGGTGTTTTCAGCACTCCACAGTGCGTATGATATCCAGAACAGGCGAAATATTCGTTTTCGTGGGGTTTCCAAATGAGATGTGCGTTATCTACGATAATCTTGGTGATTCTTACGTGAGAAGTATGAAGAATCACCGAAATCGCTGTTTTCGTGATATTTAATGCGAAAAAACACGTATTCTGGTGTTTTCAGCACTCCACAGTGCATATGATATCCAGAACAGGCGACACATTCGTTTTCGTGGGGTTTCCAAATGAGATGTGCGTTATCTACGATAATCTTGGTGATTCATACGTGAGAAGTATGCAGAATCACCGAAATGTCTGTTTTCGTGATATTTAATGCGAAAAAACACGTATTGTGGTGTTTTCAGCACTCCACAGTGCGTATGATATCCAGAACGGGCGATATGTTCGTTTTCGTGGGGTTTCCAAATGAGATGTGCGTTATCTACGATAATCTTGGTGATTCTGACGTGAGAAGTATGCAGAATCACCGAAATCGCAGTTTTCGTGATATTTAATGCGAAAAACACGTATTCTGGTGTTTTCAGCACTCCACAGTGCGTATGATATCCAGAACAGGCGATATATTCGTTTTCGTGGGGTTTCCAAATGAGATGTGCGTTATCTACGATAATCTTGGTGATTCTTACGTGAGAAGTATGAAGAATCACCGAAATCGCTGTTTTCGTGATATTTAATGCGAAAAAACACGTATTCTGGTGTTTTCAGCACTCCACAGTGCATATGATATCCAGAACAGGCGACACATTCGTTTTCGTGGGGTTTCCAAATGAGATGTGCGTTATCTACGATAATCTTGGTGATTCATACGTGAGAAGTATGCAGAATCACCGAAATGTCTGTTTTCGTGATATTTAATGCGAAAAAACACGTATTGTGGTGTTTTCAGCACTCCACAGTGCGTATGATATCCAGAACGGGCGATATGTTCGTTTTCGTGGGGTTTCCAAATGAGATGTGCGTTATCTACGATAATCTTGGTGATTCTTACGTGAGAAGTATGAAGAATCACCGAAATCGCTGTTTTCGTGATATTTAATGCGAAAAAACACGTATTCTGGTGTTTTCAGCACTCCACAGTGCATATGATATCCAGAACAGGCGATATATTCGTTTTCGTGGGGTTTCCAAATGAGATGTGCGTTATCTACGATAATCTTGGTGATTCTTACGTGAGAAGTATGAAGAATCACCGAAATCGCTGTTTTCGTGATATTTAATGCGAAAAACACGTATTCTGGTGTTTTCAGCACTCCACAGTGCGTATGATATCCAGAACAGGCGATATCATCGTTTTCGTGGGGTTTCCAACTGAGATATGCATTTTCTACGATAATCTAGGTGATTCTTCTGTGAGATGAGTGCAGAATCACCGAAATCGCAGTTTTCGTGCTACATAATGTGAAAAAACACGTATTCTGGTGTTTTTAGCACTCCACACAGCGTATGATATCCAGAACAGGCGATATATTCGTTTTCGTGGGGTTTCCAAATGAGATGTGCATTTTCTACGATAATCTATGTGATTCTTCTGTGAGATGTATGCAGAACCACCGAAATCACAGTTTTCGTGATATTTAATGCGAAAAAACACGTATTCTGGTGTTTTCAGCACTCCACAGTGCGTATGATATCCAGAACAGGCGATATCTTCGTTTTCGTGGGGTTTCCAAATGAGATGTGCGTTTTCTACGACAATCTTGGTGATTCTTCCGTAACAAGTATGCAGAATCACCGAAATCACAGTTTTCGTGATATTTAATGCGAAAAAACACGGATTCTGGTGTTTTCAGCACTCCACAGTTCGTATGATATCCAGAACAGGCGATATCTTCGTTTTCGTGGGGTTTCCAAATGTGATGTGCACTTTCTACGATAATCTTGGTGATTCTTCTGTGAGAAGTATGCAGAATCACCGAAATCGGAGTCTTTGTGATATTTAATGCGAAAAAACACGTATTCTGGTGTTTTCATCACTTCACAGTGCGTATGATATGCAGAACCGGCGACATCTTCGTTTTCGTGGGGTTTCCAACTGAGATATGCATTTTCTACGATAATCTTGGTGATTCTTCCCTGAGAAGTATGCAGAATCACCGAAATGGCAGTTTTCGTGATATTTAATGCGAAAAAACACGTATTCTGGTGTTTTCAGCACTCCACAGTGCCTATGATATCCAGAACAGGCGATACATGCGTTTTCGTGGGGTTTCCAAATGAGATGTGCATTATCTACGATAATCTTGGTGATTCTTCCGTGAGAAGTATGCAGAATCACCGAAATCGCAGTTTTCGTGATATTTAATGCGAAAAAACACGTATTCTGGTGTTTTCAGCACTCCACAGTGCGTATGATATCCAGAACAGGCGATATATTCGTTTTCGTGGGGTTTCCAAATGAGATGTGCGTTATCTACGATAATCTTGGTGATTCTTACGTGAGAAGTATGAAGAATCACCGAAATCGCTGTTTTCGTGATATTTAATGCGAAAAAACACGTATTCTGGTGTTTTCAGCACTCCACAGTGCATATGATATCCAGAACAGGCGACACATTCGTTTTCGTGGGGTTTCCAAATGAGATGTGCGTTATCTACGATAATCTTGGTGATTCATACGTGAGAAGTATGCAGAATCACCGAAATGTCTGTTTTCGTGATATTTAATGCGAAAAAACACGTATTGTGGTGTTTTCAGCACTCCACAGTGCGTATGATATCCAGAACAGGCGATATCTTCGTTTTCGTGGGGTTTCCAAATGAGATGTGCGTTATCTACGATAATCTTGGTGATTCTGACGTGAGAAGTATGCAGAATCACCGAAATCGCAGTTTTCGTGATATTTAATGCGAAAAAACACGTATTCTGGTGTTTTCAGCACTCCACAGTGCGTATGATATCCAGAACAGGCGATATATTCGTTTTCGTGGGGTTTCCAAATGAGATGTGCGTTATCTACGATAATCTTGGTGATTCTTACGTGAGACGTATGAAGAATCACCGAAATCGCTGTTTTCGTGATATTTAATGCGAAAAAACACGTATTCTGGTGTTTTCAGCACTCCACAGTGCATATGATATCCAGAACAGGCGACACATTCGTTTTCGTGGGGTTTCCAAATGAGATGTGCGTTATCTACGATAATCTTGGTGATTCTTCTCTGAGAAGTATGGAGAATCACCGAAATCGCAGTTGTCGTGCTATTTAATGCGAAAACCACGTATTCTGGTTTTTTCAGCACTCCATAGTGCGTATGATACGCAGAACAGGCGATATCATCGTTTTCGTGGGGTTTCCAACTGAGATATGCATTTTCTACGATAATCTAGGTGATTCTTCTGTGAGATGAGAGCAGAATCACCGAAATCGCAGTTTTCGTGCTACATAATGTGAAAAAACACGTATTCTGGTGTTTTCAGCACTCCACACAGCGTATGATATCCAGAACAGGCGATATATTCGTTTTCGTGGGGTTTCCAAATGAGATGTGCATTTTCTACGATAATCTATGTGATTCTTCTGTGAGATGTATGCAGAACCACCGAAATCACAGTTTTCGTGATATTTAATGCGAAAAAACACGTATTCTGGTGTTTTCAGCACTCCACAGTGCGTATGATATCCAGAACAGGCGATATCTTCGTTTTCGTGGGGTTTCCAAATGAGATGTGCGTTTTCTACGACAATCTTGGTGATTCTTCCGTAACAAGTATGCAGAATCACCGAAATCACAGTTTTCGTGATATTTAATGCGAAAAAACACGGATTCTGGTGTTTTCAGCACTCCACAGTTCGTATGATATCCAGAACAGGCGATATCTTCGTTTTCGTGGGGTTTCCAAATGTGATGTGCACTTTCTACGATAATCTTGGTGATTCTTCTGTGAGAAGTATGCAGAATCACCGAAATCGGAGTCTTTGTGATATTTAATGCGAAAAAACACGTATTCTGGTGTTTTCATCACTTCACAGTGCGTATGATATGCAGAACCGGCGACATCTTCGTTTTCGTGGGGTTTCCAACTGAGATATGCATTTTCTACGATAATCTTGGTGATTCTTCCCTGAGAAGTATGCAGAATCACCGAAATGGCAGTTTTCGTGATATTTAATGCGAAAAAACACGTATTCTGGTGTTTTCAGCACTCCACAGTGCATATGATATCCAGAACAGGCGACACATTCGTTTTCGTGGGGTTTCCAAATGAGATGTGCGTTATCTACGATAATCTTGGTGATTCATACGTGAGAAGTATGCAGAATCACCGAAATGTCTGTTTTCGTGATATTTAATGCGAAAAAACACGTATTGTGGTGTTTTCAGCACTCCACAGTGCGTATGATATCCAGAACAGGCGATATATTCGTTTTCGTGGGGTTTCCAAATGAGATGTGCGTTATCTACGATAATCTTGGTGATTCTGACGTGAGAAGTATGCAGAATCACCGAAATCGCAGTTTTCGTGATATATAATGCGAAAAAACACGTATTCTGGTGTTTTCAGCACTCCACAGTGCGTATGATATCCAGAACAGGCGATATATTCGTTTTCGTGGGGTTTCCAAATGAGATGTGCGTTATCTACGATAATCTTGGTGATTCTTACGTGAGACGTATGAAGAATCACCGAAATCGCTGTTTTCGTGATATTTAATGCGAAAAAACACGTATTCTGGTGTTTTCAGCACTCCACAGTGCATATGATATCCAGAACAGGCGACACATTCGTTTTCGTGGGGTTTCCAAATGAGATGTGCGTTATCTACGATAATCTTGGTGATTCTTCTCTGAGAAGTATGGAGAATCACCGAAATCGCAGTTGTCGTGCTATTTAATGCGAAAACCACGTATTCTGGTTTTTTCAGCACTCCATAGTGCGTATGATACGCAGAACAGGCGATATCATTGTTTTCGTGGGGTTTCCAACTGAGATATGCATTTTCTACCATAATCTTGGTGATTCTTCTGTGAGAAGTATGCAGAATCACCGAAATCGGAGTCTTTGTGATATTTAATGCGAAAAAACACGTATTCTGGTGTTTTCATCACTTCACAGTGCGTATGATATGCAGAAACGGCGACATCTTCGTTTTCGTGTGGTTTCCAACTGAGATATGCATTTTCTACGATAATCTTGGTGATTCTTCCGTGAGAAGTATGCAGAATCACCGAAATCACTTGTTTTCGTGCTACTTAATGCGATAAAACACGTATTCTGGTGTTTTCAGCACTCCACAGTGCGTATGATACGCAGAACAGGCGATAGCTTCGTTTTCGAGGGGTTTCCAACTGAGATATGTATCTTCTACGATAATCTTGGTGATTCTTCCGTGACAAGTATGCAGAATCACCGAAATCGCAGTTTTCGTGATATTTAATGCGAAAAAACACGTATTCTGGTGTTTTCAGCACTCCATAGTGCATATGATATCCAGAACAGGCGATACATTCGTTTTCGTGGGGTTTCCAAATGAGATGTGCGTTATCTACGATAATCTTGGTGATTCTTACGTGAGAAGTATGAAGAATCACCGAAATCGCTGTTTTCGTGATATTTAATGCGAAAAAACACGTATTCTGGTGTTTTCAGCACTCCACAGTGCGTATGATATCCAGAACAGGCGATATCTTCGTTTTCGTGTGGTTTCCAAATGAGATAAGCATTTTCTACGATAATCTTGGTGATTCTTCCGTGACAAGTATGCAGAATCACCGAAATCGAGGTTTCCGTGATATTTAATGCGAAAAACACGTATCCTGGTGCTTTCAGCACTCCACAGTGCGCATGATATGCAGAACCGGCGATATATTCGTGTTCGTGGAGTTTCCAACTGAGATATGCATTTTCTACGATAATCTTGGTGATTCTTCCCTGAGAAGTATGCAGAATCACCGAAATCGCAGTTTTCGTGATATTTAATGCGAAAAAACACGTATTCTGGTGTTTTCAGCACTCCACAGTGCCTATGATATCCAGAACAGGCGATACATGCGTTTTCGTGGGGTTTCCAAATGAGATGTGCATTATCTACGATAATCTTGGTGATTCATACGTGAGAAGTATGCAGAATCACCGAAATGTCTGTTTTCGTGATATTTAATGCGAAAAAACACGTATTGTGGTGTTTTCAGCACTCCACAGTGCGTATGATATCCAGAACAGGCGATATATTCGTTTTCGTGGGGTTTCCAAATGAGATGTGCGTTATCTACGATAATCTTGGTGATTCTGACGTGAGAAGTATGCAGAATCACCGAAATCGCTGTTTTCGTGATATTTAATGCGAAAAAACACGTATTCTGGTGTTTTCAGCACTCCACAGTGCATATGATATCCAGAACAGGCGACACATTCGTTTTCGTGGGGTTTCCAAATGAGATGTGCGTTATCTACGATAATCTTGGTGATTCTTCCCTGAGAAGTATGCAGAATCACCGAAATCGCAGTTTTCGGGATATTTAATGCGAAAAAACACGTATTCTGGTGTTTTCAGCACTCCGCAGTGCCTATGATATCCAGAACAGGCGATACATGCGTTTTCGTGTGGTTTCCAAATGAGATAAGCATTTTCTACGATAATCTTGGTGATTCTTCCGTGACAAGTATGCAGAATCACCGAAATCGAGGTTTCCGTGATATTTAATGCGAAAAACACGTATTCTGGTGCTTTCAGCACTCCACAGTGCGCATGATATGCAGAACCGGCGATATATTCGTGTTCGTGGAGTTTCCAACTGAGATATGCATTTGCTACGATAATCTAGGTGATTCTTCTGTGAGAAGTATGCAGAATCACCGAAATCGGAGTCTTTGTGATATTTAATGCGAAAAAACACGTATTCTGGTGTTTTCAGCACTCCACAGTGCATATGATATCCAGAACAGGCGATACATTCGTTTTCGTGGGGTTTCCAAATGAGATGTGCGTTATCTACGATAATCTTGGTGATTCTTCTGTGAGAAGTATGCAGAATCACCGAAATCGGAGTCTTTGTGATATTTAATGCGAAAAAACACGTATTCTGGTGTTTTCAGCACTCCATAGTGCATATGATATCCAGAACAGGCGATACATTCGTTTTCGTGGGGTTTCCAAATGAGATGTGCGTTATCTACGATAATCTTGGTGATTCTTCTGTGAGAAGTATGCAGAATCACCGAAATCGGAGTCTTTGTGATATTTAATGCGAAAAAACACGTATTCTGGTGTTTTCATCACTTCACAGTGCGTATGATATGCAGAACCGGCGACATCTTCGTTTTCGTGGGGTTTCCAACTGAGATATGCATTTTCTACGATAATCTTGGTGATTCTTCCCTGAGAAGTATGCAGAATCACCGAAATCGCAGTTTTCGTGATATTTAATGCGAAAAAACACGTATTCTGGTGTTTTCAGCACTCCGCAGTGCCTATGATATCCAGAACAGGCGATACATGCGTTTTCGTGTGGTTTCCAAATGAGATAAGCATTTTCTACGATAATCTTGGTGATTCTTCTGTGAGATGTATGCAGAACCACCGAAATCACAGTTTTCGTGATATTTAATGCGAAAAAACACGTATTCTGGTGTTTTCAGCACTCCACAGTGCGTATGATATCCAGAACAGGCGATATCTTCGTTTTCGTGGGGTTTCCAAATGAGATGTGCGTTTTCTACGACAATCTTGGTGATTCTTCCGTAACAAGTATGCAGAATCACCGAAATCACAGTTTTCGTGATATTTAATGCGAAAAAACACGGATTCTGGTGTTTTCAGCACTCCACAGTTCGTATGATATCCAGAACAGGCGATATCTTCGTTTTCGTGGGGTTTCCAAATGTGATGTGCATTTTCTACGATAATCTTGGTGATTCTTCTGTGAGAAGTATGCAGAATCACCGAAATCGGAGTCTTTGTGATATTTAATGCGAAAAAACACGTATTCTGGTGTTTTCATCACTTCGCAGTGCGTATGATATGCAGAACCGGCGACATCTTCGTTTTCGTGGGGTTTCCAACTGAGATATGCATTTTCTACGATAATCTTGGTGATTCTTCCCTGAGAAGTATGCAGAATCACCGAAATCGCAGTTTTCGTGATATTTAATGCGAAAAAACACGTATTCTGGTGTTTTCAGCACTCCGCAGTGCCTATGATATCCAGAACAGGCGATATCTTCGTTTTCGTGGGGTTTCCAAATGAGATGTGCGTTTTCTACGACAATCTTGGTGATTCTTCCGTAACAAGTATGCAGAATCACCGAAATCACAGTTTTCGTGATATTTAATGCGAAAAAACACGGATTCTGGTGTTTTCAGCACTCCACAGTTCGTATGATATCCAGAACAGGCGATATCTTCGTTTTCGTGGGGTTTCCAAATGTGATGTGCATTTTCTACGATAATCTTGGTGATTCTTCTGTGAGAAGTATGCAGAATCACCGAAATCGGAGTCTTTGTGATATTTAATGCGAAAAAACACGTATTCTGGTGTTTTCAGCACTCCACAGTGCATATGATATCCAGAACAGGCGATACATTCGTTTTCGTGGGGTTTCCAAATGAGATGTGCGTTATCTACGATAATCTTGGAGATTCTTCTGTGAGAAGTATGCAGAATCACCGAAATCGGAGTCTTTGTGATATTTAATGCGAAAAAACACGTATTCTGGTGTTTTCAGCACTCCACAGTGCGTATGATATCCAGAACAGGCGATATCTTCGTTTTCGTGTGGTTTCCAAATGAGATAAGCATTTTCTACGATAATCTTGGTGATTCTTCCGTGACGAGTATGCAGAATCACCGAAATCGAGGTTTCCGTGATATTTAATGCGAAAAACACGTATTCTGGTGCTTTCAGCACTCCACAGTGCGCATGATATGCAGAACCGGCGATATATTCGTGTTCGTGGAGATTCCAACTGAGATATGCATTTGCTACGATAATCTAGGTGATTCTTCTGTGAGAAGTATGCAGAATCACCGAAATCGGAGTTTTCGTGATATTTAATGCGCAAAAACACGTATTCTGGTGTTTTCAACACTCCACAGTGCGTATGATATGCAGCACCGGCGATATCTTCGTTTTCGTGGGGTTTCCAACTGAGATATGCATTTTCTACGATAATCTTGGTGATTCTTCCCTGAGAAGTATGCAGAATCACCGAAATCGCAGTTTTCGTGATATTTAATGCGAAAAAACACGTATTCTGGTGTTTTCAGCACTCCACAGTGCCTATGATATCCAGAACAGGCGATACATGCGTTTTCGTGGGGTTTCCAAATGAGATGTGCATTATCTACGATAATATTGGTGATTCATACGTGAGAAGTATGCAGAATCACCGAAATGTCTGTTTTCGTGATATTTAATGCGAAAAAACACGTATTGTGGTGTTTTCAGCACTCCACAGTGCGTATGATATCCAGAACAGGCGATATATTCGTTTTCGTGGGGTTTCCAAATGAGATGTGCGTTATCTACGATAATCTTGGTGATTCTGACGTGAGAAGTATGCAGAATCACCGAAATCGCAGTTTTCGTGATATTTAATGCGAAAAAACACGTATTCTGGTGTTTTCAGCACTCCACAGTGCGTATGATATCCAGAACAGGCGATATATTCGTTTTCGTGGGGTTTCCAAATGAGATGTGCGTTATCTACGATAATCTTGGTGATTCTTACGTGAGAAGTATGAAGAATCACCGAAATCGCTGTTTTCGTGATATTTAATGCGAAAAAACACGTATTCTGGTGTTTTCAGCACTCCACAGTGCATATGATATCCAGAACAGGCGACACATTCGTTTTCGTGGGGTTTCCAAATGAGATGTGCGTTATCTACGATAATCTTGGTGATTCTTCTCTGAGAAGTATGGAGAATCACCGAAATCGCAGTTGTCGTGCTATTTAATGCGAAAACCACGTATTCTGGTTTTTTCAGCACTCCATAGTGCGTATGATACGCAGAACAGGCGATATCATCGTTTTCGTGGGGTTTCCAACTGAATTATGCATTTTCTACGATAATCTAGGTGATTCTTCTGTGAGATGAATGCAGAATCACCGAAATCGCAGTTTTCGTGCTACATAATGTGAAAAAACACGTATTCTGGTGTTTCCAGCACTCCACACAGCGTATGATATCCAGAACAGGCGATATATTCGTTTTCGTGGGGTTTCCAAATGAGATGTGCATTTTCTACGATAATCTATGTGATTCTTCTGTGAGATGTATGCAGAACCACCGAAATCACAGTTTTCGTGATATTTAATGCGAAAAAACACGTATTCTGGTGTTTTCAGCACTCCACAGTGCGTATGATATCCAGAACAGGCGATATCTTCGTTTTCGTGGGGTTTCCAAATGAGATGTGCGTTTTCTACGACAATCTTGGTGATTCTTCCGTAACAAGTATGCAGAATCACCGAAATCACAGTTTTCGTGATATTTAATGCGAAAAAACACGGATTCTGGTGTTTTCAGCACTCCACAGTTCGTACGATATCCAGAACAGGCGACACATTCGTTTTCGTGGGGTTTCCAAATGAGATGTGCGTTATCTACGATAATCTTGGTGATTCTTCTCTGAGAAGTATGCAGAATCACCGAAATCGGAGTCTTTGTGATATTTAATGCGAAAAAACACGTATTCTGGTGTTTTCATCACTTCACAGTGCGTATGATATGCAGAACCGGCGACATCTTCGTTTTCGTGGGGTTTCCAACTGAGATATGCATTTTCTACGATAATCTTGGTGATTCTTCCCTGAGAAGTATGCAGAATCACCGAAATCGCAGTTTTCGTGATATTTAATGCGAAAAAACACGTATTCTGGTGTTTTCAGCACTCCGCAGTGCCTATGATATCCAGAACAGGCGATACATGCGTTTTCATGGGGTTTCCAAATGAGATGTGCATTATCTACGATAATCTTGGTGATTCATACGTGAGAAGTATGCAGAATCACCGAAATGTCTGTTTTCGTGATATTTAATGCGAAAAAACACGTATTGTGGTGTTTTCAGCACTCCACAGTGCGTATGATATCCAGAACAGGCGATATATTCGTTTTCGTGGGGTTTCCAAATGAGATGTGCGTTATCTACGATAATCTTGGTGATTCTGACGTGAGAAGTATGCAGAATCACCGAAATCGCAGTTTTCGTGATATTTAATGCGAAAAAACACGTATTCTGGTGTTTTCAGCACTCCACAGTGCGTATGATATCCAGAACAGGCGATATATTCGTTTTCGTGGGGTTTCCAAATGAGATGTGCGTTATCTACGATAATCTTGGTGATTCTTACGTGAGAAGTATGAAGAATCACCGAAATCGCTGTTTTCGTGATATTTAATGCGAAAAAACACGTATTCTGGTGTTTTCAGCACTCCACAGTGCATATGATATCCAGAACAGGCGACACATTCGTTTTCGTGGGGTTTCCAAATGAGATAAGCATTTTCTACGATAATCTTGGTGATTCTTCCGTGACAAGTATGCAGAATCACCGAAATCGAGGTTTCCGTGATATTTAATGCGAAAAACACGTATTCTGGTGCTTTCAGCACTCCACAGTGCCTATGATATCCAGAACAGGCGATACATGCGTTTTCGTGGGGTTTCCAAATGAGATGTGCGTTATCTACGATAATCTTGGTGATTCTTACGTGAGAAGTATGAAGAATCACCGAAATCGCTGTTTTCGTGATATTTAATGCGAAAAAACACGTATTCTGGTGTTTTCAGCACTCCACAGTGCGTATGATATCCAGAACAGGCGATATATTCGTTTTCGTGGGGTTTCCAAATGAGATGTGCGTTATCTACGATAATCTTGGTGATTCTTACGTGAGAAGTATGAAGAATCACCGAAATCGGAGTCTTTGTGATATTTAATGCGAAAAAACACGTATTCTGGTGTTTTCATCACTTCGCAGTGCGTATGATATGCAGAACCGGCGACATCTTCGTTTTCGTGGGGTTTCCAACTGAGATATGCATTTTCTACGATAATCTAGGTGATTCTTCTGTGAGATGAATGCAGAATCACCGAAATCGCAGTTTTCGTGCTACATAATGTGAAAAAACACGTATTCTGGTGTTTCCAGCACTCCACACAGCGTATGATATCCAGAACAGGCGATATATTCGTTTTCGTGGGGTTTCCAAATGAGATGTGCATTTTCTACGATAATCTATGTGATTCTTCTGTGAGATGTATGCAGAACCACCGAAATCACAGTTTTCGTGATATTTAATGCGAAAAAACACGTATTCTGGTGTTTTCAGCACTCCACAGTGCGTATGATATCCAGAACAGGCGATATCTTCGTTTTCGTGGGGTTTCCAAATGAGATGTGCGTTTTCTACGACAATCTTGGTGATTCTTCCGTAACAAGTATGCAGAATCACCGAAATGTCTGTTTTCGTGATATTTAATGCGAAAAAACACGTATTGTGGTGTTTTCAGCACTCCACAGTGCGTATGATATCCAGAACAGGCGATATATTCGTTTTCGTGGGGTTTCCAAATGAGATGTGCGTTATCTACGATAATCTTGGTGATTCTGACGTGAGAAGTATGCAGAATCACCGAAATCGCAGTTTTCGTGATATTTAATGCGAAAAAACACGTATTCTGGTGTTTTCAGCACTCCACAGTGCGTATGATATCCAGAACAGGCGATATATTCGTTTTCGTGGGGTTTCCAAATGAGATGTGCGTTATCTACGATAATCTTGGTGATTCTTACGTGAGAAGTATGAAGAATCACCGAAATCGCTGTTTTCGTGATATTTAATGCGACAAAACACGTATTCTGGTGTTTTCAGCACTCCACAGTGCATATGATATCCAGAACAGGCGACACATTCGTTTTCGTGGGGTTTCCAAATGAGATAAGCATTTTCTACGATAATCTTGGTGATTCTTCCGTGACAAGTATGCAGAATCACCGAAATCGAGGTTTCCGTGATATTTAATGCGAAAAACACGTATTCTGGTGCTTTCAGCACTCCACAGTGCCTATGATATCCAGAACAGGCGATACATGCGTTTTCGTGGGGTTTCCAAATGAGATGTGCGTTATCTACGATAATCTTGGTGATTCTTACGTGAGAAGTATGAAGAATCACCGAAATCGCTGTTTTCGTGATATTTAATGCGAAAAAACACGTATTCTGGTGTTTTCAGCACTCCACAGTGCGTATGATATCCAGAACAGGCGATATATTCGTTTTCGTGGGGTTTCCAAATGAGATGTGCGTTATCTACGATAATCTTGGTGATTCTTACGTGAGAAGTATGAAGAATCACCGAAATCGGAGTCTTTGTGATATTTAATGCGAAAAAACACGTATTCTGGTGTTTTCATCACTTCGCAGTGCGTATGATATGCAGAACCGGCGATATCTTCGTTTTCGTGGGGTTTCCAACTGAGATATGCATTTTCTACGATAATCTAGGTGATTCTTCTGTGAGATGAATGCAGAATCACCGAAATCGCAGTTTTCGTGCTACATAATGTGAAAAAACACGTATTCTGGTGTTTCCAGCACTCCACACAGCGTATGATATCCAGAACAGGCGATATATTCGTTTTCGTGGGGTTTCCAAATGAGATGTGCATTTTCTACGATAATCTATGTGATTCTTCTGTGAGATGTATGCAGAACCACCGAAATCACAGTTTTCGTGATATTTAATGCGAAAAAACACGTATTCTGGTGTTTTCAGCACTCCACAGTGCGTATGATATCCAGAACAGGCGATATCTTCGTTTTCGTGGGGTTTCCAAATGAGATGTGCGTTTTCTACGACAATCTTGGTGATTCTTCCGTAACAAGTATGCAGAATCACCGAAATCACAGTTTTCGTGATATTTAATGCGAAAAACACGGATTCTGGTGTTTTCAGCACTCCACAGTTCGTACGATATCCAGAACAGGCGATATCTTCGTTTTCGTGGGGTTTCCAAATGTGATGTGCATTTTCTACGATAATCTTGGTGATTCTTCTGTGAGAAGTATGCAGAATCACCGAAATCGGAGTCTTTGTGATATTTAATGCGAAAAAACACGTATTCTGGTGTTTTCATCACTTCACAGTGCGTATGATATGCAGAACCGGCGACATCTTCGTTTTCGTGGGGTTTCCAACTGAGATATGCATTTTCTACGATAATCTTGGTGATTCTTCCGTAACAAGTATGCAGAATCACCGAAATGTCTGTTTTCGTGATATTTAATGCGAAAAAACACGTATTGTGGTGTTTTCAGCACTCCACAGTGCGTATGATATCCAGAACAGGCGATATATTCGTTTTCGTGGGGTTTCCAAATGAGATGTGCGTTATCTACGATAATCTTGGTGATTCTTACGTGAGAAGTATGAAGAATCACCGAAATCGGAGTCTTTGTGATATTTAATGCGAAAAAACACGTATTCTGGTGTTTTCATCACTTCGCAGTGCGTATGATATGCAGAACCGGCGATATCTTCGTTTTCGTGGGGTTTCCAACTGAGATATGCATTTTCTACGATAATCTAGGTGATTCTTCTGTGAGATGAATGCAGAATCACCGAAATCGCAGTTTTCGTGCTACATAATGTGAAAAAACACGTATTCTGGTGTTTCCAGCACTCCACACAGCGTATGATATCCAGAACAGGCGATATATTCGTTTTCGTGGGGTTTCCAAATGAGATGTGCATTTTCTACGATAATCTATGTGATTCTTCTGTGAGATGTATGCAGAACCACCGAAATCACAGTTTTCGTGATATTTAATGCGAAAAAACACGTATTCTGGTGTTTTCAGCACTCCACAGTGCGTATGATATCCAGAACAGGCGATATCTTCGTTTTCGTGGGGTTTCCAAATGAGATGTGCGTTTTCTACGACAATCTTGGTGATTCTTCCGTAACAAGTATGCAGAATCACCGAAATCACAGTTTTCGTGATATTTAATGCGAAAAACACGGATTCTGGTGTTTTCAGCACTCCACAGTTCGTACGATATCCAGAACAGGCGATATCTTCGTTTTCGTGGGGTTTCCAAATGTGATGTGCATTTTCTACGATAATCTTGGTGATTCTTCTGTGAGAAGTATGCAGAATCACCGAAATCGGAGTCTTTGTGATATTTAATGCGAAAAAACACGTATTCTGGTGTTTTCATCACTTCACAGTGCGTATGATATGCAGAACCGGCGACATCTTCGTTTTCGTGGGGTTTCCAACTGAGATATGCATTTTCTACGATAATCTTGGTGATTCTTCCGTAACAAGTATGCAGAATCACCGAAATGTCTGTTTTCGTGATATTTAATGCGAAAAAACACGTATTGTGGTGTTTTCAGCACTCCACAGTGCGTATGATATCCAGAACAGGCGATATATTCGTTTTCGTGGGGTTTCCAAATGAGATGTGCGTTATCTACGATAATCTTGGTGATTCTGACGTGAGAAGTATGCAGAATCACCGAAATCGCAGTTTTCGTGATATTTAATGCGAAAAAACAAGTATTCTGGTGTTTTCAGCACTCCACAGTGCGTATGATATCCAGAACAGGCGATATATTCGTTTTCGTGGGGTTTCCAAATGAGATGTGCGTTATCTACGATAATCTTGGTGATTCTTACGTGAGAAGTATGAAGAATCACCGAAATCGCTGTTTTCGTGATATTTAATGCGACAAAACACGTATTCTGGTGTTTTCAGCACTCCACAGTGCATATGATATCCAGAACAGGCGACACATTCGTTTTCGTGGGGTTTCCAAATGAGATAAGCATTTTCTACGATAATCTTGGTGATTCTTCCGTGACAAGTATGCAGAATCACCGAAATCGAGGTTTCCGTGATATTTAATGCGAAAAACACGTATTCTGGTGCTTTCAGCACTCCACAGTGCCTATGATATCCAGAACAGGCGATACATGCGTTTTCGTGGGGTTTCCAAATGAGATGTGCGTTATCTACGATAATCTTGGTGATTCTTACGTGAGAAGTATGAAGAATCACCGAAATCGCTGTTTTCGTGATATTTAATGCGAAAAAACACGTATTCTGGTGTTTTCAGCACTCCACAGTGCGTATGATATCCAGAACAGGCGATATATTCGTTTTCGTGGGGTTTCCAAATGAGATGTGCGTTATCTACGATAATCTTGGTGATTCTTACGTGAGAAGTATGAAGAATCACCGAAATCGGAGTCTTTGTGATATTTAATGCGAAAAAACACGTATTCTGGTGTTTTCATCACTTCGCAGTGCGTATGATATGCAGAACCGGCGATATCTTCGTTTTCGTGGGGTTTCCAACTGAGATATGCATTTTCTACGATAATCTAGGTGATTCTTCTGTGAGATGAATGCAGAATCACCGAAATCGCAGTTTTCGTGCTACATAATGTGAAAAAACACGTATTCTGGTGTTTCCAGCACTCCACACAGCGTATGATATCCAGAACAGGCGATATATTCGTTTTCGTGGGGTTTCCAAATGAGATGTGCATTTTCTACGATAATCTATGTGATTCTTCTGTGAGATGTATGCAGAACCACCGAAATCACAGTTTTCGTGATATTTAATGCGAAAAAACACGTATTCTGGTGTTTTCAGCACTCCACAGTGCGTATGATATCCAGAACAGGCGATATCTTCGTTTTCGTGGGGTTTCCAAATGAGATGTGCGTTTTCTACGACAATCTTGGTGATTCTTCCGTAACAAGTATGCAGAATCACCGAAATCACAGTTTTCGTGATATTTAATGCGAAAAACACGGATTCTGGTGTTTTCAGCACTCCACAGTTCGTACGATATCCAGAACAGGCGATATCTTCGTTTTCGTGGGGTTTCCAAATGTGATGTGCATTTTCTACGATAATCTTGGTGATTCTTCTGTGAGAAGTATGCAGAATCACCGAAATCGGAGTCTTTGTGATATTTAATGCGAAAAAACACGTATTCTGGTGTTTTCATCACTTCACAGTGCGTATGATATGCAGAACCGGCGACATCTTCGTTTTCGTGGGGTTTCCAACTGAGATATGCATTTTCTACGATAATCTTGGTGATTCTTCCCTGAGAAGTATGCAGAATCACCGAAATCGCAGTTTTCGTGATATTTAATGCGAAAAAACACGTATTCTGGTGTTTTCAGCACTCCGCAGTGCCTATGATATCCAGAACAGGCGATACATGCGTTTTCGTGGGGTTTCCAAATGAGATGTGCATTATCTACGATAATCTTGGTGATTCATACGTGAGAAGTATGCAGAATCACCGAAATGTCTGTTTTCGTGATATTTAATGCGAAAAAACACGTATTGTGGTGTTTTCAGCACTCCACAGTGCGTATGATATCCAGAACAGGCGATATATTCGTTTTCGTGGGGTTTCCAAATGAGATGTGCGTTATCTACGATAATCTTGGTGATTCTGACGTGAGAAGTTTGCAGAATCACCGAAATCGCAGTTTTCGTGATATTTAATGCGAAAAAACACGTATTCTGGTGTTTTCAGCACTCCACAGTGCGTATGATATCCAGAACAGGCGATATATTCGTTTTCGTGGGGTTTCCAAATGAGATGTGCGTTATCTACGATAATCTTGGTGATTCTTACGTGAGAAGTATGAAGAATCACCGAAATCGCTGTTTTCGTGATATTTAATGCGAAAAAACACGTATTCTGGTGTTTTCAGCACTCCACAGTGCATATGATATCCAGAACAGGCGACACATTCGTTTTCGTGGGGTTTCCAAATGAGATAAGCATTTTCTACGATAATCTTGGTGATTCTTCCGTGACAAGTATGCAGAATCACCGAAATCGAGGTTTCCGTGATATTTAATGCGAAAAACACGTATTCTGGTGCTTTCAGCACTCCGCAGTGCCTATGATATCCAGAACAGGCGATACATGCGTTTTCGTGGGGTTTCCAAATGAGATGTGCGTTATCTACGATAATCTTGGTGATTCTTACGTGAGAAGTATGAAGAATCACCGAAATCGCTGTTTTCGTGATATTTAATGCGAAAAAACACGTATTCTGGTGTTTTCAGCACTCCACAGTGCGTATGATATCCAGAACAGGCGATATATTCGTTTTCGTGGGGTTTCCAAATGAGATGTGCGTTATCTACGATAATCTTGGTGATTCTTACGTGAGAAGTATGAAGAATCACCGAAATCGGAGTCTTTGTGATATTTAATGCGAAAAAACACGGATTCTGGTGTTTTCAGCACTCCACAGTTCGTACGATATCCAGAACAGTCGATATCTTCGTTTTCGTGGGGTTTCCAACTGAGATATGTATCTTCTACGATAATCTTGGTGATTCTTCCGTGACAAGTATGCAGAATCACCGAAATCGCAGTTTTCGTGATATTTAATGCGAAAAAACACGTATTCTGGTGTTTTCAGCACTCCACAGTGCATATGATATCCAGAACAGGCGATACATTCGTTTTCGTGGGGTTTCCAAATGAGATGTGCGTTATCTACGATAATCTTGGTGATTCTTACGTGAGAAGTATGAAGAATCACCGAAATCGCTGTTTTCGTGATATTTAATGCGAAAAAACACGTATTCTGGTGTTTTCAGCACTCCACAGTGCGTATGATATCCAGAACAGGCGATATCTTCGTTTTCGTGTGGTTTCCAAATGAGATAAGCATTTTCTACGATAATCTTGGTGATTCATACGTGAGAAGTATGCAGAATCACCGAAATGTCTGTTTTCGTGATATTTAATGCGAAAAAACACGTATTGTGGTGTTTTCAGCACTCCACAGTGCGTATGATATCCAGAACAGGCGATATATTCGTTTTCGTGGGGTATCCAAATGAGATGTGCGTTATCTACGATCATCTTGGTGATTCTGACGTGAGAAGTATGCAGAATCACCGAAATCGCTGTTTTCGTGATATTTAATGCGAAAAAACACGTATTCTGGTGTTTTCAGCACTCCACAGTCCATATGATATCCAGAACAGGCGACACATTCGTTTTCGTGGGGTTTCCAAATGAGATGTGCGTTATCTACGATAATCTTGGTGATTCTTCCCTGAGAAGTATGCAGAATCACCGAAATCGCAGTTTTCGTGATATTTAATGCGAAAAAACACGTATTGTGGTGTTTTCAGCACTCCGCAGTGCCTATGATATCCAGAACAGGCGATACATGCGTTTTCGTGTGGTTTCCAAATGAGATAAGCATTTTCTACGATAATCTTGGTGATTCTTCCGTGACAAGTATGCAGAATCACCGAAATCGAGGTTTCCGTGATATTTAATGCGAAAAACACGTATTCTGGTGCTTTCAGCACTCCACAGTGCGCATGATATGCAGAACCGGCGATATATTCGTGTTCGTGGAGTTTCCAACTGAGATATGCATTTGCTACGATAATCTAGGTGATTCTTCTGTGAGAAGTATGCAGAATCACCGAAATCGGAGTCTTTGTGATATTTAATGCGAAAAAACACGTATTCTGGTGTTTTCAGCACTCCACAGTGCATATGATATCCAGAACAGGCGATACATTCGTTTTCGTGGGGTTTCCAAATGAGATGTGCGTTATCTACGATAATCTTGGTGATTCTTCTGTGAGAAGTATGCAGAATCACCGAAATCGGAGTCTTTGTGATATTTAATGCGAAAAAACACGTATTCTGGTGTTTTCAGCACTCCACAGTGCATATGATATCCAGAACAGGCGATACATTCGTTTTCGTGGGGTTTCCAAATGAGATGTGCGTTATCTACGATAATCTTGGTGATTCTTCTGTGAGAAGTATGCAGAATCGCCGAAATCGGAGTCTTTGTGATATTTAATGCGAAAAAACACGTATTCTGGTGTTTTCATCACTTCACAGTGCGTATGATATGCAGAACCGGCGACATCTTCGTTTTCGTGGGGTTTCCAACTGAGATATGCATTTTCTACGATAATCTTGGTGATTCTTCCCTGAGAAGTATGCAGAATCACCGAAATCGCAGTTTTCGTGATATTTAATGCGAAAAAACACGTATTCTGGTGTTTTCAGCACTCCGCAGTGCCTATGATATCCAGAACAGGCGATACATGCGTTTTCGTGTGGTTTCCAAATGAGATAAGCATTTTCTACGATAATCTTGGTGATTCTTCTGTGAGATGTATGCAGAACCACCGAAATCACAGTTTTCGTGATATTTAATGCGAAAAAACACGTATTCTGGTGTTTTCAGCACTCCACAGTGCGTATGATATCCAGAACAGGCGATATCTTCGTTTTCGTGGGGTTTCCAAATGTGATGTGCATTTTCTACGATAATCTTGGTGATTCTTCTGTGAGAAGTATGCAGAATCACCGAAATCGGAGTCTTTGTGATATTTAATGCGAAAAAACACGTATTCTGGTGTTTTCAGCACTCCACAGTGCATATGATATCCAGAACAGGCGATACATTCGTTTTCGTGGGGTTTCCAAATGAGATGTGCGTTATCTACGATAATCTTGGTGATTCTTCTGTGAGAAGTATGCAGAATCACCGAAATCGGAGTCTTTGTGATATTTAATGCGAAAAAACACGTATTCTGGTGTTTTCAGCACTCCACAGTGCGTATGATATCCAGAACAGGCGATATCTTCGTTTTCGTGTGGTTTCCAAATGAGATAAGCATTTTCTACGATAATCTTGGTGATTCTTCCGTGACAAGTATGCAGAATCACCGAAATCGAGGTTTCCGTGATATTTAATGCGAAAAACACGTATTCTGGTGCTTTCAGCACTCCACAGTGCGCATGATATGCAGAACCGGCGATATATTCGTGTTCGTGGAGTTTCCAACTGAGATATGCATTTGCTACGATAATCTAGGTGATTCTTCTGTGAGAAGTATGCAGAATCACCGAAATCGGAGTTTTCGTGATATTTAATGCGCAAAAACACGTATTCTGGTGTTTTCAACACTCCACAGTGCGTATGATATGCAGCACCGGCGATATCTTCGTTTTCGTGGGGTTTCCAACTGAGATATGCATTTTCTACGATAATCTTGGTGATTCTTCCCTGAGAAGTATGCAGAATCACCGAAATCGCAGTTTTCGTGATATTTAATGCGAAAAAACACGTATTCTGGTGTTTTCAGCACTCCACAGTGCCTATGATATCCAGAACAGGCGATACATGCGTTTTCGTGGGGTTTCCAAATGAGATGTGCATTATCTACGATAATCTTGGTGATTCATATGTGAGAAGTATGCAGAATCACCGAAATGTCTGTTTTCGTGATATTTAATGCGAAAAAACACGTATTGTGGTGTTTTCAGCACTCCACAGTGCGTATGATATCCAGAACAGGCGATATATTCGTTTTCGTGGGGTTTCCAAATGAGATGTGCGTTATCTACGATAATCTTGGTGATTCTGACGTGAGAAGTATGCAGAATCACCGAAATCGCAGTTTTCGTGATATTTAATGCGAAAAAACACGTATTCTGGTGTTTTCATCACTTCACAGTGCGTATGATATGCAGAACCGGCGACATCTTCGTTTTCGTGGGGTTTCCAACTGAGATATGCATTTTCTACGATAATCTTGGTGATTCTTCCCTGAGAAGTATGCAGAATCACCGAAATCGCAGTTTTCGTGATATTTAATGCGAAAAAACACGTATTCTGGTGTTTTCAGCACTCCGCAGTGCCTATGATATCCAGAACAGGCGATACATGCGTTTTCGTGTGGTTTCCAAATGAGATAAGCATTTTCTACGATAATCTTGGTGATTCTTCTGTGAGATGTATGCAGAACCACCGAAATCACAGTTTTCGTGATATTTAATGCGAAAAAACACGTATTCTGGTGTTTTCAGCACTCCACAGTGCGTATGATATCCAGAACAGGCGATATCTTCGTTTTCGTGGGGTTTCCAAATGAGATGTGCGTTTTCTACGACAATCTTGGTGATTCTTCCGTAACAAGTATGCAGAATCACCGAAATCACAGTTTTCGTGATATTTAATGCGAAAAAACACGGATTCTGGTGTTTTCAGCACTCCACAGTTCGTATGATATCCAGAACAGGCGATATCTTCGTTTTCGTGGGGTTTCCAAATGTGATGTGCATTTTCTACGATAATCTTGGTGATTCTTCTGTGAGAAGTATGCAGAATCACCGAAATCGGAGTCTTTGTGATATTTAATGCGAAAAAACACGTATTCTGGTGTTTTCATCACTTCACAGTGCGTATGATATGCAGAACCGGCGACATCTTCGTTTTCGTGGGGTTTCCAACTGAGATATGCATTTTCTACGATAATCTTGGTGATTCTTCCCTGAGAAGTATGCAGAATCACCGAAATCGCAGTTTTCGTGATATTTAATGCGAAAAAACACGTATTCTGGTGTTTTCAGCACTCCGCAGTGCCTCTGATATCCAGAACAGGCGATATCTTCGTTTTCGTGGGGTTTCCAAATGAGATGTGCGTTTTCTACGACAATCTTGGTGATTCTTCCGTAACAAGTATGCAGAATCACCGAAATCACAGTTTTCGTGATATTTAATGCGAAAAAACACGGATTCTGGTGTTTTCAGCACTCCACAGTTCGTATGATATCCAGAACAGGCGATATCTTCGTTTTCGTGGGGTTTCCAAATGTGATGTGCATTTTCTACGATAATCTTGGTGATTCTTCTGTGAGAAGTATGCAGAATCACCGAAATCGGAGTCTTTGTGATATTTAATGCGAAAAAACACGTATTCTGGTGTTTTCAGCACTCCACAGTGCATATGATATCCAGAACAGGCGATACATTCGTTTTCGTGGGGTTTCCAAATGAGATGTGCGTTATCTACGATAATCTTGGTGATTCTTCTGTGAGAAGTATGCAGAATCACCGAAATCGGAGTCTTTGTGATATTTAATGCGAAAAAACACGTATTCTGGTGTTTTCAGCACTCCACAGTGCGTATGATATCCAGAACAGGCGATATCTTCGTTTTCGTGTGGTTTCCAAATGAGATAAGCATTTTCTACGATAATCTTGGTGATTCTTCCGTGACAAGTATGCAGAATCACCGAAATCGAGGTTTCCGTGATATTTAATGCGAAAAACACGTATTCTGGTGCTTTCAGCACTCCACAGTGCGCATGATATGCAGAACCGGCGATATATTCGTGTTCGTGGAGTTTCCAACTGAGATATGCATTTGCTACGATAATCTAGGTGATTCTTCTGTGAGAAGTATGCAGAATCACCGAAATCGGAGTTTTCGTGATATTTAATGCGCAAAAACACGTATTCTGGTGTTTTCAACACTCCACAGTGCGTATGATATGCAGCACCGGCGATATCTTCGTTTTCGTGGGGTTTCCAACTGAGATATGCATTTTCTACGATAATCTTGGTGATTCTTCCCTGAGAAGTATGCAGAATCACCGAAATCGCAGTTTTCGTGATATTTAATGCGAAAAAACACGTATTCTGGTGTTTTCAGCACTCCACAGTGCCTATGATATCCAGAACAGGCGATACATGCGTTTTCGTGGGGTTTCCAAATGAGATGTGCATTATCTACGATAATCTTGGTGATTCATATGTGAGAAGTATGCAGAATCACCGAAATGTCTGTTTTCGTGATATTTAATGCGAAAAAACACGTATTGTGGTGTTTTCAGCACTCCACAGTGCGTATGATATCCAGAACAGGCGATATATTCGTTTTCGTGGGGTTTCCAAATGAGATGTGCGTTATCTACGATAATCTTGGTGATTCTGACGTGAGAAGTATGCAGAATCACCGAAATCGCAGTTTTCGTGATATTTAATGCGAAAAAACACGTATTCTGGTGTTTTCAGCACTCCACAGTGCGTATGATATCCAGAACAGGCGATATATTCGTTTTGTGGGGTTTCCAAATGAGATGTGCGTTATCTACGATAATCTTGGTGATTCTTACGTGAGAAGTATGAAGAATCACCGAAATCGCTGTTTTCGTGATATTTAATGCGAAAAAACACGTATTCTGGTGTTTTCAGCACTCCACAGTGCATATGATATCCAGAACAGGCGACACATTCGTTTTCGTGGGGTTTCCAAATGAGATAAGCATTTTCTACGATAATCTTGGTGATTCTTCCGTGACAAGTATGCTGAATCACCGAAATCGAGGTTTCCGTGATATTTAATGCGAAAAACACGTATTCTGGTGCTTTCAGCACTCCACAGTGCCTATGATATCCAGAACAGGCGATACATGCGTTTTCGTGGGGTTTCCAAATGAGATGTGCGTTATCTACGATAATCTTGGTGATTCTTACGTGAGAAGTATGAAGAATCACCGAAATCGCTGTTTTCGTGATATTTAATGCGAAAAAACACGTATTCTGGTGTTTTCAGCACTCCACAGTGCGTATGATATCCAGAACAGGCGATATATTCGTTTTCGTGGGGTTTCCAAATGAGATGTGCGTTATCTACGATAATCTTGGTGATTCTTACGTGAGAAGTATGAAGAATCACCGAAATCGGAGTCTTTGTGATATTTAATGCGAAAAAACACGTATTCTGGTGTTTTCATCACTTCGCAGTGCGTATGATATGCAGAACCGGCGACATCTTCGTTTTCGTGGGGTTTCCAACTGAGATATGCATTTTCTACGATAATCTAGGTGATTCTTCTGTGAGATGAATGCAGAATCACCGAAATCGCAGTTTTCGTGCTACATAATGTGAAAAAACACGTATTCTGGTGTTTCCAGCACTCCACACAGCGTATGATATCCAGAACAGGCGATATATTCGTTTTCGTGGGGTTTCCAAATGAGATGTGCATTTTCTACGATAATCTATGTGATTCTTCTGTGAGATGTATGCAGAACCACCGAAATCACAGTTTTCGTGATATTTAATGCGAAAAAACACGTATTCTGGAGTTTTCAGCACTCCACAGTGCGTATGATATCCAGAACAGGCGATATATTCGTTTTCGTGGGGTTTCCAAATGAGATGTGCGTTATCTACGATAATCTTGGTGATTCTGACGTGAGAAGTATGCAGAATCACCGAAATCGCAGTTTTCGTGATATTTAATGCGAAAAAACACGTATTCTGGTGTTTTCAGCACTCCACAGTGCGTATGATATCCAGAATAGGCGATATATTCGTTTTCGTGGGGTTTCCAAATGAGATGTGCGTTATCTACGATAATCTTGGTGATTCTTACGTGAGAAGTATGAAGAATCACCGAAATCGCTGTTTTCGTGATATTTAATGCGAAAAAACACGTATTCTGGTGTTTTCAGCACTCCACAGTGCATATGATATCCAGAACAGGCGACACATTCGTTTTCGTGGGGTTTCCAAATGAGATAAGCATTTTCTACGATCATCTTGGTGATTCTTCCGTGACAAGTATGCAGAATCACCGAAATCGAGGTTTCCGTGATATTTAATGCGAAAAACACGTATTCTGGTGCTTTCAGCACTCCACAGTGCCTATGATATCCAGAACAGGCGATACATGCGTTTTCGTGGGGTTTCCAAATGAGATGTGCGTTATCTACGATAATCTTGGTGATTCTTACGTGAGAAGTATGAAGAATCACCGAAATCGCTGTTTTCGTGATATTTAATGCGAAAAAACACGTATTCTGGTGTTTTCAGCACTCCACAGTGCGTATGATATCCAGAACAGGCGATATATTCGTTTTCGTGGGGTTTCCAAATGAGATGTGCGTTATCTACGATAATCTTGGTGATTCTTACGTGAGAAGTATGAAGAATCACCGAAATCGGAGTCTTTGTGATATTTAATGCGAAAAAACACGTATTCTGGTGTTTTCATCACTTCGCAGTGCGTATGATATGCAGAACCGGCGACATCTTCGTTTTCGTGGGGTTTCCAACTGAGATATGCATTTTCTACGATAATCTAGGTGATTCTTCTGTGAGATGAATGCAGAATCACCGAAATCGCAGTTTTCGTGCTACATAATGTGAAAAAACACGTATTCTGGTGTTTCCAGCACTCCACACAGCGTATGATATCCAGAACAGGCGATATATTCGTTTTCGTGGGGTTTCCAAATGAGATGTGCATTTTCTACGATAATCTATGTGATTCTTCTGTGAGATGTATGCAGAACCACCGAAATCACAGTTTTCGTGATATTTAATGCGAAAAAACACGTATTCTGGTGTTTTCAGCACTCCACAGTGCGTATGATATCCAGAACAGGCGATATCTTCGTTTTCGTGGGGTTTCCAAATGAGATGTGCGTTTTCTACGACAATCTTGGTGATTCTTCCGTAACAAGTATGCAGAATCACCGAAATCACAGTTTTCGTGATATTTAATGCGAAAAAACACGGATTCTGGTGTTTTCAGCACTCCACAGTTCGTACGATATCCAGAACAGGCGATATCTTCGTTTTCGTGGGGTTTCCAAATGTGATGTGCATTTTCTACGATAATCTTGGTGATTCTTCTGTGAGAAGTATGCAGAATCACCGAAATCGGAGTCTTTGTGATATTTAATGCGAAAAAACACGTATTCTGGTGTTTTCATCACTTCACAGTGCGTATGATATGCAGAACCGGCGACATCTTCGTTTTCGTGGGGATTCCAACTGAGATATGCATTTTCTACGATAATCTTGGTGATTCTTCCCTGAGAAGTATGCAGAATCACCGAAATCGCAGTTTTCGTGATATTTAATGCGAAAAAACACGTATTCTGGTGTTTTCAGCACTCCGCAGTGCCTATGATATCCAGAACAGGCGATACATGCGTTTTCGTGGGGTTTCCAAATGAGATGTGCATTATCTACGATAATCTTGGTGATTCATACGTGAGAAGTATGCAGAATCACCGAAATGTCTGTTTTCGTGATATTTAATGCGAAAAAACACGTATTGTGGTGTTTTCAGCACTCCACAGTGCGTATGATATCCAGAACAGGCGATATATTCGTTTTCGTGGGGTTTCCAAATGAGATGTGCGTTATCTACGATAATCTTGGTGATTCTGACGTGAGAAGTATGCAGAATCACCGAAATCGCAGTTTTCGTGATATTTAATGCGAAAAAACACGTATTCTGGTGTTTTCAGCACTCCACAGTGCGTATGATATCCAGAACAGGCGATATATTCGTTTTCGTGGGGTTTCCAAATGAGATGTGCGTTATCTACGATAATCTTGGTGATTCTTACGTGAGAAGTATGAAGAATCACCGAAATCGCTGTTTTCGTGATATTTAATGCGAAAAAACACGTATTCTGGTGTTTTCAGCACTCCACAGTGCATATGATATCCAGAACAGGCGACACATTCGTTTTCGTGGGGTTTCCAAATGAGATAAGCATTTTCTACGATAATCTTGGTGATTCTTCCGTGACAAGTATGCAGAATCACCGAAATCGAGGTTTCCGTGATATTTAATGCGAAAAACACGTATTCTGGTGCTTTCAGCACTCCACAGTGCCTATGATATCCAGAACAGGCGATACATGCGTTTTCGTGGGGTTTCCAAATGAGATGTGCGTTATCTACGATAATCTTGGTGATTCTTACGTGAGAAGTATGAAGAATCACCGAAATCGCTGTTTTCGTGATATTTAATGCGAAAAAACACGTATTCTGGTGTTTTCAGCACTCCACAGTGCGTATGATATCCAGAACAGGCGATATATTCGTTTTCGTGGGGTTTCCAAATGAGATGTGCGTTATCTACGATAATCTTGGTGATTCTTACGTGAGAAGTATGAAGAATCACCGAAATCGGAGTCTTTGTGATATTTAATGCGAAAAAACACGTATTCTGGTGTTTTCATCACTTCGCAGTATGTATGATATGCAGAACCGGCGACATCTTCGTTTTCGTGGGTTTCCAACTGAGATATGCATTTTCTACGATAATCTAGGTGATTCTTCTGTGAGATGAATGCAGAATCACCGAAATCGCAGTTTTCGTGCTACATAATGTGAAAAAACACGTATTCTGGTGTTTTCAGCACTCCACAGTGCGTATGATATCCAGAACAGGCGATATCTTCGTTTTCGTGGGGTTTCCAAATGAGATGTGCGTTTTCTACGACAATCTTGGTGATTCTTCCGTAACAAGTATGCAGAATCACCGAAATCACAGTTTTCGTGATATTTAATGCGAAAGAACACGGATTCTGGTGTTTTCAGCACTCCACAGTTCGTACGATATCCAGAACAGGCGATATCTTCGTTTTCGTGGGGTTTCCAAATGTGATGTGCATTTTCTACGATAATCTTGGTGATTCTTCTGTGAGAAGTATGCAGAATCACCGAAATCGGAGTCTTTGTGATATTTAATGCGAAAAAACACGTATTCTGGTGTTTTCATCACTTCACAGTGCGTATGATATGCAGAACCGGCGACATCTTCGTTTTCGTGGGGTTTCCAACTGAGATATGCATTTTCTACGATAATCTTGGTGATTCTTCCGTGACAAGTATGCAGAATCACCGAAATCGAGGTTTCCGTGATAGTTAATGCGAAAAACACGTATTCTGGTGCTTTCAGCACTCCACAGTGCCTATGATATCCAGAACAGGCGATACATGCGTTTTCGTGGGGTTTCCAAATGAGATGTGCATTATCTACGATAATCTTGGTGATTCATACGTGAGAAGTATGCAGAATCACCGAAATGTCTGTTTTCGTGATATTTAATGCGAAAAAACACGTATTGTGGTGTTTTCAGCACTCCACAGTGCGTATGATATCCAGAACAGGCGATATATTCGTTTTCGTGGGGTTTCCAAATGAGATGTGCGTTATCTACGATAATCTTGGTGATTCTGACGTGAGAAGTATGCAGAATCACCGAAATCGCAGTTTTCGTGATATTTAATGCGAAAAAACACGTATTCTGGTGTTTTCAGCACTCCACAGTGCGTATGATATCCAGAACAGGCGATATATTCGTTTTCGTGGGGTTTCCAAATGAGATGTGCGTTATCTACGATAATCTTGGTGATTCTTACGTGAGAAGTATGAAGAATCACCGAAATCGCTGTTTTCGTGATATTTAATGCGAAAAAACACGTATTCTGGTGTTTTCAGCACTCCACAGTGCATATGATATCCAGAACAGGCGACACATTCGTTTTCGTGGGGTTTCCAAATGAGATAAGCATTTTCTACGATAATCTTGGTGATTCTTCCGTGACAAGTATGCAGAATCACCGAAATCGAGGTTTCCGTGATATTTAATGCGAAAAACACGTATTCTGGTGCTTTCAGCACTCCACAGTGCCTATGATATCCAGAACAGGCGATACATGCGTTTTCGTGGGGTTTCCAAATGAGATGTGCGTTATCTACGATAATCTTGGTGATTCTTACGTGAGAAGTATGAAGAATCACCGAAATCGCTGTTTTCGTGATATTTAATGCGAAAAAACACGTATTCTGGTGTTTTCAGCACTCCACAGTGCGTATGATATCCAGAACAGGCGATATATTCGTTTTCGTGGGGTTTCCAAATGAGATGTGCGTTATCTACGATAATCTTGGTGATTCTTACGTGAGAAGTATGAAGAATCACCGAAATCGGAGTCTTTGTGATATTTAATGCGAAAACACACGTATTCTGGTGTTTTCATCACTTCACAGTGCGTATGATATGCAGAACCGGCGACATCTTCGTTTTCGTGGGGTTTCCAACTGAGATATGCATTTTCTACGATAATCTTGGTGATTCTTCCCTGAGAAGTATGCAGAATCACCGAAATCGCAGTTTTCGTGATATTTAATGCGAAAAAACACGTATTCTGGTGTTTTCAGCACTCCACAGTGCCTATGATATCCAGAACAGGCGATACATGCGTTTTCGTGGGGTTTCCAAATGAGATGTGCGTTATCTACCATAATCTTGGTGATTCTTAAGTGAGAAGTATGCAGAATCACCGAAATCGCTGTTTTCGTGATATTTAATGCGAAAAAACACGTATTCTGGTGTTTTCAGCACTCCACAGTGCGTATGATATCCAGAACAGGCGATATCTTCGTTTTCGTGTGGTTTCCAAATGAGATAAGCATTTTCTACGATAATCTTGGTGATTCTTCCGTGACAAGTATGCAGAATCACCGAAATCGAGGTTTCCGTGATATTTAATGCGAAAAACACGCATTCTGGTGCTTTCAGCACTCCACAGTGCGCATGATATGCAGAACCGGCGATATATTCGAGTTCGTGGAGTTTCCAACTGAGATATGCATTTGCTACGATAATCTAGGTGATTCTTCTGTGAGAAGTATGCAGAATCACCGAAATCGGAGTTTTCGTGATATTTAATGCGCAAAAACACGTATTCTGGTGTTTTCAACACTCCACAGTGCGTATGATATGCAGCACCGGCGATATCTTCGTTTTCGTGGGGTTTCCAACTGAGATATGCATTTTCTACGATAATCTTGGTGATTCTTACGTGAGAAGCTTGAAGAATCACCGAAATCGCTGTTTTCGTGATATTTAATGCGAAAAAACACGTATTCTGGTGTTTTCAGCACTCCACAGTGCATATGATATCCAGAACAGGCGACACATTCGTTTTCGTGGGGTTTCCAAATGAGATGTGCGTTATCTACGATAATCTTGGTGATTCTTCTCTGAGAAGTATGGAGAATCACCGAAATCGCAGTTGTCGTGCTATTTAATGCGAAAACCACGTATTCTGGTTTTTTCAGCACTCCATAGTGCGTATGATACGCAGAACAGGCGATATCATCGTTTTCGTGGGGTTTCCAACTGAGATATGCATTTTCTACGATAATCTAGGTGATTCTTCTGTGAGATGAATGCAGAATCACCGAAATCGCAGTTTTCGTGCTACATAATGTGAAAAAACACGTACTCTGGTGTTTTCAGCACTCCACACAGCGTATGATATCCAGAACAGGCGATATATTCGTTTTCGTGGGGTTTCCAAATGAGATGTGCATTTTCTACGATAATCTATGTGATTCTTCTGTGAGATGTATGCAGAACCACCGAAATCACAGTTTTCGTGATATTTAATGCGAAAAAACACGTATTCTGGTGTTTTCAGCACTCCACAGTGCGTATGATATCCAGAACAGGCGATATCTTCGTTTTCGTGGGGTTTCCAAATGTGATGTGCATTTTCTACGATAATCTTGGTGATTCTTCTGTGAGAAGTATGCAGAATCACCGAAATCGGAGTCTTTGTGATATTTAATGCGAAAAAACACGTATTCTGGTGTTTTCATCACTTCACAGTGCGTATGATATGCAGAACCGGCGACATCTTCGTTTTCGTGGGGTTTCCAACTGAGATATGCATTTTCTACGATAATCTTGGTGATTCTTCCCTGAGAAGTATGCAGAATCACCGAAATGGCAGTTTTCGTGATATTTAATGCGAAAAAACACGTATTCTGGTGTTTTCAGCACTCCACAGTGCCTATGATATCCAGAACAGGCGATACATGCGTTTTCGTGGGGTTTCCAAATGAGATGTGCATTATCTACGATAATCTTGGTGATTCTTCCGTGAGAAGTATGCAGAATCACCGAAATCGCAGTTTGCGTGATATTTAATGCGAAAAAACACGTATTCTGGTGTTTTCAGCACTCCACAGTGCGTATGATATCCAGAACAGGCGATATATTCGTTTTCGTGGGGTTTCCAAATGAGATGTGCGTTATCTACGATAATCTTGGTGATTCTTACGTGAGAAGTATGAAGAATCACCGAAATCGCTGTTTTCGTGATATTTAATGCGAAAAAACACGTATACTGGTGTTTTCAGCACTCCACAGTGCATATGATATCCAGAACAGGCGACACATGCGTTTTCGTGGGGTTTCCAAATGAGATGTGCGTTATCTACGATAATCTTGGTGATTCATACGTGAGAAGTATGCAGAATCACCGAAATCGCAGTTTGCGTGATATTTAATGCGAAAAAATACGTATTGTGGTGTTTTCAGCACTCCACAGTGCGTATGATATCCAGAACAGGCGATATATTCGTTTTCGTGGGGTTTCCAAATGAGATGTGCGTTATCTACGATAATCTTGGTGATTCTTACGTGAGAAGTATGAAGAATCACCGAAATCGCTGTTTTCGTGATATTTAATGCGAAAAAACACGTATACTGGTGTTTTCAGCACTCCACAGTGCATATGATATCCAGAACAGGCGACACATTCGTTTTCGTGGGGTTTCCAAATGAGATGTGCGTTATCTACGATAATCTTGGTGATTCATACGTGAGAAGTATGCAGAATCACCGAAATATCTGTTTTCGTGATATTTAATGCGAAAAAATACGTATTGTGGTGTTTTCAGCACTCCACAGTGCGTATGATATCCAGAACAGGCGATATATTCGTTTTCGTGGGGTTTCCAAATGAGATGTGCGTTATCTACGATAATCTTGGTGATTCTGACGTGAGAAGTATGCAGAATCACCGAAATCGCAGTTTTCGTGATATTTAATGCGAAAAAACACGTATTCTGGTGTTTTCAGCACTCCACAGTGCGTATGATATCCAGAACAGGCGATATATTCGTTTTCGTGGGGTTTCCAAATGAGATGTGCGTTATCTACGATAATCTTGGTGATTCTTACGTGAGAAGTATGAAGAATCACCGAAATCGCTGTTTTCGTGATATTTAATGCGAAAAAAAAAAGTATTCTGGTGTTTTCAGCACTCCACAGTGCATATGATATTCAGAACAGGCGACACATTCGTTTTCGTGGGGTTTCCAAATGAGATGTGCGTTATCTACGATAATCTTGGTGATTCTTCTCTGAGAAGTATGGAGAATCACCGAAATCGCAGTTGTCGTGCTATCTAATGCGAAAACCACGTATTCTGGTTTTTTCAGCACTCCATAGTGCGTATGATACGCAGAAGAGGCGATATCATCGTTTTCGTGGGGTTTCCAACTGAGATATGCATTTTCTACCATAATCTTGGTGATTCTTCTGTGAGAAGTATGCAGAATCACCGAAATCGGAGTCTTTGTGATATTTAATGCGAAAAAACACGTATTCTGGTGTTTTCATCACTTCACAGTGCGTATGATATGCAGAACCGGCGACATCTTCGTTTTCGTGGGGTTTCCAACTGAGATATGCATTTTCTACGATAATCTTGGTGATTCTTCCGTGAGAAGTATGCAGAATCACCGAAATCACTTGTTTTCGTGCTACTTAATGCGATAAAACACGTATTCTGGTGTTTTCAGCACTCCACAGTGCGTATGATACGCAGAACAGGCGATAGCTTCGTTTTCGAGGGGTTTTCAACTGAGATATGTATCTTCTACGATAATCTTGGTGATTCTTCCGTGACAAGTATGCAGAATCACCGAACTCGCAGTTTTCGTGATATTTAATGCGAAAAAACACGTATTCTGGTGTTTTCAACACTCCACAGTGCGTATGATATCCAGAACCGGAGATATCTTCGTTTTTGTGGGGTTTCCAACTGAGATGTGCATTTTCTACGATAATCTCGGTGATTCTCCTGTGAGAAGTATGCAGAATCACCGATATAACATGTTTTCGTGCTACTTAATGCGAAAAAACACGTATTCTGGTTTTTTCAGCACTCCACAGAGCGTATGATATCCAGAACAGGCGATATATTCGTTTTCGTGGGGTTTCCAAATGAGATGTGCATTTTCTACGACAATCTTGGTGATTCTTCCGTAACAAGTATGCAGAATCACCGAAATCACAGTTTTCGTGATATTTAATCTGAAAAAACACGGATTCTGGTGTTTTCAGCACTCCACAGTGCGTATGATATCCAGAACAGGCGATATCTTCGTTTTCGTGGGGTTTCCAAATGAGATGTGCATTTTCTACGATAATCTTGGTGATTCTTCCGTGAGAAGTATGCAGAATCACCGAAATCACTTGTTTTCGTGCTACTTAATGCGATAAAACACGTATTCTGGTGTTTTCAGCACTCCACAGTGCGTATGATACACAGAACAGGCGATAGCTTCGTTTTCGAGGGGTTTCCAACTGAGATATGTATCTTCTACGATAATCTTGGTGATTCTTCCGTGACAAGTATGCAGAATCACCGAACTCGCAGTTTTCGTGATATTTAATGCGATAAAACACGTATTCTGGTGTTTTCAGCACTCCACAGTGCGTATGATACGCAGAACAGGCGATATCATCGTTTTCGTGGGGTTTCCAACTGAGATATGCATTTTCTACGATGATCTAGGTGATTCTTCTGTGAGAAGAATGCAGAATCACCGAAATCGCAGTTTTCGTGCTACATAATGTGAAAAAACACGTATTCTGGTGTTTTCAGCACTCCACAGAGCGTATGATATCCAGAACAGGCGATATATTCGTTTTCGTGGGGTTTCCAAATGAGATGTGCATTTTCTACGACAATCTTGGTGATTCTTCCGTAACAAGTATGCAGAATCACCGAAATCACAGTTTTCGTGAAATTTAATCTGAAAAAACACGGATTCTGGTGTTTTCAGCACTCCACAGTGCGTATGATATCCAGAACAGGCGATATCTTCGTTTTCGTGGGGTTTCCAAATGAGATGTGCATTTTCTACGATAATCTTGGTGATTCTTCTGTGAGAAGTATGCAGAATCACCGAAATCGGAGTCTTTGTGATATTTAATGCGAAAAAACACGTATTCTGGTGTTTTCAGCACTCCACAGTGCGTATGATATCCAGAACAGGCGATATATTCGTTTTCGTGGGGTTTCCAAATGAGATGTGCATTTTCTACGACAATCTTGGTGATTCTTCCGTAACAAGTATGCAGAATCACCGAAATCACAGTTTTCGTGATATTTAATCTGAAAAAACACGGATTCTGGTGTTTTCAGCACTCCATAGTGCGTATGAGATCCAGAGCAGGCGATATCTTCGTTTTCGTGGGGTTTCCAAATGAGATGTGCATTTTCTCCGATAATCTTGGTGATTCTTCTGTGAGAAGTATGCAGAATCACCGAAATCGGAGTCTTTGTGAAATTTAATGCGAAAAAACACGTATTCTGGTGTTTTCATCACTTCACAGTGCGTATGATATGCAGAACCGGCGACATCTTCGTTTTCGTGGGGTTTCCAACTGAGATATGCATTTTCTACGATAATCTTGGTGATTCTTCCGTGAGAAGTATGCAGAATCACCGAAATCACTTGTTTTCGTGCTACTTAATGCGATAAAACACGTATTCTGGTGTTTTCAGCACTCCACAGTGCGTATGATACGCAGAACAGGCGATAGCTTCGTTTTCGAGGGGTTTCCAACTGAGATATGTATCTTCTACGATAATCTTGGTGATTCTTCCGTGACAAGTATGCAGAATCACCGAAATCGCAGTTTTCGTGATATTTAATGCGAAAAAACACGTATTCTGGTGTTTTCAGCACTCCACAGAGCGTATGATATCCAGAACAGGCGATATATTCGTTTTCGTGGGGTTTCCAAATGAGATGTGCATTTTCTACGACAATCTTGGTGACTCTTCCGTAACAAGTATGCAGAATCACCGAAATCACAGTTTTCGTGATATTTAATCTGAAAAAACACGGATTCTGGTGTTTTCCGCACTCCACAGTGCGTATGATATCCAGAACAGGCGATATCTTCGTTTTCGTGGGGTTTCCAAATGAGATGTGCACTTTCTACGATAATCTTGGTGATTCTTCTGTGAGAAGTATGCAGAATCACCGAAATCGGAGTCTTTGTGATATTTAATGCGAAAAAACACGTATTCTGGAGTTTTCAGCACTCCACAGTGCGTATGATATCCAGAACAGGCGATATATTCGTTTTCGTGGGGTTTCCAAATGAGATGTGCGTTATCTACGATAATCTTGGTGATTCTTACGTGAGAAGTATGAAGAATCACCGAAATCGCTGTTTTCGTGATATTTAATGCGAAAAAACACATATTCTGGTGTTTTCAGCACTCCACAGTGCATATGATATCCAGAACAGGCGACACATTCGTTTTCGTGGGGTTTCCAAATGAGATGTGCGTTATCTACGATAATCTTGGTGATTCTTCTCTGAGAAGTATGGAGAATCACCGAAATCGCAGTTGTCGTGCTATTTAATGCGAAAACCACGTATTCTGGTTTTTTCAGCACTCCATAGTGCGTATGATACGCAGAACAGGCGATATCATCGTTTTCGTGGGGTTTCCAACTGAGATATGCATTTTCTACGATAATCTTGGTGATTCTTCTGTGAGAAGGATGCAGAATCACCGAAATCGGAGTGTTTGTGATATTTAATGCGAAAAAACACGTATTCTGGTGTTTTCATCACTTCACAGTGCGTATGATATGCAGAACCGGCGACATCTTCGTTTTCGTGGGGTTTCCAACTGAGATATGCATTTTCTACGATAATCTTGGTGATTCTTCCGTGAGAAGTATGCAGAATCACCGAAATCACTTGTTTTCGTGCTACTTAATGCGATAAAACACGTATTCTGGTGTTTTCAGCACTCCACGGTGCGTGTGATACGCAGAACAGGCGATAGCTTCGTTTTCGAGGGGTTTCCAACTGAGATATGTATCTTCTACGATAATCTTGGTGATTCTTCCGTGACAAGTATGCAGAATCACCGAAATCGCAGTTTTCGTGATATTTAATGCGAAAAAACACGTATTCTGGTGTTTTCAGCACTCCACAGTGCGTATGATATCCAGAACAGGCGATATCTTCGTTTTCGTGGGGTTTCCAAATGAAATGTGCATTTTCTACGTCAATCTTGGTGATTCTTCCGTAACAAGTATGCAGAATCACCGAAATCACAGTTTTCGTGATATTTAATCTGAAAAAACACGGATTCTGGTGTTTTCAGCACTCCACAGTGCGTATGACATCCAGAGCAGGCGATATCTTCGTTTTCGTGGGGTTTCCAAATGAGATGTGCATTTTCTACGATAATCTTGGTGATTCTTCTGTGAGAAGTATGCAGAATCACCGAAATCGGAGTCTTTGTGAAATTTAATGCGAAAAAACACGTATTCTGGTGTTTTCATCACTTCACAGTGCGTATGATATCCAGAACAGGCGATAGCTTCGTTTTCGAGGGGTTTCCAACTGAGATATGTATCTTCTACGATAATCTCGGTGATTCTCCTGTGAGAAGTATGCAGAATCACCGATATAACATGTTTTCGTGCTACTTAATGCGAAAAAACACGAATTCTGGTGTTTTCAGCACTCCACAGTGCGTATGATACGCAGAACAGGCGATAGCTTCGTTTTCGAGGGGTTTCCAACTGAGATATGTATCTTCTACGATAATCTTGGTGATTCTTCCGTGACAAGTATGCAGAATCACCGAAATCGCAGTTTTCGTGATATTTAATGCGAAAAAACACGTATTCTGGTGTTTTCAACACTCCACAGTGCGTATGATATCCAGAACCGGAGATATCTTCGTTTTTGTGGGGTTTCCAACTGAGATGTGCATTTTCTACGATAATCTCGGTGATTCTCCTGTGAGAAGTATGCAGAATCACCGATATAACATGTTTTCGTGCTACTTAATGCGAAAAAACACGAATTCTGGTTTTTTCAGCACTCCACAGTGCGTATGATACGCAGAACAGGCGATATCATCGTTTTCGTGGGGTTTCCAACTGAGATTTGCATTTTCTACGATAATCTAGGTGATTCTTCTGTGAGAAGAATGCAGAATCACCGAAATCGCAGTTTTCGTGCTACATAATGTGAAAAAACACGTATTCTGGTGTTTTCAGCACTCCACAGAGCGTATGATATCCAGAACAGGCGATATATTCGTTTTCGTGGGGATTCCAAATGAGATGTGCATTTTCTACGACAATCATGGTGATTCTTCCGTAACAAGTATGCAGAATCACCGAAATCACAGTTTTCGTGATATTTAATCTGAAAAAACACGGATTCTGGTGTTTTCAGCAGTCCACAGTGCGTATGATATCCAGAACAGGCGATATCTTCGTTTTCGTGGGGTTTCCAAATGAGATGTGCATTTTCTACGATAATCTTGGTGATTCTTCTGTGAGAAGTATGCAGAATCACCGAAATCGGAGTCTTTGTGATATTTAATGCGAAAAAACACGTATTCTGGTGTTTTCATCACTTCACAGTGCGTATGATATGCAGAACCGGCGACATCTTCGTTTTCGTGGGGTTTCCAACGGAGATGTGCATTTTCTACGATAATCTCGGTGATTCTTCTGTGAGAATTATGCAGAATCACCGATATAACATGTTTTCGTGCTACTTAATGCGAAAAAACACGTATTCTGGTTTTTTCAGCACTCCACAGTGGGTATGATACGCAGAACAGGCGATATCATCGTTTTCGTGGGGTTTCCAACTGAGATATGCATTTTCTACGATTATCTAGGTGATTCTTCTGTGAGAAGAATGCAGAATCACCGAAATCGCAGTTTTCGTGCTACATAATGTGAAAAAACACGTATTCTGGTGTTTTCAGCACTCCACAGTGCGTATGATACGCAGAACAGGCGATATCTTCGTTTTCGTGGGGTTTCCAACTGAGATATGCATTTTTTACGATAATCTTGGTGATTCTTCCGTGAGAATTATGCAGAATCACCGATATAACATGTTTTCGTGCTACTTAATGCGAAAAAACACGAATTCTGGTGTTTTCAGCACTCCACAGTGCGTACGATATCCAGAACTGGCGATATCTTCGTTTTCGTGTGGTTTCCAAATGAGATGTGCATTTTCTACGATAATCTCGGTGATTCTTCTGTGAGAAGTATGCAGAATCACCGATATAACATGTTTTCGTGCTACTTAATGCGAAAAAACACGTATTCTGTTGTTTTCAGCACTCCACAGTGCGTAGGATACGCAGAACAGGCGATATCTTCGTTTTCGTGGGGTTTCCAACTGAGATGTGCATTTTCTACGATAATCTCGGTGATTCTTCTGTGAGAAGTATGCAGAATCACCGATATAACATGTTTTCGTGCTACTTAATGCGAAAAAACACGTATTCTGTTGTTTTCAGCACTCCACAGTGCGTAGGATACGCAGAACAGGCGATATCTTCGTTTTCGTGGGGTTTCCAACTGAGATATGCATTTTCTACGATAATCTTGGTGATTCTTCCGTGAGAAGTATGCAGAATCACCGAAATCGCAGTTTTCGTGTTATTTAATGCGAAAAGACACGAATTCTGGTGTTTTCAGCACTGCACAGTGCGTATGATACGCAGAACAGGCGATATCTTCGTTTTCGTGGGGTTTGCAACTGAGATATGCATTTTCTACGATAATCTAGGTGATTCTTCTTTGAGAAGAATGCAGAATCACCGAAATAGCAGTTTTCGTGCTACTTAATGGGAAAAAACACGTATTCTGGTGTTTTCAGCACTCCACAGAGCGTATGATATCCAGAACAGGCGATATATTCGTTTTCGTGGGGTTTCCAAATGAGATGTGCATTTTCTACGATAATCTTGGTGATTCTTCAGTGACAAGTATGCAGAATCACCGAAATCGCAGTTTTCGTGATTTTTAATGCAAAAAAACACGTATTCTGGTGTTTTCAACACTCCACAGTGCATATGATATCCAGAACAGGCGACACATTCGTTTTCGTGGGGTTTCCAAATGAGATGTGCGTTATCTACGATAATCTTGGTGATTCTTCTCTGAGAAGTATGGAGAATCACCGAAATCGCAGTTGTCGTGCTATTTAATGCGAAAAAACACGTATTCTGGTGTTTTCAGCACTCCACAGTGCGTATGATATCCAGAACAGGCGATATCTTCGTTTTCGTGGGGTTTCCAAATGAAATGTGCATTTTCTACGTCAATCTTGGTGATTCTTCCGTAACAAGTATGCAGAATCACCGAAATCACAGTTTTCGTGATATTTAATCTGAAAAAACACGGATTCTGGTGTTTTCAGCACTCCACAGTGCGTATGACATCCAGAGCAGGCGATATCTTCGTTTTCGTGGGGTTTCCAAATGAGATGTGCATTTTCTACGATAATCTTGGTGATTCTTCTGTGAGAAGTATGCAGAATCACCGAAATCGGAGTCTTTGTGAAATTTAATGCGAAAAAACACGTATTCTGGTGTTTTCATCACTTCACAGTGCGTATGATATCCAGAACAGGCGATAGCTTCGTTTTCGAGGGGTTTCCAACTGAGATATGTATCTTCTACGATAATCTCGGTGATTCTCCTGTGAGAAGTATGCAGAATCACCGATATAACATGTTTTCGTGCTACTTAATGCGAAAAAACACGAATTCTGGTGTTTTCAGGACTCCACAGTGCGTATGATACGCAGAACAGGCGATAGCTTCGTTTTCGAGGGGTTTCCAACTGAGATATGTATCTTCTACGATAATCTTGGTGATTCTTCCGTGACAAGTATGCAGAATCACCGAAATCGCAGTTTTCGTGATATTTAATGCGAAAAAACACGTATTCTGGTGTTTTCAACACTCCACAGTGCGTATGATATCCAGAACCGGAGATATCTTCGTTTTCGTGGGGTTTCCAACTGAGATGTGCATTTTCTACGATAATCTCGGTGATTCTCCTGTGAGAAGTATGCAGAATCACCGATATAACATGTTTTCGTGCTACTTAATGCGAAAAAACACGAATTCTGGTTTTTTCAGCACTCCACAGTGCGTATGATACGCAGAACAGGCGATATCATCGTTTTCGTGGGGTTTCCAACTGAGATTTGCATTTTCTACGATAATCTAGGTGATTCTTCTGTGAGAAGAATGCAGAATCACCGAAATCGCAGTTTTCGTGCTACATAATGTGAAAAAACACGTATTCTGGTGTTTTCAGCACTCCACAGAGCGTATGATATCCAGAACAGGCGATATATTCGTTTTCGTGGGGATTCCAAATGAGATGTGCATTTTCTACGACAATCATGGTGATTCTTCCGTAACAAGTATGCAGAATCACCGAAATCACAGTTTTCGTGATATTTAATCTGAAAAAACACGGATTCTGGTGTTTTCAGCAGTCCACAGTGCGTATGATATCCAGAACAGGCGATATCTTCGTTTTCGTGGGGTTTCCAAATGAGATGTGCATTTTCTACGATAATCTTGGTGATTCTTCTGTGAGAAGTATGCAGAATCACCGAAATCGGAGTCTTTGTGATATTTAATGCGAAAAAACACGTATTCTGGTGTTTTCATCACTTCACAGTGCGTATGATATGCAGAACCGGCGACATCTTCGTTTTCGTGGGGTTTCCAACTGAGATATGCATTTTCTACGATAATCTTGGTGATTCTTCCGTGAGAAGTATGCAGAATCACAGAAATCACTTGTTTTCGTGCTGCTTAATGCGATAAAACACGTATTCTGGTGTTTTCAGCACTCCACAGTGCGTATGATACGCAGAACAGGCGATAGCTTTGTTTACGAGGGGTTTCCAACTGAGATATGAATCTTCTACGATAATCTTGGTGATTCTTCCGTTACAAGTATGCAGAATCACCGAAATCGCAGTTTTCGTGATATTTAATGCGAAAAAAACGTATTCTGGTGTTTTCAGCACTCCACAGTGCGTATGATATCCAGAACCGGCGATATCTTCGTTTTTGTGGGGTTTCCAACTGAGATGTGCATTTTCTACGATAATCTCGGTGATTCTTCTGTGAGAATTATGCAGAATCACCGATATAACATGTTTTCGTGCTACTTAATGCGAAAAAACACGTATTCTGGTTTTTTCAGCACTCCACAGTGGGTATGATACGCAGAACAGGCGATATCATCGTTTTCGTGGGGTTTCCAACTGAGATATGCATTTTCTACGATTATCTAGGTGATTCTTCTGTGAGAAGAATGCAGAATCACCGAAATCGCAGTTTTCGTGCTACATAATGTGAAAAAACACGTATTCTGGTGTTTTCAGCACTCCACAGTGCGTATGATACGCAGAACAGGCGATATCTTCGTTTTCGTGGGGTTTCCAACTGAGATATGCATTTTTTACGATAATCTTGGTGATTCTTCCGTGAGAATTATGCAGAATCACCGATATAACATGTTTTCGTGCTACTTAATGCGAAAAAACACGAATTCTGGTGTTTTCAGCACTCCACAGTGCGTACGATATCCAGAACTGGCGATATCTTCGTTTTCGTGTGGTTTCCAAATGAGATGTGCATTTTCTACGATAATCTCGGTGATTCTTCTGTGAGAAGTATGCAGAATCACCGATATAACATGTTTTCGTGCTACTTAATGCGAAAAAACACGTATTCTGTTGTTTTCAGCACTCCACAGTGCGTAGGATACGCAGAACAGGCGATATCTTCGTTTTCGTGGGGTTTCCAACTGAGATGTGCATTTTCTACGATAATCTCGGTGATTCTTCTGGGAGAAGTATGCAGAATCACCGATATAACATGTTTTCGTGCTACTTAATGCGAAAAAACACGTATTCTGTTGTTTTCAGCACTCCACAGTGCGTAGGATACGCAGAACAGGCGATATCTTCGTTTTCGTGGGGTTTCCAACTGAGATATGCATTTTCTACGATAATCTTGGTGATTCTTCCGTGAGAAGTATGCAGAATCACCGAAATCGCAGTTTTCGTGTTATTTAATGCGAAAAGACACGAATTCTGGTGTTTTCAGCACTGCACAGTGCGTATGATACGCAGAACAGGCGATATCTTCGTTTTCGTGGGGTTTCCAACTGAGATATGCATTTTCTACGATAATCTAGGTGATTCTTCTTTGAGAAGAATGCAGAATCACCGAAATAGCAGTTTTCGTGCTACTTAATGGGAAAAAACACGTATTCTGGTGTTTTCAGCACTCCACAGAGCGTATGATATCCAGAACAGGCGATATATTCGTTTTCGTGGGGTTTCCAAATGAGATGTGCATTTTCTACGATAATCTTGGTGATTCTTCAGTGACAAGTATGCAGAATCACCGAAATCGCAGTTTTCGTGATTTTTAATGCAAAAAAACACGTATTCTGGTGTTTTCAACACTCCACAGTGCATATGATATCCAGAACAGGCGACACATTCGTTTTCGTGGGGTTTCCAAATGAGATGTGCGTTATCTACGATAATCTTGGTGATTCTTCTCTGAGAAGTATGGAGAATCACCGAAATCGCAGTTGTCGTGCTATTTAATGCGAAAACCACGTATTCTGGTTTTTTCAGGACTCCATAGTGCGTATGATACGCAGAACAGGCGATATCATCGTTTTCGTGGGGTTTCCAACTGAGATATGCATTTTCTACGATAATCTTGGTGATTCTTCTGTGAGAAGTATGCAGAATCACCGAAATCGGAGTCTTTGTGATATTTAATGCGAAAAAACACGTATTCTGGTGTTTTCATCACTTCACAGTGCGTATGATATGCAGAACCGGCGACATCTTCGTTTTCGTGGGGTTTCCAACTGAGATATGCATTTTCTACGATAATCTTGGTGATTCTTCCGTGAGAAGTATGCAGAATCACCGAAATCACTTGTTTTCGTGCTACTTAATGCGATAAAACACGTATTCTGGTGTTTTCAGCACTCCACGGTGCGTGGGATACGCAGAACAGGCGATAGCTTCGTTTTCGAGGGGTTTCCAACTGAGATATGTATCTTCTACGATAATCTTGGTGATTCTTCCGTGACAAGTATGCAGAATCACCGAAATCGCAGTTTTCGTGATATTTAATGCGAAAAAACACGTATTCTGGTGTTTTCAGCACTCCACAGTGCGTATGATATCCAGAACAGGCGATATCTTCGTTTTCGTGGGGTTTCCAAATGAGATGTGCATTTTCTACGACAATCTTGGTGATTCTTCCGTAACAAGTATGCAGAATCACCGAAATCACAGTTTTCGTGATATTTAATCTGAAAAAACACGGATTCTGGTGTTTTCAGCACTCCACAGTGCGTATGACATCCAGAGCAGGCGATATCTTCGTTTTTGTGGGGTTTCCAACTGAGATGTGCATTTTCTACGATAATCTCGGTGATTCTCCTGTGAGAAGTATGCAGAATCACCGATATAACATGTTTTCGTGCTACTTAATGCGAAAAAACACGAATTCTGGTTTTTTCAGCACTCCACAGTGCATATGATATCCAGAACAGGCGACACATTCGTTTTCGTGGGGTTTCCAAATGAGATGTGCGTTATCTACGATAATCTTGGTGATTCTTCTCTGAGAAGTATGGAGAATCACCGAAATCGCAGTTGTCGTGCTATTTAATGCGAAAACCACGTATTCTGGTTTTTTCAGGACTCCATAGTGCGTATGATACGCAGAACAGGCGATATCATCGTTTTCGTGGGGTTTCCAAATGAGATGTGCATTTTCTACGATAATCTTGGTGATTCTTCTGTGAGAAGTATGCAGAATCACCGAAATCGGAGTCTTTGTGAAATTTAATGCGAAAAAACACGTATTCTGGTGTTTTCATCACTTCACAGTGCGTATGATATCCAGAACAGGCGATATATTCGTTTTCGTGGGGTTTCCAAATGAGATGTGCATTTTCTACGACAATCTTGGTGATTCTTCCGTAACAAGTATGCAGAATCACCGAAATCACAGTTTTCGTGATATTTAATCTGAAAAAACACGGATTCTGGTGTTTTCAGCACTCCACAGTGCGTATGATATCCAGAACAGGCGATAGCTTCGTTTTCGAGGGGTTTCCAACTGAGATATGTATCTTCTACGATAATCTCGGTGATTCTCCTGTGAGAAGTATGCAGAATCACCGATATAACATGTTTTCGTGCTACTTAATGCGAAAAAACACGAATTCTGGTGTTTTCAGCACTCCACAGTCCGTATGATACGCAGAACAGGCGATAGCTTCGTTTTCGAGGGGTTTCCAACTGAGATATGTATCTTCTACGATAATCTTGGTGATTCTTCCGTGACAAGTATGCAGAATCACCGAAATCGCAGTTTTCGTGATATTTAATGCGAAAAAACACGTATTCTGGTGTTTTCAACACTCCACAGTGCGTATGATATCCAGAACCGGAGATATCTTCGTTTTTGTGGGGTTTCCAACTGAGATGTGCATTTTCTACGATAATCTCGGTGATTCTCCTGTGAGAAGTATGCAGAATCACCGATATAACATGTTTTCGTGCTACTTAATGCGAAAAAACACGAATTCTGGTTTTTTCAGCACTCCACAGTGCGTATGATACGCAGAACAGGCGATATCATCGTTTTCGTGGGGTTTCCAACTGAGATTTGCATTTTCTACGATAATCTAGGTGATTCTTCTGTTAGAAGAATGCAGAATCACCGAAATCGCAGTTTTCGTGCTACATAATGTGAAAAAACACGTATTCTGGTGTTTTCAGCACTCCACAGAGCGTATGATATCCAGAACAGGCGATATATTCGTTTTCGTGGGGTTTCCAAATGAGATGTGCATTTTCTACGACAATCATGGTGATTCTTCCGTAACAAGTATGCAGAATCACCGAAATCACAGTTTTCGTGATATTTAATCTGAAAAAACACGGATTCTGGTGTTTTCAGCAGTCCACAGTGCGTATGATATCCAGAACAGGCGATATCTTCGTTTTCGTGGGGTTTCCAAATGAGATGTGCATTTTCTACGATAATCTTGGTGATTCTTCTGTGAGAAGTATGCAGAATCACCGAAATCGGAGTCTTTGTGATATTTAATGCGAAAAAACACGTATTCTGGTGTTTTCATCACTTCACAGTGCGTATGATATGCAGAACCGGCGACATCTTCGTTTTCGTGGGGTTTCCAACTGAGATATGCATTTTCTACGATAATCTTGGTGAATCTTCCGTGAGAAGTATGCAGAATCACAGAAATCACTTGTTTTCGTGCTGCTTAATGCGATAAAACACGTATTCTGGTGTTTTCAGCACTCCACAGTGCGTATGATACGCAGAACAGGCGATAGCTTCGTTTACGAGGGGTTTCCAACTGAGATATGAATCTTCTACGATAATCTTGGTGATTCTTCCGTTACAAGTATGCAGAATCACCGAAATCGCAGTTTTCGTGATATTTAATGCGAAAAAAACGTATTCTGGTGTTTTCAGCACTCCACAGTGCGTATGATATCCAGAACCGGCGATATCTTCGTTTTTGTGGGGTTTCCAACTGAGATGTGCATTTTCTACGATAATCTCGGTGATTCTTCTGTGAGAAGTATGCAGAATCACCGATATAACATGTTTTCGTGCTACTTAATGCGAAAAAACACGTATTCTGGTTTTTTCAGCACTCCACAGTGCGTATGATACGCAGAACAGGCGATATCATCGTTTTCGTGGGGTTTCCAACTGAGATATGCATTTTCTACGATTATCTAGGTGATTCTTCTGTGAGAAGAATGCAGAATCACCGAAATCGCAGTTTTCGTGCTACATAATGTGAAAAAACACGTATTCTGGTGTTTTCAGCACTCCACAGTGCGTATGATACGCAGAACAGGCGATATCTTCGTTTTCGTGGGGTTTCCAACTGAGATATGCATTTTCTACGATAATCTTGGTGATTCTTCCGTGAGAATTATGCAGAATCACCGATATAACATGTTTTCGTGCTACTTAATGCGAAAAACCACGAATTCTGGTGTTTTCAGCACTCCACAGTGCGTATGATATCCAGAACTGGCGATATCTTCGTTTTCGTGTGGTTTCCAAATGAGATGTGCATTTTCTACGATAATCTCGGTGATTCTTCTGTGAGAAGTATGCAGAATCACCGATATAACATGTTTTCGTGCTACTTAATGCGAAAAAACACGTATTCTGTTGTTTTCAGCACTCCACAGTGCGTAGGATACGCAGAACAGGCGATATCTTCGTTTTCGTGGGGTTTCCAACTGAGATGTGCATTTTCTACGATAATCTCGGTGATTCTTCTGTGAGAAGTATGCAGAATCACCGATATAACATGTTTTCGTGCTACTTAATGCGAAAAAACACGTATTCTGTTGTTTTCTGCACTCCACAGTGCGTAGGATACGCAGAACAGGCGATATCTTCGTTTTCGTGGGGTTTCCAACTGAGATATGCATTTTCTACGATAATCTTGGTGATTCTTCCGTGAGAAGTATGCAGAATCACCGAAATCGCAGTTTTCGTGTTATTTAATGCGAAAAGACACGAATTCTGGTGTTTTCAGCACTGCACAGTGCGTATGATACGCAGAACAGGCGATATCTTCGTTTTCGTGGGGTTTCCAACTGAGATATGCATTTTCTACGATAATCTAGGTGATTCTTCTTTGAGAAGAATGCAGAATCACCGAAATAGCAGTTTTCGTGCTACTTAATGGGAAAAAACACGTATTCTGGTGTTTTCAGCACTCCACAGTGCGTATGATACGCAGAACAGGCGATATCATCGTTTTCGTGGGGTTTCCAACTGAGATATGCATTTTCTACGATAATCTAGGTGATTCTTCTGTGAGAAGAATGCAGAATCACCGAAATCGCAGTTTTCGTGCTACATAATGTGAAAAACACGTATTCTGGTGTTTTCAGCACTCCACAGAGCGTATGATATCCAGAACAGGCGATATATTCGTTTTCGTGGGGTTTCCAACTGAGATGTGCATTTTCTACGATAATCTTGGTGATTCTTCAGTGACAAGTATGCAGATTCACCGAAATCGCAATTTTCGTGATTTTTAATGCGAAAAAACACGTATTCTGGTGTTTTCAACACTCCACAGTGCGTATGATATGCAGAACCGGCGATATCTTCGTTTTCGTGGGGTTTCCAACTGAGATATGCATTTTCTACGATAATCTAGGTGATTCTTCTGTGAGAAGAATGCAGAATCACCGAAATAGCAGTTTTCGTGCTACTTAATGGGAAAAAACACGTATTCTGGTGTTTTCAGCACTCCACAGAGTGTATGATTTCCAGAACAGGCGATATATTCGTTTTCGTGGGGTTCCCAACTGAGATATGTATTTTCTACGATAATCTTGGTGATTATTCCGTGAGAAGTATGCAGAATCACCGAAATCAGTTGTTTTCGTGCTACTTGATGCGATAAAACAAGTATTCTGGTGTTTTCAACACTCCACAGTGCGTATGATACGCAGAACAGGCGATAGCTTCGTTTTCGAGGGGTTTCCAACTGAGATATGTATCTTCTACGATAATCTTGGTGATTCTTCCGTGACAAGTGAGCAGAATCAGCGAAATCGCAGTTTTCGTGACATTTAATGCGAAAAAACACGTATTCTGGTGTTTTCAACACTCCACAGTACGTATCATATGCAGAAACGGCGATATCTTCGTTTTCGTGGGGTTTCCAACTGAGATATGCATTTTCTACGATAATCTTGGTGATTCTTCCGTGAGAATTATGCAGAATCACCGATATAACATGTTTTCGTGCTACTTAATGCGAAAAAACACGAATTCTGGTGTTTTCAGCACTCCACAGTGCGTATGATATCCAGAACAGGCGATATCTTCGTTTTCGTGGGGTTTCCAAATGAGATGTGCATTTTCTACGATAATCTCGGTGATTCTTCTGTGAGAAGTATGCAGAATCACCGAAATCACTTGTTTTCGTGCTACTTAATGCCACCAAACACGTATTCTGGTGTTTTCAGCACTCCACAGTGCGTATGATTCGCAGAACAGGCGATATCTTCGTTTTCGAGGGGTTTCCAACTGAGATATGCATTTTCTACGATAATCTTGGTTATTCTTCGGTGAGAAGAATGCAGAAACACCGAAATCGCAGTTTTCGTGCTACTTATTTGGAAAAAACACGTATTCTGGTGTTTTCAGCACTCCACAGTGCGTATGATACGCAGAACAGGCGATATCATCGTTTTCGTGGGGTTTCCAACTGAGATATGCATTTTCTACGATAATCTAGGTGATTCTTCTGTGAGAAGAATGCAGAATCACCGAAATCGCAGTTTTCGTGCTACATAATGTGAAAAACACGTATTCTGGTGTTTTCAGCACTCCACAGAGCGTATGATATCCAGAACAGGCGATATATTCGTTTTCGTGGGGTTTCCAACTGAGATGTGCATTTTCTACGATAATCTTGGTGATTCTTCAGTGACAAGTATGCAGATTCACCGAAATCGCAGTTTTCGTGATTTTTAATGCGAAAAAACACGTATTCTGGTGTTTTCAACACTCCACAGTGCGTATGATATGCAGAACCGGCGATATCTTCGTTTTCGTGGGGTTTCCAACTGAGATATGCATTTTCTACGATAATCTTGGTGATTCTTCCGTGAGAAGTATGCAGAATCACCGAAATCACTTGTTTTCGTACTACGTAATGCCACCAAACACGTATTCTGGTGTTTTGAGCACTCCACAGTGCGTAGGATATGCAGAACCGGCGATATCTTCGTTTTCGTGGGGTTTCCAACTGAGATGTGCATTTTCTACGATAATCTCGGTGATTCTTCTGTGAGAAGTATGCAGAATCACCGATATAACATGTTTTCGTGCTACTTAATGCGAAAAGACACGAATTCTGGTGTTTTCAGCACTCCACAGTGCGTAGGATACGCAGAACAGGCGATATCTTCGTTTTCGTGGGGTTTCCAACTGAGATATGCATTTTCTACGATAATCTTGGTGATTCTTCCGTGAGAAGTATGCAGATTCACCGAAATCGCAGTTTTCGTGATTTTTAATGCGAAAAAACACGAATTCTGGTGTTTTCAGCACTGCACAGTGCGTATGATACGCAGAACAGGCGATATCTTCGTTTGCGTGGGGTTTCCAACTGAGATATGCATTTTCTACGATAATCTTGGTGATTCTTCCGTGAGAAGTATGCAGAATCACCGAAATCAGTTGTTTTCGTGCTACTTAATGCGATAAAACAAGTATTCTGGTGTTTTCAACACTCCACAGTGCGTATGATACGCAGAACAGGCGATAGCTTCGTTTTCGAGGGGTTTCCAACTGAGATATGTATCTTCTACGATAATCTTGGTGATTCTTCCGTGACAAGTGAGCAGAATCAGCGAAATCGCAGTTTTCGTGACATTTAATGCGAAAAAACACGTATTCTGGTGTTTTCAACACTCCACAGTACGTATCATATGCAGAAACGGCGATATCTTCGTTTTCGTGGGGTTTCCAACTGAGATATGCATTTTCTACGATAATCTTGGTGATTCTTCCGTGAGAATTATGCAGAATCACCGATATAACATGTTTTCGTGCTACTTAATGCGAAAAAACACGAATTCTGGTGTTTTCAGCACTCCACAGTGCGTATGATATCCAGAACAGGCGATATCTTCGTTTTCGTGGGGTTTCCAAATGAGATGTGCATTTTCTACGATAATCTCGGTGATTCTTCTGTGAGAAGTATGCAGAATCACCGAAATCACTTGTTTTCGTGCTACTTAATGCCACCAAACACGTATTCTGGTGTTTTCAGCACTCCACAGTGCGTATGATTCGCAGAACAGGCGATATCTTCGTTTTCGAGGGGTTTCCAACTGAGATATGCATTTTCTACGATAATCTTGGTTATTCTTCGGTGAGAAGAATGCAGAAACACCGAAATCGCAGTTTTCGTGCTACTTATTTGGAAAAAACACGTATTCTGGTGTTTTCAGCACTCCACAGTGCGTATGATACGCAGAACAGGCGATATCATCGTTTTCGTGGGGTTTCCAACTGAGATATGCATTTTCTACGATAATCTAGGTGATTCTTCTGTGAGAAGAATGCAGAATCACCGAAATCGCAGTTTTCGTGCTACATAATGTGAAAAACACGTATTCTGGTGTTTTCAGCACTCCACAGAGCGTATGATATCCAGAACAGGCGATATATTCGTTTTCGTGGGGTTTCCAACTGAGATGTGCATTTTCTACGATAATCTTGGTGATTCTTCAGTGACAAGTATGCAGATTCACCGAAATCGCAGTTTTCGTGATTTTTAATGCGAAAAAACACGTATTCTGGTGTTTTCAACACTCCACAGTGCGTATGATATGCAGAACCGGCGATATCTTCGTTTTCGTGGGGTTTCCAACTGAGATATGCATTTTCTACGATAATCTTGGTGATTCTTCCGTGAGAAGTATGCAGAATCACCGAAATCACTTGTTTTCGTACTACGTAATGCCACCAAACACGTATTCTGGTGTTTTGAGCACTCCACAGTGCGTAGGATATGCAGAACCGGCGATATCTTCGTTTTCGTGGGGTTTCCAACTGAGATGTGCATTTTCTACGATAATCTCGGTGATTCTTCTGTGAGAAGTATGCAGAATCACCGATATAACATGTTTTCGTGCTACTTAATGCGAAAAGACACGAATTCTGGTGTTTTCAGCACTCCACAGTGCGTAGGATACGCAGAACAGGCGATATCTTCGTTTTCGTGGGGTTTCCAACTGAGATATGCATTTTCTACGATAATCTTGGTGATTCTTCCGTGAGAAGTATGCAGATTCACCGAAATCGCAGTTTTCGTGATTTTTAATGCGAAAAAACACGAATTCTGGTGTTTTCAGCACTGCACAGTGCGTATGATACGCAGAACAGGCGATATCTTCGTTTGCGTGGGGTTTCCAACTGAGATATGCATTTTCTACGATAATCTTGGTGATTCTTCCGTGAGAAGTATGCAGAATCACCGAAATCAGTTGTTTTCGTGCTACTTAATGCGATAAAACAAGTATTCTGGTGTTTTCAACACTCCACAGTGCGTATGATACGCAGAACAGGCGATAGCTTCGTTTTCGAGGGGTTTCCAACTGAGATATGCATTTTCTACGATAATCTCGGTGATTCTTCTGTGAGAAGAATGCAGAATCACCGAAATCGCAGTTTTCGTGCTACATAATGTGAAAAAACACGTATTCTGGTGTTTTCAGCACTCCACAAGGCGTATGATATCCAGAACAGGCGATATATTCGTTTTCGTGGGGATTCCAAATGAGATGTGCATTTTCTACGATAATCTAGGTGATTCTTCTGTGAGAAGTATGCAGAATCACCGAAATCGCAGTTTTCGTGTTATTTAATGCGAAAAGACACGAATTCTGGTGTTTTCAGCACTGCACAGAGCGTATGATACGCAGAACAGGCGATATCTTCGTTTTCGTCGGGTTTCCAACTGAGATATGCATTTTCTACGATAATCTTGGTGATTCTTCCGTGAGAAGTATGCAGAATCACCGAAATCACTTGTTTTCGTGCTACGTAATGCCACCAAACACGTATTCTGGTGTTTTGAGCACTCCACAGTGCGTATGATTCGCAGAACAGGCGATATCTTCGTTTTCGAGGGGTTCCCAACTGAGATATGTATTTTCTACGATAATCTTGGTGATTATTCCGTGAGAAGTATGCAGAATCACCGAAATCAGTTGTTTTCGTGCTACTTAATGCGATAAAACAAGTATTCTGGTGTTTTCAACACTCCACAGTGCGTATGATACGCAGAACAGGCGATAGCTTCGTTTTCGAGGGGTTTCCAACTGAGATATGCATTTTCTACGATAATCTCGGTGATTCTTCTGTGAGAAGTATGCAGAATCACCGATATAACATGTTTTCGTGCTACTTAATGCGAAAAAACACGTATTCTGTTGTTTTCAGCACTCCACAGTGCGTAGGATACGCAGAACAGGCGATATCTTCGTTTTCGTGGGGTTTCCAACTGAGATGTGCATTTTCTACGATAATCTCGGTGATTCTTCTGAGAGAAGTATGCAGAATCATCGATATAACATGTTTTTGTGCTACTTAATGCGAAAACCACGTATTCTGGTTTTTTCAGCACTCCACAGTGCGTATGATACGCAGAACAGGCGATATCATCGTTTTCGTGGGGTTTCCAACTGAGATATGCATTTTCTACGATAATCTAGGTGATTCTTCTGTGAGAAGAATGCAGAATCACCGAAATCGCAGTTTTCGTGCTACATAATGTGAAAAAACACGTATTCTGGTGTTTTCAGCACTCCACAAGGCGTATGATATCCAGAACAGGCGATATATTCGTTTTCGTGGGGATTCCAAATGAGATGTGCATTTTCTACGATAATCTAGGTGATTCTTCTGTGAGAAGTATGCAGAATCACCGAAATCGCAGTTTTCGTGTTATTTAATGCGAAAAGACACGAATTCTGGTGTTTTCAGCACTGCACAGAGCGTATGATACGCAGAACAGGCGATATCTTCGTTTTCGTCGGGTTTCCAACTGAGATGTGCATTTTCTACGATAATCTCGGTGATTCTTCTGTGAGAAGTATGCAGACTCACCGATATAACATGTTTTCGTGCTACTTAATGCGAAAACACACGTATTCTGTTGTTTTCAGCACTCCACAGTGCGTAGGATACGCAGAACAGGCGATATCTTAGTTTTCGTGGGGTTTCCAACTGAGATGTGCATTTTCTACGATAATCTCGGTGATTCTTCTGTTAGAAGTATGCAGAATCACCGATATAACATGTTTTCGTGCTACTTAATGCGAAAAAAACACGTATTCTGTTGTTTTCAGCACTCCACAGTGCGTAGGATATCCAGAACAGGCGATATATTCGTTTTCGTGGGGTTTCCAAATGAGATATGCATTTTCTACGATAATCTTGGTGATTCTTCCGTGAGAAGAATGCAGAATCACCGAAATCGCAGTTGTCGTGCTATTTAATGCGAAAACCACGTATTCTGGTTTTTTCAGCACTCCACAGTGCGTATGATACGCAGAACAGGCGATATCTTCGTTTTCGTGGGGTTTCCAACTGAGATATGCATTTTCTACGATAATCTAGGTGATTCTTCTGTGAGAAGAATGCAGAATCACCGAAATCGCAGTTTTCGTGCTACTTAATGGGAAAAAACACGTATTCTGGTGTTTTCAGCACTCCACAGAGCGTATGATATCCAGAACAGGCGATATATTCGTTTTCGTGGGGTTTCCAACTGAGATATGCATTTTCTACGATAATCTTGGTGATTCTTCCGTGAGAAGAATGCAGAATCACCGAAATCGCAGTTTTCGTGCTACTTAATGCGAAAAAAAACGTAGTCTGGTGTTTTCAACACTCCACTGTGCGTATGATATGCAGAACCGGCGATATCTTCGTTTTCGTGGGATTTCCAAATAAGATATGCATTTTCTACGATAATCTTGGTGATTCTTCTGTGAGAAGAATGCAGAATCACCGAAATCGCAGTTTTCGTGCTACTTAATGGGAAAAAACACGTATTCTGGTGTTTTCAGCACTCCACAGAGCGTATGATATCCAGAACAGGCGATATATTCGTTTTCGTGGGGTTTCCAAATGAGATATGCATTTTCTTCGATAATCTTGGTGATTCTTCCGTGAGAAGAATGCAGAATCACCGAAATCGCAGTTTTCGTGCTACTTAATGCGAAAACCACGTATTCTGGTTTTTTCAGCACTCCACAGTGCGTATGATACGCAGAACAGGCGATATCTTCGTTTTCGTGGGGTTTCCAACTGAGATGTGCATTTTCTACGATAATCTAGGTGATTCTTCTGTGAGCAGAATGCAGAATCACCGAAATCGCAGTTTTCGTGCTACTTAATGGGAAAAAACACGTATTCTGGTGTTTTCAGCACTCCACAGAGCGTAGGATATCCAGAACAGGCGATATATTCGTTTTCGTGGGGTTTCCAAATGAGATGTGCATTTTCTACGATAATCTTGGTGATTCTTCTGTGAGAAGAATAGAGAATCACCGAAATCGCAGTTTTCGTGCTACTTAATGGGAAAAAACACGTATTCTGGTGTTTTCAGCTCTCCACAGAGCGTATGATATCCAGAACAGGCGATATATTCGTTTTCGTGGGGTTTCCAAATGAGATATGCATTTTCTACGATAATCTTGGTGATTCTTCCGTGAGAAGAATGCAGAATCACCGAAATCGCAGTTTTCGTGCTACTTAATGCGAAAACCACGTATTCTGGTTTTTTCAGCACTCCACAGTGCGTATGATACGCAGAACAGGCGATATCTTCGTTTTCGTGGGTTTCCAAATGAGATATGCATTTTCTACGATAATCTAGGTGATTCTTCTGTGAGAAGAATGCAGAATCACCGAAATCGCAGTTTTCGTGCTACTTAATGGGAAAAAACACGTATTCTGGTGTTTTCAGCACTCCACAGAGCGTATGATATCCAGAACAGGCGATATATTCGTTTTCGTGGGGTTTCCAACTGAGATATGCATTTTCTACGATAATGTTGGTGATTCTTCCGTGAGAAGAATGCAGAATCCCCGAAATCGCAGTTCTCGTGCTACTTAATGCGAAAAAAAACGAATTCTGGTGTTTTCAGCACTCCACAGGGCGTATGATTCGCAGAACAGGCGATATCTTCGTTTTCGTGGGGTTTCCAACTGAGATATGCATTTTCTACGATAATCTAGGTGATTCTTCTGTGAGAAGAATGCAGAATCACCGAAATCGCAGTTTTCGTGCTACTTAATGGGAAAAAACACGTATTCTGGTGTTTTCAGCACTCCACAGAGCGTATGATATCCAGAACAGGCGATATATTCGTATTCGTGGGGTTTCCAAATGAGATGTGCATTTTCTACGATAATCTTGGTGATTCTTCCGTGACAAGTATGCAGAATCACCGAAATCGCAGTTTTCGTGATATTTAATGCGAAAAAACACGTAGTCCGGTGTTTTCAACACTCCACAGTGCGTATGATATGCAGAACCGGCGATATCTTCGTTTTCGTGGGATTTCCAAATAAGATATGCATTTTCTACGATAATCTTGGTGATTCTTCCGTGAGAAGTATGCAGAATCACCGAAATCACTTGTTTTCGTGCTACTCAATGCCACCAAACACGTATTCTGGTGTTTTCAGCACTCCACAGTGCGTTTGATATCCAGAACAGGCGATACATTCGTTTTCGTGGGGTTTCCAAATGAGATGTGCATTATCTACGATAATCTTGGTGATTCTTCCGTGAGAAGAATGCAGAATCACCGAAATCGCAGTTTTCGTGCTACTTAATGCGAAAACCACGTATTCTGGTTTTTTCAGCACTCCACAGTGCGTATGATATGCAGAACAGGCGATATCTTCGTTTTCGTGGGGTTTCCAACTGAGATATGCATTTTCTACAATAATCTAGGTGATTCTTCTGTGAGAAGAATGCAGAATCACCGAAATCGCAGTTTTCGTGCTACTTAATGGGAAAAAACACGTATTCTGGTGTTTTCAGCACTCCACAGAGCGTATGATATTCCGAACTGGCGATATATTCGTTTTCGTGGGGTTTCCAATTGAGATATGCATTTTCTACGATAATCTTGGTGATTCTTCCGTGAGAAGAATGCCGAATCACCGAAATCGCAGTTTTCGTGCTACTTAATGGGAAAAAACACGTATTCTGGTGTTTTCAGTACTCCACAGAGCGTATGATATCCAGAACAGGCGATATATTCGTTTTCGAGGGGTTTCCAAATGAGAAGTGCATTTTCTACGATAATCTTGGTGATTCTTCCGTGACAAGTATGCAGAATCACCGAAATCGCAGTTTTCGTGATATTTAATGCGAAAAAACACGTAGTCTGGTGTTTTCAGCACTCCACAGTGCGTTTGATATCCAGAACAGGCGATACATTCGTTTTCGTGGGGTTTCCAAATGAGATGTGCATTATCTACGATAATCTTGGTGATTCTTCCGTGAGAAGAATGCAGAATCACCGAAATCGCAGTTTTCGTGCTACTTAATGCGAAAACCACGTATTCTGGTTTTTTCAGCACTCCACAGTGCGTATGATATGCAGAACCGGCGATATCTTCGTTTTCCTGGGATTTCCAAATAAGATATGCATTTTCTACGATAATCTTGGTGATTCTTCTGTGAGAAGAAGGCAGAATCACCGAAATCGCAGTTTTCGTGCTACTTAATGGGAAAAAACACGTATTCTGGTGTTTTCAGTACTCCACAGAGCGTATGATATCCAGAACAGGCGATATCTTCGTTTTCGTGGGGTTTCCAAATGAGATATGCATTTTCTACGATAATCTAGGTGATTCTTCTGTGAGAAGAATGCAGAATCACCGAAATCGCAGTTTTCGTGCTACTTAATGGGAAAAAACACGTATTCTGGTGTTTTCAGCACTCCACAGAGCGTATGATATCCAGAACAGGCGATATATTCGTTTTCGAGGGGTTTCCAAATGAGAAGTGCATTTTCTACGATAATCTTGGTGATTCTTCCGTGACAAGTATGCAGAATCACCGAAATCGCAGTTTTCGTGATATTTAATGCGAAAAAACACGTAGTCTGGTGTTTTCAACACTCCACAGTGCGTATGATATGCAGAACAGGCGATATCTTCGTTTTCGTGGGATTTCCAAATAAGATATGCATTTTCTACGATAATCTTGGTGATTCTTTCGTGAGAAGTATGCAGAATCACCGAAATCACTTGTTTTCGTGCTACTTAATGCCACCAAACACGTATTCTGGTGTTTTCAGCACTCCACAGTGCGTATGATTCGCAGAACAGGCGATATCTTCGTTTACGAGGGGTTTCCAACTGAGATATGCATTTTCTACGATAATCTTGGTGATTCTTCTGTGAGAAGAATGCAGAATCACCGAAATCGCAGTTTTCGTGCTACTTAATTGGAAAAAACACGTATTCTGGTGTTTTCAGCACTCCACAGAGCGTATGATATCCAGAACTGGCGATATATTCGTTTTCGTGGGGTTTCCAACTGAGATATGCATTTTCTACGATAATCTTGGTGATTCTTCCGTGAGAAGAATGCAGAATCACCGAAATCGCAGTTTTCGTGCTACTTAATGCGAAAACCACGTATTCTGGTTTTTTCAGCACTCCACAGTGCGTATGATATGCAGAACAGGCGATATCTTCGTTTTCGTGGGGTTTCCAACTGAGATATGCATTTTCTACAATAATCTAGGTGATTCTTCTGTGAGAAGAATGCAGAATCACCGAAATCGCAGTTTTCGTGCTACTTAATGGGAAAAAACACGTATTCTGGTGTTTTCAGCACTCCACAGAGCGTATGATATTCCGAACTGGCGATATATTCGTTTTCGTGGGGTTTCCAATTGAGATATGCATTTTCTACGATAATCTTGGTGATTCTTCCGTGAGAAGAATGCCGAATCACCGAAATCGCAGTTTTCGTGCTACTTAATGCGAAAAAAAACGTAGTCTGGTGTTTTCAACACTCCACAGTGCGTATGATATGCAGAACCGGCGATATCTTCGTTTTCCTGGGATTTCCAAATAAGATATGCATTTTCTACGATAATCTTGGTGATTCTTCTGTGAGAAGAAGGCAGAATCACCGAAATCGCAGTTTTCTTGCTACTTAATGGGAAAAAACACGTATTCTGGTGTTTTCAGTACTCCACAGAGCGTATGATATCCAGAACAGGCGATATATTCGTTTTCGTGGGGTTTCCAAACGAGATGTGCATTTTCTACGATAATCTTGGTGATTCTTCTGTGAGAAGAATAGAGAATCACCGAAATCGCAGTTTCCGTGCTACTTAATGGGAAAAAACACGTATTCTGGTGTTTTCAGCACTCCACAGAGCGTATGATATCCAGAACAGGCGATATATTCGTTTTCGTGGGGTTTCCAACTGAGATATGCATTTTCTACGATAATGTTGGTGATTCTTCCGTGAGAAGAATGCAGAATCCCCGAAATCGCAGTTCTCGTGCTACTTAATGCGAAAAAAAACGAATTCTGGTGTTTTCAGCACTCCACAGGGCGTATGATTCGCAGAACAGGCGATATCTTCGTTTTCGTGGGGTTTCCAACTGAGATATGCATTTTCTACGATAATCTAGGTGATTCTTCTGTGAGAAGAATGCAGAATCACCGAAATCGCAGTTTTCGTGCTACTTAATGGGAAAAAACACGTATTCTGGTGTTTTCAGCACTCCACAGAGCGTATGATATCCAGAACAGGCGATATATTCGTATTCGTGGGGTTTCCAAATGAGATGTGCATTTTCTACGATAATCTTGGTGATTCTTCCGTGACAAGTATGCAGAATCACCGAAATCGCAGTTTTCGTGATATTTAATGCGAAAAAACACGTAGTCCGGTGTTTTCAACACTCCACAGTGCGTATGATATGCAGAACCGGCGATATCTTCGTTTTCGTGGGATTTCCAAATAAGATATGCATATTCTACGATAATCTTGGTGATTCTTCCGTGAGAAGTATGCAGAATCACCGAAATCACTTGTTTTCGTGCTACTCAATGCCACCAAACACGTATTCTGGTGTTTTCAGCACTCCACAGTGCGTTTGATATCCAGAACAGGCGATATATTCGTTTTCGTGGGATTTCCAAATGAGATATGCGTTATCTACGATACTCTTGGTGATTCTTCTGTGAGAAGTATGCAGAATCACCGAAATCGCTGTTTTCGTGATATTTAATGCGAAAAACGAGTATTCTAGTGTTTTCAGCACTCCACAGTGCATATGATATCCAGAACAGGCGATACATTCGTTTTCGTGGGGTTTCCAAATGAGATGTGCATTATCTACGATAATCTTGGTGATTCTTCCGTGAGAAGTATGCAGAATCACCGAAATCGCAGTTTTCGTGATATTTAATGCCAAAAAACACGTATTCTGGTGTTTTCAGCACTCCACAGTGCGTATAATATCCAGAACAGGCGATATGTTCGTTTTCGTGGGGTTTCCAAATGAGATATGCGTTATCTACGATAATCTTGGTGATTCTTCTGTGAGAAGTATGCAGAATCACCGAAATCGCCGTTTTCGTGATATTTAATGCGAAAAAACACGTATTCTGGTGTTTTCAGCACTCCACAGTGCATATGCTATCCAGAACAGGCGATACATTCGTTTTCGTGTGGTTTCCAAATGAGATATGCATTATCTACGATAATCTTGGTGATTCTTCCGTGAGAAATATGCAGAATCACCGAAATCGCAGTTTTCGTGATATTTAATGCGAAAAAACACGTATTCTGGTGTTTTCAGCACTCCACAGTGCGTATGATATCCAGAACAGGCGATATATTCGTTTTCGTGGGGTTTCCAAATGAGATGTGCGTTATCTACGATAATCTTGGTGATTCTTACGTGAGAAGTATGCAGAATCACCGAAATCGTTGTTTTCGTGATATTTAATGCGAAAAGACACGTATTCTGGTGTTTTCAGCACTCCACAGTGCATATGATATCCAGAACAGGCGACACATTCGTTTTCGTGGGGTTTCCAAATGAGATGTGCATTATCTACGATAATCTTGGTGATTCTTACGTGAGAAATAAGCAGAATAACCGAAATCGCAGTTTTCGTGATATTTAATGCGAAAAAACGCGTATTCTGGTGTTTTCAGCACTCCACAGTGCATATGATATCCAGAACAGGCGATACATTCGTTTTCGTGGGGTTTCCAAATGAGATGTGCATTATCTACGATAATCTTGGTGATTCTTCCGTGAGAAGTATGCTGAATCACCGAAATCGCAGTTTTCGTGATATTTAATGCCAAAAAACACGTATTCTGGTGTTTTCAGCACTCCACAGTGCGTATTATATCCAGAACAGGCGATATATTCGTTTTCGTGGGGTTTCCAAATGAGATATGCGTTATCTACGATAATCTTGGTGATTCTTCTGTGAGAAGTATGCAGAATCACCGAAATCGCCGTTTTCGTGATATTTAATGCGAAAAAACACGTATTCTGGTGTTTTCAGCACTCCACAGTGCATATGCTATCCAGAACAGGCGATACATTCGTTTTCGTGTGGTTTCCAAATGAGATATGCATTATCTACGATAATCTTGGTGATTCTTCCGTGAGAAATATGCAGAATCACCGAAATCGCAGTTTTCGTGATATTTAATGCGAAAAAACACGTATTCTGGTGTTTTCAGCACTCCACAGTGCGTATGATATCCAGAACAGGCGATATATTCGTTTTCGTGGGGTTTCCAAATGAGATGTGCGTTATCTACGATAATCTTGGTGATTCTTACGTGAGAAGTATGCAGAATCACCGAAATCGTTGTTTTCGTGATTTTTAATGCGAAAAGACACGTATTCTGGTGTTTTCAGCACTCCACAGTGCATATGATATCCAGAACAGGCGACACATTCGTTTTCGTGGGGTTTCCAAATGAGATGTGCATTATCTACGATAATCTTGGTGATTCTTACGTGAGAAATAAGCAGAATAACCGAAATCGCAGTTTTCGTGATATTTAATGCGAAAAAACGCGTATTCTGGTGTTTTCAGCACTCCACAGTGCGTTTGATATCCAGAACAGGCGATATATTCGTTTTCGTGGGATTTCCAAATGAGATATGCGTTATCTACGATAATCTTGGTGATTCTTCTGTGAGAAGTATGCAGAATCACCGAAATCGCTGTTTTCGTGATATTTAATGCGAAAAACGAGTATTCTAGTGTTTTCAGCACTCCACAGTGCATATGATATCCAGAACAGGCGATACATTCGTTTTCGTGGGGTTTCCAAATGAGATGTGCATTATCTACGATAATCTTGGTGATTCTTCCGTGAGAAGTATGCAGAATCACCGAAATCGCAGTTTTCGTGATATTTAATGCCAAAAAACACGTATTCTGGTGTTTTCAGCACTCCACAGTGCGTATAATATCCAGAACAGGCGATATATTCGTTTTCGTGGGGTTTCCAAATGAGATATGCGTTATCTACGATAATCTTGGTGATTCTTCTGTGAGAAGTATGCAGAATCACCGAAATTGCTGTTTTCGTGATATTTAATGCGAAAAACGAGTATTCTAGTGTTTTCAGCACTCCACAGTGCATATGATATCCAGAACAGGCGATACATTCGTTTTCGTGGGGTTTCCAAATGAGATGTGCATTATCTACGATAATCTTGGTGATTCTTCCGTGAGAAGTATGCAGAATCACCGAAATCGCAGTTTTCGTGATATTTAATGCGAAAAAACACGTATTCTGGTGTTTTCAGCACTCCACAGTGCTTATGATATCCAGAACAGGCGATATATTCGTTTTCGTGGGGTTTCCAAATGAGATGTGCGTTATCTACGATAATCTTGGTCATTCTTACGTGAGAAGTATGCAGAATCACCGAAATGCCTGTTTTCGTGATATTTAATGCGAAAAAACACGTATTCTGGTGTTTTCAGCACTCCACAGTGCATATGATATCCAGAACAGGCAACACATGCGTTTTCGTGGGGTTTCCAAATGAGATGTGCATTATCTACGATAATCTTGGCGATTCTTCCGTGAGAAGTATGCAGAATCACCGAAATCGCAGGTTTCGTGATATTTAATGCGAAAAAACACGTATTCTGGTGTTTTCAGCACTCCACAGTGCGTATGATATCCAGAACAGGCGATACATTCGTTTTCGTGGGGTTTCCAAATGAGATGTGCATTATCTACGATAATCTTGGTGATTCTTCCGTGAGAAGTATGCAGAATCACCGAAATCGCAGTTTTCGTGATATTTAATGCCAAAAAACACGTATTCTGGTGTTTTCAGCACTCCACAGTGCGTATAATATCCAGAACAGGCGATATATTCGTTTTCGTGGGGTTTCCAAATGAGATATGCGTTATCTACGATAATCTTGGTGATTCTTCCGTGAGAAGTATGCATAATCACCGAAATCGCAGTTTTCGTGATATTTAATGCGAAAAAACACGTATTCTGGTGTTTTCAGCACTCCACAGTGCGTATGATATCCAGAACAGGCGATATATTCGTTTTCGTGGGGTTTCCAAATGAGATGTGCGTTATCTACGATAATCTTGGTGATTCATACGTGAGAAGTATGCAGAATCACCGAAATGTCTGTTTTCGTTATATTTAATGCGAAAAAACACGTATTCTGGTGTTTTCAGCACTCCACAGTGCCTATGATATCCAGAACAGGCGATACATGCGTTTTCGTGGGGTTTCCAAATGAGATGTGCATTATCTACGATAATCTTGGTGATTCTTCCGTGAGAAGTATGCAGAATCACCGAAATCGCAGTTTTCGTGATATTTAATGCGAAAAAACACGTATTCTGGTGTTTTCAGCACTCCACAGTGCGTATGATATCCAGAACAGGCGATATATTCGTGTTCGTGGGGTTTCCAACTGAGATATGCATTTTCTACGATAATCTAGGTGATTCTTCTGTGAGAAGTATGCAGAACCACCTAAATAACTTGTTTTTGTGCTACTTAATGCGAAAAAACACGTATTCTGTTGTGTTCAGCACTCCACAGTGCGTTGCATACGCAGAACAGGCGATAGTTTCGTATTCGTGGGGTTTCCAACTGAGATATGCATTTTCTACGATAATCTTGGTGATTCTTCCGTGAGAAGTATGCAGAAACACCGAAATCACTTGTTTTCGTGCTACTTAATGCGATAAAACACGTATTCTGGTGTTTTCAGCACTCCACAGTGCGCATGATATGCAGAACCGGCGATATCTTCGTGTTCGTGTGGTTTCCAACTGAGATATGCATTTTCTACGATAATCTAGGTGATTCTTCTGTGAGAAGTATGCAGAACCACCGAAATCACAGTTTTTGTGATATTTAATGCGAAAAAACACGTATTCTGGTGTTTTCAGCACTCCACAGTGCGTATGATATCCAGAACAGGCGATATCTTCGTTTTCGTGTGGTTTCCAAATGAGATAAGCATTTTCTACGATAATCTTGGTGATTCTTCCGTGACAAGTATGCAGAATCACCGAAATCGCAGTTTCCGTGATATTTAATGCGAAAAACACGTATTCTGGTGCTTTCAGCACTCCACAGTGCGCATGATATGCAGAACCGGCGATATATTCGTGTTCGTGGAGTTTCCAACTGAGATATGCATTTGCTACGATAATCTAGGTGATTCTTCTGTGAGAAGTATGCAGAATCACCGAAATCGGAGTTTTCGTGATATTTAATGCGCAAAAACACGTATTCTGTTGTTTTCAGCACTCCACAGTGCGCATGATATGCAGAACCGGCGATATCTTCGTGTTCGTGGGGTTTCCAACTGAGATATGCATTTTCTACGATAATCTATGTGATTCTTCTGTGAGATGTATGCAGAACCACCGAAATCACAGTTTTCGTGATATTTAATGCGAAAAACACGTATTCTGGTGTTTTCAGCACTCCACAGTGCCTATGATATCCAGAACAGGCGATACATGCGTTTTCGTGGGGTTTCCAAATGAGATGTGCATTATCTACCATAATCTTGGTGATTCTTCCGTGAGAAGTATGCAGAATCACCGAAATCGCAGTTTTCGTGATATTGAATGCGAAAAAACACGTATTCTGGTGTTTTCAGTACTCCACAGTGCGTATGATATCCAGAACAGGCGATATATTCGTTTTCGTGGGGTTTCCAAATGAGATGTGCGTTATCTACGATAATCTTGGTGATTCTTACGTGAGAAGTATGAAGAATCACCGAAATCGCTGTTTTCGTGATATTTAATGCGAAAAAACACGGATTCTGGTGTTTTCAGCACTCCACAGTGCATATGATATCCAGTACAGGCGACACATTCGTTTTCGTGGGGTTTCCAAATGAGATGTGCGTTATCTACGATAATCTTGGTGATTCATACGTGAGAAGTATGCAGAATCACCGAAATGTCTGTTTTCGTGATATTAAATGCGAAAAAACACGTATTGTGGTGTTTTCAGCACTCCACAGTGCGTATGATATCCAGAACAGGCGATACATGCGTTTTCGTGGGGTTTCCAAATGAGATGTGCATTATCTACGATAATCTTGGTGATTCTTCCGTGAGAAGTATGCAGAATCACCGAAATCGCAGTTTTCGTGATATTTAATGCGAAAAAACACGTATTCTGGTGTTTTCTGCACCCCACAGTGCGTATGATATCCAGAACAGGCGATATATTCGTTTTCGTGGGGTTTCCAAATGAGATGTCCGTTATCTACGATAATCTTGGTGATTCTTACGTGAGAAGTATGCAGAATCACCGAAATCGCAGTTTTCGTGATATTTAATGCGAAAAAACACGTATTCTGGTGTTTTCAGCACTCCACAGTGCCTATGATATCCAGAACAGGCGATACATTCGTTTTCGTGGGGTTTCCAAATGAGATGTGCATTATCTACGATAATCTTGGTGATTCTTCCGTGAGAAGTATGCAGATTCACCGAAATCGCAGTTTTCGTGATATTTAATGCGAAAAAACACGTATTCTGGTGTTTTCAGCACTCCACAGTGCGTATGATATCCAGAACCGGCGATATCTTCGTTTTCGTGGGGTTTCCAACTGAGATATGCATTTTCTACGATAATCTAGGTGCTTCTTCTGTGAGAAGTATGCAGAATCACCGAAATCGGAGTTTTCGTGATATTTAATGCGCAAAAACACGTATTCTGGTGTTTTCAGCACTTCACAGTGCGTATGATATGCAGAACCGGCGATATCTTCGTTTTCGTGGGGTTTCCAACTGAGATATGCATTTTCTACGATAATCTTGGTGATTCTTACGTGAGAAGTATGCAGAATCACCGAAATCGCAGTTTTCGTGATATTTAATGCGAAAAAACACGTATTCTGGTGTTTTCAGCACTCCACAGTGCCTATGATATCCAGAACAGGCGATACATTCGTTTTCGTGGGGTTTCCAAATGAGATGTGCATTATCTACGATAATCTTGGTGATTCTTCCGTGAGAAGTATGCAGATTCACCGAAATCGCAGTTTTCGTGATATTTAATGCGAAAAAACACGTATTCTGGTGTTTTCAGCACTCCACAGTGCGTATGATATCCAGAACAGGCGATATATTTGTTTTCGTGGGGTTTCCAAATGAGATGAGCATTTTCTACGATAATCTCGGTGATTCTTCTGTGAGAAGTATGCAGAATCACCGAAATCGCAGCTTTCGTGATATTTAACGCGAAAAACAAGTATTCTAGTGTTTTCAGCACTCCACAGTGCATATGATATCCAGAACAGGCGATACATTCGTTTTCGTGGGGTTTCCAAATGAGATGTGCATTATCTACGATAATCTTGGTGATTCTTCCGTGAGAAGTATGCAGAATCACCGAAATCGCAGTTTTCGTGATATTTAATGCGAAAAAACACGTATTCTGGAGTTTTCAGCACTCCACAGTGCTTATGATATCCAGAACAGGCGATATATTCGTTTACGTGGGATTTCCAAATGAGATGTGCGTTATCTACGATAATCTTGGTGATTCTTACGTGAGAAGTATGCAGAATCACAGAAATGCCTGTTTTCGTGATATTTAATGCGAAAAAACACGTATTCTGGTGTTTTCAGCACTCCACAGTGCATATGATATCCAGAACAGGCGATATCTTCGTTTTCGTGGGGTTTCCAAATGAGATGTGCGTTTTCTACGACAATCTTGGTGATTCTTCCGTAACAAGTATGCAGAATCACCGAAATCACAGTTTTCGTGATATTTAATGCGAAAAAACACGTATTCTGGTGTTTTCAGCACTCCACAGTGCCTATGATATCCAGAGCAGGCGATACATGCGTTTTCGTGGGGTTTCCAACTGAGATATGCATTTTCTACGATAATCTTGGTGATTCTTCCCTGAGAAGTATGCAGAATCACCGAAATCGCAGTTTTCGTGATATTTAATGCGAAAAAACACGTATTCTGGAGTTTTCAGCACTCCACAGTGCTTATGATATCCAGAACAGGCGATATATTCGTTTACGTGGGATTTCCAAATGACATGTGCGTTATCTACGATAATCTTGGTGATTCTTACGTGAGAAGTATGCAGAATCACAGAAATGCCTGTTTTCGTGATATTTAATGCGAAAAAACACGTATTCTGGTGTTTTCAGCACTCCACAGTGCATATGATATCCAGAACAGGCGATATCTTCGTTTTCGTGGGGTTTCCAAATGTGATGTGCATTTTCTACGATAATCTTGGTGATTCTTCTGTGAGAAGTATGCAGAATCACCGAAATCGGAGTCTTTGTGATATTTAATGCGAAAAAACACGTATTCTGGTGTTTTCATCACTTCACAGTGCGTATGATATGCAGAACCGGCGACATCTTCGTTTTCGTGGGGTTTCCAACTGAGATATGCATTTTCTACGATAATCTTGGTGATTCTTCCCTGAGAAGTATGCAGAATCACCGAAATGGCAGTTTTCGTGATATTTAATGCGAAAAAACACGTATTCTGGTGTTTTCAGCACTCCACAGTGCCTATGATATCCAGAGCAGGCGATACATGCGTTTTCGTGGGGTTTCCAAATGAGATGTGCATTATCTACGATAATCTTGGTGATTCTTCCGTGAGAAGTATGCAGAATCACCGAAATCGCAGTTTTCGTGATATTTAATGCGAAAAAACACGTATTCTGGTGTTTTCAGCACTCCACAGTGCGTATGATATCCAGAACAGGCGATATATTCGTTTTCGTGGGGTTTCCAAATGAGATGTGCGTTATCTACGATAATCTTGGTGATTCTTACGTGAGAAGTATGAAGAATCACCGAAATCGCTGTTTTCGTGATATTTAATGCGAAAAAACACGTATTCTGGTGTTTTCAGCACTCCACAGTGCATATGATATCCAGAACAGGCGACACATTCGTTTTCGTGGGGTTTCCAAATGAGATGTGCATTTTCTACGATAATCTCGGTGATTCTTCTGTGAGAAGTATGCAGAATCACCGAAATCGCAGCTTTCGTGATATTTAACGCGAAAAACAAGTATTCTAGTGTTTTCAGCACTCCACAGTGCATATGATATCCAGAACAGGCGATACATTCGTTTTCGTGGGGTTTCCAAATGAGATGTGCATTATCTACGATAATCTTGGTGATTCTTCCGTGAGAAGTATGCAGAATCACCGAAATCGCAGTTTTCGTGATATTTAATGCGAAAAAACACGTATTCTGGAGTTTTCAGCACTCCACAGTGCTTATGATATCCAGAACAGGCGATATATTCGTTTACGTGGGATTTCCAAATGAGATGTGCGTTATCTACGATAATCTTGGTGATTCTTACGTGAGAAGTATGCAGAATCACAGAAATGCCTGTTTTCGTGATATTTAATGCGAAAAAACACGTATTCTGGTGTTTTCAGCACTCCACAGTGCATATGATATCCAGAACAGGCGATATCTTCGTTTTCGTGGGGTTTCCAAATGTGATGTGCATTTTCTACGATAATCTTGGTGATTCTTCTGTGAGAAGTATGCAGAATCACCGAAATCGGAGTCTTTGTGATATTTAATGCGAAAAAACACGTATTCTGGTGTTTTCATCACTTCACAGTGCGTATGATATGCAGAACCGGCGACATCTTCGTTTTCGTGGGGTTTCCAACTGAGATATGCATTTTCTACGATAATCTTGGTGATTCTTCCCTGAGAAGTATGCAGAATCACCGAAATGGCAGTTTTCGTGATATTTAATGCGAAAAAACACGTATTCTGGTGTTTTCAGCACTCCACAGTGCCTATGATATCCAGAGCAGGCGATACATGCGTTTTCGTGGGGTTTCCAAATGAGATGTGCATTATCTACGATAATCTTGGTGATTCTTCCGTGAGAAGTATGCAGAATCACCGAAATCGCAGTTTTCGTGATATTTAATGCGAAAAAACACGTATTCTGGTGTTTTCAGCACTCCACAGTGCGTATGATATCCAGAACAGGCGATATATTCGTTTTCGTGGGGTTTCCAAATGAGATGTGCGTTATCTACGATAATCTTGGTGATTCTTACGTGAGAAGTATGAAGAATCACCGAAATCGCTGTTTTCGTGATATTTAATGCGAAAAAACACGTATTCTGGTGTTTTCAGCACTCCACAGTGCATATGATATCCAGAACAGGCGACACATTCGTTTTCGTGGGGTTTCCAAATGAGATGTGCGTTATCTACGATAATCTTTGGTGATTCATACGTGAGAAGTATGCAGAATCACCGAAATGTCTGTTTTCGTGATATTTAATGCGAAAAAACACGTATTGTGGTGTTTTCAGCACTCCACAGTGCGTATGATATCCAGAACAGGCGATATATTCGTTTTCGTGGGGTTTCCAAATGAGATGTGCGTTATCTACGATAATCTTGGTGATTCTGACGTGAGAAGTATGCAGAATCACCGAAATCGCAGTTTTCGTGATATTTAATGCGAAAAAACACGTATTCTGGTGTTTTCAGCACTCCACAGTGCGTATGATATCCAGAACAGGCGATATCTTCGTTTTCGTGGGGTTTCCAAATGTGATGTGCATTTTCTACGATAATCTTGGTGATTCTTCTGTGAGAAGTATGCAGAATCACCGAAATCGGAGTCTTTGTGATATTTAATGCGAAAAAACACGTATTCTGGTGTTTTCATCACTTCACAGTGCGTATGATATGCAGAACAGGCGACACATTCGTTTTCGTGGGGTTTCCAAATGAGATGTGCGTTATCTACGATAATCTTGGTGATTCTTCTCTGAGAAGTATGGAGAATCACCGAAATCGCAGTTGTCGTGCTATTTAATGCGAAAACCACGTATTCTGGTTTTTTCAGCACTCCATAGTGCGTATGATACGCAGAGCAGGCGATATCATCGTTTTCGTGGGGTTTCCAACTGAGATATGCATTTTCTACGATAATCTTGGTGATTCTTCTGTGAGAAGTATGCAGAATCACCGAAACCGGAGTCTTTGTGATATTTAATGCGAAAAAACACGTATTCTGGTGTTTTCATCACTTCACAGTGCGTATGATATGCAGAACCGGCGACATCTTCGTTTTCGTGGGGTTTCCAACTGAGATATGCATTTTCTACGATAATCTTGGTGATTCTTCCGTGAGAAGTATGCAGAATCACCGAAATCACTTGTTTTCGTGCTACTTAATGCGATAAAACACGTATTCTGGTGTTTTCAGCACTCCACGGTGCGTGTGATACGCAGAACAGGCGATAGCTTCGTTTTCGAGGGGTTTCCAACTGAGATATGTATCTTCTACGATAATCTTGGTGATTCTTCCGTGACAAGTATGCAGAATCACCGAAATCGCAGTTTTCGTGATATTTAATGCGAAAAAACACGTATTCTGGTGTTTTCAGCACTCCACAGTGCGTATGATATCCAGAACAGGCGATATCTTCGTTTTCGTGGGGTTTCCAAATGAGATGTGCATTTTCTACGACAATCTTGGTGATTCTTCCGTAACAAGTATGCAGAATCACCGAAATCACAGTTTTCGTGATATTTAATCTGAAAAAACACGGATTCTGGTGTTTTCAGCACTCCACAGTGCGTATGATATCCAGAGCAGGCGATATCTTCGTTTTCGTGGGGTTTCCAAATGAGATGTGCATTTTCTACGATAATCTTGGTGATTCTTCTGTGAGAAGTATGCAGAATCACCGAAATCGGAGTCTTTGTGATATTTAATGCGAAAAAACACGTATTCTGGTGTTTTCATCACTTCACAGTGCGTATGATATGCAGAACCGGCGACATCTTCGTTTTCGTGGGGTTTCCAACTGAGATATGCATTTTCTACGATAATCTTGGTGATTCTTCCGTGAGAAGTATGCAGAATCACCGAAATCACTTGTTTTCGTGCTACTTAATGCGATAAAACACGTATTCTGGTGTTTTCAGCACTCCACAGTGCGTATGATACGCAGAACAGGCGATAGCTTCGTTTTCGAGGGGTTTCCAACTGAGATATGTATCTTCTACGATAATCTTGGTGATTCTTCCGTGACAAGTATGCAGAATCACCGAAATCGCAGTTTTCGTGATATTTAATGCGAAAAAACACGTATTCTGGTGTTTTCAGCACTCCACAGAGCGTATGATATCCAGAACAGGCAATATATTCGTTTTCGTGGGGTTTCCAAATGAGATGTGCATTTTCTACGACAATCTTGGTGATTCTTCCGTAACAAGTATGCAGAATCACCGAAATCACAGTTTTCGTGATATTTAATCTGAAAAAACACGGATTCTGGTGTTTTCAGCACTCCACAGTGCGTATGATATCCAGAACAGGCGATATCTTCGTTTTCGTGGGGTTTCCAAATGAGATGTGCATTTTCTACGATAATCTTGGTGATTCTTCTGTGAGAAGTATGCAGAATCACCGAAATCGGAGTCTTTGTGATATTTAATGCGAAAAAACACGTATTCTGGTGTTTTCAGCACTCCACAGTGCGTATGATATCCAGAACAGGCGACACATTCGTTTTCGTGGGGTTTCCCAATGAGATGTGCGTTATCTACGATAATCTTGGTGATTCTTCTCTGAGAAGTATGGAGAATCACCGAAATCGCAGTTGTCGTGCTATTTAATGCGAAAACCACGTATTCTGGTTTTTTCAGCACTACATAGTGCGTATGATACGCAGAACAGGCGATATCATCGTTTTCGTGGGGTTTCCAACTGAGATATGCATTTTCTACGATAATCTTGGTGATTCTTCTGTGAGAAGTATGCAGAATCACCGAAATCGGAGTCTTTGTGATATTTAATGCGAAAAAACACGTATTCTGGTGTTTTCATCACTTCACAGTGCGTATGATATGCAGAACCGGCGACATCTTCGTTTTCGTGGGGTTTCCAACTGAGATATGCATTTTCTACGATAATCTTGGTGATTCTTCCGTGAGAAGTATGCAGAATCACCGAAATCACTTGTTTTCGTGCTACTTAATGCGATAAAATACGTATTCTGGTGTTTTCAGCACTCCACAGTGCGTATGATACGCAGAACAGGCGATAGCTTCGTTTTCGAGGGGTTTCCAACTGAGATATGTATCTTCTACGATAATCTTGGTGATTCTTCCGTGACAAGTATGCAGAATCACCGAAATCGCAGTTTTCGTGATATTTAATGCGAAAAAACACGTATTCTGGTGTTTTCAGCACTCCACAGAGCGTATGATATCCAGAACAGGCGATATATTCGTTTTCGTGGGGTTTCCAAATGAGATGTGCATTTTCTACGACAATCTTGGTGATTCTTCCGTAACAAGTATGCAGAATCACCGAAATCACAGTTTTCGTGATATTTAATCTGAAAAAACACGGATTCTGGTGTTTTCAGCACTCCACAGTGCGTATGATATCCAGAACAGGCGATAGCTTCGTTTTCGAGGGGTTTCCAACTGAGATATGTATCTTCTACGATAATCTTGGTGATTCTTCCGTGACAAGTATGCAGAATCACCGAAATCGCAGTTTTCGTGATATTTAATGCGAAAAAACACGTATTCTGGTGTTTTCAGCACTCCACAGTGCGTATGATATCCAGAACAGGCGATATCTTCGTTTTCGTGGGGTTTCCAAATGAGATGTGCATTTTCTACGACAATCTTGGTGATTCTTCCGTAACAAGTATGCAGAATCACCGAAATCACAGTTTTCGTGATATTTAATCTGAAAAAACACGGATTCTGGTGTTTTCAGCACTCCACAGTGCGTATGATATCCAGAGCAGGCGATATCTTCGTTTTCGTGGGGTTTCCAAATGAGATGTGCATTTTCTACGATAATCTTGGTGATTCTTCTGTGAGAAGTATGCAGAATCACCGAAATCGGAGTCTTTGTGAAATTTAATGTGAAAAAACACGTATTCTGGTGTTTTCATCACTTCACAGTGCGTATGATATCCAGAACAGGCGATATATTCGTTTTCGTGTGGTTTCCAAATGAGATGTGCATTTTCTACGACAATCTTGGTGATTCTTCCGTAACAAGTATGCAGAATCACCGAAATCACAGTTTTCGTGATATTTAATCTGAAAAAACACGGATTCTGGTGTTTTCAGCACTCCACAGTGCGTATGATATCCAGAACAGGCGATATCTTCGTTTTCGTGGGGTTTCCAAATGAGATGTGCATTTTCTACGATAATCTTGGTGATTCTTCTGTGAGAAGTATGCAGAATCACCGAAATCGCAGTTGTCGTGCTATTTAATGCGAAAACCACGTATTCTGGTTTTTTCAGCACTCCATAGTGCGTATGATACGCAGAACAGGCGATATCATCGTTTTCGTGGGGTTTCCAACTGAGATATGCATTTTCTACGATAATCTTGGTGATTCTTCTGTGAGAAGTATGCAGAATCGCCGAAACCGGAGTCTTTGTGATATTTAATGCGAAAAAACACGTATTCTGGTGATTTCATCACTTCACAGTGCGTATGATATGCAGAACCGGCGACATCTTCGTTTTCGTGGGGTTTCCAACTGAGATATGCATTTTCTACGATAATCTTGGTGATTCTTCCGTGAGAAGTATGCAGAATCACCGAAATCACTTGTTTTCGTGCTACTTAATGCGATAAAACACGTATTCTGGTGTTTTCAGCACTCCACGGTGCGTGTGATACGCAGAACAGGCGATAGCTTCGTTTTCGAGGGGTTTCCAACTGAGATATGTATCTTCTACGATAATCTTGGTGATTCTTCCGTGACAAGTATGCAGAATCACCGAAATCGCAGTTTTCGTGATATTTAATGCGAAAAAACACGTATTCTGGTGTTTTCAGCACTCCACAGTGCGTATGATATCCAGAACAGGCGATATCTTCGTTTTCGTGGGGTTTCCAAATGAGATGTGCATTTTCTACGACAATCTTGGTGATTCTTCCGTAACAAGTATGCAGAATCACCGAAATCACAGTTTTCGTGATATTTAATCTGAAAAAACACGGATTCTGGTGTTTTCAGCACTCCACAGTGCGTATGATATCCAGAGCAGGCGATATCATCGTTTTCGTGGGGTTTCCAAATGAGATGTGCATTTTCTACGATAATCTTGGTGATTCTTCTGTGAGAAGTATGCAGAATCACCGAAATCGGAGTCTTTGTGAAATTTAATGCGAAAAAACACGTATTCTGGTGTTTTCATCACTTCACAGTGCGTATGATATGCAGAACCGGCGACATCTTCGTTTTCGTGGGGTTTCCAACTGAGATATGCATTTTCTACGATAATCTTGGTGATTCTTCCGTGAGAAGTATGCAGAATCACCGAAATCACTTGTTTTCGTGCTACTTAATGCGATAAAACACGTATTCTGGTGTTTTCAGCACTCCACAGTGCGTATGATACGCAGAACAGGCGATAGCTTCGTTTTCGAGGGGTTTCCAAATGAGATATGTATCTTCTACGATAATCTTGGTGATTCTTCCGTGACAAGTATGCAGAATCACCGAAATCGCAGTTTTCGTGATATTTAATGCGAAAAAACACGTATTCTGGTGTTTTCAACACTCCACAGTGCGTATGATATCCAGAACCGGAGATATCTTCGTTTTTGTGGGGTTTCCAACTGAGATGTGCATTTTCTACGATAATCTCGGTGATTCACCTGTGAGAAGTATGCAGAATCACCGATATAACATGTTTTCGTGCTACTTAATGCGAAAAAACACGAATTCTGGTTTTTTCAGCACTCCACAGTGCGTATGATACGCAGAACAGGCGATATCATCGTTTTCGTGGGGTTTCCAACTGAGATATGCATTTTCTACGATAATCTAGGTGATTCTTCTGTGAGAAGAATGCAGAATCACCGAAATCGCAGTTTTCGTGCTACATAATGTGAAAAAACACGTATTCTGGTGTTTTCAGCACTCCACAGAGCGTATGATATCCAGAACAGGCGATATATTCGTTTTCGTGGGGTTTCCAAATGAGATGTGCATTTTCTACGACAATCATGGTGATTCTTCCGTAGCAAGTATGCAGAATCACCGAAATCACAGTTTTCGTGATATTTAATCTGAAAAAACACGGATTCTGGTGTTTTCAGCACTCCACAGTGCGTATGATATCCAGAACAGGCGATATCTTCGTTTTCGTGGGGTTTCCAAATGAGATGTGCATTTTCTACGCTAATCTTGGTGATTCTTCTGTGAGAAGTATGCAGAATCACCGAAATCGGAGTCTTTGTGATATTTAATGCGAAAAAACACGTATTCTGGTGTTTTCATCACTTCACAGTGCGTATGATATGCAGAACCGGCGACATCTTCGTTTTCGTGGGGTTTCCAACTGAGATATGCATTTTCTACGATAATCTTGGTGATTCTTCCGTGAGAAGTATGCAGAATCACCGAAATCACTTGTTTTCGTGCTGCTTAATGCGATAAAACACGTATTCTGGTGTTTTCAGCACTCCACAGTGCGTATGATACGCAGAACAGGCGATAGCTTCGTTTACGAGGGGTTTCCAACTGAGATATGAATCTTCTACGATAATCTTGGTGATTCTTCCGTGACAAGTATGCAGAATCACCGAAATCGCAGTTTTCGTGATATTTAATGCGAAAAAAAACGTATTCTGGTGTTGTCAGCACTCCACAGTGCGTATGATATCCAGAACCGGCGATATCTTCGTTTTTGTGGGGTTTCCAACTGAGATGTGCATTTTCTACGATAATCTCGGTGATTCTTCTGTGAGAAGTATGCAGAATCACCGATATAACATGTTTTCGTGCTACTTAATGCGAAAAAACACGTATTCTGGTTTTTTCAGCACTCCACAGTGCGTATGATACGCAGAACAGGCGATATCATCGTTTTCGTGGGGTTTCCAACTGAGATATGCATTTTCTACGATAATCTAGGTGATTCTTCTGTGAGAAGAATGCAGAATCACCGAAATCGCAGTTTTCGTGCTACATAATGTGAAAAAACACGTATTCTGGTGTTTTCAGCACTCCACAGTGCGTATGATACGCAGAACAGGCGATATCTTCGTTTTCGTGGGGTTTCCAACTGAGATATGCATTTTCTACGATAATCTAGGTGATTCTTCTGTGAGAAGAATGCAGAATCACCGAAATAGCAGTTTTCGTGCTACTTAATGGGAAAAAACACGTATTCTGGTGTTTTCAGCACTCCACAGAGCGTATGATATCCAGAACAGGCGATATATTCGTTTTCGTGGGGTTTCCAAATGAGATGTGCATTTTCTACGATAATCTTGGTGATTCTTCAGTGACAAGTATGCAGAATCACCGAAATCGCAGTTTTCGTGATTTTTAATGCGAAAAAACACGTATTCTGGTGTTTTCAACACACCACAGTGCGTATGATATGCAGAACCGGCGATATCTTCGTTTTCGTGGGGTTTCCAACTGAGATATGCATTTTCTACGATAATCTTGGTGATTCTTCCGTGAGAAGTATGCAGAATCACCGAAATCACTTGTTTTCGTGCTACGTAATGCCACCAAACACGTATTCTGGTGTTTTGAGCACTCCACAGTGCGTATGATTCGCAGAACAGGCGATATCTTCGTTTTCGAGGGGTTCCCAACTGAGATATATATTTTCTACGATAATCTTGGTGATTATTCCGTGAGAAGTATGCAGAATCACCGAAATCAGTTGTTTTCGTGATATTTAATGCGAAAAAACACGTATTCTGGTGTTTTCAGCACTCCACAGTGCATATGATATCCAGAACAGGCGACACATTCGTTTTCGTGGGGTTTCCAAATGAGATGTGCGTTATCTACGATAATCTTGGTGATTCTACTCTGAGAAGTATGGAGAATCACCGAAATCGCAGTTGTCGTGCTATTTAATGCGAAAACCACGTATTCTGGTTTTTTCAGCACTCCACAGTGCGTATGATATCCAGAACAGGCGATATCTTCGTTTTCGTGGGGTTTCCAAATGAGATGTGCATTTTCTACGACAATCTTGGTGATTCTTCCGTAACAAGTATGCAGAATCACCGAAATCACAGTTTTCGTGATATTTAATCTGAAAAAACACGGATTCTGGTGTTTTCAGCACTCCACAGTGCGTATGATATCCAGAGCAGGCGATATCTTCGTTTTCGTGGGGTTTCCAAATGAGATGTGCATTTTCTACGATAATCTTGGTGATTCTTCTGTGAGAAGTATGCAGAATCACCGAAATCGGAGTCTTTGTGAAATTTAATGCGAAAAAACACGTATTCTGGTGTTTTCATCACTTCACAGTGCGTATGATATGCAGAACCGGCGACATCTTCGTTTTCGTGGGGTTTCCAACTGAGATATGCATTTTCTACGATAATCTTGGTGATTCTTCCGTGAGAAGTATGCAGAATCACCGAAATCACTTGTTTTCGTGCTACTTAATGCGATAAAACACGTATTCTGGTGTTTTCAGCACTCCACAGTGCGTATGATACGCAGAACAGGCGATAGCTTCGTTTTCGAGGGGTTTCCAACTGAGATATGTATCTTCTACGATAATCTTGGTGATTCTTCCGTGACAAGTATGCAGAATCACCGAAATCGCAGTTTTCGTGATATTTAATGCGAAAAAACACGTATTCTGGTGTTTTCAACACTCCACAGTGCGTATGATATCCAGAACCGGAGATATCTTCGTTTTTGTGGGGTTTCCAACTGAGATGTGCATTTTCTACGATAATCTCGGTGATTCACCTGTGAGAAGTATGCAGAATCACCGATATAACATGTTTTCGTGCTACTTAATGCGAAAAAACACGAATTCTGGTTTTTTCAGCACTCCACAGTGCGTATGATACGCAGAACAGGCGATATCATCGTTTTCGTGGGGTTTCCAACTGAGATATGCATTTTCTACGATAATCTAGGTGATTCTTCTGTGAGAAGAATGCAGAATCACCGAAATCGCAGTTTTCGTGCTACATAATGTGAAAAAACACGTATTCTGGTGTTTTCAGCACTCCACAGAGCGTATGATATCCAGAACAGGCGATATATTCGTTTTCGTGGGGTTTCCAAATGAGATGTGCATTTTCTACGACAATCATGGTGATTCTTCCGTAGCAAGTATGCAGAATCACCGAAATCACAGTTTTCGTGATATTTAATCTGAAAAAACACGGATTCTGGTGTTTTCAGCACTCCACAGTGCGTATGATATCCAGAACAGGCGATATCTTCGTTTTCGTGGGGTTTCCAAATGAGATGTGCATTTTCTACGATAATCTTGGTGATTCTTCTGTGAGAAGTATGCAGAATCACCGAAATCGGAGTCTTTGTGATATTTAATGCGAAAAAACACGTATTCTGGTGTTTTCATCACTTCACAGTGCGTATGATATGCAGAACCGGCGACATCTTCGTTTTCGTGGGGTTTCCAACTGAGATATGCATTTTCTACGATAATCTTGGTGATTCTTCCGTGAGAAGTATGCAGAATCACCGAAATCACTTGTTCTCGTGCTGCTTAATGCGATAAAACACGTATTCTGGTGTTTTCAGCACTCCACAGTGCGTATGATACGCAGAACAGGCGATAGCTTCGTTTACGAGGGGTTTCCAACTGAGATATGAATCTTCTACGATAATCTTGGTGATTCTTCCGTGACAAGTATGCAGAATCACCGAAATCGCAGTTTTCGTGATATTTAATGCGAAAAAAAACGTATTCTGGTGTTTTCAGCACTCCACAGTGCGTATGATATCCAGAACCGGCGATATCTTCGTTTTTGTGGGGTTTCCAACTGAGATGTGCATTTTCTACGATAATCTCGGTGATTCTTCGGTGAGAAGTATGCAGAATCACCGATATAACATGTTTTCGTGCTACTTAATGCGAAAAAACACGTATTCTGGTTTTTTCAGCACTCCACAGTGCGTATGATACGCAGAACAGGCGATATCATCGTTTTCGTGGGGTTTCCAACTGAGATATGCATTTTCTACGATAATCTAGGTGATTCTTCTGTGAGAAGAATGCAGAATCACCGAAATCGCAGTTTTCGTGCTACATAATGTGAAAAAACACGTATTCTGGTGTTTTCAGCACTCCACAGTACGTATGATACGCAGAACAGGCGATAGCTTCGTTTTCGTGGGGTTTCCAAATGAGATGTGCATTTTCTACGATAATCTAGGTGATTCTTCTGTGAGAAGTATACAGAATCACCGAAATCGCAGTTTTCGTGTTATTTAATGCGAAAAGACACGAATTCTGGTGATTTCAGCACTGCACAGTGCGTATCATATGCAGAACCGGCGATATCTTCGTTTTCGTGGGGTTTCCAACTGAGATATGCATTTTCTACGATAATCTTGGTGATTCTTCCGTGAGAATTATGCAGAATCACCGATATAACATGTTTTCGTGCTACTTAATGCGAAAAAACACGAATTCTGGTGTTTTCAGCACTCCACAGTGCGTATGATATCCAGAACTGGCGATATCTTCGTTTTCGTGTGGTTTCCAAATGAGATGTGCATTTTCTACGATAATCTCGGTGATTCTTCTGTGAGAAGTATGCAGAATCACCGATATAACATGTTTTCGTGCTACTTAATGCGAAAAAACACGTATTCTGTTGTTTTCAGCACTCCACAGTGCGTAGGATACGCAGAACAGGCGATATCTTCGTTTTCGTGGGGTTTCCAACTGAGATGTGCATTTTCTACGATAATCTCGGTGATTCTTCTGTGAGAAGTATGCAGAATCACCGATATAACATGTTTTCGTGCTACTTAATGCGAAAAAACACGTATTCTGTTGTTTTCAGCACTCCACAGTGCGTAGGATACGCAGAACAGGCGATATCTTCGTTTTCGTGGGGTTTCCAACTGAGATATGCATTTTCTACGATAATCTTGGTGATTCTTCCGTGAGAAGTATGCAGAATCACCGAAATCGCAGTTTTCGTGTTATTTAATGCGAAAAGACACGAATTCTGGTGTTTTCAGCACTGCACAGTGCGTATGATACGCAGAACAGGCGATATCTTCGTTTTCGTGGGGTTTCCAACTGAGATATGCATTTTCTACGATAATCTAGGTGATTCTTCTGTGAGAAGAATGCAGAATCACCGAAATAGCAGTTTTCGTGCTACTTAATGGGAAAAAACACGTATTCTGGTGTTTTCAGCACTCCACAGAGCGTATGATATCCAGAACAGGCGATATATTCGTTTTCGTGGGGTTTCCAAATGAGATGTGCATTTTCTACGATAATCTTGGTGATTCTTCAGTGACAAGTATGCAGAATCACCGAAATCGCAGTTTTCGTGATTTTTAATGCGAAAAAACACGTATTCTGGTGTTTTCAACACTCCACAGTGCGTATGATATGCAGAACCGGCGATATCTTCGTTTTCGTGGGGTTTCCAACTGAGATATGCATTTTCTACGATAATCTTGGTGATTATTCCGTGAGAAGTATGCAGAATCACCGAAATCACTTGTTTTCGTGCTACGTAATGCCACCAAACACGTATTCTGGTGTTTTGAGCACTCCACAGTGCGTATGATTCGCAGAACAGGCGATATCTTCGTTTTCGAGGGGTTCCCAACTGAGATATATATTTTCTACGATAATCTTGGTGATTATTCCGTGAGAAGTATGCAGAATCACCGAAATCAGTTGTTTTCGTGCTACTTAATGCGATAAAACAAGTATTCTGGTATTTTCAGCACTCCACAGTGCGTATGATACGCAGAACAGGCGATTGCTTCGTTTTCGAGGGGTTTCCAACTGAGATATGTATCTTCTACGATAATCTTGGTGATTCTTCCGTGACAAGTGTGCAGAATCAGCGAAATCGCAGTTTTCGTGACATTTAATGCGAAAAAACACGTATTCTGGTGTTTTCAACACTCCACAGTGCGTATCATATGCAGAAACGGCGATATCTTCGTTTTCGTGGGGTTTCCAACTGAGATATGCATTTTCTACGATAATCTTGGTGATTCTTCTGTGAGAAGTATGCAGAATCACCGATATAACATGTTTTCGTCCTACTTAATGCGAAAAAACACGTATTCTGTTGTTTTCAGCACTCCACAGTGCGTAGGATACGCAGAACAGGCGATATCTTCGTTTTCGTGGGGTTTCCAACTGAGATGTGCATTTTCTACGATAATCTCGGTGATTCTTCTGTGAGAAGTATGCAGAATCACCGATAGAACATGTTTTCGTGCTACTTAATGCGAAAACCACGTATTCTGGTTTTTTCAGCACTCCACAGTGCGTATGATACGCAGAACAGGCGATATCATCGTTTTCGTGGGGTTTCCAACTGAGATATGCATTTTCTACGATAATCTAGGTGATTCTTCTGTGAGAAGAATGCAGAATCACCGAAATCGCAGTTTTCGTGCTACTTAATGCGAAAACCACGTATTCTGGTTTTTTCAGCACTCCACAGTGCGTAGGATACGCAGAACAGGCGATATCTTCGTTTTCGTGGGGTTTCCAAATGAGAAGTGCATTTTCTACGATAATCTTGGTGATTCTTCTCTGAGAAGTGTGGAGAATCAGCGAAATCGCAGTTGTCGTGCTATTTAATGCGAAAACCACGTATTCTGGTTTTTTCAGCACTCCACAGTGCGTATGATACGCAGAACAGGCGATATCATCGTTTTCGTGGGGTTTCCAACTGAGATATGCATTTTCTACAATAATCTAGGTGATTCTTCTGTGAGAAGAATGCAGAATCACCGAAATCGCAGTTTTCGTGCTACATAATGTGAAAAACACGTATTCTGGTGTTTTCAGCACTCCACAGAGCGTATGATATCCAGAACAGGCGATATATTCGTTTTCGTGGGGTTTCCAACTGAGATGTGCATTTTCTACGATAATCTTGGTGATTCTTCAGTGACAAGTATGCAGATTCACCGAAATCGCAGTTTTCGTGATTTTTAATGCGAAAAAACACGTATTCTGGTGTTTTCAACACTCCACAGTGCGTATGATATGCAGAACCGGCGATATCTTCGTTTTCGTGGGGTTTCCAACTGAGATATGCATTTTCTACGATAATCTTGGTGATTCTTCCGTGAGAAGTATGCAGAATCACCGAAATCACTTGTTTTCGTACTACGTAATGCCACCAAACACGTATTCTGGTGTTTTGAGCACTCCACAGTGCGTAGGATATGCAGAACCGGCGATATCTTCGTTTTCGTGGGGTTTCCAACTGAGATGTGCATTTTCTACGATAATCTCGGTGATTCTTCTGTGAGAAGTATGCAGAATCACCGATATAACATGTTTTCGTGCTACTTAATGCGAAAAGACACGAATTCTGGTGTTTTCAGCACTCCACAGTGCGTAGGATACGCAGAACAGGCGATATCTTCGTTTTCGTGGGGTTTGCAACTGAGATATGCATTTTCTACGATAATCTTGGTGATTCCTCCGTGAGAAGTATGCAGAATCACCGAAATCGCAGTTTTCGTGTTATTTAATGCGAAAAGACACGAATTCTGGTGTTTTCAGCACTGCACAGTGCGTATGATACGCAGAACAGGCGATATCTTCGTTTTCGAGGGGTTCCCAACTGAGATATGTATTTTCTACGATAATCTTGGTGATTATTCCGTGAGAAGTATGCAGAATCACCGATATAACATGTTTTCGTGCTACTTAATGCGAAAAAACACGAATTCTGGTGTTTTCAGCACTCCACAGTGCGTATGATATCCAGAACAGGCGATATCTTCGTTTTCGTGGGGTTTCCAAATGAGATGTGCATTTTCTACGATAATCTCGGTGATTCTTCTGTGAGAAGTATGCAGAATCACCGATATAACATGTTTTCGTGCTACTTAATGCGAAAAAACACGTATTCTGTTGTTTTCAGCACTCCACAGTGCGTAGGATACGCAGAACAGGCGATATCTTCGTTTTCGTGGGGTTTCCAACTGAGATGTGCATTTTCTACGATAATCTCGGTGATTCTTCTGTGAGAAGTATGCAGAATCACCGATATAACATGTTTTTGTGCTACTTAATGCGAAAACCACGTATTCTGGTTTTTTCAGCACTCCACAGTGCGTATGATACGCAGAACAGGCGATATCATCGTTTTCGTGGGGTTTCCAACTGAGATATGCATTTTCTACAATAATCTAGGTGATTCTTCTGTGAGAAGAATGCAGAATCACCGAAATCGCAGTTTTCGTGCTACATATTGTGAAAAAACACGTATTCTGGTGTTTTCAGCACTCCACAAGGCGTATGATATCCAGAACAGGCGATATATTCGTTTTCGTGGGGATTCCAAATGAGATGTGCATTTTCTACGATAATCTAGGTGATTCTTCTGTGAGAAGTATGCAGAATCACCGAAATCGCAGTTTTCGTGTTATTTAATGCGAAAAGACACGAATTCTGGTGTTTTCAGCACTGCACAGTGCGTATGATACGCAGAACAGGCGATATCTTCGTTTTCGTCGGGTTTCCAACTGAGATGTGCATTTTCTACGATAATCTCGGTGATTCTTCTGTGAGAAGTATGCAGAATCACCGATATAACATGTTTTCGTGCTACTTAATGCGAAAAAACACGTATTCTGTTGTTTTCAGCACTCCACAGTGCGTAGGATACGCAGAACAGGCGATATCTTCGTTTTCGTGGGGTTTCCAACTGAGATGTGCATTTTCTACGATAATCTCGGTGATTCTTCTGTGAGAAGTATGCAGAATCACCGATATAACATGTTTTCGTGCTACTTAATGCGAAAAAAACACGTATTCTGTTGTTTTCAGCACTCCACAGTGCGTAGGATATCCAGAACAGGCGATATATTCGTTTTCGTGGGGTTTCCAAATGAGATATGCATTTTCTACGATAATCTTGGTGATTCTTCCGTGAGAAGAATGCAGAATCACCGAAATCGCAGTTGTCGTGCTATTTAATGCGAAAACCACGTATTCTGGTTTTTTCAGCACTCCACAGTGCGTATGATACGCAGAACAGGCGATATCTTCGTTTTCGTGGGGTTTCCAACTGAGATATGCATTTTCTACCATAATCTTGGTGATTCTTCCGTGAGAAGTATGCAGAATCACCGAAATCGCAGTTTTCGTGTTATTTAATGCGAAAAGACACGAATTCTGGTGTTTTCAGCACTGCACAGTGCGTATGATACGCAGAACAGGCGATATCTTCGTTTTCGTGGGGTTTCCAACTGAGATATGCATTTTCTACGATAATCTAGGTGATTCTTCTGTGAGAAGAATGCAGAATCACCGAAATAGCAGTTTTCGTGCTACTTAATGGGAAAAAACACGTATTCTGGTGTTTTCAGCACTCCACAGAGCGTATGATTTCCAGAACAGGCGATATATTCGTTTTCGTGGGGTTTCCAAATGAGATGTGCATTTTCTACGATAATCTTGGTGATTCTTCAGTGACAAGTATGCAGAATCACCGAAATCGCAGTTTTCGTGATTTTTAATGCGAAAAAACACGTATTCTTGAGTTTTCAACACTCCACAGTGCGTATGATATGCAGAACCGGCGATATCTTCGTTTTCGTGGGGTTTCCAACTGAGATATGCATTTTCTACGATAATCTTGGTGATTCTTCCGTGAGAAGTATGCAGAATCACCGAAATCACTTGTTTTCGTGCTACGTAATGCCACCAAACACGTATTCTGGTGTGTTGAGCACTCCACAGTGCGTATGATTCGCAGAACAGGCGATATCTTCGTTTTCGAGGGGTTCCCAACTGAGATATGTATTTTCTACGATAATCTTGGTGATTATTCCGTGAGAAGTATGCAGAATCACCGATATAACATGTTTTCGTGCTACTTAATGCGAAAAAACACGTATTCTGTTGTTTTCAGCACTCCACAGTGCGTAGGATACGCAGAACAGGCGATATCTTCGTTTTCGTGGGGTTTCCAACTGAGATGTGCATTTTCTACGATAATCTCGGTGATTCTTCTGTGAGAAGTATGCAGAATCACCGATATAACATGTTTTCGTGCTACTTAATGCGAAAAAAACACGTATTCTGTTGTTTTCAGCACTCCACAGTGCGTAGGATATCCAGAACAGGCGATATATTCGTTTTCGTGGGGTTTCCAAATGAGATATGCATTTTCTACGATAATCTTGGTGATTCTTCCGTGAGAAGAATGCAGAATCACCGAAATCGCAGTTGTCGTGCTATTTAATGCGAAAACCACGTATTCTGGTTTTTTCAGCACTCCACAGTGCGTATGATACGCAGAACAGGCGATATCTTCGTTTTCGTGGGGTTTCCAAATGAGATATGCATTTTCTACCATAATCTTGGTGATTCTTCCGTGAGAAGTATGCAGAATCACCGAAATCGCAGTTTTCGTGTTATTTAATGCGAAAAGACACGAATTCTGGTGTTTTCAGCACTGCACAGTGCGTATGATACGCAGAACAGGCGATATCTTCGTTTTCGTGGGGTTTCCAAATGAGATGTGCATTTTCTACGATAATCTTGGTGATTCTTCAGTGACAAGTATGCAGAATCACCGAAATCGCAGTTTTCGTGATTTTTAATGCGAAAAAACACGTATTCTGGTGTTTTCAACACTCCACAGTGCGTATGATACGCAGAACAGGCGATAGCTTCGTTTTCGAGGGGTTTCCAACTGAGATATGTATCTTCTACGATAATCTTGGTGATTCTTCCGTGACAAGTGTGCAGAATCAGCGAAATCGCAGTTTTCGTGACATTTAATGCGAAAAAACACGTATTCTGGTGTTTTCAACACTCCACAGTACGTATCATATGCAGAAACGGCGATATCTTCGTTTTCGTGGGGTTTCCAACTGAGATATGCATTTTCTACGATAATCTTGGTGATTCTTCCGGAAGAATTATGCAGAATCACCGATATAACATGTTTTCGTGCTACTTAATGCGAAAAAACACGAATTCTGGTGTTTTCAGCACTCCACAGTGCGTATGATATCCAGAACAGGCGATATCTTCGTTTTCGTGGGGTTTCCAAATGAGATGTGCATTTTCTACGATAATCTCGGTGATTCTTCTGTGAGAAGTATGCAGAATCACCGATATAACATGTTTTCGTGCTACTTAATGCGAAAAAACACGTATTCTGTTGTTTTCAGCACTCCACAGTGCGTAGGATACGCAGAACAGGCGATATCTTCGTTTTCGTGGGGTTTCCAACTGAGATGTGCATTTTCTACGATAATCTCGGTGATTCTTCTGTGAGAAGTATGCAGAATCACCGATATAACATGTTTTTGTGCTACTTAATGCGAAAACCACGTATTCTGGTTTTTTCAGCACTCCACAGTGCGTATGATACGCAGAACAGGCGATATCATCGTTTTCGTGGGGTTTCCAACTGAGATATGCATTTTCTACAATAATCTAGGTGATTCTTCTGTGAGAAGAATGCAGAATCACCGAAATCGCAGTTTTCGTGCTACATATTGTGAAAAAACACGTATTCTGGTGTTTTCAGCACTCCACAAGGCGTATGATATCCAGAACGGGCGATATATTCGTTTTCGTGGGGATTCCAAATGAGATGTGCATTTTCTACGATAATCTAGGTGATTCTTCTGTGAGAAGTATGCAGAATCACCGAAATCGCAGTTTTCGCGTTATTTAATGCGAAAAGACACGAATTCTGGTGTTTTCAGCACTGCACAGTGCGTATGATACGCAGAACAGGCGATATCTTCGTTTTCGTCGGGTTTCCAACTGAGATGTGCATTTTCTACGATAATCTCGGTGATTCTTCTGTGAGAAGTATGCAGAATCACCGATATAACATGTTTTCGTGCTACTTAATGCGAAAAAACACGTATTCTGTTGTTTTCAGCACTCCACAGTGCGTAGGATACGCAGAACAGGCGATATCTTCGTTTTCGTGGGGTTTCCAACTGAGATGTGCATTTTCTACGATAATCTCGGTGATTCTTCTGTGAGAAGTATGCAGAATCACCGATATAACATGTTTTCGTGCTACTTAATGCGAAAAAAACACGTATTCTGTTGTTTTCAGCACTCCACAGTGCGTAGGATATCCAGAACAGGCGATATATTCGTTTTCGTGGGGTTTCCAAATGAGATATGCATTTTCAACGATAATCTTGGTGATTCTTCCGTGAGAAGAATGCAGAATCACCGAAATCGCAGTTGTCGTGCTATTTAATGCGAAAACCACGTATTCTGGTTTTTTCAGCACTCCACAGTGCGTATGATACGCAGAACAGGCGATATCTTCGTTTTCGTGGGGTTTCCAACTGAGATATGCATTTTCTACCATAATCTTGGTGATTCTTCCGTGAGAAGAATGCAGAATCACCGAAATCGCAGTTTTCGTGCTACTTAATGCGAAAAAAAACGTAGTCTGGTGTTTTCAACACTCCACTGTGCGTATGATATGCAGAACAGGCGATATATTCGTTTTCGTGGGGTTTCCAAATGAGATGTGCATTTTCTACGATAATCTTGGTGATTCTTCTGTGAGAAGAATAGAGAATCACCGAAATCGCAGTTTTCGTGCTACTTAATGGGAAAAAACACGTATTCTGGTGTTTTCAGCTCTCCACAGGGCGTATGATATCCAGAACAGGCGATATATTCGTTTTCGTGGGGTTTCCAACTGAGATATGCATTTTCTACGATAATCTAGGTGATTCTTTTGTGAGAAGAATGCAGAATCACCGAAATCGCAGTTTTCGTGCTACTTAATGGGAACAAACACGTATTCTGGTGTTTTCAGCACTCCACAGAGCGTATGATATCCAGAACAGGCGATATATCCGTTTTCGTGGGGTTTCCAAATGAGATGTGCATTTTCTACGATAATCTTGGTGATTCTTCCGTGACAAGTATGCAGAATCACCGAAAGCGCAGTTTTCGTGATATTTAATGCGAAAAAACACGTAGTCTGGTGTTTCCAACACTCCACAGTGCGTATGATATGCAGAACCGGCGATATTTTCGTTTTCGTGGGATTTCCAAATAAGATATGCATTTTCTACGATAATTTTGGTGATTCTTCCGTGAGAAGGATGCAGAATCACCGAAATCACTTGTTTTCGTGCTACTCAATGCCACCAAACACGTATTCTGGGGTTTTCAGCACTCCACAGTGCGTATGATTCGCAGAACAGGCGATATCTTCGTTTTCGAGGGGTTTCCAACTGAGATATGCATTTTCTACGATAATCTTGGTGATTCTTCTGTGAGAAGAATGCAGAATCACCGAAATCGCAGTTTTCGTGCTACTTAATGCGAAAACCACGTATTCTGGTTTTTTCAGCACTCCACAGTGCGTATGATACGCAGAACAGGCGATATATTCGTTTTCGTGGGGTTTCCAAATGAGATGTGCATTTTCTACGATAATCTTGGTGATTCTTCTGTGAGAAGAATAGAGAATCACCGAAATCGCAGTTTTCGTGCTACTTAATGGGAAAAAACACGTATTCTGGTGTTTTCAGCTCTCCACAGAGCGTATGATATCCAGAACAGGCGATATATTCGTTTTCGTGGGGTTTCCAAATGAGATATGCATTTTCTACGATAATCTTGGTGATTCTTCCGTGAGAAGAATGCAGAATCACCGAAATCGCAGTTTTCGTGCTACTTAATGCGAAAACCACGTATTCTGGTTTTTTCAGCACTCCACAGTGCGTATGATACGCAGAACAGGCGATATCTTCGTTTTCGTGGGGTTTCCAACTGAGATATGCATTTTCTACGATAATCTAGGTGATTCTTCTGTGAGAAGAATGCAGAATCACCGAAATCGCAGTTTTCGTGCTACTTAATGGGAAAAAACACGTATTCTGGTGTTTTCAGCACTCCACAGAGCGTATGATATCCAGAACAGGCGATATATTCGTTTTCGTGGGGTTTCCAAATGAGAAGTGCATTTTCTACGATAATATTGGTGATTCTTCCGTGACAAGTATGCAGAATCACCGAAATCGCAGTTTTCGTGATATTTAATGCGAAAAAACACGTAGTCTGGTGTTTTCAACACTCCACAGTGCGTATGATATGCAGAACCGGCGATATCTTCGTTTTCGTGGGATTTCCAAATAAGATATGCATTTTCTACGATAATCTTGGTGATTCTTCCGTGAGAAGTATGCAGAATCACCGAAATCACTTGTTTTCGTGCTACTTAATGCCACCAAACACGTATTCTGGTGTTTTCAGCACTCCACAGTGCGTATGATTCGCAGAACAGGCGATATCTTCGTTTTCGAGGGGTTTCCAACTGAGATATGCATTTTCTACGATAATCTTGGTGATTCTTCTGTGAGAAGAATGCAGAATCACCGAAATCGCAGTTTTCGTGCTACTTAATTGGAAAAAACACGTATTCTGGTGTTTTCAGCACTCCACAGAGCGTATGATATCCAGAACTGGCGATATATTCGTTTTCGTGGGGTTTCCAACTGAGATATGCATTTTCTACGATAATCTTGGTGATTCTTCCGTGAGAAGAATGCAGAATCACCGAAATCGCAGTTTTCGTGCTACTTAATGCGAAAACCACGTATTCTGGTTTTTTCAGCACTCCACAGTGCGTATGATATGCAGAACAGGCGATATCTTCGTTTTCGTGGGGTTTCCAACTGAGATATGCATTTTCTACAATAATCTAGGTGATTCTTCTGTGAGAAGAATGCAGAATCACCGAAATCGCAGTTTTCGTGCTACTTAATGGGAAAAAACACGTATTCTGGTGTTTTCAGCACTCCACAGAGCGTATGATATTCCGAACTGGCGATATATTCGTTTTCGTGGGGTTTCCAATTGAGATATGCATTTTCTACGATAATCTTGGTGATTCTTCCGTGAGAAGAATGCCGAATCACCGAAATCGCAGTTTTCGTGCTACTTAATGCGAAAAAAAACGTAGTCTGGTGTTTTCAACACTCCACAGTGCGTATGATATGCAGAACCGGCGATATCTTCGTTTTCCTGGGATTTCCAAATAAGATATGCATTTTCTACGATAATCTTGGTGATTCTTCTGTGAGAAGAAGGCAGAATCACCGAAATCGCAGTTTTCGTGCAACTTAATGGGAAAAAACACGTATTCTGGTGTTTTCAGTACTCCACAGAGCGTATGATATCCAGATCAGGCGATATATTCGTTTTCGTGGGGTTTCCAAACGAGATGTGCATTTTCTACGATAATCTTGGTGATTCTTCTGTGAGAAGAATAGAGAATCACCGAAATCGCAGTTTTCGTGCTACTTAATGGGAAAAAACACGTATTCTGGTGTTTTCAGCACTCCACAGAGCGTATGATATCCAGAACAGGCGATATATTCGTTTTCGTGGGGTTTCCAACTGAGATATGCATTTTCTACGATAATCTTGGTGATTCTTCCGTGAGAAGAATGCAGAATCCCCGAAATCGCAGTTTTCGTGCTACTTAATGCGAAAAAAAACGAATTCTGGTGTTTTCAGCACTCCACAGTGCGTATGATATGCAGAACCGGCGATATTTTCGTTTTCGTGGGATTTCCAAATAAGATATGCATTTTCTACGATAATCTTGGTGATTCTTCCGTGAGAAGTATGCAGAATCACCGAAATCACTTGTTTTCGTGCTACTCAATGCCACCAAACACGTATTCTGGTGTTTTCAGCACTCCACAGTGCGTATGATTCGCAGAACAGGCGATATCTTCGTTTTCGAGGGGTTTCCAACTGAGATATGCATTTTCTACGATAATCTTGGTGATTCTTCTGTGAGAAGAATGCAGAATCACCGAAATCGCAGTTTTCGTGCTACTTAATGGGAAAAAACACGTATTCTGGTGTTTTCAGCACTCCACAGAGCGTATGATATCCAGAACAGGCGATATATTCGTTTTCGTGGGGTTTCCAAACGAGATGTGCATTTTCTACGATAATCTTGGTGATTCTTCTGTGAGAAGAATAGAGAATCACCGAAATCGCAGTTTTCGTGCTACTTAATGGGAAAAAACACGTATTCTGGTGTTTTCAGCACTCCACAGAGCGTATGATATCCAGAACAGGCGATATATTCGTTTTCGTGGGGTTTTCAACTGAGATATGCATTTTCTACGATAATCTTGGTGATTCTTCCGTGAGAAGAATGCAGAATCACCGAAATCGCAGTTTTCGTGCTACTTAATGCGAAAAAAAACGAATTCTGGTGTTTTCAGCTCTCCACAGTGCGTATGATATCCAGAACAGGCGATATCTTCGTTTTCGTGGGGTTTCCAACTGAGATGTGCATTTTCTACGATAATCTTGGTGATTCTTCAGTGACAAGTATGCAGATTCACCGAAATCGCAGTTTTCGTGATTTTTAATGCGAAAAAACACGTATTCTGTTGTTTTCAGCACTCCACAGTGCGTAGGATACGCAGAACAGGCGATATCTTCGATTTCGTGGGGTTTCCAAATGAGAAGTGCATTTTCTACGATAATCTTGGTGATTCTTCTCTGAGAAGTGTGGAGAATCACCGAAATCGCAGTTGTCGTGCTATTTAATGCGAAAACCACGTATTCTGGTTTTTTCAGCACTCCACAGTGCGTATGATACGCAGAACAGGCGATATCATCGTTTTCGTGGGTTTTCCAACTGAGATATTCATTTTCTACGATAATCTAGGTGATTCTTCTGTGAGAAGAATGCAGAATCACCGAAATCGCAGTTTTCGTGCTACATAATGTGAAAAACACGTATTCTGGTGTTTTCAGCACTCCACAGAGCGTATGATATCCAGAACAGGCGATATATTCGTTTTCGTGGGGTTTCCAACTGAGATGTGCATTTTCTACGATAATCTTGGTGATTCTTCAGTGACAAGTATGCAGATTCACCGAAATCGCAGTTTTCGTGATTTTTAATGCGAAAAAACACGTATTCTGGTGTTTTCAACACTCCACAGTGCGTATGATATGCAGAACCGGCGATATCTTCGTTTTCGTGGGGTTTCCAACTGAGATGTGCATTTTCTACGATAATCTCGGTGATTCTTCTGTGAGAAGTATGCAGAATCACCGATATAACATGTTTGCGTGCTACTTAATGCGAAAAGACACGAATTCTGGTGTTTTCAGCACTCCACAGTGCGTAGGATACGCAGAACAGGCGATATCTTCGTTTTCGTGGGGTTTGCAACTGAGATATGCATTTTCTACGATAATCTTGGTGATTCTTCCGTGAGAAGTATGCAGAATCACCGAAATCGCAGTTTTCGTGTTATTTAATGCGAAAAGACACGAATTCTGGTGTTTTCGGCACTGCACAGTGCGTATGATACGCAGAACAGGCGATATCTTCGTTTTCGTGGGGTTTCCAACTGAGATATGCATTTTCTACGATAATCTAGGTGATTCTTCTGTGAGAAGAATATAGAATCACCGAAATAGCAGTTTTCGTGCTACTTAATGGGAAAAAACACGTATTCTGGTGTTTTCAGCACTCCACAGAGCGTATGATATGCAGAACCGGCGATATCTTCGTTTTCCTGGGATTTCCAAATAAGATATGCATTTTCTACGATAATCTTGGTGATTCTTCTGTGAGAAGAAGGCAGAATCACCGAAATCGCAGTTTTCGTGCTACTTAATGGGAAAAAACACGTATTCTGGTGTTTTCAGTACTCCACAGAGCGTATGATATCCAGATCAGGCGATATATTCGTTTTCGTGGGGTTTCCAAACGAGATGTGCATTTTCTACGATAATCTTGGTGATTCTTCTGTGAGAAGAATAGAGAATCACCGAAATCGCAGTTTTCGTGCTACTTAATGGGAAAAAACACGTATTCTGGTGTTTTCAGCACTCCACAGAGCGTATGATATCCAGAACAGGCGATATATTCGTTTTCGTGGGGTTTCCAACTGAGATATGCATTTTCTACGATAATCTTGGTGATTCTTCCGTGAGAAGAATGCAGAATCCCCGAAATCGCAGTTTTCGTGCTACTTAATGCGAAAAAAAACGAATTCTGGTGTTTTCAGCACTCCACAGTGCGTATGATATGCAGAACCGGCGATATTTTCGTTTTCGTGGGATTTCCAAATAAGATATGCATTTTCTACGATAATCTTGGTGATTCTTCCGTGAGAAGTATGCAGAATCACCGAAATCACTTGTTTTCGTGCTACTCAATGCCACCAAACACGTATTCTGGTGTTTTCAGCACTCCACAGTGCGTATGATTCGCAGAACAGGCGATATCTTCGTTTTCGAGGGGTTTCCAACTGAGATATGCATTTTCTACGATAATCTTGGTGATTCTTCTGTGAGAAGAATGCAGAATCACCGAAATCGCAGTTTTCGTGCTACTTAATGGGAAAAAACACGTATTCTGGTGTTTTCAGCACTCCACAGAGCGTATGATATCCAGAACAGGCGATATATTCGTTTTCGTGGGGTTTCCAAACGAGATGTGCATTTTCTACGATAATCTTGGTGATTCTTCTGTGAGAAGAATAGAGAATCACCGAAATCGCAGTTTTCGTGCTACTTAATGGGAAAAAACACGTATTCTGGTGTTTTCAGCACTCCACAGAGCGTATGATATCCAGAACAGGCGATATATTCGTTTTCGTGGGGTTTCCAACTGAGATATGCATTTTCTACGATAATCTTGGTGATTCTTCCGTGAGAAGAATGCAGAATCCCCGAAATCGCAGTTTTCGTGCTACTTAATGCGAAAAAAAACGAATTCTGGTGTTTTCAGCACTCCACAGTGCGTATGATATGCAGAACCGGCGATATTTTCGTTTTCGTGGGATTTCCAAATAAGATATGCATTTTCTACGATAATCTTGGTGATTCTTCCGTGAGAAGTATGCAGAATCACCGAAATCACTTGTTTTCGTGCTACTCAATGCCACCAAACACGTATTCTGGTGTTTTCAGCACTCCACAGTGCGTGTGATTCGCAGAACAGGCGATATCTTCGTTTTCGAGGGGTTTCCAACTGAGATATGCATTTTCTACGATAATCTTGGTGATTCTTCTGTGAGAAGAATGCAGAATCACCGAAATCGCAGTTTTCGTGCTACTTAATGGGAAAAAACACGTATTCTGGTGTTTTCAGCACTCCACAGAGCGTATGATATCCAGAACAGGCGATATATTCGTTTTCGTGGGGTTTCCAAACGAGATGTGCATTTTCTACGATAATCTTGGTGATTCTTCTGTGAGAAGAATAGAGAATCACCGAAATCGCAGTTTTCGTGCTACTTAATGGGAAAAAACACGTATTCTGGTGTTTTCAGCACTCCACAGAGCGTATGATATCCAGAACAGGCGATATATTCGTTTTCGTGGGGTTTTCAACTGAGATATGCATTTTCTACGATAATCTTGGTGATTCTTCCGTGAGAAGAATGCAGAATCACCGAAATCGCAGTTTTCGTGCTACTTAATGCGAAAAAAAACGAATTCTGGTGTTTTCAGCTCTCCACAGTGCGTATGATATCCAGAACAGGCGATATCTTCGTTTTCGTGGGGTTTCCAACTGAGATGTGCATTTTCTACGATAATCTTGGTGATTCTTCAGTGACAAGTATGCAGATTCACCGAAATCGCAGTTTTCGTGATTTTTAATGCGAAAAAACACGTATTCTGTTGTTTTCAGCACTCCACAGTGCGTAGGATACGCAGAACAGGCGATATCTTCGATTTCGTGGGGTTTCCAAATGAGAAGTGCATTTTCTACGATAATCTTGGTGATTCTTCTCTGAGAAGTGTGGAGAATCACCGAAATCGCAGTTGTCGTGCTATTTAATGCGAAAACCACGTATTCTGGTTTTTTCAGCACTCCACAGTGCGTATGATACGCAGAACAGGCGATATCATCGTTTTCGTGGGTTTTCCAACTGAGATATTCATTTTCTACGATAATCTAGGTGATTCTTCTGTGAGAAGAATGCAGAATCACCGAAATCGCAGTTTTCGTGCTACATAATGTGAAAAACACGTATTCTGGTGTTTTCAGCACTCCACAGAGCGTATGATATCCAGAACAGGCGATATATTCGTTTTCGTGGGGTTTCCAACTGAGATGTGCATTTTCTACGATAATCTTGGTGATTCTTCAGTGACAAGTATGCAGATTCACCGAAATCGCAGTTTTCGTGATTTTTAATGCGAAAAAACACGTATTCTGGTGTTTTCAACACTCCACAGTGCGTATGATATGCAGAACCGGCGATATCTTCGTTTTCGTGGGGTTTCCAACTGAGATGTGCATTTTCTACGATAATCTCGGTGATTCTTCTGTGAGAAGTATGCAGAATCACCGATATAACATGTTTGCGTGCTACTTAATGCGAAAAGACACGAATTCTGGTGTTTTCAGCACTCCACAGTGCGTAGGATACGCAGAACAGGCGATATCTTCGTTTTCGTGGGGTTTGCAACTGAGATATGCATTTTCTACGATAATCTTGGTGATTCTTCCGTGAGAAGTATGCAGAATCACCGAAATCGCAGTTTTCGTGTTATTTAATGCGAAAAGACACGAATTCTGGTGTTTTCGGCACTGCACAGTGCGTATGATACGCAGAACAGGCGATATCTTCGTTTTCGTGGGGTTTCCAACTGAGATATGCATTTTCTACGATAATCTAGGTGATTCTTCTGTGAGAAGAATATAGAATCACCGAAATAGCAGTTTTCGTGCTACTTAATGGGAAAAAACACGTATTCTGGTGTTTTCAGCACTCCACAGAGCGTATGATATGCAGAACCGGCGATATCTTCGTTTTCCTGGGATTTCCAAATAAGATATGCATTTTCTACGATAATCTTGGTGATTCTTCTGTGAGAAGAAGGCAGAATCACCGAAATCGCAGTTTTCGTGCTACTTAATGGGAAAAAACACGTATTCTGGTGTTTTCAGTACTCCACAGAGCGTATGATATCCAGATCAGGCGATATATTCGTTTTCGTGGGGTTTCCAAACGAGATGTGCATTTTCTACGATAATCTTGGTGATTCTTCTGTGAGAAGAATAGAGAATCACCGAAATCGCAGTTTTCGTGCTACTTAATGGGAAAAAACACGTATTCTGGTGTTTTCAGCACTCCACAGAGCGTATGATATCCAGAACAGGCGATATATTCGTTTTCGTGGGGTTTCCAACTGAGATATGCATTTTCTACGATAATCTTGGTGATTCTTCCGTGAGAAGAATGCAGAATCCCCGAAATCGCAGTTTTCGTGCTACTTAATGCGAAAAAAAACGAATTCTGGTGTTTTCAGCACTCCACAGTGCGTATGATATGCAGAACCGGCGATATTTTCGTTTTCGTGGGATTTCCAAATAAGATATGCATTTTCTACGATAATCTTGGTGATTCTTCCGTGAGAAGTATGCAGAATCACCGAAATCACTTGTTTTCGTGCTACTCAATGCCACCAAACACGTATTCTGGTGTTTTCAGCACTCCACAGTGCGTATGATTCGCAGAACAGGCGATATCTTCGTTTTCGAGGGGTTTCCAACTGAGATATGCATTTTCTACGATAATCTTGGTGATTCTTCTGTGAGAAGAATGCAGAATCACCGAAATCGCAGTTTTCGTGCTACTTAATGGGAAAAAACACGTATTCTGGTGTTTTCAGCACTCCACAGAGCGTATGATATCCAGAACAGGCGATATATTCGTTTTCGTGGGGTTTCCAAACGAGATGTGCATTTTCTACGATAATCTTGGTGATTCTTCTGTGAGAAGAATAGAGAATCACCGAAATCGCAGTTTTCGTGCTACTTAATGGGAAAAAACACGTATTCTGGTGTTTTCAGCACTCCACAGAGCGTATGATATCCAGAACAGGCGATATATTCGTTTTCGTGGGGTTTCCAACTGAGATATGCATTTTCTACGATAATCTTGGTGATTCTTCCGTGAGAAGAATGCAGAATCCCCGAAATCGCAGTTTTCGTGCTACTTAATGCGAAAAAAAACGAATTCTGGTGTTTTCAGCACTCCACAGTGCGTATGATATGCAGAACCGGCGATATTTTCGTTTTCGTGGGATTTCCAAATAAGATATGCATTTTCTACGATAATCTTGGTGATTCTTCCGTGAGAAGTATGCAGAATCACCGAAATCACTTGTTTTCGTGCTACTCAATGCCACCAAACACGTATTCTGGTGTTTTCAGCACTCCACAGTGCGTGTGATTCGCAGAACAGGCGATATCTTCGTTTTCGAGGGGTTTCCAACTGAGATATGCATTTTCTACGATAATCTTGGTGATTCTTCTGTGAGAAGAATGCAGAATCACCGAAATCGCAGTTTTCGTGCTACTTAATGGGAAAAAACACGTATTCTGGTGTTTTCAGCACTCCACAGAGCGTATGATATCCAGAACAGGCGATATATTCGTTTTCGTGGGGTTTTCAACTGAGATATGCATTTTCTACGATAATCTTGGTGATTCTTCCGTGAGAAGAATGCAGAATCACCGAAATCGCAGTTTTCGTGCTACTTAATGCGAAAAAAAACGAATTCTGGTGTTTTCAGCTCTCCACAGTGCGTATGATATCCAGAACAGGCGATATCTTCGTTTTCGTGGGGTTTCCAACTGAGATGTGCATTTTCTACGATAATCTTGGTGATTCTTCAGTGACAAGTATGCAGATTCACCGAAATCGCAGTTTTCGAGATTTTTAATGCGAAAAAACACGTATTCTATTGTTTTCAGCACTCCACAGTGCGTAGGATACGCAGAACAGGCGATATCTTCGATTTCGTGGGGTTTCCAAATGAGAAGTGCATTTTCTACGATAATCTTGGTGATTCTTCTCTGAGAAGTGTGGAGAATCACCGAAATCGCAGTTGTCGTGCTATTTAATGCGAAAACCACGTATTCTGGTTTTTTCAGCACTCCACAGTGCGTATGATACGCAGAACAGGCGATATCATCGTTTTCGTGGGTTTTCCAACTGAGATATTCATTTTCTACGATAATCTAGGTGATTCTTCTGTGAGAAGAATGCAGAATCACCGAAATCGCAGTTTTCGTGCTACATAATGTGAAAAACACGTATTCTGGTGTTTTCAGCACTCCACAGAGCGTATGATATCCAGAACAGGCGATATATTCGTTTTCGTGGGGTTTCCAACTGAGATGTGCATTTTCTACGATAATCTTGGTGATTCTTCAGTGACAAGTATGCAGATTCACCGAAATCGCAGTTTTCGTGATTTTTAATGCGAAAAAACACGTATTCTGGTGTTTTCAACACTCCACAGTGCGTATGATATGCAGAACCGGCGATATCTTCGTTTTCGTGGGGTTTCCAACTGAGATGTGCATTTTCTACGATAATCTCGGTGATTCTTCTGTGAGAAGTATGCAGAATCACCGATATAACATGTTTGCGTGCTACTTAATGCGAAAAGACACGAATTCTGGTGTTTTCAGTACTCCACAGTGCGTAGGATACGCAGAACAGGCGATATCTTCGTTTTCGTGGGGTTTGCAACTGAGATATGCATTTTCTACGATAATCTTGGTGATTCTTCCGTGAGAAGTATGCAGAATCACCGAAATCGCAGTTTTCGTGTTATTTAATGCGAAAAGACACGAATTCTGGTGTTTTCGGCACTGCACAGTGCGTATGATACGCAGAACAGGCGATATCTTCGTTTTCGTGGGGTTTCCAACTGAGATATGCATTTTCTACGATAATCTAGGTGATTCTTCTGTGAGAAGAATATAGAATCACCGAAATAGCAGTTTTCGTGCTACTTAATGGGAAAAAACACGTATTCTGGTGTTTTCAGCACTCCACAGAGCGTATGATTTCCAGAACAGGCGATATATTCGTTTTCGTGGGGTTTCCAAATGAGATGTGCATTTTCTACGATAATCTTGGTGATTCTTCCGTGACAAGTGTGCAGAATCAGCGAAATCGCAGTTTTCGTGACATTTAATGCGAAAAAACACGTATTCTTGTGTTTTCAACACTCCACAGTACGTATCATATGCAGAAACGGCGATATCTTCGTTTTCGTGGGGTTTCCAACTGAGATATGCATTTTCTACGATAATCTTGGTGATTCTTCCGTGAGAATTATGCAGAATCACCGATATAACATGTTTTCGTGCTACTTAATGCGAAAAAACACGAATTCTGGTGTTTTCAGCACTCCACAGTGCGTATGATATCCAGAACAGGCGATATCTTCGTTTTCGTGGGGTTTCCAAATGACATGTGCATTTTCTACGATAATCTCGGTGATTCTTCTGTGAGAAGTATGCAGAATCACCGATATAACATGTTTTCGTGCTACTTAATCCGAAAAAACACGTATTCTGTTGTTTTCAGCACTCCACAGTGCGTAGGATACGCAGAACAGGCGATATCTTCGTTTTCGTGGGGTTTCCAACTGAGATGTGCATTTTCTACGATAATCTCGGTGATTCTTCTGTGAGAAGTATGCAGAATCACCGATATAACATGTTTGCGTGCTACTTAATGCGAAAAGACACGAATTCTGGTGTTTTCAGCACTGCACATTGCGTATGATACGCAGAACAGGCGATATCTTCGTTTTCGTGGGGTTTCCAACTGAGATATGCATTTTCTACGATAATCTAGGTGATTCTTCTGTGAGAAGAATGCAGAATCACCGAAATAGCAGTTTTCGTGCTACTTAATGGGAAAAAACACGTATTCTGGTGTTTTCAGCACTCCACAGAGCGTATGATTTCCAGAACAGGCGATATATTCGTTTTCGTGGGGTTTCCAAATGAGATGTGCATTTTCTACGATAATCTTGGTGATTCTTCCGTGGCAAGTGTGCAGAATCAGCGAAATCGCAGTTTTCGTGACATTTAATGCGAAAAAACACGTATTCTGGTGTTTTCAACACTCCACAGTACGTATCATATGCAGAAACGGCGATATCTTCGTTTTCGTGGGGTTTCCAACTGAGATATGCATTTTCTACGATAATCTTGGTGATTCTTCCGTGAGAATTATGCAGAATCACCGATATAACATGTTTTCGTGCTACTTAATGCGAAAAAACACGAATTCTGGTGTTTTCAGCACTCCACAGTGCGTATGATATCCAGAACAGGCGATATCTTCGTTTTCGTGGGGTTTCCAACTGAGATGTGCATTTTCTACGATAATCTAGGTGATTCTTCTGTGAGCAGAATGCAGAATCACCGAAATCGCAGTTTTCGTGCTACTTAATGGGAAAAAACACGTATTCTGGTGTTTTCAGCACTCCACAGTGCGTAGGATATCCAGAACAGGCGATATATTCGTTTTCGTGGGGTTTCCAAATGAGATGTGCATTTTCTACGATAATCTTGGTGATTCTTCTGTGAGAAGAATAGAGAATCACCGAAATCGCAGTTTTCGTGCTACTTAATGGGAAAAAACACGTATTCTGGTGTTTTCAGCTCTCCACAGAGCGTATGATATCCAGAACAGGCGATATATTCGTTTTCGTGGGGTTTCCAAACGAGATGTGCATTTTCTACGATAATCTTGGTGATTCTTCTGTGAGAAGAATAGAGAATCACCGAAATCGCAGTTTTCGTGCTACTTAATGGGAAAAAACACGTATTCTGGTGTTTTCAGCACTCCACAGAGCGTATGATATCCAGAACAGGCGATATATTCGTTTTCGTGGGGTTTCCAATTGAGATATGCATTTTCTACGATAATCTTGGTGATTCTTCCGTGAGAAGAATGCCGAATCACCGAAATCGCAGTTTTCGTGCTACTTAATGCGAAAAAAAACGTAGTCTGGTGTTTTCAACACTCCACAGTGCGTATGATATGCAGAACCGGCGATATCTTCGTTTTCCTGGGATTTCCAAATAAGATATGCATTTTCTACGATAATCTTGGTGATTCTTCTGTGAGAAGAAGGCAGAATCACCGAAATCGCAGTTTTCGTGCTACTTAATGGGAAAAAACACGTATTCTGGTGTTTTCAGTACTCCACAGAGCGTATGATATCCAGAACAGGCGATATATTCGTTTTCTTGGGGTTTCCAAACGAGATGTGCATTTTCTACGATAATCTTGGTGATTCTTCTGTGAGAAGAATAGAGAATCACCGAAATCGCAGTTTTCGTGCTACTTAATGGGAAAAAACACGTATTCTGGTGTTTTCAGCACTCCACAGAGCGTATGATATCCAGAACAGGCGATATATTCGTTTTCGTGGGGTTTCCAACTGAGATATGCATTTTCTACGATAATCTTGGTGATTCTTCCGTGAGAAGAATGCAGAATCCCCGAAATCGCAGTTTTCGTGCTACTTAATGCGAAAAAAAACGAATTCTGGTGTTTTCAGCACTCCACAGTGCGTATGATATGCAGAACCGGCGATATTTTCGTTTTCGTGTGATTTCCAAATAAGATATGCATTTTCTACGATAATCTTGGTGATTCTTCCGTGAGAAGTATGCAGAATCACCGAAATCACTTGTTTTCGTGCTACTCAATGCCACCAAACACGTATTCTGGTGTTTTCAGCACTCCACAGTGCGTATGATTCGCAGAACAGGCGATATCTTCGTTTTCGAGGGGTTTCCAACTGAGATATGCATTTTCTACGATAATCTTGGTGATTCTTCTGTGAGAAGAATGCAGAATCACCGAAATCGCAGTTTTCGTGCTACTTAATGGGAAAAAACACGTATTCTGGTGTTTTCAGCACTCCACAGAGCGTATGATATCCAGAACAGGCGATATATTCGTTTTCGTGGGGTTTCCAAACGAGATGTGCATTTTCTACGATAATCTTGGTGATTCTTCTGTGAGAAGAATAGAGAATCACCGAAATCGCAGTTTTCGTGCTACTTAATGGGAAAAAACACGTATTCTGGTGTTTTCAGCACTCCACAGAGCGTATGATATCCAGAACAGGCGATATATTCGTTTTCGTGGGGTTTCCAACTGAGATATGCATTTTCTACGATAATCTTGGTGATTCTTCCGTGAGAAGAATGCAGAATCCCCGAAATCGCAGTTTTCGTGCTACTTAATGCGAAAAAAAACGAATTCTGGTGTTTTCAGCACTCCACAGTGCGTATGATATGCAGAACAGGCGATATCTTCGTTTTCGTGGGGTTTCCAACTGAGATGTGCATTTTCTACGATAATCTTGGTGATTCTTCAGTGACAAGTATGCAGATTCACCGAAATCGCAGTTTTCGTGATTTTTAATGCGAAAAAACACGTATTCTGTTGTTTTCAGCACTCCACAGTGCGTAGGATACGCAGAACAGGCGATATCTTCGATTTCGTGGGGTTTCCAAATGAGAAGTGCATTTTCTACGATAATCTTGGTGATTCTTCTCTGAGAAGTGTGGAGAATCACCGAAATCGCAGTTGTCGTGCTATTTAATGCGAAAAACTCGTATTCTGGTTTTTTCAGCACTCCACAGTGCGTATGATACGCAGAACAGGCGATATCATCGTTTTCGTGGGTTTTCCAACTGAGATATTCATTTTCTACGATAATCTAGGTGATTCTTCTGTGAGAAGAATGCAGAATCACCGAAATCGCAGTTTTCGTGCTACATAATGTGAAAAACACGTATTCTGGTGTTTTCAGCACTCCACAGAGCGTATGATATCCAGAACAGGCGATATATTCGTTTTCGTGGGGTTTCCAACTGAGATGTGCATTTTCACGATAATCTTGGTGATTCTTCAGTGACAAGTATGCAGATTCACCGAAATCGCAGTTTTCGTGATTTTTAATGCGAAAAAACACGTATTCTGGTGTTTTCAACACTCCACAGTGCGTATGATATGCAGAACCGGCGATATCTTCGTTTTCGTGGGGTTTCCAACTGAGATATGCATTTTCTACGATAATCTTGGTGATTCTTCCGTGAGAAGTATGCAGAATCACCGAAATCACTTGTTTTCGTACTACGTAATGCCACCAAACACGTATTCTGGTGTTTTGAGCACTCCACAGTGCGTAGGATATGCAGAACCGGCGATATCTTCGTTTTCGTGGGGTTTCCAACTGAGATGTGCATTTTCTACGATAATCTCGGTGATTCTTCTGTGAGAAGTATGCAGAATCACCGATATAACATGTTTGCGTGCTACTTAATGCGAAGAGACACGAATTCTGGTGTTTTCAGCACTCCACAGTGCGTAGGATACGCAGAACAGGCGATATCTTCGTTTTCGTGGGGTTTGCAACTGAGATATGCATTTTCTACGATAATCTTGGTGATTCTTCCGTGAGAAGTATGCAGAATCACCGAAATCGCAGTTTTCGTGTTATTTAATGCGAAAAGACACGAATTCTGGTGTTTTCAGCACTGCACAGTGCGTATGATACGCAGAACAGGCGATATCTTCGTTTTCGTGGGGTTTCCAACTGAGATATGCATTTTCTACGATAATCTAGGTGATTCTTCTGTGAGAAGAATATAGAATCACCGAAATAGCAGTTTTCGTGCTACTTAATGGGAAAAAACACGTATTCTGGTGTTTTCAGCACTCCACAGAGCGTATGATTTCCAGAACAGGCGATATATTCGTTTTCGTGGGGTTTCCAAATGAGATGTGCATTTTCTACGATAATCTTGGTCATTCTTCCGTGACAAGTGTGCAGAATCAGCGAAATCGCAGTTTTCGTGACATTTAATACGAAAAAACACGTATTCTGGTGTTTTCAACACTCCACAGTACGTATCATATGCAGAAACGGCGATATCTTCGTTTTCGTGGGGTTTCCAACTGAGATATGCATTTTCTACGATAATCTTGGTGATTCTTCCGTGAGAATTATGCAGAATCACCGATATAACATGTTTTCGTGCTACTTAATGCGAAAAAACACGAATTCTGGTGTTTTCAGCACTCCACAGTGCGTAGGATACGCAGAACAGGCGATATCTTCGTTTTCGTGGGGTTTGCAACTGAGATATGCATTTTCTACGATAATCTTGGTGATTCTTCCGTGAGAAGTATGCAGAATCACCGAAATCGCAGTTTTCGTGTTATTTAATGCGAAAAGACACGAATTCTGGTGTTTTCAGCACTGCACAGTGCGTATGATACGCAGAACAGGCGATATCTTCGTTTTCGTGGGGTTTCCAACTGAGATGTGCATTTTCTACGATAATCTCGGTGATTCTTCTGTGAGAAGTATGCAGAATCACCGATATAACATGTTTGCGTGCTACTTAATGCGAAAAGACACGAATTCTGGTGTTTTCAGCACTCCACAGTGCGTAGGATACGCAGAACAGGCGATATCTTCGTTTTCGTGGGGTTTGCAACTGAGATATGCATTTTCTACGATAATCTTGGTGATTCTTCCGTGAGAAGTATGCAGAATCACCGAAATCGCAGTTTTCGTGTTATTTAATGCGAAAAGACGCGAATTCTGGTGTTTTCAGCACTGCACAGTGCGTATGATACGCAGAACAGGCGATATATTCGTTTTCGTGGGGTTTCCAACTGAGATATGCATTTTCTACGATAATCTAGGTGATTCTTCTGTGAGAAGAATGCAGAATCACCGAAATAGCAGTTTTCGTGCTACTTAATGGGAAAAAACACGTATTCTGGTGTTTTCAGCACTCCACAGAGCGTATGATTTCCAGAACAGGCGATATATTCGTTTTCGTGGGGTTTCCAAATGAGATGTGCATTTTCTACGATAATCTTGGTGATTCTTCCGTGACAAGTGTGCAGAATCAGCGAAATCGCAGTTTTCGTGACATTTAATGCGAAAAAACACGTATTCTGGTGTTTTCAACACTCCACAGTACGTATCATATGCAGAAACGGCGATATCTTCGTTTTCGTGGGGTTTCCAACTGAGATATGCATTTTCTACGATAATCTTGGTGATTCTTCCGTGAGAATTATGCAGAATCACCGATATAACATGTTTTCGTGCTACTTAATGCGAAAAAACACGAATTCTGGTGTTTTCAGCACTCCACAGTGCGTATGATATCCAGAACAGGCGATATCTTCGTTTTCGTGGGGTTTCCAAATGAGATGTGCATTTTCTACGATAATCTCGGTGATTCTTCTGTGAGAAGTATGCAGAATCACCGATATAACATGTTTTCGTGCTACTTAATTCGAAAAAACACGTATTCTGTTGTTTTCAGCACTCCACAGTGCGTAGGATACGCAGAAACGGCGATATCTTCGTTTTCGTGGGGTTTCCAACTGAGATATGCATTTTCTACGATAATCTTGGTGATTCTTCCGTGAGAATTATGCAGAATCACCGATATAACATGTTTTCGTGCTACTTAATGCGAAAAAACACGAATTCTGGTGTTTTCAGCACTCCACAGTGCGTAGGATACGCAGAACAGGCGATATCTTCGTTTTCGTGGGGTTTGCAACTGAGATATGCATTTTCTACGATAATCTTGGTGATTCTTCCGTGAGAAGTATGCAGAATCACCGAAATCGCAGTTTTCGTGTTATTTAATGCGAAAAGACACGAATTCTGGTGTTTTCAGCACTGCACAGTGCGTATGATACGCAGAACAGGCGATATCTTCGTTTTCGTGGGGTTTCCAACTGAGATGTGCATTTTCTACGATAATCTCGGTGATTCTTCTGTGAGAAGTATGCAGAATCACCGATATAACATGTTTGCGTGCTACTTAATGCGAAAAGACACGAATTCTGGTGTTTTCAGCACTCCACAGTGCGTAGGATACGCAGAACAGGCGATATCTTCGTTTTCGTGGGGTTTGCAACTGAGATATGCATTTTCTACGATAATCTTGGTGATTCTTCCGTGAGAAGTATGCAGAATCACCGAAATCGCAGTTTTCGTGTTATTTAATGCGAAAAGACGCGAATTCTGGTGTTTTCAGCACTGCACAGTGCGTATGATACGCAGAACAGGCGATATATTCGTTTTCGTGGGGTTTCCAACTGAGATATGCATTTTCTACGATAATCTAGGTGATTCTTCTGTGAGAAGAATGCAGAATCACCGAAATAGCAGTTTTCGTGCTACTTAATGGGAAAAAACACGAATTCTGGTGTTTTCAGCTCTCCACATGGCGTATGATATCCAGAACAGGCGATATATTCGTTTTCGTGGGGTTTCCAACTGATATATGCATTTTCTACGATAATCTTGGTGATTCTTCCGTGAGAAGAATGCCGAATCACCGAAATCGCAGTTTTCGTGCTACTTAATGCGAAAAAAAACGTAGTCTGGTGTTTTCAACACTCCACAGTGCGTATGATATGCAGAACCGGCGATATCTTCGTTTTCCTGGGATTTCCAAATAAGATATGCATTTTCTACGATAATCTTGGTGATTCTTCTGTGAGAAGAATGCAGAATCACCGAAATCGCAGTTTTCGTGCTACTTAATGGGAAAAAACACGTATTCTGGTGTTTTCAGCACTCCACAGAGCTTATGATATCCAGAACAGGCGATATATTCGTTTTCGTGGGGTTTCCAAACGAGATGTGCATTTTCTACGGTAATCTTGGTGATTCTTCTGTGAGAAGAATAGAGAATCACCGAAATCGCAGTTTTCGTGATACTTAATGCGAAAAAAAACGAATTCTGGTGTTTTCAGCACTCCACAGGGCGTATGATTCGCAGAACAGGCGATATCTTCGTTTTCGTGGGGTTTCCAACTGAGATATGCATTTTCTACGATAATCTAGGTGATTCTTTTGTGAGAAGAATGCAGAATCACCGAAATCGCAGTTTTCGTGCTACTTAATGGGAACAAACACGTATTCTCGTGTTTTCAGCACTCCACAGAGCGTATGATATCCAGAACAGGCGATATATTCGTTTTCGTGGGGTTTCCAAATGAGATGTGCATTTTCTACGATAATCTTGGTGATTCTTCCGTGACAAGTATGCAGAATCACCGAAAGCGCAGTTTTCGTGATATTTAATGCGAAAAAACACGTAGTCTGGTGTTTCCAACACTCCACAGTGCGTATGATATGCAGAACCGGCGATATTTTCGTTTTCGTGGGATTTCCAAATAAGATATGCATTTTCTACGATAATTTTGGTGATTCTTCCGTGAGAAGGATGCAGAATCACCGAAATCACTTGTTTTCGTGCTACTCAATGCCACCAAACACGTATTCTGGGGTTTTCAGCACTCCACAGTGCGTATGATTCGCAGAACAGGCGATATCTTCGTTTTCGAGGGGTTTCCAACTGAGATATGCATTTTCTACGATAATCTTGGTGATTCTTCTGTGAGAAGAATGCAGAATCACCGAAATCGCAGTTTTCGTGCTATTTAATGCGAAAACCACGTATTCTGGTTTTTTCAGCACTCCACAGTGCGTATGATACGCAGAACAGGCGATATCTTCGTTTTCGTGGGGTTTCCAAATGAGATATGCATTTTCTACGATAATCTAGGTGATTCTTCTGTGAGAAGAATGCAGAATCACCGAAATCGCACTTTTCGTGCTACTTAATGGGAAAAAACACGTATTCTGGTGTTTTCAGCACTCCACAGAGCGTATGATACCCAGAACAGGCGATATATTCGTTTTCGTGGGGTTTCCAACTGAGATATGCATTTTCTACGATAATCTTGGTGATTCTTCCGTGAGAAGAATGCAGAATCACCGAAATCGCAGTTTTCGTGCTACTTAATGCGAAAAAAAACGTAGTCTGGTGTTTTCAACACTCCACTGTGCGTATGATATGCAGAACCGGCGATATCTTCGTTTTCGTGGGATTTCCAAATAAGATATGCATTTTCTACGATAATCTTGGTGATTCTTCTGTGAGAAGAATGCAGAATCACCGAAATCGCAGTTTTCGTGCTACTTAATGGGAAAAAACACGTATTCTGGTGTTTTCAGCACTCCACAGAGCGTATGATATCCAGAACAGGCGATATATTCGTTTTCGTGGGGTTTCCAAATGAGATATGCATTTTCTACGATAATCTTGGTGATTCTTCCGTGAGAAGAATGCAGAATCACCGAAATCGCAGTTTTCGTGCTACTTAATGCGAAAACCACGTATTCTGGTTTTTTCAGCACTCCACAGTGCGTATGATACGCAGAACAGGCGATATCTTCGTTTTCGTGGGGTTTCCAACTGAGATGTGCATTTTCTACGATAATCTAGGTGATTCTTCTGTGAGCAGAATGCAGAATCACCGAAATCGCAGTTTTCGTGCTACTTAATGGGAAAAAACACGTATTCTGGTGTTTTCAGCACTCCACAGAGCGTAGGATATCCAGAACAGGCGATATATTCGTTTTCGTGGGGTTTCCAAATGAGATGTGCATTTTCTACGATAATCTTGGTGATTCTTCTGTGAGAAGAATAGAGAATCACCGAAATCGCAGTTTTCGTGCTACTTAATGGGAAAAAACACGTATTCTGGTGTTTTCAGCTCTCCACAGAGCGTATGATATCCAGAACAGGCGATATATTCGTTTTCGTGGGGTTTCCAAATGAGATATGCATTTTCTACGATAATCTTGGTGATTCTTCCGTGAGAAGAATGCAGAATCACCGAAATCGCAGTTTTCGTGCTACTTAATGCGAAAACCACGTATTCTGGTTTTTTCAGCACTCCACAGTGCGTATGATACGCAGAACAGGCGATATCTTCGTTTTCGTGGGGTTTCCATCTGAGATATGCATTTTCTACGATAATCTAGGTGATTCTTCTGTGAGAAGAATGCAGAATCACCGAAATCGCAGTTTTCGTGCTACTTAATGGGAAAAAACACGTATTCTGGTGTTTTCAGCACTCCACAGAGCGTATGATATCCAGAACAGGCGATATATTCGTTTTCGTGGGGTTTCCAAATGAGAAGTGCATTTTCTACGATAATCTTAGTGATTCTTCCGTGACAAGTATGCAGAATCACCGAAATCGCAGTTTTCGTGATATTTAATGCGAAAAAACACGTAGTCTGGTGTTTTCAACACTCCACAGTGCGTATGATATGCAGAACCGGCGATATCTTCGTTTTCGTGGGATTTCCAAATAAGATATGCATTTTCTACGATAATCTTGGTGATTCTTCCGTGAGAAGTATGCAGAATCACCGAAATCACTTGTTTTCGTGCTACTTAATGCCACCAAACACGTATTCTGGTGTTTTCAGCACTCCACAGTGCGTATGATTCGCAGAACAGGCGATATCTTCGTTTTCGAGGGGTTTCCAACTGAGATATGCATTTTCTACGATAATCTTGGTGATTCTACTGTGAGAAGAATGCAGAATCACCGAAATCGCAGTTTTCGTGCTACTTAATTGGAAAAAACACGTATTCTGGTGTTTTCAGCACTCCACAGAGCGTATGATATCCAGAACTGGCGATATATTCGTTTTCGTGGGGTTTCCAACTGAGATATGCATTTTCTACGATAATCTTGGTGATTCTTCCGTGAGAAGAATGCAGAATCACCGAAATCGCAGTTTTCGTGCTACTTAATGCGAAAACCACGTATTCTGGTTTTTTCAGCACTCCACAGTGCGTATGATATGCAGAACAGGCGATATCTTCGTTTTCGTGGGGTTTCCAACTGAGATATGCATTTTCTACAATAATCTAGGTGATTCTTCTGTGATAAGAATGCAGAATCACCGAAATCGCAGTTTTCGTGCTACTTAATGGGAAAAAACACGTATTCTGGTGTTTTCAGCACTCCACAGAGCGTATGATATTCCGAACTGGCGATATATTCGTTTTCGTGGGGTTTCCAATTGAGATATGCATTTTCTACGATAATCTTGGTGATTCTTCCGTGAGAAGAATGCCGAATCACCGAAATCGCAGTTTTCGTGCTACTTAATGCGAAAAAAAACGTAGTCTGGTGTTTTCAACACTCCACAGTGCGTATGATATGCAGAGCCGGCGATATCTTCGTTTTCCTGGGATTTCCAAATAAGATATGCATTTTCTACGATAATCTTGGTGATTCTTCTGTGAGAAGAAGGCAGAATCACCGAAATCGCAGTTTTCGTGCTACTTAATGGGAAAAAACACGTATTCTGGTGTTTTCAGTACTCCACAGAGCGTATGATATCCAGAACAGGCGATATATTCGTTTTCGTGGGGTTTCCAAACGAGATGTGCATTTTCTACGATAATCTTGGTGATTCTTCTGTGAGAAGAATAGAGAATCACCGAAATCGCAGTTTTCGTGCTACTTAATGGGAAAAAACACGTATCCTGGTGTTTTCAGCACTCCACAGAGCGTATGATATCCAGAACAGGCGATATATTCGTTTTCGTGGGGTTTCCAACTGAGATATGCATTTTCTACGATAATCTTGGTGATTCTTCCGTGAGAAGAATGCAGAATCCCCGAAATCGCAGTTTTCGTGCTACTTAATGCGAAAAAAAACGAATTCTGGTGTTTTCAGCACTCCACAGGGCGTATGATTCGCAGAACAGGCGATATCTTCGTTTGCGTGGGGTTTCCAACTGAGATATGCATTTTCTACGATAATCTAGGTGATTCTTCTGTGAGAAGAATGCAGAATCACCGAAATCGCAGTTTTCGTGCTACTTAATGGGAAAAAACACGTATTCTGGTGTTTTCAGCACTCCACAGAGCGTATGATATCCAGAACAGGCGATATATTCGTTTTCGTGGGGTTTCCAAATGAGATGTGCATTTTCTACGATAATCTTGGTGATTCTTCCGTCACAAGTATGCAGAATCACCGAAATCGCAGTTTTCGTGATATTTAATGCGAAAAAACACGTAGTCTGGTGTTTTCAACACTCCACAGTGCGTATGATATGCAGAACCGGCGATATTTTCGTTTTCGTGGGATTTCCAAATAAGATATGCATTTTCTACGATAATCTTGGTGATTCTTCCGTGAGAAGTATGCAGAATCACCGAAATCACTTGTTTTCGTGCTACTCAATGCCACCAAACACGTATTCTGGTGTTTTCAGCACTCCACAGTGCGTATGATTCGCAGAACAGGCGATATCTTCGTTTTCGAGGGGTTTCCAACTGAGATATGCATTTTCTACGATAATCTTGGTGATTCTTCTGTGAGAAGAATGCAGAATCACCGAAATCGCAGTTTTCGTGCTACTTAATGGGAAAAAACACGTATTCTGGTGTTTTCAGCACTCCACAGAGCGTATGATATCCAGAACAGGCGATATATTCGTTTTCGTGGGGTTTCCAAATGAGAAGTGCATTTTCTACGATAATCTTAGTGATTCTTCCGTGACAAGTATGCAGAATCACCGAAATCGCAGTTTTCGTGATATTTAATGCGAAAAAACACGTAGTCTGGTGTTTTCAACACTCCACAGTGCGTATGATATGCAGAACCGGCGATATCTTCGTTTTCGTGGGATTTCCAAATAAGATATGCATTTTCTACGATAATCTTGGTGATTCTTCCGTGAGAAGTATGCAGAATCACCGAAATCACTTGTTTTCGTGCTACTTAATGCCACCAAACACGTATTCTGGTGTTTTCAGCACTCCACAGTGCGTATGATTCGCAGAACAGGCGATATCTTCGTTTTCGAGGGGTTTCCAACTGAGATATGCATTTTCTACGATAATCTTGGTGATTCTACTGTGAGAAGAATGCAGAATCACCGAAATCGCAGTTTTCGTGCTACTTAATTGGAAAAAACACGTATTCTGGTGTTTTCAGCACTCCACAGAGCGTATGATATCCAGAACTGGCGATATATTCGTTTTCGTGGGGTTTCCAACTGAGATATGCATTTTCTACGATAATCTTGGTGATTCTTCCGTGAGAAGAATGCAGAATCACCGAAATCGCAGTTTTCGTGCTACTTAATGCGAAAACCACGTATTCTGGTTTTTTCAGCACTCCACAGTGCGTATGATATGCAGAACAGGCGATATCTTCGTTTTCGTGGGGTTTCCAACTGAGATATGCATTTTCTACAATAATCTAGGTGATTCTTCTGTGATAAGAATGCAGAATCACCGAAATCGCAGTTTTCGTGCTACTTAATGGGAAAAAACACGTATTCTGGTGTTTTCAGCACTCCACAGAGCGTATGATATTCCGAACTGGCGATATATTCGTTTTCGTGGGGTTTCCAATTGAGATATGCATTTTCTACGATAATCTTGGTGATTCTTCCGTGAGAAGAATGCCGAATCACCGAAATCGCAGTTTTCGTGCTACTTAATGCGAAAAAAAACGTAGTCTGGTGTTTTCAACACTCCACAGTGCGTATGATATGCAGAGCCGGCGATATCTTCGTTTTCCTGGGATTTCCAAATAAGATATGCATTTTCTACGATAATCTTGGTGATTCTTCTGTGAGAAGAAGGCAGAATCACCGAAATCGCAGTTTTCGTGCTACTTAATGGGAAAAAACACGTATTCTGGTGTTTTCAGTACTCCACAGAGCGTATGATATCCAGAACAGGCGATATATTCGTTTTCGTGGGGTTTCCAAACGAGATGTGCATTTTCTACGATAATCTTGGTGATTCTTCTGTGAGAAGAATAGAGAATCACCGAAATCGCAGTTTTCGTGCTACTTAATGGGAAAAAACACGTATCCTGGTGTTTTCAGCACTCCACAGAGCGTATGATATCCAGAACAGGCGATATATTCGTTTTCGTGGGGTTTCCAACTGAGATATGCATTTTCTACGATAATCTTGGTGATTCTTCCGTGAGAAGAATGCAGAATCCCCGAAATCGCAGTTTTCGTGCTACTTAATGCGAAAAAAAACGAATTCTGGTGTTTTCAGCACTCCACAGGGCGTATGATTCGCAGAACAGGCGATATCTTCGTTTGCGTGGGGTTTCCAACTGAGATATGCATTTTCTACGATAATCTAGGTGATTCTTCTGTGAGAAGAATGCAGAATCACCGAAATCGCAGTTTTCGTGCTACTTAATGGGAAAAAACACGTATTCTGGTGTTTTCAGCACTCCACAGAGCGTATGATATCCAGAACAGGCGATATATTCGTTTTCGTGGGGTTTCCAAATGAGATGTGCATTTTCTACGATAATCTTGGTGATTCTTCCGTCACAAGTATGCAGAATCACCGAAATCGCAGTTTTCGTGATATTTAATGCGAAAAAACACGTAGTCTGGTGTTTTCAACACTCCACAGTGCGTATGATATGCAGAACCGGCGATATTTTCGTTTTCGTGGGATTTCCAAATAAGATATGCATTTTCTACGATAATCTTGGTGATTCTTCCGTGAGAAGTATGCAGAATCACCGAAATCACTTGTTTTCGTGCTACTCAATGCCACCAAACACGTATTCTGGTGTTTTCAGCACTCCACAGTGCGTATGATTCGCAGAACAGGCGATATCTTCGTTTTCGAGGGGTTTCCAACTGAGATATGCATTTTCTACGATAATCTTGGTGATTCTTCTGTGAGAAGAATGCAGAATCACCGAAATCGCAGTTTTCGTGCTACTTAATGGGAAAAAACACGTATTCTGGTGTTTTCAGCACTCCACAGAGCGTATGATATCCAGAACAGGCGATATATTCGTTTTCGTGGGGTTTCCAACTGAGATATGCATTTTCTACGATAATCTTGGTGATTCTTCCGTGAGAAGAATGCAGAATCACCGAAATCGCAGTTTTCGTGCTACTTAATGCGAAAAAAAACGAATTCTGTTGTTTTCAGCACTCCACAGTGCGTATGATATCCAGAACAGGCGATATCTTCGTTTTCGTGGGGTTTCCGAATGAGATGTGCATTTTCTACGATCAGCTTGGTGATTCTTCTCTGAGAAGTATGGAGAATCACCGAAATCGCAGTTGTCGTGCTATTTAATGCGAAAACCACGTATTCTGGTGTTTTCAGCACTCCACAGTGCGTATGATACGCAGAACAAGCGATATCTGCGTTTTCGTGGGGTTTCCAACTGAGATATGCATTTTCTACGATATTCTTGGAGATACTTCCGTGAGAGGTATGCAGAATCACCGAAATCGCAGTATTCGTGCTACTTAATTGGAAAAAACACGTATTCTGATGTTTTCAGGACTCCACAGAGCGTAAGATATCCAGAACAGGCGATATATTCGTTTTCGTGGGGTTTCGAAATGAGATGTCCATTTTCTACGATAATCTTGGTGATTCTTCCGTGAGAAGAATGCAGAATCACCGAAATCGCAGTTTTCGTGCTACTTAATGCGAAAACCACGTATTCTGGTTTTTTCAGCACTCCACAGTGCGTATGATACGCAGAAAAGGCGATATCTTCGTTTTCGTGGGGTTTCCAACTGAGATATGCATTTTCTACGATAATCTTGGAGATTCTGCCGTGAGAAGTATGCAGAATCACCGAAATCACTTGTTTTCGTGCTACTTAATGCGAAAACCACGTATTCTGGTTTTTTCAGCACTCCACAGTGCGTATGATACGCAGAACAGGCGATATCTTCGTTTTCGTGGGGTTTCCAACTGAGATATGCATTTTCTACGATAATCTATGTGATTCTTCTGTGAGACGAATGCAGAATCACCGAAATCGCAGTTTTCGTGCTACTTAATGTGAAAAAACACGTATTCTGGTGTTTTCAGCACTCCACAGAGCGTATGATATCCAGAACAGGCGATATATTCGTTTTCGTGGGGTTTCCAAATGAGATGTGCATTATCTACGATAATCTTGGTGATTCTTCCGTGAGAAGAATGCAGAATCACCGAAATCGCAGTTTTCGTGCTACTTAATGCGAAAACCACGTATTCTGGTTTTTTCAGCACTCCACAGTGCGTATGATACGCAGAAAAGGCGATATCTTCGTTTTCGTGGGGTTTCCAACTGAGATATGCATTTTCTACGATAATCTTGGAGATTCTGCCGTGAGAAGTATGCAGAATCACCGAAATCACTTGTTTTCGTGCTACTTAATGCGAAAACCACGTATTCTGGTTTTTTCAGCACTCCACAGTGCGTATGATACGCAGAACAGGCGATATCTTCGTTTTCGTGGGGTTTCCAACTGAGATATGCATTTTCTACGATAATCTATGTGATTCTTCTGTGAGAAGAATGCAGAATCACCGAAATCGCAGTTTTCGTGCTACTTAATGTGAAAAAACACGTATTCTGGTGTTTTCAGCACTCCACAGAGCGTATGATATCCAGAACAGGCGATATATTCGTTTTCGTGGGGTTTCCAAATGAGATGTGCATTATCTACGATAATCTTGGTGATTCTTCCGTGAGAAGAATGCAGAATCACCGAAATCGCAGTTTTCGTGCTACCTAATGCGAAAAAAAACGAATTCTGGTGTTTTCAGCACTCCACAGTGCGTATGATATCCAGAACAGGCGATATCTTCGTTTTCGTGGGGTTTCCAAATGAGATGTGCATTTTCTACGATCATCTTGGTGATTCTTCTCTGAGAAGTATGGAGAATCACCGAAATCGCAGTTGTCGTGCTATTTAATGCGAAAACCACGTATTCTGGTGTTTTCAGCACTCCACAGTATGTATGATACGCAGAACAAGCGATATCTTCGTTTTCGTGGGGTTTCCAACTGAGATATGCATTTTCTACGATAATCTTGGAGATACTTCCGTGAGAGGTATGCAGAATCACCGAAATCGCAGTATTCGTGCTACTTAATGGGAAAAAACACGTATTCTGATGTTTTCAGGACTCCACAGAGCGTATGATATCCAGTACAGGCGATATCTTCGTGTTCGTGGGGTTTCCGAATGAGATGTGCATTTTCTACGATAATCTTGGTGATTCTTCTCTGAGAAGTATGGAGAATCACCGAAATCGCAGTTTTCGTGCTACTTAATGCGAACAAAAACGAATTCTGGTGTTTTCAGCACTCCACAGTGCGTATGATATCCAGAACAGGCGATATCTTCGTTTTCGTGGGGTTTCCAAATGAGATGTGCATTTTCAACGATAATCTTGGTGATTCTTCTCTGAGAAGTATGGAGAATCACCGAAATCGCAGTTGTCGTGCTATTTAATGCGAAAACCACGTATTCTGGTTTTTTCAGCACTCCACAGTGCGCATGATACGCAGAACAGGCGATATCTTCGTTTTCGTGGGGTTTCCAACTGAGATATGCATTTTCGACGATAATCTTGGAGATTCTGCCGTGAGAAGTATGCAGAATCACCGAAATCACTTGTTTTCGTGCTACTTAATGCGAAAACCACGTATTCTGGTTTTTTCAGCACTCCACTGTGCGTATGATACGCAGAACAGGCGATATCTTCGTTTTCGTGGGGTTTCCAACTGAGATATGCATTTTCTACGATAATCTAGGTGATTCTTCTGTGAGAAGAATGCAGAATCACCGAATTCGCAGTTTTCGTGCTACTTAATGGGAAAAAACACGTATTCTGGTGTTTTCAGCACTCCACAGAGCGTATGAAATCCAGAACAGCTGATATCTTCGTTTTCGTGGGGTTTCCAAATGAGATGTGCATTTTCTACGATCAGCTTGGTGATTCTTCTCTGAGAAGTATGCAGAATCACCGAAATCACTTGTTTTCGTGCTACTCAATGCCACCAAACACGTATTCTGGTGTTTTCAGCACTCCACAGTGCGTATGATTCGCAGAACAGGCGATATCTTCGTTTTCGAGGGGTTTCCAACTGAGATATGCATTTTCTACGATAATCTTGGTGATTCTTCAGTGAGAAGAACGCAGAATCACCGAAATCGCAGTTTTCGTGCTACTTAATGGAAAAAAACACGTATTCTGGTGTTTTCAGCACTCCACAGAGCGAATGATATCCAGAACAGGCGATATATTCGTTTTCGTGGGGTTTCCAACTGAGATATGCATTTTCTACGATAATCTTGGTGATTCTTCCGTGAGAAGAATGCAGAATCACCGAAATCGCAGTTTTCGTGCTACTTAATGCGAAAAAAAACGAATTCTGGTGTTTTCAGCACTCCACAGTGCGTATGATATCCAGAACAGCTGATATCTTCGTTTTCGTGGGGTTTCCAAATGAGATGTGCATTTTCTACGATCAGCTTGGTGATTCTTCTCTGAGAAGTATGGAGAATCACCGAAATCGCAGTTGTCGTGCTATTTAATGCGAAAACCACGTATTCTGGTGTTTTCAGCACACCACAGTGCGTATGATACGCAGAACAAGCGATATCTGCGTTTTCGTGGGGTTTCCAACTGAGATATGCATTTTCTACGATATTCTTGGAGATACTTCCGTGAGAGGTATGCAGAATCACCGAAATCGCAGTATTCGTGCTACTTAATTGGAAAAAACACGTATTCTGATGTTTTCAGGACTCCACAGAGCGTAAGATATCCAGAACAGGCGATATATTCGTTTTCGTGGGGTTTCGAAATGAGATGTCCATTTTCTACGATAATCTTGGTGATTCTTCCGTGAGAAGAATGCAGAATCACCGAAATCGCAGTTTTCGTGCTACTTAATGCGAAAACCACGTATTCTGGTTTTTTCAGCACTCCACAGTGCGTATGATACGCAGAAAAGGCGATATCTTCGTTTTCGTGGGGTTTCCAACTGAGATATGCATTTTCTACGATAATCTTGGAGATTCTGCCGTGAGAAGTATGCAGAATCACCGAAATCACTTGTTTTCGTGCTACTTAATGCTAAAACCACGTATTCTGGTTTTTTCAGCACTCCACAGTGCGTATGATACGCAGAACAGGCGATATCTTCGTTTTCGTGGGGTTTCCAACTGAGATATGCATTTTCTACGATAATCTATGTGATTCTTCTGTGAGAAGAATGCAGAATCACCGAAATCGCAATTTTCGTGCTACTTAATGCGAAAGAAAACGTAGTCTGGTGTTTTCAACACTCCACTGTGCGTATGATATGCAGAACCGGCGATAACTTCGTTTTCGTGGGATTTCCAAATAAGATATGCATTTTCTACGATAATCTTGGTGATTCTTCTGTGAGAAGAATGCAGAATCACCGAAATCGCAGTTTTCGTGCTAAATAATGCGAAAAAAACGAATTCTGGTGTTTTCAGCACTCCACAGGGCGTATGATTCGCAGAACAGGCGATATCTTCGTTTTCGTGGGGTTTCCAACTGAGATATGCATTTTCTACGATAATCTTGGCGATTCTGCCGTGAGAAGTATGCAGAATCATCGAAATCACTTGTTTTCGTGCTACTTAATGCGAAAACCACGTATTCTGGTTTTTTCAGCACTCCACAGTGCGTATGATACGCAGAACAGGCGATATCTTCGTTTTCGTGGGGTTTCCAACTGAGATATGCATTTTCTACGATAATCTAGGTGATTCTTCTGTGAGAAGAATGCAGAATCACCGAAATCGCAGTTTTCGTGCTACTTAATGGGAAAAAACACGTATTCTGGTTTTTTCAGCACTCCACAGTGCGTATGATATCCAGAACAGGCGATATCTTCGTTTTCGTGGGGTTTCCAAATGAGATATGCATTTTCTACGATAATCTTGGTGATTCTTCTCTGAGATGTATGGAGAATCACCGAAATCGCAGTTGTCGTGCTATTTAATGCGAAAACCACGTATTCTGGTTTTTTCAGCACTCCACAGTGCGTATGATTTCCAGAACAGGCGATATATTCGTTTTCGTGGGGTTTCCAAATGAGATGTGCATTTTCTACGATAATCTTGGTGATTCTTCTGTAAGAAGAATAGAGAATCACCGAAATCGCAGTTTTCGTGCTACTTAATGGGAAAAAACACGTATTCTGGTGTTTTCAGCACACCACAGAGCGTATGATATCCAGAACAGGCGATATATTCGTTTTCGTGGGGTTTCCAACTGAGATATGCATTTTCTACGATAAGCTTGGTGATTCTTCCGTGAGAAGAATGCAGAATCACCGAAATCGCAGTTTTCGTGCCACTTAATGCGAAAAAAACGAAGTCTGGTGTTTTCAGCACTCCACAGTGCGTATGATATCCAGAACAGGCGATATCTTCGTTTTCGTGAGGTTTCCAAATGAGATATGCATTTTCTACGATAATCTTGGTGATTCTTCTCTGAGAAGTATGGAGAATCACCGAAATCGCAGTTGTCGTGCTATTTAATGCGAAAACCACGTATTCTGGTTTTTTCAGCACTCCACAGTGCGTATGATTTCCAGAACAGGCGATATATTCGTTTTCGTGGGGTTTCCAAATGAGATGTGCATTTTCTACGATAATCTTGGTGATTCTTCTGTAAGAAGAATAGAGAATCACCGAAATCGCAGTTTTCGTGCTACTTACTGGGAAAAAACACGTATTCTGGTGTTTTCAGCATTCCACAGAGCGTATGATTTCCAGAACAGGCGATATATTCGTTTTCGTGGGGTTTCCAAATGAGATGTGCATTTTCTACGATAATCTTGGTGATTCTTCTATAAGAAGAATAGAGAATCACCGAAATCGCAGTTTTCGTGCTACTTAATGGGAAAAAACACGTATTCTGGTGTTTTCAGCACTCCACAGAGCGTATGATATCCAGAACAGGCGATATATTCGTTTTCGTGGGGTTTCCAACTGAGATATGCATTTTCTACGATAATCTTGGTGATTCTTCCGTGAGAAGAATGCAGAATCACCGAAATCGCAGTTTTCGTGCTACTTAATGCGAAAAAAAACGAATTCTGGTGTTTTCAGCACTCCACAGTGCGTATGATATCCAGAACAGGCGATATCTTCGTTTTTGTGGGGTTTCCAAATGAGATGTGCATTTTCTACGATAATCTAGGTGATTCTTCCGTGACAAGTATGCAGAATCACCGAAATCGCAGTTGTCGTGCTATTTAATGCGAAAACCACGTATTCTGGTTTTTTCAGCACACCACAGTGCGTATGATACGCAGAACATGCGATATCTTCGTTTTCGTGGGGTTTCCAACTGAGATATGCATTTTCTACGATAATCTTGGAGATTCTGCAGTGAGAAGTATGCAGAATCACCGAAATCACTTGTTTTCGTGCTACTTAATGCGAAAACCACGTATTCTGGTTTTTTCAGCACTCCACAGTGCGTATGATACGCAGAACAGGCGATATCTTCGTTTTCGTGGGGTTTCCAACTGAGATATGCATTTTCTACGATAATCTTGGTGATTCTTCCGTGAGAAGAATGCAGAATCACCGAAATCGCAGTTTTCGTGCTACTTAATGCGAAAAAAAACGAATTCTGGTGTTTTCAGCACTCCACAGTGCGTATGATATCCAGAACAGGCGATATCTTCGTTTTCGTGGGGTTTCCAAATGAGATGTGCATTTTCTACGATAATCTTGGTGATTCTTCCGTGACAAGTATGCAGAATCACCGAAATCGCAGTTTTCGTGATATTTAATGCGAAAAAACACGTAGTCTGGTGTTTTCAGCACTCCACAGTGCGTATGATATCCAGAACAGGCGATATCTTCGTTTTCGTGGGGTTTCCAAATGAGATGTGCATTTTCTACGATAATCTAGGTGATTCTTCCGTGACAAGTATGCAGAATCACCGAAATCGCAGTTTTCGTGATATTTAATGCGAAAAAACACGTAGTCTGGTGTTTTCAACACTCCACAGTGCGTATGATATGCAGAACCGGCGATATCTTCGTTTTCGTGGGATTTCCAACTGAGATATGCATTTTCTACGATAATCTTGGAGATTCTTCCGTGAGAGGTATGCAGAATCACCGAAATCGCAGTATTCGTGCTACTTAATGGGAAAAAACACGTATTCTGGTGTTTTCAGCACTCCACAGTGCGTATCATATCCAGAACAGGCGATATCTTCGTTTTCGTGGGGTTTCCAAATGAGATGTGCATTTTCTACGATAATCTTGGTGATTCTTCTCTGAGAAGTATGGAGAATCACCGAAATCGCAGTTTTCGTGCTACTTAATGCGAAAAAAAACGAATTCTGTTGTTTTCAGCACTCCACAGTGCGTATGATATCCTGAACAGGCGATATCTTCGTTTTCGTGGGGTTTCCAAATGAGATGTGCATTTTCTACGATAATCTTGGTGATTCTTCTCTGAGAAGGATGGAGAATCACCGAAATCGCAGTTTTCGTGCTACTTAATGCGAAAAAAAACGAATTCTGGTGTTTTCAGCACTCCACAGTGCGTATGATATCCAGAACAGGCGATATCTACGTTTTCGTGGGGTTTCCAAATGAGATGTGCATTTTCTACGATAATCTAGGTGATTCTTCTCTGAGAAGTATGGAGAATCACCGAAATCGCAGTTTTCGTGCTACTTAATGGGAAAAAACACGAATTCTGGTGTTTTCAGCACTCCACAGTGCGTATGATATCCAGAACAGGCGATATCTTCGTTTTCGTGGGGTTTCCAAATGAGATGTGCATTTTCTACGATAATCTTGGTGATTCTTCTCTGAGAAGTATGGAGAATCACCGAAATCGCAGTTTTCGTGCTACTTAATGCGAAAAAAAACGAATTCTGGTGTTTTCAGCACTCCACAGTGCGTATGATATCCAGAACAGGCGATATCTTCCTTTTTGTTGGGGTTTACAAATGAGATGTGCATTTTCTACGATAATCTAGGTGATTCTTCTGTGAGAAGAATGCAGAATCACCGAAATCGCAGTTTTTGTGCTACTTAATGGGAAAAAACACGTATTCTGGTGTTTTCAGGACTCCACAGAGCGTATGATATCCAGAACAGGCGATATATTCGTTTTCGTGGGGTTTCCAACTGAGATATGCATTTTCTACGATAATCTTGGAGATTCTTCCGTGAGAAGTATGCAGAACCACCGAAATCGCAGAATTCGTGCTACTTAATGGGAAAAAACACGTATTCTGGTGTTTCCAGCACTCCGCAGAGCGTATGATATCCAGAACAGGCGATATATTCGTTTTCGTGGGGTTTCCAACTGAAATATGCATTTTCTACGATAATCTTGGAGATTCTTCCGTGAGAAGTATGCAGAATCACCGAAATCGCAGTATTCGTGCTACTTAATGGGAAAAAACACGTATTCTGGTGTTTTCAGGACTCCACAGAGCGTATGATATCCAGAACAGGCGATAGATTCGTTTTCGTGGGGTGTCCAAATGGGATGTCCATTTTCTACGATAATCTTGGTGATTCTTCCGTGAGAAGAATGCAGAATCACCGAAATCGCAGTATTCGTGCTACTTAATGGGAAAAAACACGTATTCTGGTGTTTTCAGCACTCCACAGAGCGTACGATATCCATAACAGGCGATATCTTCGTTTTCCTGGGGTTTCCAAATGCCATCTGCATTATCTACGATAATCTTGGTGATTCTTACGTGAGAAGTATGCAGAATCACCGAAATCACTTGTTTTCGTGCTACTTAATGCGATCAAACACGTATTCTGGTGTTTTCAGCACTCCACAGTGCGTACGATACGCAGAACCGGTGATATCTTCGTTTTCGTGGGGTTTCCAACTGAGATATGCATTTTCTACGATAATCTAAGTGATTCTTCTGTGAGAAGAATACAGAATCACCGAAATCGCAGTTTTCGTGCTACTTAATGCGAAAAAAAACGAATTCTGGGGTTTTCAGCACTCCACAGCGCGTATGATATCCAGAACAGGCGATATCTTCGTTTTCGTGGTTTTTCCAATTGAGATGTGCATTTTCTACGATAATCTTGGTGATTCTTCTCTGAGAAGTATGGAGAATCACCGAAATCGCAGTTGTCGTGCTATTTAATGCGAAAACCACGTATTCTGGTTTTTTCAGCACTCCACAGTGCGTATGATACGCAGAACAGGCGATATCTTCGTTTTCGTGGGGTTTCCAACTGAGATATGCATTTTCTACGATAATCTAGGTGATTCTTCTGTGAGAAGAATGCAGAATCACCGAAATCGCAGTTTTCGTGCTACTTAATGGGAAAAAACACGTATTCTGGTGTTTTCAGCACTCCACAGAGCGTATGATACGCAGAACAGGCGATATCTTCGTTTTCGTGGGGTTTCCAAATGAGATGTGCATTTTGTACGATAATCTAGGTGATTCTTCTGTGAGAAGAATGCAGAATCACCGAAATCGCAGTTTTCGTGCTATTTAATGCGAAAACCACGTATTCTGGTGTAGTCAGCACTACACAGTGCGTCTGATACGCAGAACAAGCGATATCTTCGTTTTCGTGGGGTTTCCAACTGAGATATGCATTTTCTACGATAATCTTGGAGATTCTTCCGTGAGAAGTAAGCAGAACCACCGAAATAACTTGTTTTCGTGCTACTTAATGCGAAAAAACTCGTATTCTGGAGTTTTCAGCACTCCACAGTGCGTATGATACGCAGAACCGGTGATATCTTCGTTTTCGTGGGGTTTCCAACTGAGATATGCATTTTCTACGATAATCTCGGTGATTCTTCTGTGAGAAGAATGCAGAACAACCGAAATCGCAGTTTTCGTGCTACTTAATGGGAAAAAACACGTATTCTAGTGTGTTCAGCACTCCACAGAGCGTATGATATCCATAACAGGCGATATATTCGTTTTCGTGGGGTTTCCAAATGCGATGTGCATTATCTACGATAATCTTGGTGATTCTTCTTTGAGAAGTATGCAGAACCACCGAAATAACTTGTTTTCGTGCTACTTAATGCGAAAAAACTCATATTCTGGTGTCTTCAGCACTCCACAGTGCGTATGATACGCAGAACAGGCGATATCTTCGTTTTCGTGGGGTTTCCAAATGAGATGTGCATTTTCTACGATAATCTTGGTAATTCTTCTCTGAGAAGTATGGAGAATCACCGAAATCGCAGTTGTCGTGCTATTTAATGCGAAAACCACGTATTCTGGTTTTTTCAGCACTCCACAGTGCGTATGATACGCAGAACAGGCGATATCTTCGTTTTCGTGGGGTTTCCAACTGAGATATGCATTTTCTCCGATAATCTAGGTGATTCTTCTGTGAGAAGAATTTAGAATCACCGAAATCGCAGTTGTCGTGCTATCTAATGCGAAAACCACGTATTCTGGTTTTTTCAGCACTCCACAGTGCGTATGATATGCAGAACAAGGGATATCTTCGTTGTCGTGGGGTTTCCAACTGAGATACGCATTTTCTACGATAATCTTGGTGATTCTTCTCTGAGAAGTATGGAGAATCACCGAAATCGCAGTTGTCGTGCTATCTAATGCGAAAACCACGTATTCTGGTTTTTTCAGCACTCCATAGTGCGTATGACACGCAGAACAGGCGATATCTTCGTTGTCGTGGGGTTTCCAACTGAGATACGCATTTTCTACGATAATCTTGGTGATTCTTCTCTGAGAAGTATGGAGAATCACCGAAATCGCAGTTGTCGTGCTATCTAATGCGAAAACCACGTATTCTGGTTTTTTCAGCACTCCATAGTGCGTATGATACGCAGAACAGGCGATATCTTCGTTTTCGTGGGGTTTCCAAATGAGATGTGCATTTTCTACGATAATCTTGGTGATTCTTCTCTGAGAAGTATGGAGAATCACCGAAATCGCAGTTGTCGTGCTATTTAATGCGAAAACCACGTATTCTGGTGTTTTCAGCACTCCACAGTGCGTATGATACGCAGAACAGGCGATATCTTCGTTTTCGTAGGGTTTCCAACTGAGATATGCATTTTCTACGATAATCTCGGTGAATCTTCTGTGAGAAGAATGCAGAATCACCGAAATCGCAGTTTTCGTGCTACTTAATGGGAAAAAACACGTATTCTGGTGTTTTCAGCACTCCACAGTGCGTATTATATCCAGAACAGGCGATATCTTCGTTTTCGTGGGGTTTCCAAATGAGATGTGCATTTTCTATGATAATCTTGGTGATTCTTCTCTAAGAAGTATGGAGAATCACCGAAATCGCAGTTGTCGTGCTATTTAATGCGAAAACCACGTATTCTGGTTTTTTCAGCACTCCACAGTGCGTATGATACGCAGAACAGGCGATATCTTCGTTTTCGTGGGGTTTCCAACTGAGATATGCATTTTCTACGATATTCTTGGAGATTCTTCTGTGAGAAGCATGGAGAATCACCGAAATCGCAGTTGTCGTGCCATTTAATGCGAAAACCACGTATTCTGGTGTTTTCAGCACTCCACAGTGCGTATGATACGCAGAACAGGCGATATCTTCGTTTTCGTAGGGTTTCCAACTGAGATATGCATTTTCTACGATAATCTCGGTGATTCTTCTGTGAGAAGAATGCAGAATCACCGAAATCGCAGTTTTCGTGCTACTTAATGGGAAAAAACACGTATTCTGGTGTTTTCAGCACTCCACAGAGCGTATGATATCCATAACAGGCGATATATTCGTTTTCGTGGGGTTTCCAAATGCGATGTGCATTATCTACGATAATCTTGTTGATTCTTCCGTGAGAAGTATGCAGAACCACCGAAATAACTTGTGTTCGTGCTACTTAATGCGAAAAAACTCGTATTCTGGTGTTTTCAGCACTCCACAGTGCGTATGATACGCAGAACAGGCGATGTTTTCGTTTTCGTGGGGTTTCCAAATGAGATATGCATTTTCCACGATAATCTAGGTGATTCTACTGTGAGAAGTATGGAGAATCACCGAAATCGCAGTTGTCGTGCTATTTAATGCGAAAACCACGTATTCTGGTGTTTTCAGCACTCCACAGTGCGTATGATACGCAGAACAAGCGATATCTTCGTTTTCGTGGGGTTTCCAAATGAGATATGCATTTTCTACGATAATCTTGGAGACTCTTCCGTGAGAAGTATGCAGAATCACCAAAATCGCAGTATTCGTGCTACTTAATGGGAAAAAACACGTATTCTGGTGTTTTCAGGACTCCACAGAGCGTATGATATCCAGAACAGGCGATATATTCGTTTTCGTGGGGTTTCCAAATGAGATGTGCATTTTCTACGATAATCTTGGTGATTCTTCCGTGAGAAGAATGCAGAATCACCGAAATCGCAGTTTTCGTGCTATTTAATGCGATAACCACGTATTCTGGTTTTTTCAGCACTCCACATTGCGTATGATACGCAGAACATGCGATATCTTCGTTTTCGTGGGGTTTCCAACTGAGATGTGCATTATCTACGATAATCTTGGTGATTCTTCCGTGAGAAGTATGCAGAACCACCGAAATAACTTGTTTTCGTGCTACTTAATGCGAAAAAACTCGTATTCTTGTGTTTTCAGCACTCCACAGTGCGTATGATACGCAGAACAGGCGATATCTTCGTTTTCGTGGGGTTTCCAACTGAGATATGCATTTTCTACGATAATCTAGGTGATTCTTCTGTGAGAAGAATGCAGAATCACCGAAATCACAGTTTTCGTGCTACTTAATGCGAAAAAACTCGTATTCTGGTGTTTTCAGCACTCCACAGTGCGTATGGTACGCAGAACAGGCGATATCTTCGTTTTCGTGGGGTTTCCAACTGAGATATGCATTTTCTACGATAATCTAGGTGATTCTTCTGTGAGAAGAATGCAGAATCACCGAAATCGCAGTTTTCATGCTACTTAATGGGAAAAAACACGTATTCTGGTGTTTTCAGCACTCCACAGTGCATATGATTCGCAGAACAGGCGATAACTTCGTTTTCGAGGGGTTTCCAACTTAGATATGTATTTTCTACGATAATCTTGGTGATTCTTCCGTAACAAGTATGCAGAATCACCGAAATCACAGTTTTCGTGATATTTAATGCGAAAAAACACGTATTTTGTTGTTTTCAGCACTCCACAGTGCGTATTATATCCAGAACAGGCGATATCTTCGTTTTCGTGGGGTTTCCAAATGAGATGTGCATTTTCTACGATAATCTTGGTGATTCTTCTGTGAGAAGTATGCAGAATCGCCGAAATCGAAGTCTTCGTGATATTTAATGCGAAAACCACGTATTCTGGTTTTTTCAGCACTCCACATTGCGTATGATACGCAGAACATGCGATATCTTCGTTTTCGTGGGGTTTCCAACTGAGATGTGCATTATCTACGATAATCTTGGTGATTCTTCCGTGAGAAGTATGCAGAACCACCGAAATAACTTGTTTTCGTGCTACTTAATGCGAAAAAACTCGTATTCTGGTGTTTTCAGCACTCTACAGTGCGTATGATACGCAGAACCGGTGATATCTTCGTTTTCGTGGGGTTTCCAACTGAGATATGCATTTTCTACGATAATCTAGGTGATTCTTCTGTGAGAAGAATGCAGAATCACCGAAATCGCAGTTTTCGTGCTACTTAATGGGAAAAAACACGTATTCTGGTGTTTTCAGCACTCCACAGTGCGTATGATTCGCAGAACAGGCGATAACTTCGTTTTCGAGGGGTTTCCAACTTAGATATGTATTTTCTACGATAATCTTGGTGATTCTTCCGTAACAAGTATGCAGAATCACCGAAATCACAGTTTTCGTGATATTTAATGCGAAAAAACCCGTATTTTGTTGTTTTCAGCACTCCACAGTGCGTATGATACACAGAACAAGCGATATCTTCGTTTTCGTGGGGTTTCCAACTGAGATATGCATTTTCTACGATAATCTTGGAGATTCTTCCGTGAGAAGTATGCAGAATCACCGTAATCGCAGTTTTCGTGATATTTAATGCGAAAAACGAGTACTCTGGAGTTTTCAACACTCCACAGTGCATATGATAACCAGAACAGGCGATACATTCGTTTTCGTGGGGTTTCCAACTGAGATATGCATTTTCTACGATAATCTAGGTGATTCTTCTGTGAGAAGAATGCAGAATCACCGAAATTGCAGTTTTCGTGCGACTTAATGGGAAAAAACACGTATTCTGGTGTTTTCAGGACTCCACAGAGCGTATGATATCCAGAACAGGCGATATATTCTCTTTCGTGGGGTTTCCAACTGAGATATGCATTTTCTACGATAATCTTGGAGATTCTTCCGTGAGAAGTATGCAGAATCACCGAAATCGCAGTATTCGTGCTACTTACTGGGAAAAAACACGTATTCTGTTGTTTTCAGGACTCCACAGAGCGTATGATATCCAGAACAGGCGATATATTCGTTTTCGTGGGGTTTCCAAATGAGATGTCCATTTTCTACGATAATCTTGGTGATTCTTCCGTGAGAAGAATGCAGAATCACCGAAATCGCAGTATTCGTGCTACTTAATGGAAAAAAAACGAATTCTGGTGTTTTCAGCACTCCGCAGTGCGTAAGATACGCAGAACAGGCGATATCTTCGTTTTCGTGGGGTTTCCAAATGAGATGTGCATTTTCTACGATAATCTAGGTGATTCTTCTATGAGAAGAATGCAGAATCACCGAAATCGCAGTTTTCGTGCTACTTAATGCGAAAAAAAACGAATTCTGGTGTTTTCAGCACTCCATAGTGCGTATGATATCCAGAACAGGCGATATCTTCGTTTTCGTGGGGTTTCCAAATGAGATGTGCATTTTCCACGATAATCTTGGTGATTCTTCTCTGAGAAGTATGGAGAACCACCGAAATAACTTGTTTTCGTGCTACTTAATGCGAAAAAACTCGTATTCTGGAGTTTTCAGCACTCCACAGTGCGTATGATACGCAGAACCGGTGATATCTTCGTTTTCGTGGGGTTTCCAACTGAGATATGCATTTTCTACGATAATCTCGGTGATTCTTCTGTGAGAAGAATGCAGAACAACCGAAATCGCAGTTTTCGTGCTACTTAATGGGAAAAAACACGTATTCTGGTGTGTTCAGCACTCCATAGTGCGTATGATATCCATAACAGGCGATATATTCGTTTTCGTAGGGTTTCCAAATGCGATGTGCATTATCTACGATAATCTTGGTGATTCTTCCGTGAGAAGTATGCAGAACCACCGAAATAACTTGTTTTCGTGCTACTTAATGCGAAAAAACTCGTATTCTGGTGTTTTCAGCACTCCACAGTGCGTATGATACGCAGAACAGGCGATATCTTCATTTTCGTGGGGTTTCCAAATGAGATGTGCATTTTCTACGTTAATCTTGGTGATTCTTCTCTGAGAAGTATGGAGAATCACCGAAATCGCAGTTGTCGTGCTATTTAATGCGAAAACCACGTATTCTGGTTTTTTCAGCACTCCACAGTGCGTATGATACACAGAACAAGCGATATCTTCGTTTTCGTGGGGTTTCCAACTGAGATATGCATTTTCTACGATAATCTTGGAGATTCTTCCGTGAGAAGTATGCAGAATCACCGTAATCGCAGTTTTCGTGATATTTAATGCGAAAAACGAGTATTCTGGAGTTTTCAACACTCCACAGTGCATATGATAACCAGAACAGGCGATACATTCGTTTTCGTGGGGTTTCCAACTGAGATATGCATTTTCTACGATAATCTAGGTGATTCTTCTGTGAGAAGAATGCAGAATCACCGAAATTGCAGTTTTCGTGCGACTTAATGGGAAAAAACACGTATTCTGGTGTTTTCAGGACTCCACAGAGCGTATGATATCCAGAACAGGCGATATATTCTCTTTCGTGGGGTTTCCAACTGAGATATGCATTTTCTACGATAATCTTGGAGATTCTTCCGTGAGAAGTATGCAGAATCACCGAAATCGCAGTATTCGTGCTACTTACTGGGAAAAAACACGTATTCTGTTGTTTTCAGGACTCCACAGAGCGTATGATATCCAGAACAGGCGATATATTCGTTTTCGTGGGGTTTCCAAATGAGATGTCCATTTTCTACGATAATCTTGGTGATTCTTCCGTGAGAAGAATGCAGAATCACCGAAATCGCAGTATTCGTGCTACTTAATGGAAAAAAAACGAATTCTGGTGTTTTCAGCACTCCACAGTGCGTAAGATACGCAGAACAGGCGATATCTTCGTTTTCGTGGGGTTTCCAAATGAGATGTGCATTTTCTACGATAATCTAGGTGATTCTTCTATGAGAAGAATGCAGAATCACCGAAATCGCAGTTTTCGTGCTACTTAATGCGAAAAAAAACGAATTCTGGTGTTTTCAGCACTCCATAGTGCGTATGATATCCAGAACAGGCGATATCTTCGTTTTCGTGGGGTTTCCAAATGAGATGTGCATTTTCCACGATAATCTTGGTGATTCTTCTCTGAGAAGTATGGAGAATCACCGAAATCGCAGTTGTCGTGCTATTTAATGCGAAAACCACGTATTCTGGTGTATTCAGCACCCCACAGTGCGTATGATACGCAGAACAAGCGATATCTTCGTTTTCGTGGGGTTTCCAACTGAGATATGCATTTTCTACGATAATCTTGGAGATTCTTCCGTGAGAACTTAGCAGAACCACCGAAATAACTTGTTTTCGTGCTACTTAATGCGAAAAAACTCGTATTCTGGAGTTTTCAGCACTCCACAGTGCGTATGATACGCAGAACCGGTGATATCTTCGTTTTCGTGGGGTTTCCAACTGAGATATGCATTTTCTACGATAATCTCGGTGATTCTTCTGTGAGAAGAATGCAGAACAACCGAAATCGCAGTTTTCGTGCTACTTAATGGGAAAAAACACGTATTCTGGTGTGTTCAGCACTCCACAGAGCGTATGATATCCATAACAGGCGATATATTCGTTTTCGTAGGGTTTCCAAATGCGATGTGCATTATCTACGATAATCTTGGTGATTCTTCCGTGAGAAGTATGCAGAACCACCGAAATAACTTGTTTTCGTGCTACTTAATGCGAAAAAACTCGTATTCTGGTGTTTTCAGCACTCCACAGTGCGTATGATACGCAGAACAGGCGATATCTTCATTTTCGTGGGGTTTCCAAATGAGATGTGCATTTTCTACGTTAATCTTGGTGATTCTTCTCTGAGAAGTATGGAGAATCACCGAAATCGCAGTTGTCGTGCTATTTAATGCGAAAACCACGTATTCTGGTTTTTTCAGCACTCCACAGTGCGTATGATACGCAGAACAGGCGATATCTTCGTTTTCGTGGGGTTTCCAACTGAGATATGCATTTTCTACGATAATCTAGGTGATTCTTCTGTGAGAAGAATGCAGAATCACCGAAATCGCAGTTGTCGTGCTATCTAATGCGAAAACCACGTATTCTGGTTTTTTCAGCACTCCACAGTGCGTGTGATACGCAGAACAAGCGATATCTTCGTTTTCGTGGGGTTTCCAACTGAGATATGCATTTTCTACGATAATCTAGATGATTCTTCTGTGAGAAGTATGGAGAATCACCGAAATCGCAGTTGTCGTGCTATTTAATGCGAAAACCACGTATTCTGCTGTTTTCAGCACTCCACAGTGCGTATGATACGCAGAACAAGCGATATCTTCGTTTTCGTGGGGTTTCCAACTGAGATATGCATTTTCTACGATAATCTTGGTGATTCTTCTCTGAGAAGTATGGAGAATCACCGAAATCGCAGTTGTCGTGCTATCTAATGCGAAAACCACGTATTCTGGTTTTTTCAGCACTCCACAGTGCGTATGATACGCAGAACAGGCGATATCTTCGTTTTCGTGGGGTTTCCAACTGAGATATGCATTTTCTACGATAATCTAGGTGATTCTTCTGTAAGAAGAATGCAGAATCACCGAAATTGCAGTTTTCGTGCTACTTAATGGGAAAAAACACGTATTCTGGTGTTTTCAGGACTCCACAGAGCGTATGATATCCAGAACAGGCGATATATTCGTTTTCGTGGGGTTTCCAAATGCGATGTGCATTTTCTACGATAATCTTGGAGATTCTTCTGTGAGAAGTATGGAGAATCACCGAAATCGCAGTTGTCGTTCTATTTAATGCGAAAACCACGTATTCTGGTGTTTTCAGCACTCCACAGTGCGTATGATACGCAGAACAGGCGATATCTTCGTTTTCGTAGGGTTTCCAACTGAGATATGCATTTTCTACGATAATCTCGGTGATTCTTCCGTGAGAAGAATGCAGAATCACCGAAATCGCAGTATTCGTGCTACTTAATGGAAAAAAAACGAATTCTGGTGTTTTCAGCACTCCACAGTGCGTAAGATACGCAGAACAGGCGATATCTTCGTTTTCGTGGGGTTTCCAAATGAGATGTGCATTTTCTACGATAATCTAGGTGATTCTTCTATGAGAAGAATGCAGAATCACCGAAATCGCAGTTTTCGTGCTACTTAATGCGAAAAAAAACGAATTCTGGTGTTTTCAGCACTCCATAGTGCGTATGATATCCAGAACAGGCGATATCTTCGTTTTCGTGGGGTTTCCAAATGAGATGTGCATTTTCCACGATAATCTTGGTGATTCTTCTGTGAGAAGTATGCAGAACCACCGAAATAACTTGTTTTCGTGCTACTTAATGCGAAAAAACTCGTATTCTGGTGTTTTCAGCACTCCACAGAGCGTATGATATCCATAACAGGCGATATATTCGTTTTCGTAGGGTTTCCAAATGCGATGTGCATTATCTACGATAATCTTGGTGATTCTTCCGTGAGAAGTATGCAGAACCACCGAAATAACTTGTTTTCGTGCTACTTAATGCGAAAAAAATCGTATTCTGGTGTTTTCAGCACTCCACAGTGCGTATGATACGCAGAACAGGCGATATCTTCATTTTCGTGGGGTTTCCAAATGAGATGTGCATTTTCTACGTTAATCTTGGTGATTCTTCTCTGAGAAGTATGGAGAATCACCGAAATCGCAGTTGTCGTGCTATTTAATGCGAAAACCACGTATTCTGGTTTTTTCAGCACTCCACAGTGCGTATGATACACAGAACAAGCGATATCTTCGATTTCGTGGGGTTTCCAACTGAGATATGCATTTTCTACGATAATCTTGGAGATTCTTCCGTGAGAAGTATGCAGAATCACCGTAATCGCAGTTTTCGTGATATTTAATGCGAAAAACGAGTATTCTGGAGTTTTCAACACTCCACAGTGCATATGATAACCACAACAGGCGATACATTCGTTTTCGTGGGGTTTCCAACTGAGATATGCATTTTCTACGATAATCTAGGTGATTCTTCTGTGAGAAGAATGCAGAATCACCGAAATTGCAGTTTTCGTGCGACTTAATGGGAAAAAACACGTATTCTGGTGTTTTCAGGACTCCACAGAGCGTATGATATCCAGAACAGGCGATATATTCTCTTTCGTGGGGTTTCCAACTGAGATATGCATTTTCTACGATAATCTTGGAGATTCTTCCGTGAGAAGTATGCAGAATCACCGAAATCGCAGTATTCGTGCTACTTACTGGGAAAAAACACGTATTCTGTTGTTTTCAGGACTCCACAGAGCGTATGATATCCAGAACAGGCGATATATTCGTTTTCGTGGGGTTTCCAAATGAGATGTCCATTTTCTACGATAATCTTGGTGATTCTTCCGTGAGAAGAATGCAGAATCACCGAAATCGCAGTATTCGTGCTACTTAATGGAAAAAAAACGAATTCTGATGTTTTCAGCACTCCACAGTGCGTAAGATACGCAGAACAGGCGATATCTTCGTTTTCGTGGGGTTTCCAAATGAGATGTGCATTTTCTACGATAATCTAGGTGATTCTTCTATGAGAAGAATGCAGAATCACCGAAATCGCAGTTTTCGTGCTACTTAATGCGAAAAAAAACGAATTCTGGTGTTTTCAGCACTCCATAGTGCGTATGATATCCAGAACAGGCGATATCTTCGTTTTCGTGGGGTTTCCAAATGAGATGTGCATTTTCCACGATAATCTTGGTGATTCTTCTCTGAGAAGTATGGAGAATCACCGAAATCGCAGTTGTCGTGCTATTTAATGCGAAAACCACGTATTCTGGTGTATTCAGCACCCCACAGTGCGTATGATACGCAGAACAAGCGATATCTTCGTTTTCGTGGGGTTTCCAACTGAGATATGCATTTTCTACGATAATCTTGGAGATTCTTCCGTGAGAACTTAGCAGAACCACCGAAATAACTTGTTTTCGTGCTACTTAATGCGAAAAAACTCGTATTCTGGAGTTTTCAGCACTCCACAGTGCGTATGATACGCAGAACCGGTGATATCTTCGTTTTCGTGGGGTTTCCAACTGAGATATGCATTTTCTACGATAATCTCGGTGATTCTTCTGTGAGAAGAATGCAGAACAACCGAAATCGCAGTTTTCGTGCTACTTAATGGGAAAAAACACGTATTCTGGTGTGTTCAGCACTCCACAGAGCGTATGATATCCATAACAGGCGATATATTCGTTTTCGTAGGGTTTCCAAATGCGATGTGCATTATCTACGATAATCTTGGTGATTCTTCCGTGAGAAGTATGCAGAACCACCGAAATAACTTGTTTTCGTGCTACTTAATGCGAAAAAACTCGTATTCTGGTGTTTTCAGCACTCCACAGTGCGTATGATACGCAGAACAGGCGATATCTTCATTTTCGTGGGGTTTCCAAATGAGATGTGCATTTTCTACGTTAATCTTGGTGATTCTTCTCTGAGAAGTATGGAGAATCACCGAAATCGCAGTTGTCGTGCTATTTAATGCGAAAACCACGTATTCTGGTTTTTTCAGCACTCCACAGTGCGTATGATACGCAGAACAGGCGATATCTTCGTTTTCGTGGGGTTTCCAACTGAGATATGCATTTTCTACGATAATCTAGGTGATTCTTCTGTGAGAAGAATGCAGAATCACCGAAATCGCAGTTGTCGTGCTATCTAATGCGAAAACCACGTATTCTGGTTTTTTCAGCACTCCACAGTGCGTGTGATACGCAGAACAAGCGATATCTTCGTTTTCGTGGGGTTTCCAACTGAGATATGCATTTTCTACGATAATCTAGATGATTCTTCTGTGAGAAGTATGGAGAATCACCGAAATCGCAGTTGTCGTGCTATTTAATGCGAAAACCACGTATTCTGCTGTTTTCAGCACTCCACAGTGCGTATGATACGCAGAACAAGCGATATCTTCGTTTTCGTGGGGTTTCCAACTGAGATATGCATTTTCTACGATAATCTTGGTGATTCTTCTCTGAGAAGTATGGAGAATCACCGAAATCGCAGTTGTCGTGCTATCTAATGCGAAAACCACGTATTCTGGTTTTTTCAGCACTCCACAGTGCGTATGATACGCAGAACAGGCGATATCTTCGTTTTCGTGGGGTTTCCAACTGAGATATGCATTTTCTACGATAATCTAGGTGATTCTTCTGTAAGAAGAATGCAGAATCACCGAAATTGCAGTTTTCGTGCTACTTAATGGGAAAAAACACGTATTCTGGTGTTTTCAGGACTCCACAGAGCGTATGATATCCAGAACAGGCGATATATTCGTTTTCGTGGGGTTTCCAAATGCGATGTGCATTTTCTACGATAATCTTGGAGATTCTTCTGTGAGAAGTATGGAGAATCACCGAAATCGCAGTTGTCGTTCTATTTAATGCGAAAACCACGTATTCTGGTGTTTTCAGCACTCCACAGTGCGTATGATACGCAGAACAGGCGATATCTTCGTTTTCGTAGGGTTTCCAACTGAGATATGCATTTTCTACGATAATCTCGGTGATTCTTCTGTGAGAAGAATGCAGAATCACCGAAATCGCAGTTTTCGTGCTACTTAATGGGAAAAAACACGTATTCTGGTGTTTTCAGCACTCCACAGTGCGTATGATATCCAGAACAGGCGATATCTTCGTTTTCGTGGGGTTTCCAAATGAGATGTGCATTTTCTACGATAATCTTGGTGATTCTTCTCTGAGAAGTATGGAGAATCACCGAAATCGCAGTTGTCGTGCTATTTAATGCGAAAACCACGTATTCTGGTTTTTTCAGCACTCCACAGCGCGTATGATATCCAGAACTGGCGATATCTTCGTTTTCGTGGGGTTTCCAAATGAGATGTGCATTTTCTACGATAATCTTGGTGATTCTTCTCTGAGAAGTATGGAGAATCACCGAAATCGCAGTTGTCGTGCTATTTAATGCGAAAACCACGTATTCTGGTTTTTTCATCACTCCATAGTGCGTATGATACGCAGAACAGGCGATATCATCGTTTTCGTGGGGTTTCCAACTGAGATATGCATTTTCTACGATAATCTAGGTGATTCTTCTGTGAGAAGAATGCAGAATCACCGACATCGCAGTTTTAGTGCTACTTAATGGGAAAAAACACGTATTCTGGTGTTTTCAGGACTCGACAGAGCGTATGATATCCAGAACAGGCGATATATTCGTTTTCGTGGGGTTTCCAACTGAGATATGCATTTTCTACGATAATCTTGGTGATTCTTCCGTGAGAAGTATGCAGAATCACCGAAATCACTTGTTTTCGTGCTACTTAATGCGATCAAACACGTATTCTGGTGTTTTCAGCACTCCACAGTGCGTATGATTCGCAGAACAGGCGATATCCTCGTTTTCGAGGGGTTTCCATCTGAGATATGTATTTTCTACGATAATCTTGGTGATTCTTCCGTAACAAGTATGCAGAATCACCGAAATCACAGTTTTCGTGATATTGAATGCGAAAAGACACGTATTTTCTTGTTTTCAGCACTCCACAGTGCGTATGATATCCAGAACAGGCGATATCTTCGGTTTCGTGGGGTTTCCAACTGAGATATGCATTTTCTACGATAATCTAGGTGATTCTTCTGTGAGAAGAATGCAGGATCACCGACTTCGCAGTTTTCGTGCTACTTAATGGGAAAAAACACGTATTCTGGTGTTTTCAGCACTCCACAGAGTGTATGATATCCAGAACAGGCGATATATTCGTTTTCGTGGGGTTTCCAAATGAGATGTGCATTTTCTACGATAATCTAGGTGATTCTTCTGTGAGAAGAATGCAGAATCACCGAAATCGCAGTTTTCGTGCTACTTAATGGGAAAACCACGTATTCTGGTGTTTTCAGCACTCCACAGTGCGTATGATATCCAGAACAGGCGATATCTTCGTTTTCGTGGGGTTTCCAAATGAGATGTGCATTTTCTACGATAATCTTGGTGATTCTTCTCTGAGAAGTATGGAGAATCACCGAAATCGCAGTTGTCGTGCTACTTAATGGGAAAAAACTCGTATTCTGGTGTTTTCAGCACTCCACAGTGCGTATGATACGCAGAACAGGCGATATCTTCGTTTTCGTGGGGTTTCCAACTGAGATATGCATTTTCTACGATAATCTTGGAAATTCTTCCGTGAGAAGTATGCAGAAACACTGAAATTGCAGTTTTCGTGCTATTTAATGCGAAAACCACGTATTCTGGTTTTTTCAGCACTTCACATTGCGTATGATACGCAGAACATGCGATATCTTCGTTTTCGTGGGGTTTCCAACTGAGATGTGCATTATCTACGATAATCTTGGTGATTCTTCCGTGAGAAGTATGCAGAACCACCGAAATAACTTGTTTTCGTGCTACTTAATGCGAAAAAACTCGTATTCTTGTGTTTTCAGCACTCCACAGTGCGTATGATACGCAGAACAGGCGATATCTTCGTTTTCGTGGGGTTTCCAACTGAGATATGCATTTTCTACGATAATCTAGGTGATTCTTCTGTGAGAAGAATGCAGAATCACCGAAATCACAGTTTTCGTGCTACTTAATGCGAAAAAACTCGTATTCTGGTGTTTTCAGCACTCCACAGTGCGTATGATTCGCAGAACAGGCGATATCCTCGTTTTCGAGGGGTTTCCATCTGAGATATGTATTTTCTACGATAATCTTGGTGATTCTTCCGTAACAAGTATGCAGAATCACCGAAATCACAGTTTTCGTGATATTGAATGCGAAAAGACACGTATTTTCTTGTTTTCAGCACTCCACAGTGCGTATGATATCCAGAACAGGCGATATCTTCGGTTTCGTGGGGTTTCCAACTGAGATATGCATTTTCTACGATAATCTAGGTGATTCTTCTGTGAGAAGAATGCAGGATCACCGACTTCGCAGTTTTCGTGCTACTTAATGGGAAAAAACACGTATTCTGGTGTTTTCAGCACTCCACAGAGTGTATGATATCCAGAACAGGCGATATATTCGTTTTCGTGGGGTTTCCAAATGAGATGTGCATTTTCTACGATAATCTAGGTGATTCTTCTGTGAGAAGAATGCAGAATCACCGAAATCGCAGTTTTCGTGCTACTTAATGGGAAAAAACACGTATTCTGGTGTTTTCAGCACTCCACAGTGCGTATGATATCCAGAACAGGCGATATCTTCGTTTTCGTGGGGTTTCCAAATGAGATGTGCATTTTCTACGATAATCTTGGTGATTCTTCTCTGAGAAGTATGGAGAATCACCGAAATCGCAGTTGTCGTGCTACTTAATGGGAAAAAACTCGTATTCTGGTGTTTTCAGCACTCCACAGTGCGTATGATACGCAGAACAGGCGATATCTTCGTTTTCGTGGGGTTTCCAACTGAGATATGCATTTTCTACGATAATCTTGGAAATTCTTCCGTGAGAAGTATTCAGAATCACTGAAATCGCAGTTTTCGTGCTATTTAATGCGAAAACCACGTATTCTGGTTTTTTCAGCACTTCACATTGCGTATGATACGCAGAACATGCGATATCTTCGTTTTCGTGGGGTTTCCAACTGAGATGCGCATTATCTACGATAATCTTGGTGATTCTTCCGTGAGAAGTATGCAGAACCACCGAAATAACTTGTTTTCGTGCTACTTAATGCGAAAAAACTCGTATTCTTGTGTTTTCAGCACTCCACAGTGCGTATGATACGCAGAACAGGCGATATCTTCGTTTTCGTGGGGTTTCCAACTGAGATATGCATTTTCTACGATAATCTAGGTGATTCTTCTGTGAGAAGAATGCAGAATCACCGAAATCACAGTTTTCGTGCTACTTAATGCGAAAAAACTCGTATTCTGGTGTTTTCAGCACTCCACAGTGCGTATGGTACGCAGAACAGGCGATATCTTCGTTTTCGTGGGGTTTCCAACTGAGATATGCATTTTCTACGATAATCTAGGTGATTCTTCTGTGAGAAGAATGCACAATCACCGAAATCGCAGTTTTCGTGCTACTTAATGGGAAAAAACACGTATTCTGGTGTTTTCAGCACTCCACAGTGCGTATGATTCGCAGAACAGGCGATAACTTCGTTTTCGAGGGGTTTCCAACTTAGATATGTATTTTCTACGATAATCTTGGTGATTCTTCCGTAACAAGTATGCAGAATCACCGAAATCACAGTTTTCGTGATATTTAATGCGAAAAAACACGTATTTTGTTGTTTTCAGCACTCCACAGTGCGTATGATACACAGAACAAGCGATATCTTCGTTTTCGTGGGGTTTCCAACTGAGATATGCATTTTCTACGATAATCTTGGAGATTCTTCCGTGAGAAGTATGCAGAATCACCGTAATCGCAGTTTTCGTGATATTTAATGCGAAAAACGAGTATTCTGGAGTTTTCAACACTCCACAGTGCATATGATAACCAGAACAGGCGATACATTCGTTTTCGTGGGGTTTCCAACTGAGATATGCATTTTCTACGATAATCTAGGTGATTCTTCTGTGAGAAGAATGCAGAATCACCGAAATTGCAGTTTTCGTGCGACTTAATGGGAAAAAACACGTATTCTGGTGTTTTCAGGACTCTACAGAGCGTATGATATCCAGAACAGGCGATATATTCTCTTTCGTGGGGTTTCCAACTGAGATATGCATTTTCTACGATAATCTTGGAGATTCTTCCGTGAGAAGTATGCAGAATCACCGAAATCGCAGTATTCGTGCTACTTAATGGAAAAAAAACGAATTCTGGTGTTTTCAGCACTCCACAGTGCGTAAGATACGCAGAACAGGCGATATCTTCGTTTTCGTGGGGTTTCCAAATGAGATGTGCATTTTCTACGATAATCTAGGTGATTCTTCTATGAGAAGAATGCAGAATCACCGAAATCGCAGTTTTCGTGCTACTTAATGCGAAAAAAAACGAATTCTGGTGTTTTCAGCTCTCCATAGTGCGTATGATATCCAGAACAGGCGATATCTTCGTTTTCGTGGGGTTTCCAAATGAGATGTGCATTTTCCACGATAATCTTGGTGATTCTTCTCTGAGAAGTATGGAGAATCACCGAAATCGCAGTTGTCGTGCTATTTAATGCGAAAACCACGTATTCTGGTGTATTCAGCACCCCACAGTGCGTATGATACGCAGAACAAGCGATATCTTCGTTTTCGTGGGGTTTCCAACTGAGATATGCATTTTCTACGATAATCTTGGAGATTCTTCCGTGAGAACTTAGCAGAACCACCGAAATAACTTGTTTTCGTGCTACTTAATGCGAAAAAACTCGTATTCTGGAGTTTTCAGCACTCCACAGAGCGTATGATATCCATAACAGGCGATATATTCGTTTTCGTAGGGTTTCCAAATGCGATGTGCATTATCTACGATAATCTTGGTGATTCTTCCGTGAGAAGTATGCAGAACCACCGAAATAACTTGTTTTCGTGCTACTTAATGCGAAAAAACTCGTATTCTGGTGTTTTCAGCACTCCACAGTGCGTATGATACGCAGAACAGGCGATATCTTCGTTTTCGTGGGGTTTCCAAATGAGATGTGCATTTTCTACGTTAATCTTGGTGATTCTTCTCTGAGAAGTATGGAGAATCACCGAAATCGCAGTTGTCGTGCTATTTAATGCGAAAACCACGTATTCTGGTTTTTTCAGCACTCCACAGTGCGTATGATACGCAGAACAGGCGATATCTTCGTTTTCGTGGGGTTTCCAACTGAGATATGCATTTTCTACGATAATCTAGGTGATTCTTCTGTGAGAAGAATGCAGAATCACCGAAATCGCAGTTGTCGTGCTATCTAATGCGAAAACCACGTATTCTGGTTTTTTCAGCACTCCACAGTGCGTGTGATACGCAGAACAAGCGATATCTTCGTTTTCGTGGGGTTTCCAACTGAGATATGCATTTTCTACGATAATCTAGATGATTCTTCTGTGAGAAGTATGGAGAATCACCGAAATCGCAGTTGTCGTGCTATTTAATGCGAAAACCACGTATTCTGGTGTTTTCAGCACTCCACAGTGCGTATGATACGCAGAACAAGCGATATCTTCGTTTTCGTGGGGTTTCCAACTGAGATATGCATTTTCTACGATAATCTTGGTGATTCTTCTCTGAGAAGTATGGAGAATCACCGAAATCGCAGTTGTCGTGCTATCTAATGCGAAAACCACGTATTCTGGTTTTTTCAGCACTCCACAGTGCGTATGATACGCAGAACAGGCGATATCTTCGTTTTCGTGGGGTTTCCAACTGAGATATGCATTTTCTACGATAATCTAGGTGATTCTTCTGTAAGAAGAATGCAGAATCACCGAAATTGCAGTTTTCGTGCTACTTAATGGGAAAAAACACGTATTCTGGTGTTTTCAGGACTCCACAGAGCGTATGATATCCAGAACAGGCGATATATTCGTTTTCGTGGGGTTTCCAAATGCGATGTGCATTTTCTACGATAATCTTGGTGATTCTTCTCTGAGAAGTATGGAGAATCACCGAAATCGCAGTTGTCGTGCTATTTAATGCGAAAACCACGTATTCTGGTTTTTTCATCACTCCACAGTGCGTATGATACGCAGAACAGGCAATATCTTCGTTTTCGTGGGGTTTCCAACTGAGATATATATTTTCTACGATAATCTAGGTGATTCTTCTGTGAGAAGAATGCAGAATCACCGACATCGCAGTTTTAGTGCTACTTAATGGGAAAAAACACGTATTCTGGTGTTTTCAGGACTCGACAGAGCGTATGATATCCAGAACAGGCGATATATTCGTTTTCGTGGGGTTTCCAACTGAGATATGCATTTTCTACGATAATCTTGGTGATTCTTCCGTGAGAAGTATGCAGAATCACCGAAATCACTTGTTTTCGTGCTACTTAATGCGATCAAACACGTATTCTGGTGTTTTCAGCACTCCACAGTGCGTATGATTCGCAGAACAGGCGATATCCTCGTTTTCGAGGGGTTTGCATCTGAGATATGTATTTTCTACGATAATCTTGGTGATTCTTCCGTAACAAGTATGCAGAATCACCGAAATCACAGTTTTCGTGATATTGAATGCGAAAAGACACGTATTTTCTTGTTTTCAGCACTCCACAGTGCGTATGATATCCAGAACAGGCGATATCTTCGGTTTCGTGGGGTTTCCAACTGAGATATGCATTTTCTACGATAATCTAGGTGATTCTTCTGTGAGAAGAATGCAGGATCACCGACTTCGCAGTTTTCGTGCTACTTAATGGGAAAAAACACGTATTCTGGTGTTTTCAGCACTCCACAGAGTGTATGATATCCAGAACAGGCGATATATTCGTTTTCGTGGGGTTTCCAACTGAGATATGCATTTTCTACGATAATCTAGGTGATTCTTCTATGAGAAGAATGCAGAATCACCGAAATCGCAGTTTTCGTGCTACTTAATGCGAAAAAAAACGAATTCTGGTGTTTTCAGCACTCCACAGTGCGTATGATATCCAGAACAGGCGATATCTTCGTTTTCGTGGGGTTTCCAAATGAGATGTGCATTTTTCACGATAATCTTGGTGATTCTTCTCAGAGAAGTATGGAGAATCACCGAAATCGCAGTTGTCGTGCTATTTAATGCGAAAACCACGTATTCTGGTGTAGTCAGCACTCCACAGTGCGTATGATACGCAGAACAAGCGATATCTTCGTTTTCGTGGGGTTTCCAACTGAGATATGCATTTTCTACGATAATCTTGGAGATTCTTCCGTGAGAAGTAAGCAGAACCACCGAAATAACTTGTTTTCGTGCTACTTAATGCGAAAAAACTCGTATTCTGGAGTTTTCAGCACTCCACAGTGCGTATGATACGCAGAACCGGTGATATCTTCGTTTTCGTGGGGTTTCCAACTGAGATATGCATTTTCTACGATAATCTCGGTGATTCTTCTGTGAGAAGAATGCAGAACAACCGAAATCGCAGTTTTCGTGCTACTTAATGGGAAAAAACACGTATTCTGGTGTGTTCAGCACTCCACAGAGCGTATGATATCCATAACAGGCGATATATTCGTTTTCGTGGGGTTTCCAAATGCGATGTGCATTATCTACGATAATCTTGGTGATTCTTCCGTGAGAAGTATGCAGAACCACCGAAATAACTTGTTTTCGTGCTACTTAATGCGAAAAAACTCGTATTCTGGTGTTTTCAGCACTCCACAGTGCGTATGATACTCAGAACAGGCGATATCTTCGTTTTCGTGGGGTTTCCAAATGAGATGTGCATTTTCTACGATAATCTTGGTAATTCTTCTCTGAGAAGTATGGAGAATCACCGAAATCGCAGTTGTCGTGCTATTTAATGCGAAAACCACGTATTCTGGTTTTTTCAGCACTCCACAGTGCGTATGATACGCAGAACAGGCGATATCTTCGTTTTCGTGGGGTTTCCAACTGAGATATGCATTTTCTCCGATAATCTAGGTGATTCTTCTGTGAGAAGAATTTAGAATCACCGAAATCGCAGTTGTCGTGCTATTTAATGCGAAAACCACGTATTCTGGTTTTTTCAGCACTCCACAGTGCGTATGATACGCAGAACAAGCGATATCTTCGTTTTCGTGGGGTTTCCAACTGAGATACGCATTTTCTACGATAATCTTGGTGATTCTTCTCTGAGAAGTATGGAGAATCACCGAAATCGCAGTTGTCGTGCTATCTAATGCGAAAACCACGTATTCTGGTTTTTTCAGCACTCCATAGTGCGTATGATACGCAGAACAGGCGATATCTTCGTTTTCGTGGGGTTTCCAACTGAGATATGCATTTTCTACGATAATCTAGGTGATTCTTCTGTAAGAAGAATGCAGAATCACCGAAATTGCAGTTTTCGTGCTACTTAATGGGAAAAAACACGTATTCTGGTGTTTTCAGCACTCCACAGTGCGTATTATATCCAGAACAGGCGATATCTTCGTTTTCGTGGGGTTTCCAAATGAGATGTGCATTTTCTACGATAATCTTGGTGATTCTTCTCTGAGAAGTATGGAGAATCACCGAAATCGCAGTTGTCGTGCTATTTAATGCGAAAACCACGTATTCTGGTGTTTTCAGCACTCCACAGTGCGTATGATACGCAGAACAGGCGATATCTTCGTTTTCGTAGGGTTTCCAACTGAGATATGCATTTTCTACGATAATCTCGGAGATTCTTCTGTGAGAAGAATGCAGAATCACCGAAATCGCAGTTTTCGTGCTACTTAATGGGAAAAAACACGTATTCTGGTGTTTTCAGCACTCCACAGTGCGTATTATATCCAGAACAGGCGATATCTTCGTTTTCGTGGGGTTTCCAAATGAGATGTGCATTTTCTATGATAATCTTGGTGATTCTTCTCTGAGAAGTATGGAGAATCACCGAAATCGCAGTTGTCGTGCTATTTAATGCGAAAACCACGTATTCTGGTTTTTTCAGCTCTCCACAGTGCGTATGATACGCAGAACAGGCGATATCTTCGTTTTCGTGGGGTTTCCAACTGAGATATGCATTTTCTACGATAATCTAGGTGATTCTTCTGTGAGAAGAATGCAGAATCACCGAAATTGCAGTTTTCGTGCTACTTAATGGGAAAAAACACGTATTCTGGTGTTTTCAGGACTCCACAGAGCGTATGATATCCAGAACAGGCGATATATTCGTTTTCGTGGTGTTTCCAAATGAGATGTGCATTTTCTACGATAATCTTGGTGATTCTTCTGTGAGAAGTATCGAGAATCACCGAAATCGCAGTTGTCGTGCTATTTAATGCGAAAACCACGTATTCTGGTGTTTTCAGCACTCCACAGTGCGTATGATACGCAGAACAAGCGATATCTTCGTTTTCGTGAGGTTTCCAACTGAGATATGCATTTTCTACGATATTCTTGGAGATTCTTCTGTGAGAAGCATGGAGAATCACCGAAATCGCAGTTGTCGTGCCATTTAATGCGAAAACCACGTATTCTGGTGTTTTCAGCACTCCACAGTGCGTATGATACGCAGAACAGGCGATATCTTCGTTTTCGTAGGGTTTCCAACTGAGATATGCATTTTCTACGATAATCTCGGTGATTCTTCTGTGAAAAGAATGCAGAATCACCGAAATCGCAGTTTTCGTGCTACTTAATGGGAAAAAACACGTATTCTGGTGTTTTCAGCACTCCACAGAGCGTATGATATCCATAACAGGCGATATATTCGTTTTCGTGGGGTTTCCAAATGCGATGTGCATTATCTACGATAATCTTGTTGATTCTTCCGTGAGAAGTATGCAGAACTACCGAAATAACTTGTGTTCGTGCTACTTAATGCGAAAAAACTCGTATTCTGGTGTTTTCAGCACTCCACAGTGCGTATGATACGCAGAACAGGCGATGTCTTCGTTTTCGTGGGGTTTCCAAATGAGATATGCGTTTTCTACGATAATCTAGGTGATTCTACTGTGAGAAGTATGGAGAATCACCGAAATCGCAGTTGTCGTGCTATTTAATGCGAAAACCACGTATTCTGGTGTTTTCAGCACTCCACAGTGCGTATGATACGCAGAACAAGCGATATCTTCGATTTCGTGGGGTTTCCAAATGAGATATGCATTTTCTACGATAATCTTGGAGACTCTTCCGTGAGAAGTATGCAGAATCACCAAAATCGCAGTATTCGTGCTACTTAATGGGAAAAAACACGTATTCTGGTGTTTTCAGGACTCCACAGAGCGTATGATATCCAGAACAGGCGATATATTCGTTTTCGTGGGGTTTCCAAATGAGATGTGCATTTTCTACGATAATCTTGGTGATTCTTCCGTGAGAAGAATGCAGAATCACCGAAATCGCAGTTTTCGTGCTATTTAATGCGAAAACCACATATTCTGGTTTTTTCAGCACTCCACATTGCGTATGATACGCAGAACATGCGATATCTTCGTTTTCGTGGGGTTTCCAACTGAGATGTGCATTATCTACGATAATCTTGGTGATTCTTCCGTGAGAAGTATGCAGAACCACCGAAATAACTTGTTTTCGTGCTACTTAATGCGAAAAAACTCGTATTCTGGTGTTTTCAGCACTTCACAGTGCGTATGATACGCAGAACAGGCGATATCTCCGTTTTCGTGGGGTTTCCAACTGAGATATGCATTTTCTACGATAATCTAGGTGATTCTTCTGTGAGAAGAATGCAGAATCACCGAAATCGCAGTTTTCGTGCTACTTAATGGGAAAAAACACGTATTCTGGTGTTTTCAGGACTCCACAGAGCGTATGATATCCAGAACAGGCGATATATTCGTTTTCGTGGGGTTTCCAACTGAGATATGCATTTTCTACGATAGTCTTGGTGATTCTTCCGTGAGAAGTATGCAGAATCACCGAAATCACTTGTTTTCGTGCTACTTAATGCGATCAAACACGTATTCTGGTGTTTTCAGCACTCCTCAGTGCGTATGATTCGCAGAACAGGCGATATCTTCGTTTTCGAGGGGTTTCCAACTGAGATATGTATTTTCTACGATAATCTTGGTGATTCTTCCGTAACAAGTATGCAGAATCACCGAAATCACAGTTTTCGTGATATTGAATGCGAACAGACACGTATTTTCTTGTTTTCAGCACTCCACAGTGCGTATGATATCCAGAACAGGCGATATCTTTGGTTTCGTGGGGTTTCCAACTGAGATATGCATTTTCTACGATAATCTAGGTGATTCTTCTGTGAGAAGAATGCAGGATCACCGACTTCGCAGTTTTCGTGCTACTTAATGGGAAAAAACACGTATTCTGGTGTTTTCAGCACTCCACAGAGTGTATGATATCCAGAACAGGCGATATATTCGTTTTCGTGGGGTTTCCAACTGAGATATGCATTTTCTACGATAATCTAGGTGATTCTTCTATGAGAAGTATGCAGAATCACCGAAATCGCAGTTTTCGTGCTACTTAATGCGAAAAAAAACGAATTCTGGTGTTTTCAGCACTCCACAGTGCGTATGATATCCAGAACAGGCGATATCTTCGTTTTCGTGGGGTTTCCAAATGAGATGTGCATTTTCCACGATAATCTTGGTGATTCTTCTCAGAGAAGTATGGAGAATCACCGAAATCGCAGTTGTCGTGCTATTTAATGCGAAAACCACGTATTCTGGTGTAGTCAGCACTCCACAGTGCGTATGATACGCAGAACAAGCGATATCTTCGTTTTCGTGGGGTTTCCAACTGAGATATGCATTTTCTACGATAATCTTGGAGATTCTTCCGTGAGAAGTAAGCAGAACCACCGAAATAACTTGTTTTCGTGCTACTTAATGGGAAAAAACACGTATTCTGGTGTTTTCAGCACTCCACAGAGCGTATGATATCCAGAACAGGCGATATATTCGTTTTCGTGGGGTTTCCAAATGAGATGTGCATTTTCTACATTAATCTAGGTGATTCTTCTGTGAGAAGAATGCAGAATAACCGAAATCGCAGTTTTCGTGCTACTTAATGGGAAAAAACACGTATTCTGGTGTTTTCAGGACTCAACAGAGCGTATGATATCCAGAACAGGCGATATATTCGTTTTCGTGGGGTTTCCAACTGAGATATGCATTTTCTACGATAATCTTGGTGATTCTTCCGTGAGAAGTATGCAGAATCACCGAAATTACTTGTTTTCGTGCTACTTAATGCGATCAAACACGTATTCTGGTGTTTTCAGCACTCCACAGTGCGTATGATATCCAGAACAGGCGATATCTTCGTTTTCGTGGGGGTTTCCAAATGAGATGTGCATTTTCTACGATAATCTTGGTGATTCTTCTCTGAGAAGTATGGAGAATCACCAAAATCGCAGTTGTCGTGCTATTTAATGCGAAAACCACGTATTCTGGTGTTTTCAGCACTCCACAGTGCGTATGATACACAGAACAAGCGATATCTTCGTTTTCGTGGGGTTTCCAACTGAGATATGCATTTTCTACGATAATCTTGGTGATTCTTCCGCGAGAAGTATGCAGAACCACCGAAATAACTTGTTTTCGTGCTACTTAATGGGAAAAAACACGTATTCTGGTGTTTTCAGCACTCCACAGAGCGTATGATATCCAGAACAGGCGATATATTCGTTTTCGTGGGGTTTCCAAATGAGATGTGCATTTTCTACGATAATCTAGGTGATTCTTCTGTGAGAAGAGTGCAGAATAACCGAAATCGCAGTTTTCGTGCTACTTAATGGGAAAAAGCACGTATTCTGGTGTTTTCAGGACTCAACAGAGCGTATGATATCCCGAACAGGCGATATCTTCGTTTTCGTGGGGTTTCCAAATGAGATGTGCATTTTCTACGATAATCTAGGTGATTCTTCTGTGAGAAGAATGCAGAATCACCGAAATCGCAGTTTTCGTGCTACTTAATGGGAAAAAACACGTATTCTGGTGTTTTCAGCACTCCACAGAGCGTATGATATCCAGAACAGGCGATATATTCGTTTTCGTGGGGTTTCCAAATGAGATGTGCATTTTCTACATTAATCTAGGTGATTCTTCTGTGAGAAGAATGCAGAATAACCGAAATCGCAGTTTTCGTGCTACTTAATGGGAAAAAACACGTATTCTGGTGTTTTCAGGACTCAACAGAGCGTATGATATCCAGAACAGGCGATATATTCGTTTTCGTGGGGTTTCCAACTGAGATATGCATTTTCTACGATAATCTTGGTGATTCTTCCGTGAGAAGTATGCAGAATCACCGAAATTACTTGTTTTCGTGCTACTTAATGCGATCAAACACGTATTCTGGTGTTTTCAGCACTCCACAGTGCGTATGATATCCAGAACAGGCGATATCTTCGTTTTCGTGGGGGTTTCCAAATGAGATGTGCATTTTCTACGATAATCTTGGTGATTCTTCTCTGAGAAGTATGGAGAATCACCAAAATCGCAGTTGTCGTGCTATTTAATGCGAAAACCACGTATTCTGGTGTTTTCAGCACTCCACAGTGCGTATGATACACAGAACAAGCGATATCTTCGTTTTCGTGGGGTTTCCAACTGAGATATGCATTTTCTACGATAATCTTGGTGATTCTTCCGTGAGAAGTATGCAGAACCACCGAAATAACTTGTTTTCGTGCTACTTAATGGGAAAAAACACGTATTCTGGTGTTTTCAGCACTCCACAGAGCGTATGATATCCAGAACAGGCGATATATTCGTTTTCGTGGGGTTTCCAAATGAGATGTGCATTTTCTACGATAATCTAGGTGATTCTTCTGTGAGAAGAGTGCAGAATAACCGAAATCGCAGTTTTCGTGCTACTTAATGGGAAAAAACACGTATTCTGGTGTTTTCAGGACTCAACAGAGCGTATGATATCCAGAACAGGCGATATATTCGTTTTCGTGGGGTTTCCAACTGAGATATGCATTTTCTACGATAATCTTGGTGATTCTTCCGTGAGAAGTATGCAGAATCACCGAAATCACTTGTTTTCGTGATACTTAATGCGATCAAACACGTATTCTGGTGTTTTCAGCACTCCACAGTGCGTATGATATCCAGAACAGGCGATATCTTCGTTTTCGTGGGGTTTCCAAATGAGATGTGCATTTTCTACGATAATCTAGGTGATTCTTCCGTGAGAAGTATGCAGAATCACTGAAATCGCAGTTTTCGTGCTATTTAATGCGATCAAACACGTATTCTGGTAATTTCAGCACTCCACAGTGCGTATGATACACAGAACAAGCGATATCTTCGTTTTCGTGGGGTTTCCAACTGAGATATGCATTTTCTACGATAATCTTGGAGATTCTTCCGTGAGAAGTATGCAGAACCACCGAAATAGCTTGTTTTCGTGCTACTTAATGCGATCAAACACGTATTCTGGTGTTTTCAGCACTCCACAGTGCGTATGATACGCAGAACCGGTGGTATCTTCGTTTTCGGGGGATTTCCAACTGAGATATGCATTTTCTACGATAATCTCGGTGATTCTTCTGTGTGAAGAATGCAGAATCACCGAAATCGCAGTTTTCGTGCTACTTAATGGGAAAAAACACGTATTCTGGTGTTTTCAGCACTCCACAGAGCGTATGATATCCATAACAGGCGATATATTCGTTTTCGTGGGGTTTCCAAATGAGATGTGCATTTTCTACGATAATCTAGGTGATTCTTCTGTGAGAAGAATGCAGAATAACCGAAATCGCAGTTTTCGTGCTACTTAATGGGAAAAAACACGTATTCTGGTGTTTTCAGGACTCAACAGAGCGTATGATATCCAGAACAGGCGATATATTCGTTTTCGTGGGGTTTCCAACTGAGATATGCATTTTCTACGATAATCTTGGTGATTCTTCCGTGAGAAGTATGCAGAATCACCGAAATTACTTGTTTTCGTGCTACTTAATGCGATCAAACACGTATTCTGGTGTTTTCAGCACTCCACAGTGCGTATGATATCCAGAACAGGCGATATCTTCGTTTTCGTGGGGGTTTCCAAATGAGATGTGCATTTTCTACGATAATCTTGGTGATTCTTCTCTGAGAAGTATGGAGAATCACCAAAATCGCAGTTGTCGTGCTATTTAATGCGAAAACCACGTATTCTGGTGTTTTCAGCACTCCACAGTGCGTATGATACACAGAACAAGCGATATCTTCGTTTTCGTGGGGTTTCCAACTGAGATATGCATTTTCTACGATAATCTTGGTGATTCTTCCGCGAGAAGTATGCAGAACCACCGAAATAACTTGTTTTCGTGCTACTTAATGGGAAAAAACACGTATTCTGGTGTTTTCAGCACTCCACAGAGCGTATGATATCCATAACAGGCGATATATTCGTTTTCGTGGGGTTTCCAAATGAGATGCGCATTTTCTACGATAATCTAGGTGATTCTTCTGTGAGAAGAATGCAGAATAACCGAAATCGCAGTTTTCGTGCTACTTAATGGGAAAAAACACGTATTCTGGTGTTTTCAGGACTCAACAGAGCGTATGATATCCAGAACAGGCGATATATTCGTTTTCGTGGGGTTTCCAACTGAGATATGCATTTTCTACGATAATCTTGGTGATTCTTCCGTGAGAAGTATGCAGAATCACCGAAATCACTTGTTTTCGTGCTACTTAATGCGATCAAACACGTATTCTGGTGTTTTCAGCACTCCACAGTGCGTATGATACACAGAACAAGCGATATCTTCGTTTTCGTGGGGTTTCCAACTGAGATGTGCATTTTCTACGATAATCTAGGTGATTCTTCCGTGAGAAGTATGCAGAATCACCGAAATAACTTGTTTTCGTGCTACTTAATGCGAAAAAACTCGTATTCTGGTGTTTTCAGCACTCCACAGTGCGTATGATACGCAGAACAGGCGATATCTTCGTTTTCGTGGGGTTTCCAAATGAGATGTGCATTTTCTACGATAATCTTGGTGATTCTTCTCTGAGAAGTATGGAGAATCACCGAAATCGCAGTTGTCGTGCTATTTAATGCGGAAACCACGTATTCTGGTTTTTTCAGCACTCCACAGTGCGTATGATACACAGAACAAGCGATATCTTCGTTTTCGTGGGGTTTCCAACTGAGATATGCATTTTCTACGATAATCTCGGAGATTCTTCCGTGAGAAGTATGCAGAACCACCGAAATAACTTGTTTTCGTGCTACTTAATGGGAAAAAACACGTATTCTGGTGTTTTCAGCACTCCACAGAGCGTATGATATCCAGAACAGGCGATATATTCGTTTTCGTGGGGTTTCCAAATGAGATGTGCATTTTCTACGATAATCTAGGTGATTCTTCTGTGAGAAGAATGCAGAATAACCGAAATCGCAGTTTTCGTGCTACTTAATGGGAAAAAACACGTATTCTGGTGTTTTCAGGACTCAACAGAGCGTATGATATCCAGAACAGGCGATATATTCGTTTTCGTGGGGTTTCCAACTGAGATATGCATTTTCTACGATAATCTTGGAGATTCTTCCGTGAGAAGTATGCAGAACCACCGAAATAACTTGTTTTCGTGCTACTTAATGGGAAAAAACACGTATTCTGGTGTTTTCAGCACTCCACAGAGCGTATGATATCCAGAACAGGCGATATATTCGTTTTCGTGGGGTTTCCAAATGAGATGTGCATTTTCTACGATAATCTAGGTGATTCTTCTGTGAGAAGAATGCAGGATAACCGAAATCGCAGTTTTCGTGCTACTTAATGGGAAAAAACACGTATTCTGGTGTTTTCAGGACTCAACAGAGCGTATGATATCCAGAACAGGCGATATATTCGTTTTCGTGGGGTTTCCAACTGAGATATGCATTTTCTACGATAATCTTGGTGATTCTTCCGTGAGAAGTATGCAGAATCACCGAAATCACTTGTTTTCGTGCTACTTAATGCGATCAAACACGTATTCTGGTGTTTTCAGCACTCCACAGTGCGTATGATATCCAGAACAGGCGATATCTTCGTTTTCGTGGGGTTTCCAAATGAGATGTGCATTTTCTACGATAATCTTGGTGATTCTTCCGTGAGAAGTATGCAGAACCACCGAAATAGCTTGTTTTCGTGCTACTTAATGCGATCAAACACGTATTCTGGTGTTTTCAGCACTCCACAGTGCGTATGATACACAGAACAAGCGATATCTTCGTTTTCGTGGGGTTTCCAACTGAGATATGCATTTTCTACGATAATCTTGGAGATTCTTCCGTGAGAAGTATGCAGAACCACCGAAATAACTTGTTTTCGTGCTACTTAATGGGAAAAAACTCGTATTCTGGAGTTTTCAGCACTCCACAGTGCGTATGATACGCAGAACCGGTGATATCTTCGTTTTCGGGGGATTTCCAACTGAGATATGCATTTTCTACGATAATCTCGGCGATTCTTCTGTGTGAAGAATGCAGAATCACCGAAATCGCAGTTTTCGTGCTACTTAATGGGAAAAAACACGTATTCTGGTGTTTTCAGCACTCCACAGAGCGTATGATATCCATAACAGGCGATATATTCGTTTTCGTGGGGTTTCCAAATGCGATGTGCATTATCTACGATAATCTTGGTGATTCTTCCGTGAGAAGTATGCACAACCACCGAAATAACTTGTTTTCGTGCTACTTAATGCGAAAAAACTCGTATTCTGGTGTTTTCAGCACTCCACAGTGCGTATGATACGCAGAACAGGCGATATCTTCGTTTTCGTGGGGTTTCCAACTGAGATATGCATTTTCTACGATAATCCAGGTGATTCTACTGTGAGAAGTATGGAGAATCACCGAAATCGCAGTTGTCGTGCTATTTAATGCGAAAACGACGTATTCTGGTGTTTTCAGCACTCCACAGTGCGTATGATACGCAGAACAAGCGATATCTTCGTTTTCGTGGGGTTTCCAACTGAGATATGCATTTTCTACGATAATCTTGGAGATTCTTCCGTGAGAAGTATGCAGAATCACCGAAATCGCAGTATTCGTGCTGCTTAATGGGAAAAAACACGTCTTCTGGTGTTTTCAGCACTCCACAGAGCGTATGATATTCAGAACAGGCGATATATTCGTTTTCGTGGGGTTTCCAAATGAGATGTGCATTTTCTACGATAATCTAGTTGATTCTTCTGTGAGAAGCATGCAGAGTCACTGAAATCGCAGTTGTCGTGCTACTTAATGCGAAAAAAAAACGAATTCTGGTGTTTTCAGCACTCCACAGTGCGTATGATACGCAGAACAGGCGATATCTTCGTTTTCGTGGGGTTTCCAAATGAGATGTGCATTTTCTACGATAATCTAGGTGATTCTTCTGTGAGAAGAATGCAGAATAACCGAAATCGCAGTTTTCGTGCTACTTAATGGGAAAAAACACGTATTCTGGTGTTTTCAGGACTCAACAGAGCGTATGATATCCAGAACAGGCGATATATTCGTTTTCGTGGGATTTCCAACTGAGATATGCATTTTCTACGATAATCTTGGTGATTCTTCCGTGAGAAGTATGCAGAATCACCGAAATCGCAGTTGTCGTGCTATTTAATGCGAAAACCACGTATTCTGGTTTTTTCAGCACTCCACAGTGCGTATGATTTCCAGAACAGGCGATATATTCGTTTTCGTGGGGTTTCCAAATGAGATGTGCATTTTCTACGATAATCTTGGTGATTCTTCTCTGAGAAGTATGGAGAATCACCGAAATCGCAGTTGTCGTGCTATTTAATGCGAAAACCACCTATTCTGGTGTTTTCAGCACTCCACAGTGCGTATGATACACAGAACAGGCGATATCTTCGTTTTCGTGGGGTTTCCAAATGAGATATGCATTTTCTACGATGATCTTGGTGATTCTTCTCTGAGAAGTATGGAGAATCACCGAAATCGCAGTTGTCGTGGTATTTAATGCGAAAACCACGTATTCTGGTTTTTTCACCACTCCACAGTGCGTATGATTTCCAGAACAGGCGATATATTCGTTTTCGTGGGGTTTCCAAATGAGATGTGCATTTTCTACGATAATCTTGGTGATTCTTCTGTAAGAAGAATAGAGAATCACCGAAATCGCAGTTTTCGTGCTACTTAATGGGAAAAAACACGTATTCTGGTGTTATCAGCATTCCACAGAGCGTATGATTTCAGAACAGGCGATATATTCGTTTTCGTGGGGTTTCCAAATGAGATGTGCATTTTCTACGATAATCTAGGTGATTCTTCTGTGAGAAGAATGCAGAATAACCGAAATCGCAGTTTTCGTGCTACTTAATGGGAAAAAACACGTATTCTGGTTTTTTCAGCACTCCAGAGAGCGTATGATATCCAGAACAGGCGATATATTCGTTTTCGTGGGGTTTCCAAATGAGATGTGCATTTTCTACGATAATCTTGGTGATTCTTCTGTAAGAAGAATAGAGAATCACCGAAATCGCAGTTTTCGTGCTACTTAATGGGAAAAAACACGTATTCTGGTGTTTTCAGCATTCCACAGAGCGTATGATTTCCAGAACAGGCGATATATTCGTTTTCGTGGGGTTTCCAAATGAGATGTGCATTTTCTACGATAATCTTGGTGATTCTTCTGTAAGAAGAATAGAGAATCACCGAAATCGCAGTTTTCGTGCTATTTAATGCGAAAACCACGTATTCTGGTGTTTTCAGCACTCCACAGTGCGTATGATACACAGAACAAGCGATATCTTCGTTTTCGTGGGGTTTCCAAATGAGATATGCATTTTCAACGATAATCTTGGAGATTCTTCCGTGAGAAGTATGCAGAACCACCGAAATAACTTGTTTTCGTGCTACTTAATGGGAAAAAACTCGTATTCTGGAGTTTTCAGCACTCCACAGTGCGTATGATACGCAGAACCGGTGATAGCTTCGTTTTCGGGGGATTTCCAACTGAGATATGCATTTTCTACGATAATCTCGGTGATTCTTCTGTGTGAAGAATGCAGAATCACCAAAATCGCAGTTTTCGTGCTACTTAATGCGAAAAAACAGGTATTCTGGTGTTTTCAGCACTCCACAGAGCGTATGATATCCAGAACAGGCGATATATTCGTTTTCGTGGGGTTTCCAACTGAGATATGCATTTTCTACGATAATCTTGGTGATTCGTCCGTGAGAAGAATGCAGAATCAACGAAATCGCAGTTTTCGTGCTACTTAATGGGAAAAAACACGTATTCTGGTTTTTTCAGCACTCCACAGAGCGTATGATATCCAGAACAGGCGATATATTCGTTTTCGTGGGGTTTCCAAATGAGATGTGCATTTTCTACGATAATCTAGGTGATTCTTCTGTGAGAAGAATGCAGAATAACCGAAATCGCAGTTTTCGTGCTACTTAATGGGAAAAAACACGTATTCTGGTGTTTTCAGGACTCAACAGATCGTATGATATCCAGAACAGGCGATATATTCGTTTTCGTGGGGTTTCCAACTGAGATATGCATTTTCTACGATAATCTTGGTGATTCTTCTCTGAGAAGTATGGAGAATCACCGAAATCGCAGTTGTCGTGCTATTTAATGCGAAAACCACCTATTCTGGTGTTTTCAGCACTCCACAGTGCGTATGATTTCCAGAATAGGCGATATATTCGTTTTCGTGGGGTTTCCAAATGACATGTGCATTTTCTACGATAATCTTGGTGATTCTTCTGTAAGAAGAATAGAGAATCACCGAAATCGCAGTTTTCGTGCTACTTAATGGGAAAAAACTCGTATTCTAGAGTTTTCAGAACTCCACAGTGCGTATGATACGCAGAACCGGTGATATCTTCGTTTTCGTGGGGTTTCCAACTGAGATATGCATTTTCTACGATAATCTAGGTGATTCTTCTGTAAGAAGAATAGAGAATCACCGAAATCGCAGTTTTCGTGCTACTTAATGGGAAAAAACACGTATTCTGGTGTTTTCAGCATTCCACAGAGCGTATGATTTCCAGAACAGGCGATATATTCGTTTTCGTGGGGTTTCCAAATGAGATGTGCATTTTCTACGACAATCTTGGTGATTCTTCTGTAAGAAGAATAGAGAATCACCGAAATCGCAGTTTTCGTGCTACTTAATGGGAAAAAACACGTATTCTGGTGTTTTCAGCACTCCACAGAGCGTATGATATCCAGAACAGGCGATATATTCGTTTTCGTGGGGTTTCCAACTGAGATATGCATTTTCTACGATAATCTAGGTGATTCTTCTGTGAGAAGAATGCAGAATAACCGAAATCGCAGTTTTCGTGCTACTTAATGGGAAAAAACACGTATTCTGGTGTTTTCAGGACTCAACAGAGCGTATGATATCCAGAACAGGCGATATATTCGTTTTCGTGGGGTTTCCAACTGAGATATGCATTTTCTACGATAATCTTGGTGATTCGTCCGTGAGAAGTATGCAGAATCACCGAAATCACTTGTTTTCGTGCTACTTAATGCGATCAAACACGTATTCTGGTGTTTTCAGCACTCCACAGTGCGTATGATATCCAGAACAGGCGATATCTTCGTTTTCGTGGGGTTTCCAAATGAGATGTGCATTTTCTACGATAATCTAGGTGATTCTTCCGTGAGAAGTATGCAGAATCACCGAAATCGCAGTTTTCGTGCTATTTAATGCGAAAACCACGTATTCTGGTGTTTTCAGCACTCCACAGTGCGTATGATACACAGAACAAGCGATATCTTCGTTTTCGTGGGGTTTCCAACTGAGATATGCATTTTCTACGATAATCTTGGAGATTCTTCCGTGAGAAGTATGCAGAACCACCGAAATAACTTGTTTTCGTGCTACTTAATGGGAAAAAACTCGTATTCTGGAGTTTTCAGCACTCCACAGTGCGTATGATATCCAGAACCGGCGATATCTTCGTTTTCGTGGGGTTTCCAAATGAGATATGCATTTTCTACGATAATCTTGGTGATTCTTCTCTGAGAAGTATGGAGAATCACCGAAATCGCAGTTGTCGTGCTATTTAATGCGAAAAAACACGTATTCTGGTGTTTTCAGCATTCCACAGAGCGTATGATTTCCAGAACAGGCGATATATTCGTTTTCGTGGGGTTTCCAAATGAGCTGTGCATTTTCTACGATAATCTAGGTGATTCTTCTGTGAGAAGAATGCAGAGTCACTGAAATCGCAGTTTTCGTGCTATTTAATGCGAAAACCACGTATTCTGGTGTTTTCAGCACTCCACAGTGCGTATGATACACAGAACAAGCGATATCTTCGTTTTCGTGGGGGTTCCAACTGAGATATGCATTTTCTACGATAATCTTGGAGATTCTTCTGTGAGAAGAATGCAGAATCACCGAAATTGCAGTTTTCGTCCTACTTAATGGGAAAAAACACGTATTCTGGTGTTATCAGGACTCCACAGAGCGTATGATATCCAGAACAGGCGATATATTCGTTTTCGTGGGGTTTCCAAATGAGATGTGCATTTTCTACGATAATCTTGGTGATTCTTCTGTGAGAAGTATGGAGAATCACCGAAATCGCAGTTGTCGTGCTATTTAATGCGAAAACCACGTATTCTGGTGTTTTCAGCACTCCACAGTGCGTATGATACGCAGAACAAGCGATATCTTCGTTTTCGTAGGGTTTCCAACTGAGATATGCATTTTCTACGATAACCTCGGTGATTCTTCTGTGAGAAGAATGCAGAATCACCGAAATCGCAGTTTTCGTGCTACTTAATGGGAAAAAACACGTATTCTGGTGTTTTCAGCACTCCACAGAGCATATGATATCCATAACAGGCGATATATTCGTTTTCGTGGGGTTTCCAAATGCGATGTGCATTATCTACCATAATCTTGTTGATTCTTCCGTGAGAAGTATGCAGAACCACCGAAATAACTTGTGTTCGTGCTACTTAATGCGAAAAAACTCGTATTCTGGTGTTTTCAGCACACCACAGTGCGTATGATACGCAGAACAAGCGATATCTCCGTTTTCGTGGGGTTTCCAAATGAGATGTGCATTTTCTACGATAATCTAGGTGATTCTTCCGTGAGAAGTATGCAGAATCACCGAAATCGCAGTTTTCGTGCTATTTAATGCGAAAACCACGTATTCTGGTGTTTTCAGCACTCCACAGTGCGTATGATTCACAGAACAAGCGATATCTTCGTATTCGTGGGGTTTCCAACTGAGATATGCATTTTCTACGATAATCTTGGAGATTCTTCCGTGAGAAGTATGCAGAACCACCGAAATAACTTGTTTTCGTGCTACTTAATGGGAAAAAACTCGTATTCTGGAGTTTTCAGCACTCCACAGTGCGTATGATACGCAGAACCGGTGATAGCTTCGTTTTCGGGGGATTTCCAACTGAGATATGCATTTTCTACGATAATCTCGGTGATTCTTCTGTGTGAAGAATGCAGAATCACCGAAATCGCAGTTTTCGTGCTACTTAATGGGAAAAAACACGTATTCTGGTGTTTTCAGCACTCCACAGAGCGTATGATATCCATAACAGGCGATATATTCGTTTTCGTGGGGTTTCCAAATGCGATGTGCATTATCTACGATAATCTTGGTGATTCTTCCGTGAGAAGTATGCACAACCACCGAAATAACTTGTTTTCGTGCTACTTAATGCGAAAAAACTCGTATTCTGGTGTTTTCAGCACTCCACAGTGCGAATGATACGCAGAACAGGCGATATCTTCGTTTTCGTGGGGTTTCCAACTGAGATATGCATTTTCTACGATAATCTAGGTGATTCTACTGTGAGAAGTATGGAGAATCACCGAAATCGCAGTTGTCGTGCTATTTAATGCGAAAACCACGTATTCTGGTGTTTTCAGCACTCCACAGTGCGTATGATACGCAGAACAAGCGATATCTTCGTTTTCGTGGGGTTTCCACCTGAGATATGCATTTTCTACGATAATCTTGGAGATTCTTCCGTGAGAAGTATGCAGAATCACCGAAATCGCAGTATTCGTGCTACTTAATGGGAAAAAACACGTATTCTGGTGTTTTCAGCACTCCACAGAGCGTATGATATCCAGAACAGGCGATATATTCGTTTTCGTGGGGTTTCCAAATGAGATGTGCATTTTCTACGATAATCTAGGTGATTCTTCTGTGAGAAGAATGCAGAGTCACTGAAATCGCAGTTTTCGTGCTACTTAATGCGAAAAAAACGAATTCTGGTGTTTTCAGCACTCCACAGTGCGTATGATATCCAGAACAGGCGATATCTTCGTTTTCGTGGGGTTTCCAAATGAGATGTGCATTTTCTACGATAATCTTGGTGATTCTTCTCTGAGAAGTATGGAGAATCACCGAAATCGCAGTTGTCGTGCTATTTAATGCGAAAACCACGTATTCTGGTTTTTTCAGCACTCCACAGTGCGTATGATACGCAGAACAGGCGATATCTTCGTTTTCGTGGGGTTTCCAACTGAGATATGCATTTTCTACGATAATCTAGGTGATTCTTCTGTGAGAAGAATGCAGAATCACCGAAATTGCAGTTTTCGTCCTACTTAATGGGAAAAAACACGTATTCTGGTGTTTGCAGGACTCCACAGAGCGTATGATATCCAGAACAGGCGATATATTCGTTTTCGTGGGGTTTCCAAATGAGATGTGCATTTTCTACGATAATCTTGGTGATTCTTCTGTGAGAAGTATGGAGAATCACCGAAATCGCAGTTGTCGTGCTATTTAATGCGAATACCACGTATTCTGGTGTTTTCAGCACTCCACAGTGCGTATGATACGCAGAACAAGCGATATCTTCGTTTTCGTAGGGTTTCCAACTGAGATATGCATTTTCTACGATAACCTCGGTGATTCTTCTGTGAGAAGAATGCAGAATCACCGAAATCGCAGTTTTCGTGCTACTTAATGGGAAAAAACACGTATTCTGGTGTTTTCAGCACTCCACAGAGCGTATGATATCCATAACAGGCGATATATTCGTTTTCGTGGGGTTTCCAAATGCGATGTGCATTATCTACCATAATCTTGTTGATTCTTCCGTGAGAAGTATGGAGAATCACCGAAATCGCAGTTGTCGTGCTATTTAATGCGAAAACCACGTATTCTGGTGATTTCAGCACTCCACAGTGCGTATGATACGCAGAACAAGCGATATCTTCGTTTTCGAGGGGTTTCCAACTGAGATATGCATTTTCTACGATAATCTCGGTGATTCTTCTGTGAGAAGAATGCAGAATCACCGAAATCGCAGTTTTCGTGCTACTTAATGGGAAAAAACTCGTATTCTAGAGTTTTCAGAACTCCACAGTGCGTATGATACGCAGAACCGGTGATATCTTCGTTTTCGTGGGGTTTCCAACTGAGATATGCATTTTCTACGATAATCTAGGTGATTCTTCTGTAAGAAGAATAGAGAATCACCGAAATCGCAGTTTTCGTGCTACTTAATGGGAAAAAACACGTATTCTGGTGTTTTCAGCATTCCACAGAGCGTATGATTTCCAGAACAGGCGATATATTCGTTTTCGTGGGGTTTCCAAATGAGATGTGCATTTTCTACGATAATCTTGGTGATTCTTCTGTAAGAAGAATAGAGAATCACCGAAATCGCAGTTTTCGTGCTACTTAATGGGAAAAAACACGTATTCTGGTGTTTTCAGCACTCCACAGAGCGTATGATATCCAGAACAGGCGATATATTCGTTTTCGTGGGGTTTCCAACTGAGATATGCATTTTCTACGATAATCTAGGTGATTCTTCTGTGAGAAGAATGCAGAATAACCGAAATCGCAGTTTTCGTGCTACTTAATGGGAAAAAACACGTATTCTGGTGTTTTCAGGACTCAACAGAGCGTATGATATCCAGAACAGGCGATATATTCGTTTTCGTGGGGTTTCCAACTGAGATATGCATTTTCTACGATAATCTTGGTGATTCGTCCGTGAGAAGTATGCAGAATCACCGAAATCACTTGTTTTCGTGCTACTTAATGCGATCAAACACGTATTCTGGTGTTTTCAGCACTCCACAGTGCGTATGATATCCAGAACAGGCGATATCTTCGTTTTCGTGGGGTTTCCAAATGAGATGTGCATTTTCTACGATAATCTAGGTGATTCTTCCGTGAGAAGTATGCAGAATCACCGAAATCGCAGTTTTCGTGCTATTTAATGCGAAAACCACGTATTCTGGTGTTTTCAGCACTCCACAGTGCGTATGATACACAGAACAAGCGATATCTTCGTTTTCGTGGGGTTTCCAACTGAGATATGCATTTTCTACGATAATCTTGGAGATTCTTCCGTGAGAAGTATGCAGAACCACCGAAATAACTTGTTTTCGTGCTACTTAATGGGAAAAAACTCGTATTCTGGAGTTTTCAGCACTCCACAGTGCGTATGATATCCAGAACCGGCGATATCTTCGTTTTCGTGGGGTTTCCAAATGAGATATGCATTTTCTACGATAATCTTGGTGATTCTTCTCTGAGAAGTATGGAGAATCACCGAAATCGCAGTTGTCGTGCTATTTAATGCGAAAAAACACGTATTCTGGTGTTTTCAGCATTCCACAGAGCGTATGATTTCCAGAACAGGCGATATATTCGTTTTCGTGGGGTTTCCAAATGAGCTGTGCATTTTCTACGATAATCTAGGTGATTCTTCTGTGAGAAGAATGCAGAGTCACTGAAATCGCAGTTTTCGTGCTATTTAATGCGAAAACCACGTATTCTGGTGTTTTCAGCACTCCACAGTGCGTATGATACACAGAACAAGCGATATCTTCGTTTTCGTGGGGTTTCCAACTGAGATATGCATTTTCTACGATAATCTTGGAGATTCTTCTGTGAGAAGAATGCAGAATCACCGAAATTGCAGTTTTCGTCCTACTTAATGGGAAAAAACACGTATTCTGGTGTTATCAGGACTCCACAGAGCGTATGATATCCAGAACAGGCGATATATTCGTTTTCGTGGGGTTTCCAAATGAGATGTGCATTTTCTACGATAATCTTGGTGATTCTTCTGTGAGAAGTATGGAGAATCACCGAAATCGCAGTTGTCGTGCTATTTAATGCGAAAACCACGTATTCTGGTGTTTTCAGCACTCCACAGTGCGTATGATACGCAGAACAAGCGATATCTTCGTTTTCGTAGGGTTTCCAACTGAGATATGCATTTTCTACGATAACCTCGGTGATTCTTCTGTGAGAAGAATGCAGAATCACCGAAATCGCAGTTTTCGTGCTACTTAATGGGAAAAAACACGTATTCTGGTGTTTTCAGCACTCCACAGAGCATATGATATCCATAACAGGCGATATATTCGTTTTCGTGGGGTTTCCAAATGCGATGTGCATTATCTACCATAATCTTGTTGATTCTTCCGTGAGAAGTATGCAGAACCACCGAAATAACTTGTGTTCGTGCTACTTAATGCGAAAAAACTCGTATTCTGGTGTTTTCAGCACACCACAGTGCGTATGATACGCAGAACAAGCGATATCTCCGTTTTCGTGGGGTTTCCAAATGAGATGTGCATTTTCTACGATAATCTAGGTGATTCTTCCGTGAGAAGTATGCAGAATCACCGAAATCGCAGTTTTCGTGCTATTTAATGCGAAAACCACGTATTCTGGTGTTTTCAGCACTCCACAGTGCGTATGATTCACAGAACAAGCGATATCTTCGTTTTCGTGGGGTTTCCAACTGAGATATGCATTTTCTACGATAATCTTGGAGATTCTTCCGTGAGAAGTATGCAGAACCACCGAAATAACTTGTTTTCGTGCTACTTAATGGGAAAAAACTCGTATTCTGGAGTTTTCAGCACTCCACAGTGCGTATGATACGCAGAACCGGTGATAGCTTCGTTTTCGGGGGATTTCCAACTGAGATATGCATTTTCTACGATAATCTCGGTGATTCTTCTGTGTGAAGAATGCAGAATCACCGAAATCGCAGTTTTCGTGCTACTTAATGGGAAAAAACACGTATTCTGGTGTTTTCAGCACTCCACAGAGCGTATGATATCCATAACAGGCGATATATTCGTTTTCGTGGGGTTTCCAAATGCGATGTGCATTATCTACGATAATCTTGGTGATTCTTCCGTGAGAAGTATGCACAACCACCGAAATAACTTGTTTTCGTGCTACTTAATGCGAAAAAACTCGTATTCTGGTGTTTTCAGCACTCCACAGTGCGAATGATACGCAGAACAGGCGATATCTTCGTTTTCGTGGGGTTTCCAACTGAGATATGCATTTTCTACGATAATCTAGGTGATTCTACTGTGAGAAGTATGGAGAATCACCGAAATCGCAGTTGTCGTGCTATTTAATGCGAAAACCACGTATTCTGGTGTTTTCAGCACTCCACAGTGCGTATGATACGCAGAACAAGCGATATCTTCGTTTTCGTGGGGTTTCCACCTGAGATATGCATTTTCTACGATAATCTTGGAGATTCTTCCGTGAGAAGTATGCAGAATCACCGAAATCGCAGTATTCGTGCTACTTAATGGGAAAAAACACGTATTCTGGTGTTTTCAGCACTCCACAGAGCGTATGATATCCAGAACAGGCGATATATTCGTTTTCGTGGGGTTTCCAAATGAGATGTGCATTTTCTACGATAATCTAGGTGATTCTTCTGTGAGAAGAATGCAGAGTCACTGAAATCGCAGTTTTCGTGCTACTTAATGCGAAAAAAACGAATTCTGGTGTTTTCAGCACTCCACAGTGCGTATGATATCCAGAACAGGCGATATCTTCGTTTTCGTGGGGTTTCCAAATGAGATGTGCATTTTCTACGATAATCTTGGTGATTCTTCTCTGAGAAGTATGGAGAATCACCGAAATCGCAGTTGTCGTGCTATTTAATGCGAAAACCACGTATTCTGGTTTTTTCAGCACTCCACAGTGCGTATGATACGCAGAACAGGCGATATCTTCGTTTTCGTGGGGTTTCCAACTGAGATATGCATTTTCTACGATAATCTAGGTGATTCTTCTGTGAGAAGAATGCAGAATCACCGAAATTGCAGTTTTCGTCCTACTTAATGGGAAAAAACACGTATTCTGGTGTTTGCAGGACTCCACAGAGCATATGATATCCAGAACAGGCGATATATTCGTTTTCGTGGGGTTTCCAAATGAGATGTGCATTTTCTACGATAATCTTGGTGATTCTTCTGTGAGAAGTATGGAGAATCACCGAAATCGCAGTTGTCGTGCTATTTAATGCGAATACCACGTATTCTGGTGTTTTCAGCACTCCACAGTGCGTATGATACGCAGAACAAGCGATATCTTCGTTTTCGTAGGGTTTCCAACTGAGATATGCATTTTCTACGATAACCTCGGTGATTCTTCTGTGAGAAGAATGCAGAATCACCGAAATCGCAGTTTTCGTGCTACTTAATGGGAAAAAACACGTATTCTGGTGTTTTCAGCACTCCACAGAGCGTATGATATCCATAACAGGCGATATATTCGTTTTCGTGGGGTTTCCAAATGCGATGTGCATTATCTACCATAATCTTGTTGATTCTTCCGTGAGAAGTATGGAGAATCACCGAAATCGCAGTTGTCGTGCTATTTAATGCGAAAACCACGTATTCTGGTGATTTCAGCACTCCACAGTGCGTATGATACGCAGAACAAGCGATATCTTCGTTTTCGAGGGGTTTCCAACTGAGATATGCATTTTCTACGATAATCTCGGTGATTCTTCTGTGAGAAGAATGCAGAATCACCGAAATCGCAGTTTTCGTGCTACTTAATGGGAAAAAACTCGTATTCTAGAGTTTTCAGAACTCCACAGTGCGTATGATACGCAGAACCGGTGATATCTTCGTTTTCGTGGGGTTTCCAACTGAGATATGCATTTTCTACGATAATCTAGGTGATTCTTCTGTGAGAAGAATGCAGAATCACCGAAATTGCAGTTTTCGTGCTACTTAATGGGAAAAAACGCGTATTCTGGTGTTTTCGGGACTCCACAGAGCGTATGATATCCAGAACAGGCGATATATTCGTTTTCGTGGGGTTTCCAAATGAGATGTGCATTTTCTACGATAATCTTGGTGATTCTTCTGTGAGAAATATGGAGAATCACCGAAATCGCAGTTGTCGTGCTATTTAATGCGAAAGCCACGTATTCTGGTGTTTTAAGCACTGCACAGTGCGTATGATACGCAGAACAAGCGATATCTTCGTTTTCGTAGGGTTTCCAACTGAGATATGCATTTTCTACGATAACCTCGGTGATTCTTCTGTGAGAAGAATGCAGAATCACCGAAATCGCAGTTTTCGTGCTACTTAATGGGAAAAAACGCGTATTCTGGTGTTTTCAGCACTCCACAGAGCGTATGATATCCATAACAGGCGATATATTCGTTTTCGTGGGGTTTCCAAATGTGATGTGCATTATCTACCATAATCTTGTTGATTCTTCCGTGAGAAGTATGCAGAACCACCGAAATAACTTGTGTTCGTGCTACTTAATGCGTAAAAACTCGTATTCTGGTGTTTTCAGCACTCCACAGTGCGTATGATACGCAGAACAAGCGATATCTTCGTTTTCGAGGGGTTTCCAACTGAGATATGCATTTTCTACGATAATCTCGGTGATTCTTCTGTGAGAAGAATGCAGAATCACCGAAATCGCAGTTTTCGTGCTACTTAATGGGAAAAAACTCGTATTCTGGAGTTTTCAGCACTCCACAGTGCGTATGATACGCAGAACCGGTGATATCTTCGTTTTCGTGGGGTTTCCAACTGAGATATGCATTTTCTACGATAATCTAGGTGATTCTTCTGTGAGAAGAATGCAGAATCACCGAAATTGCAGTTGTCGTTCTATTTAATGCGAAAACCACGTATTCTGGTGTTTTCAGCACTCCACAGTGCGTATGATACGCAGAACAATCGATATCTTCGTTTTCGTGGGGTTTCCAACTGAGATGCGCATTTTCTACGACAATCTTGGTGATTCTTCTCTGAGAAGTATGGAGAATCACCGAAATCGCAGTATTCGTGCTACTTAATGCGAAAAAACTCGTATTCTGGTGTTTTCAGCACTCCACAGTGCGTATGATACGCAGAACAGGCGATATCTTCGTTTTCGTGGGGTTTCCAACTGAGATATGCATTTTCTACGATAGTCTAGGTGATTCTTCTGTGGGAAGAATGCAGAATAACCGAAATCGCAGTTTTCGTGCTACTTAATGGGAAAAAACACGTATTCTGGTGTTTTCAGGACCCAACAGAGCGTATGATATACAGAACAGGCGATATCTTCGTTTTCGAGGGGTTTCCAAATGAGATGTGCATTTTCAACGATAATCTTGGTGATTCTTCTCTGAGAAGTATGGAGAATCACCGAAATCGCAGTTGTCGTGCTACTTAATGGGAAAAAAAACGAATTCTGGTGTTTTCAGCACTCCACAGTGCGTATGATAACCAGAACAGGCGATATCTTCGTTTTCGTGGGGTTTCCAAATGAGATGTGCATTTTCTACGGTAATCTTGGTGATTCTTCTCTGAGAAGTATGGAGAATCACCGAAATCGCAGTTGTCGTGCTATTTATTGCGAAAACCACGTATTCTGGTTTTTTCATCACTCCATAGTGCGTAAGATACGCAGAACAGGCGATATCTTCGTTTTCGTGGGGTTTCCAACTGAGATATGCATTTTATACGATAATCTAGGTGATTCTTTTGTGAGAAGAATGCAGAATCACCGAAATCGCAGTTTTCGTGCTAGTTAATGGGAAAAAACACGTATTCTGGTGTTTTCAGCACTCCACAGCGCGTATGGTATCCAGAACAGGCGATATCTTCGTTTTCGTGGGGTTTCCAACTGAGATATGCATTTTCTACGATAATCTAGGTGATTCTTCTGTGAGAAGAATGCAGAATAACCGAAATCGCAGTTTTCGTGCTACTTAATGCGAAAAAAAACGAATTCTGGTGTTTTCAGCACTCCACAGTGCGTATGATATCCAGAACAGGCGGTATCTTCGTTTTCGTGGGGTTTCCAACTGAGATATGCATTTTCTACGATAATCTTGGAGATTCTTCCGTGAGAAGTATGCAGAACCACCGAAATCACTTGTTTTCGTGCTACTTAATGCGATCAAACACGTATTCTGGTGTTTTCAGCACTCCACAGTGCGTATGATATCCAGAACAGGCGATATCTTCGTTTTCGTGGGGTTTCCAGATGAGATGTGCATTTTCTACGATAATCTTGGTGATTCTTCTCTGAGAAGTATGGAGAATCACCGAAATCGCAGTTGTCGTGCTATTTAATGCGAGAACCACGTATTCTGGTGTTTTCAGCACTCCACAGTGCGTATGATATCCAGAACAGGCGATATCTTCGTTTTCGTGGGGTTTCCAAATGAGATGTGCATTTTCTACGATAATCTTGGTGATTCTTCTCTGAGAAGTATGGAGAATCACCGAAATCGCAGTTGTCGTGCTATTTAATGCGTAAACCACGTATGCTGGTGTTTTCAGCATTCCACAGTGCGTATGATGCGCAGAACAAGCGATATCTTCGTTTTCGTGGGGTTTCCAACTGAGATATGCATTTTCTACGATAATCTTGGAGATTCTTCCGTGAGAAGTATGCAGAACCACCGAAATAACTTGTTTTCGTGCTACTTAATGCGAAAAAACTCGTATTCTGGAGTTTTCAGCACTCCACAGTGCGTATGATACGCAGAACCGGTGATATCTTTGTTTTCGTGGGGTTTCCAACTGAGATATGCACTTTCTACGATAATCTAGCTGATTCTTCTGTGAGAAGAATGCAGAATCACCGAAATTGCAGTTTTCGTGCTACTTAATGGGAAAAAACGCGTATTCTGGTGTTTTCGGGACTCCACAGAGCGTATGATATCCAGAACAGGCGATATATTCGTTTTCGTGGGGTTTCCAAATGAGATGTGCATTTTCTACGATAATCTTGGTGATTCTTCTGTGAGAAGTATGGAGAATCACCGAAATCGCAGTTGTCGTGCTATTTAATGCGAAAGCCACGTATTCTGGTGTTTTAAGCACTCCACAGTGCGTATGATACGCAGAACAAGCGATATCTTCGTTTTCGTAGGGTTTCCAACTGAGATATGCATTTTCTACGATAACCTCGGTGATTCTTCTGTGAGAAGAATGCAGAATCACCGAAATCGCAGTTTTCGTGCTACTTAATGGGAAAAAACGCGTATTCTGGTGTTTTCAGCACTCCACAGAGCGTATGATATCCATAACAGGCGATATATTCGTTTTCGTGGGGTTTCCAAATGCGATGTGCATTATCTACCATAATCTTGTTGATTCTTCCGTGAGAAGTATGCAGAACCACCGAAATAACTTGTGTTCGTGCTACTTAATGCGTAAAAACTCGTATTCTGGTGTTTTCAGCACTCCACAGTGCGTATGATACGCAGAACAGGCGATGTCTTCGTTTTCGTGGGGTTTCCAACTGAGATATGCATTTTCTACGATAATCTAGGTGATTCTTCTGTGAGAAGAATGCAGAATCACCGAAATTGCAGTTTTCGTGCTACTTAATGGGAAAAAACACGTATTCTGGTGTTTTCGGGACTCCACAGAGCGTATGATATCCAGAACAGGCGATATATTCGTTTTCGTGGGGTTTCCAAATGAGATGTGCATTTTCTACGATAATCTTAGTGATTCTTCTGTGAGAAGTATGAAGAATCACCGAAATCGCAGTTGTCGTGCTATTTAATGCGAAAACCACGTATTCTGGTGTTTTCAGCACTCCACAGTGCGTATGATACGCAGAACAAGCGATATCTTCGTTTTCGTGGGGTTTCCAACTGAGATATGCATTTTCTACGATAATCTCGGTGATTCTTCTGTGAGAAGAATGCAGAATCACCGAAATCGCAGTTTTCGTGCTACTTAATGGGAAAAAACACGTATTCTGGTGTTTTCAGCACTCCACAGAGCGTATGATATCCATAACAGGCGATATATTCGTTTTCGTGGGGTTTGCAAATGCGATGTGCATTATCTACGATAATCTTGTTGATTCTTCCGTGAGAAGTATGCAGAACCACCGAAATAACTTGTGTTCGTGCTACTTAATGCGAAAAAACTCGTATTCTTGTGTTTTCAGCACTCCACAGTGCGTATGATACGCAGAGCAGGCGATGTCTTCGTTTTCGTGGGGTTTCCAACTGAGACATGCATTTTCTACGATAATCTAGGTGATTCTATTGTGAGAAGTATGGAGAATCACCGAAATCGCAGTTGTGGTGCTATTTAATGCGAAAACCACGTATTCTGGAGTTTTCAGCACTCCACAGTGCGTATGATACGCAGAACCGGTGATATCTTCGTTTTCGTGGGGTTTCCAACTGAGATATGCATTTTCTACGATAATCTAGGTGATTCTTCTGTGAGAAGAATGCAGAATCACCGAAATTGCAGTTTTCGTGCTACTTAATGGGAAAAAACACGTATTCTGGTGTTTTCGGGACTCCACAGAGCGTATGATATCCAGAACAGGCGATATATTCGTTTTCGTGGGGTTTCCAAATGAGATGTGCATTTTCTACGATAATCTTAGTGATTCTTCTGTGAGAAGTATGAAGAATCACCGAAATCGCAGTTGTCGTGCTATTTAATGCGAAAGCCACGTATTCTGGTGTTTTAAGCACTCCACAGTGCGTATGATACGCAGAACAAGCGATATCTTCGTTTTCGTAGGGTTTCCAACTGAGATATGCATTTTCTACGATCACCTCGGTGATTCTTCTGTGAGAAGAATGCAGAATCACCGAAATCGCAGTTTTCGTGCTACTTAATGGGAAAAAACGCGTATTCTGGTGTTTTCAGCACTCCACAGAGCGTATGATATCCATAACAGGCGATATATTCGTTTTCGTGGGGTTTCCAAATGCGATGTGCATTATCTACCATAATCTTGTTGATTCTTCCGTGAGAAGTATGCAGAACCACCGAAATAACTTGTATTCGTGCTACTTAATGCGTAAAAACTCGTATTCTGGTGTTTTCAGCACTCCACAGTGCGTATGATACGCAGAACAGGCGATGTCTTCGTTTTCGTGGGGTTTCCAACTGAGATATGCATTTTCTACGATAATCTAGGTGATTCTACTGTGAGAAGTATGGAGAATCACCGAAATCGCAGTTGTGGTGCTATTTAATGCGAAAACCACGTATTCTGGTGTTTTCAGCACTCCACAGTGCGTATGATACGCAGAACAGGCGATGTCTTCGTTTTCGTGGGGTTTCCAACTGAGACATGCATTTTCTACGATAATCTAGGTGATTCTATTGTGAGAAGTATGGAGAATCACCGAAATCGCAGTTGTGGTGCTATTTAATGCGAAAACCACGTATTCTGGTGTTTTCAGCACTCCACAGTGCGTATGATACGCAGAACAAGCGATATCTTCGTTTTGGTAGGGTTTCCAACTGAGATATGCATTTTCTACGATAACCTCGGTGATTCTTCTATGAGAAGAATGCAGAATCACCGAAATCGCAGTTTTCGGGCTACTTAATGGGAAAAAACACGTATTCTGGTGTTTTCAGGACTCCACAGAGCGTATGATATCCAGAACAGGCGATATATTCGTTTTCGTGGGGTTTCCAAATGAGATGTGCATTTTCTACGATAATCTTGGAGATTCTTCCGTGAGAAGTATGCAGAACCACCGAAATAACTTGTATTCGTGCTACTTAATGCGAAAAAACTCGTATTCTGGAGTTTTCAGCACTCCACAGTGCGTAAGATACGCAGAACAAGCGATATCTTCGTTTTCGAGGGGTTTCCAACTGAGATATGCATTTTCTACGATAATCTCGGTGATTCTTCTGTGAGAAGAATGCAGAATCACCGAAATCGCAGTTTTCGTGCTACTTAATGGGAAAAAACACGTATTCTGGTGTTTTCAGCACTCCACAGAGCGTATGATATCCATAACAGGCGATATATTCGTTTTCGTGGGGTTTCCAAATGCGATGTGCATTATCTACGATAATCTTGTTGATTCTTCCGTGAGAAGTATGCAGAACCACCGAAATCGCAGTATTCGTGCTACTTAATGGGAAAAAACACGTATTCTGGTGTTTTCAGGACTCCACAGAGCGTATGATATCCAGAACAGGCGATATATTCGTTTCCGTGGGGTTTCCAAATGAGATATGCATTTTCTACGATAATCTTGGAGATTCTTCCGTGAGAAGTATGCAGAATCACCGAAATCGCAGTATTCGTGCCACTTAATGCGAAAACCACATATTCTGGTTTTTTCAGCACTCCACATTGCGTATGATACGCAGAACATGCGATATCTTCGTTTTCGTGGGGTTTCCAAATGCGATGTGCATTATCTACGATAATCTTGTTGATTCTTCCGTGAGAAGTATGCAGAACCACCGAAATAACTTGTGTTCGTGCTACTTAATGCGAAAAAACTCGTATTCTGGTGTTTTCAGCACTCCACAGTGCGTATGATACGCAGAACAGGCGATGTCTTCGTTTTCGTGGGGTTTCCAACTGAGACATGCAATTTCTACGATAATCTAGGTGATTCTACTGTGAGAAGTATGGAGAATCACCGAAATCGCAGTTGTCGTGCTATTTAATGCGAAAACCACGTATTCTGGTTTTTTCAGCACTCCACATTGCGTATGATACGCAGAACATGCGATATCTTCGTTTTCGTGGGGTTTCCAACTGAGATATGCATTTTCTACGATAATCTTGGAGATTCTTCCGTGAGAAGTATGCAGAATCACGGAAATCGCAGTATTCGTGCTACTTAATGGGAAAAAACACGTATTCTGGTGTTTTCCGGACTCCACAGAGCGTATGATATCCAGAACAGGCGATATATTCGTTTTCGTGGGGTTTCCAAATGATATGTGCATTTTCTACGATAATCTTGGTGATTCTTCCGTGAGAAGAATGCAGAATCACCGAAATCGCAGTTTTCGTGCTACTTAATGGGAAAAAACGCGTATTCTGGTGTTTTCAGCACTCCACAGAGCGTATGATATCCATAACAGGCGATATATTCGTTTTCGTGGGGTTTCCAAATGCGATGTGCATTATCTACCATAATCTTGTTGATTCTTCCGTGAGAAGTATGCAGAACCACCGAAATAACTTGTGTTCGTGCTACTTAATGCGTAAAAACTCGTATTCTGGTGTTTTCAGCACTCCACAGTGCGTATGATACGCAGAACAAGCGATATCTTCGTTTTCGTGGGGTTTCCAACTGAGATATGCATTTTCTACGATAATCTCGGTGATTCTTCTGTGAGAAGAATGCAGAATCACCGAAATCGCAGTTTTCGTGCTACTTAATGGGAAAAAACACGTATTCTGGTGTTTTCAGGACTCCACAGAGCGTATGATATCCAGAACAGGCGATATATTCGTTTTCGTGGGGTTTCCAAATGAGATGTGCATTTTCTACGATAATCTTGGTGATTCTTACGTGAGAAGTATGCAGAACCACCGAAATAACTTGTGTTCGTGCTACTTAATGCGAAAAAACTCGTACTCTGGTGTTTTCAGCACTCCACAGTGCGTATGATACGCAGAACAGGCGATGTCTTCGTTTTCGTGGGGTTTCCAACTGAGACATGCATTTTCTACGATAATCTAGGTGATTCTAGTGTGAGAAGTATGGAGAATCACCGATATCGCAGTTGTGGTGCTATTTAATGCGAAAACCACGTATTCTGGTTTTTTCAGCACTCCACAGTGCGTATGATACGCAGAACAGGCGATATCTTCGTTTTCGTGGGGTTTCCAACTGAGATATGCATTTTCTACGATAATCTAGGTGATTCTTCTGTGAGAAGAATGCAGAATCACCGAAATTGCAGTTTTCGTGCTACTTAATGGGAAAAAACACGTATTCTGGTGTTTTCAGGACTCCACAGAGCGTATGATATCCATAACAGGCGATATATTCGTTTTCGTGGGGTTTCCAACTGAGATATGCATTTTCTACGATAATCTAGGTGATTCTACTGTGAGAAGTATGGAGAATCACCGAAATCGCAGTATTCGTGCTACTTAATGCGAAAACCACATATTCTGGTTTTTTCAGCACTCCACATTGCGTATGATACGCAGAACATGCGATATCTTCGTTTTCGTGGGGTTTTCCAAATGCGATGTGCATTATCTACGATAATCTTGGAGATTCTTCCGTGAGAAGTATGCAGAATCACCGAAATCGCAGTATTCGTGCTACTTAATGGGAAAAAACACGTATTCTGGTGTTTTCAGGACTCCACAGAGCGTATGATATCCAGAACAGGCGATATATTCGTTTTCGTGGGGTTTCCAAATGATATGTGCATTTTCTACGATAATCTTGGTGATCCTTCCGTGAGAAGAATGCAGAATCACCGAAATCGCAGTTTTCGTGCTATTTAATGCGAAAACCACATATTCTGGTTTTTTCAGCACTCCACATTGCGTATGATACGCAGAACATGCGATATCTTCGTTTTCGTGGGGTTTCCAACTGAGATGTGCATTATCTACGATAATCTTGGTGATTCTTCCGTGAGAAGTATGCAGAACCACCGAAATAACTTGTTTTCGTGCTACTTAATGCGAAAAAACTCGTATTCTGGTGTTTTCAGCACTCCACAGTGCGTATGATACGCAGAACAGGCGATGTCTTCGTTTTCGTGGGGTTTCCAACTGAGACATGCATTTTCTACGATAATCTAGGTGATTCTATTGTGAGAAGTATGGAGAATCACCGAAATCGCAGTTGTGGTGCTATTTAATGCGAAAACCACGTATTCTGGTTTTTTCAGCACTCCACAGTGCGTATGATACGCAGAACAGGCGATATCTTCGTTTTCGTGGGGTTTCCAACTGAGATATGCATTTTCTACGATAATCTAGGTGATTCTTCTGTGAGAAGAATGCAGAATCACCGAAATTGCAGTTTTCGTGCTACTTAATGGGAAAAAACACGTATTCTGGTGTTTTCAGGACTCCACAGAGCGTATGATATCCAGAACAGGCGATATATTCGTTTTCGTGGGGTTTCCAAATGAGATGTGCATTTTCTACGATAATCTTGGTGATTCTTCTGTGAGAAGTATGGAGAATCACCGAAATCGCAGTTGTCGTGCTATTTAATGCGAAAACCACGTATTCTGGTGTTTTCAGCACTCCACAGTGCGTATGATACGCAGAACAAGCGATATCTTCGTTTTCGTAGGGTTTCCAACTGAGATATGCATTTTCTACGATAACCTCGGTGATTCTTCTACGAGAAGAATGCAGAATCACCGAAATCGCAGTTTTCGGGCTACTGAATGGGAAAAAACACGTATTCTGGTGTTTTCAGCACTCCACAGAGCGTAGGATATCCATAACAGGCGATATATTCGTTTTCGTGGGGTTTCCAAATGCGATGTGCATTATCTACCATAATCTTGTTGATTCTTCCGTGAGAAGTATGCAGAATCACCGAAATCGCAGTATTCGTGCTACTTAATGGGAAAAAACACGTATTCTGGTGTTTTCAGGACTCCACAGAGCGTATGATATCCAGAACAGGCGATATATTCGTTTCCGTGGGGTTTCCAACTGAGATATGCATTTTCTACGATAATCTTGGAGATTCTTCCGTGAAAAGTATGCAGAATCACCGAAATCGCAGTATTCGTGCTACTTAATGCGAAAACCACATATTCTGGTTTTTTCAGCACTCCACATTGCGTATGATACGCAGAACATGCGATATCTTCGTTTTCGTGGGGTTTCCAAATGCGATGTGCATTATCTACGATAATCTTGTTGATTCTTCCGTGAGAAGTATGCAGAACCACCGAAATAACTTGTGTTCGTGCTACTTAATGCGAAAAAACTCGTATTCTGGTGTTTTCAGCACTCCACAGTGCGTATGATACGCAGAACAGGCGATGTCTTCGTTTTCGTGGGGTTTCCAACTGAGACATGCATTTTCTACGATAATCTAGGTGATTCTACTGTGAGAAGTATGGAGAATCACCGAAATCGCAGTTGTCGTGCTATTTAATGCGAAAACCACGTATTCTGGTGTTTTCAGCAATCCACAGTGCGTATGATATCCAGAACAGGCGATATCTTCGTTTTCGTGGGGTTTACAAATGAGATGTGCATTTTCTACGATAATCTTGGTGATTCTTCTCTGAGAAGTATGGAGAATCACCGAAATCGCAGTTGTCGTGCTATTTAATGCGAAAGCCACGTATTCTGGTTTTTTCAGCACTCCACAGTGCGTAAGATACGCAGAACAGGCGATATCTTCGTTTTCGTGGGGTTTAGAACTGAGATATGCATTTTATACGATAATCTAGGTGATTCTTCTGTGAGAAGATTGCAGAATCACCGAAATTGCAGTTTTCGCGCGACTTAATGGGAAAAAACACGTATTCTGGTGTTTTCAGGACTCCACAGAGCGTATGATATCCAGAGCAGGCGATATATTCTCTTTCGTGGGGTTTCCATATGAGATGTGCATTTTCTACGATAATCTTGGTGATTCTTCTCTGAGAAGTATGGAGAATCACCGAAATCGCAGTTGCCGTGCTATTTAATGCGAAAACCACGTATTCTGGTGTTTTCAGCACTCCACAGTGCGTATGATACGCAGAACAAGCGATATCTTCGTTTTCGTGGGGTTTCCAAATGAGATGTCCATTTTCTACGATAATCTTGGTGATTCTTCCGTGAGAAGTATGCAGAACCACCGAAATAGCTTGTTTTCGTGCTAGTTAATGGGAAAAAACACGCATTCTGGTGTTTTCAGCACTCCACAGAGCGTATGATATCCAGAACAGGCGATATCTTCGTTTTCGTGGGGTTTCCAAATGAGATGCGCATTTTCTACGATAATCTAGGTGATTCTTCTGTGAGAAGTATGGAGAATCACCGAAATCGCAGTTGTCGTGCTATTTAATGCGAAAACCACGTATTCTGGTGTTTTCAGCACTCCACAGTGCGTATGATACGCAGAACAGGCGATGTCTTCGTTTTCGTGGGGTTTCCAACTGAGATATGCATTTTCTACGATAATCTAGGTGATTCTTCTGTGAGAAGAATGCAGAATCACCGAAATTGCAGTTTTCGTGCTACTTAATGGGAAAAAACACGTATTCTGGTGTTTTCAGGACTATACAGAGCGTATGATATCCAGAACAGGCGATATCTTCGTTTTCGTGGGGTTTCCAAATGAGATGTGCATTTTCTACGATAATCTTTGTGATTCTTCTCTGAGAAGTATGGAGAATCACCGAAATCGCAGTTGTCGTGCTATTTAATGCGAAAACCACGTAGTCTGGTTTTTTCAGCACTCCACAGTGCGTATGATACGCAGAACAGGCGATATCTTCGTTTTCGTGGGGTTTCCAACTGAGATATGCATTTTCTACGATAATCTTGGAGATTCTTCCGTGAGAAGTATGCAGAATCACCGAAATCGCAGTATTCGTGCTACTTAATGGGAAAAAACACGTATTCTGGTGTTTTCAGGACTCCACAGAGCGTATGATATCCAGAACAGGCGATATATTCTCTTTCGTGGGGTTTCCAAATGAGATGTGCATTTTCTACGATAATCTTTGTGATTCTTCTCTGAGAAGTATGGAGAATCACCGAAATCGCAGTTGCCGTGCTATTTAATGCGAAAACCACGTATTCTGGTGTTTTCAGCACTCCACAGTGCGTATGATACGCAGAACAAGCGATATCTTCGTTTTCGTGGGGTTTCCAAATGAGATGTCCATTTTCTACGATAATCTTGGTGATTCTTCCGTGAGAAGTATGCAGAACCACCGAAATAGCTTGTTTTCGTGCTAGTTAATGGGAAAAAACACGCATTCTGGTGTTTTCAGCACTCCACAGAGCGTATGATATCCAGAACAGGCGATATCTTCGTTTTCGTGGGGTTTCCAAATGAGATGCGCATTTTCTACGATAATCTAGGTGATTCTTCTGTGAGAAGTATGGAGAATCACCGAAATCGCAGTTGTCGTGCTATTTAATGCGAAAACCACGTATTCTGGTGTTTTCAGCACTCCACAGTGCGTATGATACGCAGAACAGGCGATGTCTTCGTTTTCGTGGGGTTTCCAACTGAGATGTGCATTATCTACGATAATCTTGGTGATTCTTCCGTGAGAAGTATGCAGAACCACCGAAATAACTTGTTTTCGTGCTACTTAATGCGAAAAAACTCGTATTCTGGTGTTTTCAGCACTCCACAGTGCGTATGATACGCAGAACAGGCGATATCTTCGTTTTCGGGGGTTTCCAACTGAGATATGCATTTTCTACGATAATCTAGGTGATTCTTCTGTGAGAAGAATGCAGAATAACCGAAATCGCAGTTTTCGTGCTACTTAATGGGAAAAAACACGTATTCTGGTGTTTTCAGGACTATACAGAGCGTATGATATCCAGAACAGGCGATATATTCGTTTTCGTGGGGTTTCCAACTGAGATATGCATTTTCTACGATAATCTTGGTGATTCTTCCGTGAGAAGTATGCAGAATCACCGAAATCACTTGTTTTCGTGCTACTTAATGCGATCAAACACGTATTCTGGTGTTTTCAGCACTCCACAGTGCGTATGATATCCAGAACAGGCGATATCTTCGTTTTCGTGGGGTTTCCAAATGAGATGTGCATTTTCTACGATAATCTTGGTGATTCTTCTCTGAGAAGTATGGAGAATCACCGAAATCGCAGTTGTCGTGCTATTTAATGCGAAAGCCACGTATTCTGGTTTTTTCAGCACTCCACAGTGCGTAAGATACGCAGAACAGGCGATATCTTCGTTTTCGTGGGGTTTACAACTGAGATATGCATTTTATACGATAATCTAGGTGATTCTTCTGTGAGAAGATTGCAGAATCACCGAAATTGCAGTTTTCGCGCGACTTAATGGGAAAAAACACGTATTCTGGTGTTTTCAGGACTCCACAGAGCGTATGATATCCAGAGCAGGCGATATATTCTCTTTCGTGGGGTTTCCATATGAGATGTGCATTTTCTACGATAATCTTGGTGATTCTTCTCTGAGAAGTATGGAGAATCACCGAAATCGCAGTTGCCGTGCTATTTAATGCGAAAACCACGTATTCTGGTGTTTTCAGCACTCCACAGTGCGTATGATACGCAGAACAAGCGATATCTTCGTTTTCGTGGGGTTTCCAAATGAGATGTCCATTTTCTACGATAATCTTGGTGATTCTTCCGTGAGAAGTATGCAGAACCACCGAAATAGCTTGTTTTCGTGCTAGTTAATGGGAAAAAACACGCATTCTGGTGTTTTCAGCACTCCACAGAGCGTATGATATCCAGAACAGGCGATATCTTCGTTTTCGTGGGGTTTCCAAATGAGATGCGCATTTTCTACGATAATCTAGGTGATTCTTCTGTGAGAAGTATGGAGAATCACCGAAATCGCAGTTGTCGAGCTATTTAATGCGAAAACCACGTATTCTGGTGTTTTCAGCACTCCACAGTGCGTATGATACGCAGAACAGGCGATGTCTTCGTTTTCGTGGGGTTTCCAACTGAGATATGCATTTTCTACGATAATCTAGGTGATTCTTCTGTGAGAAGAATGCAGAATCACCGAAATTGTAGTTTTCGTGCTACTTAATGGGAAAAAACACGTATTCTGGTGTTTTCAGGACTATACAGAGCGTATGATATCCAGAACAGGCGATATCTTCGTTTTCGTGGGGTTTCCAAATGAGATGTGCATTTTCTACGATAATCTTTGTGATTCTTCTCTGAGAAGTATGGAGAATCACCGAAATCGCAGTTGTCGTGCTATTTAATGCGAAAACCACGTAGTCTGGTTTTTTCAGCACTCCACAGTGCGTATGATACGCAGAACAGGCGATATCTTCGTTTTCGTGGGGTTTCCAACTGAGATATGCATTTTCTACGATAATCTTGGAGATTCTTCCGTGAGAAGTATGCAGAATCACCGAAATCGCAGTATTCGTGCTACTTAATGGGAAAAAACACGTATTCTGGTGTTTTCAGGACTCCACAGAGCGTATGATATCCAGAACAGGCGATATATTCGTTTTCGTGGGGTTTCCAAATGAGATGTGCATTTTCTACGATAATCTTTGTGATTCTTCTCTGAGAAGTATGGAGAATCACCGAAATCGCAGTTGCCGTGCTATTTAATGCGAAAACCACGTATTCTGGTGTTTTCAGCACTCCACAGTGCGTATGATACGCAGAACAAGCGATATCTTCGTTTTCGTGGGGTTTCCAAATGAGATGTCCATTTTCTACGATAATCTTGGTGATTCTTCCGTGAGAAGTATGCAGAACCACCGAAATAGCTTGTTTTCGTGCTAGTTAATGGGAAAAAACACGCATTCTGGTGTTTTCAGCACTCCACAGAGCGTATGATATCCAGAACAGGCGATATCTTCGTTTTCGTGGGGTTTCCAAATGAGATGCGCATTTTCTACGATAATCTAGGTGATTCTTCTGTGAGAAGTATGGAGAATCACCGAAATCGCAGTTGTCGTGCTATTTAATGCGAAAACCACGTATTCTGGTGTTTTCAGCACTCCACAGTGCGTATGATACGCAGAACAGGCGATGTCTTCGTTTTCGTGGGGTTTCCAACTGAGATGTGCATTATCTACGATAATCTTGGTGATTCTTCCGTGAGAAGTATGCAGAACCACCGAAATAACTTGTTTTCGTGCTACTTAATGCGAAAAAACTCGTATTCTGGTGTTTTCAGCACTCCACAGTGCGTATGATACGCAGAACAGGCGATATCTTCGTTTTCGTGGGGTTTCCAACTGAGATATGCATTTTCTACGATAATCTAGGTGATTCTTCTGTGAGAAGAATGCAGAATAACCGAAATCGCAGTTTTCGTGCTACTTAATGGGAAAAAACACGTATTCTGGTGTTTTCAGGACTATACAGAGCGTATGATATCCAGAACAGGCGATATATTCGTTTTCGTGGGGTTTCCAACTGAGATATGCATTTTCTACGATAATCTTGGTGATTCTTCCGTGAGAAGTATGCAGAATCACCGAAATCACTTGTTTTCGTGCTACTTAATGCGATCAAACACGTATTCTGGTGTTTTCAGCACTCCACAGTGCGTATGATATCCAGAACAGGCGATATCTTCGTTTTCGTGGGGTTTCCAAATGAGATGTGCATTTTCAACGATAATCTTGGTGATTCTTCTCTGAGAAGTATGGAGAATCACCGAAATCGCAGTTGTCGTGCTACTTAATGGGAAAAAACACGTATTCTGGTGTTTTCAGGACTCCACAGAGCGTATGATATCCAGAACAGGCGATATATTCGTTTTCGTGGGGTTTCCAAATGAGATGTGCATTTTCTACGATAATCTTGGTGATTCTTCTGTGAGAAGTATGGAGAATCACCGAAATCGCAGTTGTCGTTCTATTTAATGCGAAAACCACGTATTCTGGTGTTTTCAGCACTCCACAGTGCGTATGATACGCACAACAAGCGATATCTTCGTTTTCGTGGGGTTTCCAACTGAGATGTGCATTATCTACGATAATCTTGGTGATTCTTCCGTGAGAAGAGTGCAGAATCACCGAAATCGCAGTTTTCGTGCTATTTAATGCGAAAACCACATATTCTGGTTTTTTCAGCACTCCACATTGCGTATGATACGCAGAACATGCGATATCTTCGTTTTCGAGGGGTTTCCAACTGAGATATGTATTTTCTACGATAATCTTGGTGATTCTTCCGTAACAAGAATGCAGAATCACCGAAATCTCAGTTTTCGTGATATTTAATGCGAAAAGACACGTATTTTGTGGTTTTCAGCACTCCACAGTGCGTATGATATCCAGAACAGGCGATATCTTCGTTTTCGTGGGGTTTCCAACTGAGATATGCATTTTCTACGATAATCTAGGTGATTCTTCTGTGAGAAGAATGCAGAATCACCGAAATCGCAGTTTTCGTGCTACTTAATGGGAAAAAACACGTATTCTGGTGTTTTCAGCACTCCACAGAGCGTATGATATCCAGAACAGGCGATATATTCGTTTTCGTGGGGTTTCCAAATGAGGTGAGCATTTTCTACGATAATCTAGGTGATTCTTCTGTCAGAAGAATGCAGAATCACCGAAATCGCAGTTTTCGTGCTACTTAATGCGAAAAAAAACGAATTCTGGTGTTTTCAGCACTCCACAGTGCGTATGATATCCAGAACAGGCGATATCTTCGTTTTCGTGGGGTTTCCAAATGAGATGTGCATTTTCTACGATAATCTTGGTGATTCTTCTCTGAGAAGTATGGAGAATCAACGAAATCGCAGTTGTCGTGCAACATAATGGAAAAAAACACGTATTCTGGTGTTTTCAGGACTCCACAGAGCGTATGATATCCAGAACAGGCGATATATTCGTTTTCGTGGGGTTTCCAAATGAGATGTGCATTTTCTACGATAATCTTGGTGATTCCTCTGTGAGAAGTATGGAGAATCACCGAAATCGCAGTTGTCGTTCTATTTAATGCGAAAACCACGTATTCTGGTGTTTTCAGCACTCCACAGTGCGTATGATACGCACAACAAGCGATATCTTCGTTTTCGTGGGGTTTCCAACTGAGATGTGCATTATCTACGATAATCTTGGTGATTCTTCCGGCAGAAGGATGCAGAATCTCCGAAATCGCAGTTTTCGTGCTATTTAATGCGAAAACCACGTATTCTGGTTTTTTCAGCACTCCACATTGCGTATGATACGCAGAACATGCGATATCTTCGTTTTCGTGGGGTTTCCAACTGAGATATGCATTTTCTACGATAATCTTGGAGATTCTTCCGTGAGAAGTATGCAGAATCACCGAAATCGCAGTATTCGTGCTACTTAATGGGAAAAAACACGTATTCTGGTGTTTTCAGGACTCCACAGAGCGTATGATATCCAGAACAGGCGATATATTCGTTTTCGTGGGGTTTCCAAATGAGATGTGCATTTTCTACGATAATCTTGGTGATTCTTCCGTGAGAAGAATGCAGAATCACCGAAATCGCAGTTTTCGTGCTGTTTAATGCGAAAACCACGTATTCTGGTTTTTTCAGCACTCCACATTGCGTATGATACGCAGAACATGCGATATCTTCGTTTTCGTGTGGCTTCCAACTGAGATATGCATTTTCTACGATAATCTAGGTGTTTCTTCTCTGAGAAGTATGCAGCACCACCTAAATAACTTGTTTTCGTGCTACTTAATGCGAAAAAACTCGTATTCTGGTGTTTTCAGCACTCCACAGTGCGTATGATATCCAGAACAGGCGATATCTTCGTTTTCGTGGGGTTTCCAAATGAGATGTGCATTTTCTACGATAATCTTGGTGATTCTTCCCTGAGAAGTATGGAGAATCACCGAAATCGCAGTTGTCGTGCTATTCAATGCGAAAACCACGTATTCTGGTTTTTTCAGCACTCCACAGTGCGTATGATACGCAGAACAGGCGATAGCTTCGTTTTCGTGGTGTTTCCAACTGAGATATGCATTTTCTACGATAATCTTGGTGATTCTTCCGTGAGAAGTATGCAGAATCACCGAAATTACTTGTTTTCGTGATACTTAATGCGATCAAACACGTATTCTGGTGTTTTCAGCACTCCACAGTGCGTGTGATTCGCAGAACAGGCGATATCTTCGTTTTCGAGGGGTTTCCAACTGAGATATGCATTTCCTACGATAATCTAGGTGATTCTTCTGTGAGAAGAATGCAGATTCACCGAAATCGCAGTTTTCGTGCTTCTTAATGGGAAAAAACACGTATTCTGGTGTTTTCAGGACTCCACAGAGCGTATGATATCCAGAACAGGCGATATATTCGTTTTCGTGGGGTTTCCAACTGAGATATGCATTTTCTACGATAATCTTGGTGATTCTTCCGTGAGAAGTATGCAGAATCACCGAAATCACTTGTTTTCGTGCTACTTAATGCGATCAAACACGTATTCTGGTGTTTTCAGCACTCCACAGTGCGTATGATTCGCAGAACAGGCGATATCTTCGTTTTCGTGGGGTTTCCAACTGAGATATGTATTTTCTACGATAATCTTGGTGATTCTTCCGTAACAAGTATGCAGAATCCCCGAAATCACAGTTTTCGTGATATTTAATGCGAAAAGACACGTATTTTGTGGTTTTCAGCACTCCACAGTGCGTATGATATCCAGAACAGGCGATATCTTCGTTTTCGTGGGGTTTCCAAATGAGATGTGCATTTTCTACGATAATCTAGGTGATTCTTCTGTGAGAAGAATGCAGAATCACTGAAATCGCAGTTTTCGTGCTACTTAATGCGAAAAAAAACGAATTCTGGTGTTTTCAGCACTCCACAGTGCGTATGATACGCAGAACAAGCGATATCTTCGTTTTCGTGGGGTTTCCAACTGAGATATGCATTTTCTACGATAATCTTGGAGATTCTTCCGTGAGAAGTATGCAGAACCACCGAAATAACTTGTTTTCGTGCTACTTAATGCGATAAAACACGTATTCTAGTGTTTTCAGCACTCCACAGTGCGTATGATACGCAGAACAGGCGATATCTTTGTTTTCGAGGGGTTTCCAACTGAGATATGCATTTTCTACGATAATCTTGGTGATTCTTGCGTGAGAAGAATGCAGAATCACCGAAATCGCAGTTTTCGTGCTACTTAATGGGAAAAAACACGTATTCTGGTGTTATCAGCACTCCACAGAGCGTATGATATCCAGAACAGGCGATATATTCGTTTTCGTGGGGTTTCCAAATGAGATGTGCATTTTTTACGATAATCTAGGTGATTCTTCTGTGAGAAGAATGCAGAATCACCGAAATCGCAGTTTTCGTGTTATTTAATGCGAAAAAAAACGTATTCTGGTGTTTTCAGCACTCCACGGTGCGTATGATATGCAGAACCGGCGATATCTTCGTTTTCGATGGGTTTCCACACGAGATATGCATTTTCTACGATAATCTTGGTGATTCTTCCGTGAGAAGTATGCAGAATCACCGAAATTGCAGTTTTCGTGCAACTTAATGCGAAAAAACACGCATTCTGGTGTTTTCAGCACTCCGCAGTGCGTATGATATCCAGAACAGGCGATATCTTCGTTTTCGAGGGGTTTCCAACTGAGATATGCATTTTCTACGATAATCTTGGTGATTCTTCCGTGAGAAGTATGCAGAATCACCGAAATCGTAGTTTTCGTGATATTTAGTGCGAAAAAACACGTATTTTGGTGTTTTCAGCAGTCCACCGTGCGTATGATACGCAGAACAGGCGATATCTTTGTTTTCGAGGGGTTTCCAACCGAGATATGCATTTTCGACGATAATCTTGGTGATTCTTCCGTGACAAGTATGCAGAATCACCGAAATCGCAGTTTTCATGTTATTTAATGCGAAAAAACACGTATTCTGGTGTTCTCAGCACTCCACAGTGCGCATGATATGCAGAACCGGCGATATATTCGTTTTCGTGGGGTTTCCAAATGAGATGTGCATATTCTACGGTAATCTTGGTGATTCTTCTGTGAGAAGTATGCAGAATCACCGAAATCACTTGTTTTCGTGCTACTTAATGCGATCAAACACGTATTCTGGTGTTTTCAGCACTCCACAGTGCGTATGATTCGCAGAACACGCGATATCTTCGTTTTCGTGGGGTTTCCAACTGAGATATGTATTTTCTACGATAATCTTGGTGATTCTTCCGTAACAAGTATGCAGAATCACCGAAATCACAGTTTTCGTGATATTTAATGCGAAAAGACACGTATTTTGTGGTTTTCAGCACTCCACAGTGCGTATGATATCCAGAACAGGCGATATCTTCGTTTTCGTGGGGTTTCCAACTGAGATATGCATTTTCTACGATAATCTAGGTGATTCTGCTGTGAGAAGAATGCAGAATCACCGAAATCGCAGTTTTCGTGCTACTTAATGGGAAAAAACACGTATTCTGGTGTTATCCGAACTCCACAGAGCGTATGATATCCAGAACAGGCGATATATTCGTTTTCGTGGGGTTTCCAACTGAGATATGCATTTTCTACGATAATCTTGGTGATTCTTCCGTGAGAAGTATGCAGAATCACCGAAATCACTTGTTTTCGTGCTACTTAATGCGATCAAACACGTATTCTGGTGTTTTCAGCACTCCACAGTGCGTATGATTCGCAGAACAGGCGATATCTTCGTTTTCGTGGGGTTTCCAACTGAGATATGTATTTTCTACGATAATCTTGGTGATTCTTCCGTAACAAGTATGCAGAATCACCGAAATCACAGTTTTCGTGATATTTAATGCGAAAAGACACGTATTTTGTGGATTTCAGCACCCCACAGTGCGTATGATATCCAGAACAGGCGATATCCTCGTTTTCGTGGGGTTTCCAACTGAGATATGCATTTTCTACGATAATCTAGGTGATTCTGCTGTGAGAAGAATGCAGAATCACCGAAATCGCAGTTTTCGTGCTACGTAATGGGAAAAAACGCGTATTCTGGTGTTATCAGCACTCCACAGAGCGTATGATATCCAGAACAGGCGATATATTCGTTTTCGTGGGGTTTCCAAATGAGATGTGCATTTTCTACGATAATCTAGGTGATTCTTCTGTGAGAAGAATGCAGAATCACTGAAATCGCAGTTTTCGTGCTACTTAATGCGAAAAAAAACGAATTCTGGTGTTTACAGCACTCCACAGTGCGTATGATACGCAGAACAAGCGATATCTTCGTTTTCGTGGGGTTTCCAACTGAGATATGCATTTTCTACGATAATCTTGGAGATTCTTCCGTGAGAAGTATGCAGAACCACCGAAATAACTTGTTTTCGTGCTACTTAATGCGATAAAACACGTATTCTTGTGTTTTCAGCACTCCACAGTGCGTATGACACGCAGAACAGGCGATATCTTCGTTTTCGAGGGGTTTCCAACTGAGATATGCATTTTCTACGATAATCTTGGTGATTCTTGCGTGAGAAGGATGCAGAATCACCGAAACCGCAGCTTTCGTGATATTTAATATGAAAAAACACGTATTCTGGTGTTTTCAGCACTCCACAGTGCGTATGATACGCAGAACAGGCGATATCTTCATTTTCGTGGGGTTTCCAAATGAGATGTGCATTTTCTACGATAATCTTGGTGATTCTTCCGTGAGAAGTATGCAGAATCACCGAAATCGCAGTTTTCGTGCTACTTAATGCGCAAAAACACGTATTCTGGTGTTTTCAGCACTCCACAGTGCGCATGATATGCAGAACCGGCGATATTTTCGTGTTCGTGGGGTTTTCAAATGAGATGTGCATTTTCTACGATAATCTTGGTGATTCTTCCGTGAGAAGTATGCAGAATCGCCGAAATCGCAGTTTTCGTTCAACTTAATGCGAAAAAACACGCAATTCTGGTGTTTTCAGCACTCCACAGTGCGTATGATATCCAAAACAGGCGATGTATTTGTTTTCGTGGGGTTTCCAAATGAGATGTGCAATTTCTACGATAATCTAGGTGATTCTTCTGTGAGAAGTATGCAGAATCACCGAAATCGGAGTTTGCGTGATATTTAATGCGCAAAAACACGTATTCTGGTCTTTTCAGCACTTCACAGTGCGTCGGATATGCAGAACCGGCGATATCTTCGTTTTCGTGGGGTTTCCAAATGAGATGTGCATTTTCTACGATAATCTTGGTGATACTGCTGTGATAAGTATGCAGAATCACCGGAATGACTTGTTTTCGTGCTACTTAATGCGAAAAAACACGTATTCAGGCGTTTTCAGCACTCCACAGTGCGTATGATACGCAGAACAGGCGATATCTTCGTTTTCGAGGGGTTTCCAACTGAGATATGCATTTTCTACGATAATCTTGGTGATTCTACTGTGAGAAGTATGCAGAACCACCGAAATCGCAGTTTTCGTGATATTTAATACGAAAAAACACGTATTTTGGTGTTTTCAGCAGTCCACAGTGCGTATGATACGCAGAACAGGCGATATCTTCGTTTTCGAGGGGTTTCCAACTGAGATATGCATTTTCTACGATAATCTTGGTGATTCTACTGTGAGAAGTATGCAGAACCACCGAAATCGCAGTTTTCGTGATATTTAATACGAAAAAACACGTATTTTGGTGTTTTCAGCAGTCCACAGTGCGTATGATATCCAGAGCAGGCGATATATTCCTTTTCGAGGGTTTTCCAACTGTGATATGCATTTTCAACAATACTCTTGGTGATTCTTCCGTGAGAAGTATGCAGAACCACAGAAATAACTTGTTTTCGTGCTACTTAATGCGAAAAAACCCGTATTCTGGTGTTTTCAGCACTCCACAGTGCGTATGATATGCAGAACCGGCGATATCTTCGTTTTCGATGGGTTTCCACCCGAGATATGCATTTTGTACGATAATCTTGGTGATTCTTCCGTGAGAAGTATGCAGAATTACCGAAATCGCAGTTTTCGTGTTATTTAATGCGAGAAAACACGTATTCTGGTGTTTTCAGCACGCCACAGTGCGCATGATATGCAGAACCAGCGATATATTCGGTTTCGTGGGGTTTCCAAATGAGATGTGCATTTTCTACGATACTCTTGGTGATTCTTCCGTGAGAAGTATGCAGAACCACCGAAATAACTTGTTTTCGTGTTACTTAATGCGAAAAAACCCGTATTCTGGTGTTTTCAGCACTCCACAGTGCGTATGATACGCAGAACAGGCGATATCTTCGTTTTCGTGTGGTTTCCGACTGAGATATGAGTTTCTACGATAATCTTGGTGATTCTTCCGTGAGAAGTATGCAGAATCACCGAAATCGCAGTTTTCGTGTTATTTAATGCGAAAAAAAACGTATTCTGGTGTTTTCAGCACTCCACGGTGCGTATGATATGCAGAACCGGCGATATCTTCGTTTTCGATGGGTTTCCACACGAGATATGCATTTTCTACGATAATCTTGGTGATTCTTCCGTGAGAAGTATGCAGAATCACCGAAATTGCAGTTTTCGTGCAACTTAATGCGAAAAAACACGCATTCTGGTGTTTTCAGCACTCCGCAGTGCGTATGATATCCAGAACAGGCGATATCTTCGTTTTCGAGGGTTTTCCAACTGAGATATGCATTTTCTACGATAATCTTGGTGATTCTTCCGTGAGAAGTATGCAGAATCACCGAAATCGTAGTTTTCGTGATATTTAGTGCGAAAAAACACGTATTTTGGTGTTTTCAGCACGCCACAGTGCGCATGATATGCAGAACCAGCGATATATTCGGTTTCGTGGGGTTTCCAAATGAGATGTGCATTTTCTACGATACTCTTGGTGATTCTTCCGTGAGAAGTATGCAGAACCACCGAAATAACTTGTTTTCGTGTTACTTAATGCGAAAAAACCCGTATTCTGGTGTTTTCAGCACTCCACAGTGCGTATGATACGCAGAACAGGCGATATCTTCGTTTTCGAGGGGTTTCCAACTGAGATATGCATTTTCTACGATAATCTTGGTGATTCTTGCGTGAGAAGGATGCAGAATCACCGAAACCGCAGCTTTCGTGATATTTAATATGAAAAAACACGTATTCTGGTGTTTTCAGCACTCCACAGTGCGTATGATACGCAGAACAGGCGATATCTTCATTTTCGTGGGGTTTCCAAATGAGATGTGCATTTTCTACGATAATCTTGGTGATTCTTCCGTGAGAAGTATGCAGAATCACCGAAATCGCAGTTTCCGTGCTACTTAATGCGCAAAAACACGTATTCTGGTGTTTTCAGCACTCCACAGTGCGCATGATATGCAGAACCGGCGATATTTTCGTGTTCGTGGGGTTTTCAAATGAGATGTGCATTTTCTACGATAATCTTGGTGATTCTTCCGTGAGAAGTACGCAGAATCACCGAAATCGCAGTTTTCGTGATATTTAATGCGAAAAAACACGTATTCTGGTGTTTTCAGCACTCCACAGTGCGTATGATATCCAGAACAGGCGATATATTCCTTTTTCGGGGGGTTTCCAAATGAGATGTGCATTTTCTACGATAATCTTGGTGATTCTTCCGTGAGAAGTATGCAGAATCACCGAAATCGCAGTTTTCGTGCTACTTAATGCGCAAAAACACGTATTCTGGTGTTTTCAGCACTTCGCAGTGCGTAGGATATGCAGAACCGGCGATATCTTCGTTTTCGTGGGGTTTCCAACTGAGGTATGCATTTTCTACGATAATCTTGGAGATTCTTCCGTGAGAAGTATGCAGAATCACCGAAATCGCAGTTTTCGTGTTACTTAATGCGAAAAAACACGTATTCTGGTGTTTTCAGCACTCCACAGTGCGTATGATACGCAGAACAGGCGATATCTTCGTTTTCGAAGGGTTTCCAACCGAGATATGCATTTTCTACGATAATCTTGGTGATTCTTTCGTGAGAAGTATGCAGAATCGCCGAAATCGCAGTTTTCGTTCAACTTAATGCGAAAAAACACGCAATTCTGGTGTTTTCAGCACTCCACAGTGCGTATGATATCCAAAACAGGCGATGTATTTGTTTTCGTGGGGTTTCCAAATGAGATGTGCAATTTCTACGATAATCTAGGTGATTCTTTTGTGAGAAGTATGCAGAATCACCGAAATCGGAGTTTGCGTGATATTTAATGCGCAAAAACACGTATTCTGGTCTTTTCAGCACTTCACAGTGCGTCGGATATGCAGAACCGGCGATATCTTCGTTTTCGTGGGGTTTCCAAATGAGATGTGCATTTTCTACGATAATCTTGGTGATACTGCTGTGATAAGTATGCAGAATCACCGGAATGACTTGTTTTCGTGCTACTTAATGCGAAAAAACACGTATTCTGGCGTTTTCAGCACTCCACAGTGCGTATGATACGCAGAACAGGCGATATCTTCGTTTTCGAGGGGTTTCCAACTGAGATATGCATTTTCTACGATAATCTTGGTGATTCTACTGTGAGAAGTATGCAGAACCACCGAAATCGCAGTTTTCGTGATATTTAATACGAAAAAACACGTATTTTGGTGTTTTCAGCAGTCCACAGTGCGTATGATACGCAGAACAGGCGATATCTTCGTTTTCGAGGGGTTTCCAACTGAGATATGCATTTTCTACGATAATCTTGGTGATTCTACTGTGAGAAGTATGCAGAACCACCGAAATCGCAGTTTTCGTGATATTTAATACGAAAAAACACGTATTTTGGTGTTTTCAGCAGTCCACAGTGCGTATGATATCCAGAGCAGGCGATATATTCCTTTTCGAGGGTTTTCCAACTGTGATATGCATTTTCTACAATACTCTTGGTGATTCTTCCGTGAGAAGTATGCAGAACCACAGAAATAACTTGTTTTCGTGCTACGTAATGCGAAAAAACCCGTATTCTGGTGTTTTCAGCACTCCACAGTGCGTATGATATGCAGAACCGGCGATATCTTCGTTTTCGATGGGTTTCCACCCGAGATATGCATTTTGTACGATAATCTTGGTGATTCTTCCGTGAGAAGTATGCAGAATTACCGAAATCGCAGTTTTCGTGTTATTTAATGCGAGAAAACACGTATTCTGGTGTTTTCAGCACGCCACAGTGCGCATGATATGCAGAACCAGCGATATATTCGGTTTCGTGGGGTTTCCAAATGAGATGTGCATTTTCTACGATACTCTTGGTGATTCTTCCGTGAGAAGTATGCAGAACCACCGAAATAACTTGTTTTCGTGTTACTTAATGCGAAAAAACCCGTATTCTGGTGTTTTCAGCACTCCACAGTGCGTATGATACGCAGAACAGGCGATATCTTCGTTTTCGATGGGTTTCCACACGAGATATGCATTTTCTACGATAATCTTGGTGATTCTTCCGTGAGAAGTATGCAGAATCACCGAAATCGCAGTTTTCGTGTTATTTAATGCGAAAAAAAACGTATTCTGGTGTTTTCAGCACTCCACGGTGCGTATGATATGCAGAACCGGCGATATCTTCGTTTTCGATGGGTTTCCACACGAGATATGCATTTTCTACGATAATCTTGGTGATTCTTCCGTGAGAAGTATGCAGAATCACCGAAATTGCAGTTTTCGTGCAACTTAATGCGAAAAAACACGCATTCTGGTGTTTTCAGCACTCCGCAGTGCGTATGATATCCAGAACAGGCGATATCTTCGTTTTCGAGGGGTTTCCAACTGAGATATGCATTTTCTACGATAATCTTGGTGATTCTTCCGTGAGAAGTATGCAGAATCACCGAAATCGTAGTTTTCGTGATATTTAGTGCGAAAAAACACGTATTTTGGTGTTTTCAGCAGTCCACCGTGCGTATGATACGCAGAACAGGCGATATCTTTGTTTTCGAGGGGTTTCCAACCGAGATATGCATTTTCGACGATAATCTTGGTGATTCTTCCGTGACAAGTATGCAGAATCACCGAAATCGCAGTTTTCATGTTATTTAATGCGAAAAAACACGTATTCTGGTGTTCTCAGCACTCCACAGTGCGCATGATATGCAGAACCGGCGATATATTCGTTTTCGTGGGGTTTCCAAATGAGATGTGCATATTCTACGGTAATCTTGGTGATTCTTCTGTGAGAAGTATGCAGAATCACCGAAATCACTTGTTTTCGTGCTACTTAATGCGATCAAACACGTATTCTGGTGTTTTCAGCACTCCACAGTGCGTATGATTCGCAGAACAGGCGATATCTTCGTTTTCGTGGGGTTTCCAACTGAGATATGTATTTTCTACGATAATCTTGGTGATTCTTCCGTAACAAGTATGCAGAATCACCGAAATCACAGTTTTCGTGATATTTAATGCGAAAAGACACGTATTTTGTGGTTTTCAGCACTCCACAGTGCGTATGATATCCAGAACAGGCGATATCTTCGTTTTCGTGGGGTTTCCAACTGAGATATGCATTTTCTACGATAATCTAGGTGATTCTGCTGTGAGAAGAATGCAGAATCACCGAAATCGCAGTTTTCGTGCTACTTAATGGGAAAAAACACGTATTCTGGTGTTATCCGAACTCCACAGAGCGTATGATATCCAGAACAGGCGATATATTCGTTTTCGTGGGGTTTCCAACTGAGATATGCATTTTCTACGATAATCTTGGTGATTCTTCCGTGAGAAGTATGCAGAATCACCGAAATCACTTGTTTTCGTGCTACTTAATGCGATCAAACACGTATTCTGGTGTTTTCAGCACTCCACAGTGCGTATGATTCGCAGAACAGGCGATATCTTCGTTTTCGTGGGGTTTCCAACTGAGATATGTATTTTCTACGATAATCTTGGTGATTCTTCCGTAACAAGTATGCAGAATCACCGAAATCACAGTTTTCGTGATATTTAATGCGAAAAGACACGTATTTTGTGGTTTTCAGCACTCCACAGTGCGTATGATATCCAGAACAGGCGATATCTTCGTTTTCGTGGGGTTTCCAACTGAGATATGCATTTTCTACGATAATCTAGGTGATTCTGCTGTGAGAAGAATGCAGAATCACCGCAAATCGCAGTTTTCGTGCTACGTAATGGGAAAAAACACGTATTCTGGTGTTATCAGCACTCCACAGAGCGTATGATATCCAGAACAGGCGATATATTCGTTTTCGTGGGGTTTTGAAATGAGATGTCCATTTTCTACGATAATCTTGGAGATTCTTCCGTGAGAAGAATGCAGAATCACTGAAATCGCAGTTTTCGCGCTACTTAATGCGAAAAAAAACGAATTCTGGTGTTTTCAGCACTCCACAGTGCGTATGATACGCAGAACAAGCGATATCTTCGTTTTCGTGTGGTTTCCGACTGAGATATGAGTTTCTACGATAATCTTGGTGATTCTTCCGTGAGAAGTATGCAGAATCACCGAAATCGCAGTTTTCGTGTTATTTAATGCGAAAAAAAACGTATTCTGGTGTTTTCAGCACTCCACGGTGCGTATGATATGCAGAACCGGCGATATCTTCGTTTTCGATGGGTTTCCACGCGAGATATGCATTTTCTACGATAATCTTGGTGATTCTTCCGTGAGAAGTATGCAGAATCACCGAAATTGCAGTTTTCGTGCAACTTAATGCGAAAAAACACGCATTCTGGTGTTTTCAGCACTCCGCAGTGCGTATGATATCCAGAACAGGCGATATCTTCGTTTTCGAGGGGTTTCCAACTGAGATATGCATTTTCTACGATAATCTTGGTGATTCTTCCGTGAGAAGTATGCAGAATCACCGAAATCGTAGTTTTCGTGATATTTAGTGCGAAAAAACACGTATTTTGGTGTTTTCAGCAGTCCACCGTGCGTATGATACGCAGAACAGGCGATATCTTTGTTTTCGAGGGGTTTCCAACCGAGATATGCATTTTCGACGATAATCTTGGTGATTCTTCCGTGACAAGTATGCAGAATCACCGAAATCGCAGTTTTCATGTTATTTAATGCGAAAAAACACGTATTCTGGTGTTCTCAGCACTCCACAGTGCGCATGATATGCAGAACCGGCGATATATTCGTTTTCGTGGGGTTTCCAAATGAGATGTGCATATTCTACGGTAATCTTGGTGATTCTTCTGTGAGAAGTATGCAGAATCACCGAAATCACTTGTTTTCGTGCTACTTAATGCGATCAAACACGTATTCTGGTGTTTTCAGCACTCCACAGTGCGTATGATTCGCAGAACAGGCGATATCTTCGTTTTCGTGGGGTTTCCAACTGAGATATGTATTTTCTACGATAATCTTGGTGATTCTTCCGTAACAAGTATGCAGAATCACCGAAATCACAGTTTTCGTGATATTTAATGCGAAAAGACACGTATTTTGTGGTTTTCAGCACTCCACAGTGCGTATGATATCCAGAACAGGCGATATCTTCGTTTTCGTGGGGTTTCCAACTGAGATATGCATTTTCTACGATAATCTAGGTGATTCTGCTGTGAGAAGAATGCAGAATCACCGAAATCGCAGTTTTCGTGCTACTTAATGGGAAAAAACACGTATTCTGGTGTTATCCGAACTCCACAGAGCGTATGATATCCAGAACAGGCGATATATTCGTTTTCGTGGGGTTTCCAACTGAGATATGCATTTTCTACGATAATCTTGGTGATTCTTCCGTGAGAAGTATGCAGAATCACCGAAATCACTTGTTTTCGTGCTACTTAATGCGATCAAACACGTATTCTGGTGTTTTCAGCACTCCACAGTGCGTATGATTCGCAGAACAGGCGATATCTTCGTTTTCGTGGGGTTTCCAAATGAGATATGTATTTTCTACGATAATCTTGGTGATTCTTCCGTAACAAGTATGCAGAATCACCGAAATCACAGTTTTCGTGATATTTAATGCGAAAAGACACGTATTTTGTGGTTTTCAGCACTCCACAGTGCGTATGATATCCAGAACAGGCGATATCTTCGTTTTCGTGGGGTTTCCAACTGAGATATGCATTTTCTACGATAATCTAGGTGATTCTGCTGTGAGAAGAATGCAGAATCACCGAAATCGCAGTTTTCGTGCTACTTAATGCGAAAAAAAACGAATTCTGGTGTTTTCAGCACTCCACAGTGCGTATGATACGCAGAACAAGCGATATCTTCGTTTTCGTGGGGTTTCCAACTGAGATATGCATTTTCTACGATAATCTTGGAGATTCTTCCGTGAGAAGTATGCAGAACCACCGAAATAACTTGTTTTCGTGCTACTTAATGCGATAAAACACGTATTCTAGTGTTTTCAGCACTCCACAGTGCGTATGATACGCAGAACAGGCGATATCTTTGTTTTCGAGGGGTTTCCAACTGAGATATGCATTTTCTACGATAATCTTGGTGATTCTTGCGTGAGAAGAATGCAGAATCACCGAAATCGCAGTTTTCGAGCTACTTAATGGGAAAAAACACGTATTCTGGTGTTATCAGCACTCCACAGAGCGTATGATATCCAGAACTGGCGATATATTCGTTTTCGTGGGGTTTCCAAATGAGATGTGCATTTTTTACGATAATCTAGGTGATTCTTCTGTGAGAAGAATGCAGAATCACCGAAATCGCAGTTTTCGTGCTACTTAATGCGACAAAAAACGAATTCTGGTGTTTTCAGCACTCCACAGTGCGTATGATACGCAGAACAAGCGATATCTTCGTTTTCGTGGGGTTTCCAACTGAGATATGCATTTTCTACGATAATCTTGGAGATTCTTCCGTGAGAAGTATGCAGAACCACCGAAATAACTTGTTTTCGTGCTACTTAATGCGATAAAACACGTATTCTTGTGTTTTCAGCACTCCACAGTGCGTATGACACGCAGAACAGGCGATATCTTCGTTTTCGAGGGGTTTCCAACTGAGATATGCATTTTCTACGATAATCTTGGTGATTCTTGCGTGAGAAGGATGCAGAATCACCGAAACCGCAGCTTTCGTGATATTTAATATGAAAAAACACGTATTCTGGTGTTTTCAGCACTCCACAGTGCGTATGATACGCAGAACAGGCGATATCTTCATTTTCGTGGGGTTTCCAAATGAGATGTGCATTTTCAACGATAATCTTGGTGATTCTTCCGTGAGAAGTATGCAGAATCACCGAAATCGCAGTTTTCGTGCTACTTAATGCGCAAAAACACGTATTCTGGTGTTTTCAGCACTCCACAGTGCGCATGATATGCAGAACCGGCGATATTTTCGTGTTCGTGGGGTTTTCAAATGAGATGTGCATTTTCTACGATAATCTTGGTGATTCTTCCGTGAGAAGTATGCAGAATCGCCGAAATCGCAGTTTTCGTTCAACTTAATGCGAAAAAACACGCAATTCTGGTGTTTTCAGCACTCCACAGTGCGTATGATATCCAAAACAGGCGATGTCTTCGTTTTCGTGGGGTTTCCAAATGAGATGTGCATTTTCTACGATAATCTTGGTGATACTGCTGTGATAAGTATGCAGAATCACCGGAATGACTTGTTTTCGTGCTACTTAATGCGAAAAAACACGTATTCTGGCGTTTTCAGCACTCCACAGTGCGTATGATACGCAGAACAGGCGATATCTTCGTTTTCGAGGGGTTTCCAACTGAGATATGCATTTTCTACGATAATCTTGGTGATTCTACTGTGAGAAGTATGCAGAACCACCGAAATCGCAGTTTTCGTGATATTTAATACGAAAAAACACGTATTTTGGTGTTTTCAGCAGTCCACAGTGCGTATGATACGCAGAACAGGCGATATCTTCGTTTTCGAGGGGTTTCCAACTGAGATATGCATTTTCTACGATAATCTTGGTGATTCTACTGTGAGAAGTATGCAGAACCACCGAAATCGCAGTTTTCGTGATATTTAATACGAAAAAACACGTATTTTGGTGTTTTCAGCAGTCCACAGTGCGTATGATATCCAGAGCAGGCGATATATTCCTTTTCGAGGGTTTTCCAACTGTGATATGCATTTTCTACAATACTCTTGGTGATTCTTCCGTGAGAAGTATGCAGAACCACAGAAATAACTTGTTTTCGTGCTACTTAATGCGAAAAAACCCGTATTCTGGTGTTTTCAGCACTCCACAGTGCGTATGATATGCAGAACCGGCGATATCTTCGTTTTCGATGGGTTTCCACCCGAGATATGCATTTTGTACGATAATCTTGGTGATTCTTCCGTGAGAAGTATGCAGAATTACCGAAATCGCAGTTTTCGTGTTATTTAATGCGAGAAAACACGTATTCTGGTGTTTTCAGCACGCCACAGTGCGTATGATACGCAGAACAGGCGATATCTTTGTTTTCGAGGGGTTTCCAACCGAGATATGCATTTTCGACGATAATCTTGGTGATTCTTCCGTGACAAGTATGCAGAATCACCGAAATCGAAGTTTTCATGTTATTTAATGCGAAAAAACACGTATTCTGGTGTTCTCAGCACTCCACAGTGCGCATGATATGCAGAACCGGCGATATATTCGTTTTCGTGGGGTTTCCAAATGAGATGTGCATATTCTACGGTAATCTTGGTGATTCTTCTGTGAGAAGTATGCAGAATCACCGAAATCGCAGTTTTCGTGTTATTTAATGCGAGAAAACGCGTATTCTGGTGTTTTCAGCACTCCACAGTGCGTATGATACGCAGAACAGGCGATATCTTCGTTTTCGAGGGTTTTCCAACTGAAATAGGCATTTTCTACATTACTCTTGGTGATTCTTGCGTGAGAAGTAAGCAGAATCACCGAAATCGCAGATTTCGTGATATTTAATGCGAAAAAACACGTATTCTGGTGTTTTCAGCACTCCACAGTGCGCATGATATGCAGAACAGGCGATATCTTCGTTTTCGAGGGGTTTCCAACTGAGATATGCATTTACTACGATAATCTTGGTGATTCTTCCGTGAGAAGTATGCAGAATCACCGAAATCGCAGTTTTCGTGATATTTAATGCGAGAAAACACGTATTTTGGTGTTTTCAGCAGTCCACAGTGCGTATGATATCCAGAACAGGCGATATATTCGTTTTCGAGTGTTTTCCAACTGTGATATGCATTTTCTACGATACTCTTGGTGATTCTTCCGTGAGAAGTATGCAGAACCACCGAAATAACTCGTTTTCGTGCTACTTATTGCGAAAAAACACGTATTCTGGTGTTTTCAGCACTCCACAGTGCGCATGATATGCAGAACCGGCGATATATTCGTTTTCGTGGGGTTTCCAAATGAGATGTGCATTTTCTACGGTAATCTTGGTGATTCTTATGTGAGAAGTATGCAGAATCACCGAAATCGCAGTTTTCGTGTTATTTAATGCGAGAAAACGCGTATTCTGGTGTTTTCAGCACTCCACAGTGCGTATGAGACGCAGAACAGGCGAAATCTTCGTTTTCGACGGTTTTCCAACTGAAATATGCATTTTCTACATTACTCTTGGTGATTCTTCCGTGAGAAGTATGCAGAATCACCGAAATCGCAGATTTCGTGATATTTAATGCGAAAAAACACGTATTCTGGTGTTTTCAGCACTCCACAGTGCGCATGATATCCAGAACAGGCGATATATTCGTTTTCGAGTGTTTTCCAACTGTGATATGCATTTTCTACGATACTCTTGGTGATTCTTCCGTGAGAAGTATGCAGAACCACCGAAATAACTCGTTTTCGTGCTACTTATTGCGAAAAAACCCGTATTCTGGTGTTTTCAGCACTCCACAGTGCGCATGATATGCAGAACCGGCGATATCTTCGTTTTCGAGGGGTTTCCATCTGAGATATGCATTTTCCACGATAATCTTGGTGATTCTTCCGTGAGAAGTATGCAGAATCACCGTAATCGCAGTTTTCGTGTTATTTAATGCGAGAAAACACGCATTCTGGTGTTTTCAGCACTCCACAGTGCGTATGTTACGCAGAACAGGCGATATCTTCGTTTTCGAGGGGTTTCCATCTGAGATATGCATTTTCCACGATAATCTTGGTGATTCTTCCGTGAGAAGTATGCAGAATCACCGAAATCGCAGTTTTCGTGATATTTAATTCGAAATAACACGTATTTTGGTGTTTTCAACAGTCCACAGTGCGTATGATATCCAGAACAGGCGATATATTCGTTTTCGAGTGTTTTCCAACTGTGATATGCATTTTCTACGATACTCTTGGTGATTCTTCCGTGAGAAGTATGCAGAACCACCGAAATGACTTGTTTGCGTGCTACGTAATGCGAAAAATCCCGTATTCTGGTGTTCTCAGCACTCCACAGTGCGTATGATACGCAGAACAGGCGATATCTTCGTTTTCGAGGGTTTTCCAACTGAGATATGCATTTTCTACGATAATCTTGGTGATTCTTCCGTGACAAGTATGCAGAATCACCGAAATCGCAGTTTTCATGTTATTTAATGCGAAAAAACACGTATTCTGGTGTTCTCAGCACTCCACAGTGCGTATGATACGCAGAACAGGCGATATCTTCGTTTTCGAGGGTTTTCCAACTGAAATAGGCATTTTCTACATTACTCTTGGTGATTCTTCCGTGAGAAGTATGCAGAATCACCGATATCCCAGATTTCGTATTATTTAATGCGAAAAGACCCGAATTCTGGTGTTTTCAGCTCTCCACAGTGCGTATGATACGCAGAACAGGCGATATCTTCGTTTTCGAGAGGTTTCCAACTGAGATATGCATTTTCTACGATACTCTTGGTGATTCTTCCGTGAGAAGTATGCACAACCACCGAAATGACTTGTTTTCGTGCTACTTAATGCGAAAAAACACGTATTCTGGTGTTTTCAGCACTCCACAGTGCGTATGATACGCAGAACAGGCGATATCTTCGTTTTCGAAGGGTTTCCAACCGAGATATGCATTTTCTACGATAATCTTGGTGATTCTTCCGTGAGAAGTATGCAGAATCGCCGAAATCGCAGTTTTCGTTCAACTTAATGCGAAAAAACACGCATTCTGGTGTTTTCAGCACTCCACAGTGCGTATGATATCCAGAACAGGCGATATCTTCGTTTTCGAGGGGTTTCCAACCGAGATATGCATTTTCGACGATAATCTTGGTGATTCTTCCGTGACAAGTATGCAGAATCACCGAAATCGCAGTTTTCATGTTATTTAATGCGAAAAAACACGTATTCTGGTGTTCTCAGCACTGCACAGTGCGTATGATACGCAGAACAGGCGATATCTTCGTTTTCGAGGGTTTTCCAACTGAAATAGGCATTTTCTACATTACTCTTGGTGATTCTTCCGTGAGAAGTATGCAGAATCACCGAAATCGCAGATTTCGTATTATTTAATGCGAAAAGACACGAATTCTGGTGTTTTCAGCTTTCCACAGTGCGTATGATACGCAGAACAGGCGATATCTTCGTTTTCGAGGGGTTTCCATCTGAGATATGCATTTTCTACGACTCTCTTGGTGATTCTTCCGTGAGAAGTATGCAGAATCTCCGTAATCGCAGTTTTCGTGTTATTTAATGCGAGAAAACACGTATTCTGGTGTTTTCAGCACTCCACAGTGCGTATGATACGCAGAACAGGCGATATCTTCGTTTTCGAAGGGTTTCCAACCGAGATATGCATTTTCTACGATAATCTTGGTGATTCTTCCGTGAGAAGTATGCAGAATCGCCGAAATCGCAGTTTTCGTTCAACTTAATGCGAAAAAACACGCATTCTGGTGTTTTCAGCACTCCACAGTGCGTATGATATCCAGAACAGGCGATATCTTCGTTTTCGAGGGGTTTCCAACCGAGATATGCATTTTCGACGATAATCTTGGTGATTCTTCCGTGACAAGTATGCAGAATCACCGAAATCGCAGTTTTCATGTTATTTAATGCGAAAAAACACGTATTCTGGTGTTCTCAGCACTCCACAGTGCGTATGATACGCAGAACAGGCGATATCTTCGTTTTCGAGGTTTTTCCAACTGAAATAGGCATTTTCTACATTACTCTTGGTGATTCTTCCGTGAGAAGTATGCAGAATCACCGAAATCGCAGATTTCGTATTATTTAATGCGAAAAGACACGAATTCTGGTGTTTTCAGCTCTCCACAGTGCGTATGTTACGCAGAACAGGCGATATCTTCGTTTTCGAGAGGTTTCCAACTGAGATATGCATTTTCTACGATACTCTTGGTGATTCTTCCGTGAGAAGTATGCAGAACCACCGAAATGACTTGTTTTCGTGCTACTTAAAACGAAAAAACACGTATTCTGGTGTTTTCAGCACTCCACAGTGCGTATGATATCCAGAACAGGCGATATATTCCTTTTTCGGGGGGTTTCCAAATGAGATGTGCATTTTCTACGATAATCTTGGTGATTCTTCCGTGAGAAGTATGCAGAATCACCGAAATCGCAGTTTTCGTGCTACTTAATGCGCAAAAACACGTATTCTGGTGTTTTCAGCACTTCGCAGTGCGTAGGATATGCAGAACCGGCGATATCTTCGTTTTCGTGGGGTTTCCAACTGAGGTATGCATTTTCTACGATAATCTTGGAGATTCTTCCGTGAGAAGTATGCAGAACCACCGAAATCGCAGTTTTCGTGCTACTTCATGCGAAAAAACACGTATTCTGGTGTTTTCAGCACTCCACAGTGCGTATGATACGCAGAACAGGCGATATCTTCGTTTTCGAGAGGTTTCCAACTGAGATATGCATTTTCTACGATACTCTTGGTGATTCTTCCGTGAGAAGTATGCAGAACCACCGAAATGACTTGTTTTCGTGCTACTTAAAACGAAAAAACACGTATTCTGGTGTTTTCAGCACTCCACAGTGCGTATGATATCCAGAACAGGCGATATATTCCTTTTTCGGGGGGTTTCCAAATGAGATGTGCATTTTCTACGATAATCTTGGTGATTCTTCCGTGAGAAGTATGCAGAATCACCGAAATCGCAGTTTTCGTGCTACTTAATGCGCAAAAACACGTATTCTGGTGTTTTCAGCACTTTGCAGTGCGTAGGATATGCAGAACCGGCGATATCTTCGTTTTCGTGGGGTTTCCAACTGAGGTATGCATTTTCTACGATAATCTTGGAGATTCTTCCGTGAGAAGTATGCAGAACCACCGAAATCGCAGTTTTCGTGCTACTTCATGCGAAAAAACACGTATTCTGGTGTTTTCAGCACTCCACAGTGCGTATGATACGCAGAACAGGCGATATCTTCGTTTTCGAAGGGTTTCTAACCGAGATATGCATTTTCTACGATAATCTTGGTGATTCTTCCGTGAGAAGTATGCAGAATCGCCGAAATCGCAGTTTTCGTTCAACTTAATGCGAAAAAACACGCATTCTGGTGTTTTCAGCACTCCACAGTGCGTATGATATCCAGAACATGCGATATCTTCGTTTTCGAGGGGTTTCCAACAGAGATATGCATTTTCGACGATAATCTTGGTGATTCTTCCGTGACAAGTATGCAGAATCACCGAAATCGCAGTTTTCATGTTATTTAATGCGAAAAAACACGTATTCTGGTGTTCTCAGCACTCCACAGTGCGTATGATACGCAGAACAGGCGATATCTTCGTTTTCGAGGGTTTTCCAACTGAAATAGGCATTTTCTACATTACTCTTGGTGATTCTTCCGTGAGAAGTATGCAGAATCACCGAAATCGCAGATTTCGTATTATTTAATGCGAAAAGACACGAATTCTGGTGTTTTCAGCTCTCCACAGTGCGTATGATACGCAGAACAGGCGATATCTTCGTTTTCGAGAGGTTTCCAACTGAGATATGCATTTTCTACGATAATCTTGGTGATTCTTCCGTGAGAAGTATGCAGAATCACCGAAATCGCAGTTTTCGTGATATTTAATTCGAAATAACACGTATTTTGGTGTTTTCAACAGTCCACAGTGCGTATGATAACCAGAACAGGCGATATCTTCGTTTTCGAGTGTTTTCCAACTGTGATATGCATTTTCTACGATACTCTTGGTGATTCTTCCGTGAGAGGTATGCAGAACCACCGAAATGACTTGTTTTCGAGCTACGTAATGCGAAAAAACCCGTATTCTGGTGTTTTCAGCACTCCACAGTGCGTATGATACGCAGAACAGGCGATATCTTCGTTTTCGAGGGTTTTCCAACTGAGATATGCATTTTCTACGATACTCTTGGTTATGCTTCCGTGAGAAGTATGCAGAACCTCCGAAATCTCAGATTTCCTGATATTTAATGCGAAAAAACACGTATTCTGGTGTTTTCAGCACTCCACAGTGCGTATGATACGCAGAACAGGCGATATCTTCGTTTTCGAGGGGTTTTCATCTGAGATATGCATTTTCTACGACTCTCTTGGTGATTCTTCCGTGAGAAGTATGCAGAATCACCGTAATCGCAGTTTTCGTGTTATTTAATGCGAGAAAACACGTATTCTGGTGTTTTCAGCACTCCACAGTGCGTATGATACGCAGAACAGGCGATATCTTCGTTTTCGAAGGGTTTCCAACCGAGATATGCATTTTCTACGATAATCTTGGTGATTCTTCCGTGAGAAGTATGCAGAATCGCCGAAATCGCAGTTTTCGTTCAACTTAATGCGAAAAAACACGCATTCTGGTGTTTTCAGCACTCCACAGTGCGTATGATATCCAGAACAGGCGATATCTTCGTTTTCGAGGGGTTTCCAACCGAGATATGCATTTTCGACGATAATCTTGGTGATTCTTCCGTGACAAGTATGCAGAATCACCGAAATCGCAGTTTTCATGTTATTTAATGCGAAAAAACACGTATTCTGGTGTTCTCAGCACTCCACAGTGCGTATGATACGCAGAACAGGCGATATCTTCGTTTTCGAGGTTTTTCTAACTGAAATAGGCATTTTCTACATTACTCTTGGTGATTCTTCCGTGAGAAGTATGCAGAATCACCGAAATCGCAGATTTCGTATTATTTAATGCGAAAAGACACGAATTCTGGTGTTTTCAGCTCTCCACAGTGCGTATGATACGCAGAACAGGCGATATCTTCGTTTTCGAGAGGTTTCCAACTGAGATATGCATTTTCTACGATACTCTTGGTGATTCTTCCGTGAGAAGTATGCAGAACCACCGAAATGACTTGTTTTCGTGCTACTTAATGCGAAAAAACACGTATTCTGGTGTTTTCAGCACTCCACAGTGCGTATGATACGCAGAACAGGCGATATCTTCGTTTTCGAAGGGTTTCCAACCGAGATATGCATTTTCTACGATAATCTTGGTGATTCTACCGTGAGAAGTATGCAGAATCGCCGAAATCGCAGTTTTCGTTCAACTTAATGCGAAAAAACACGCATTCTGGTGTTTTCAGCACTCCACAGTGCGTATGATATCCAGAACAGGCGATATCTTCGTATTCGAGGGGTTTCCAACCGAGATATGCATTTTCTACATTACTCTTGGTGATTCTTCCGTGAGAAGTATGCAGAATCACCGAAATCGCAGATTTCGTATTATTTAATGCGAAAAGACACGAATTCTGGTGTTTTCAGCTCTCCACAGTGCGTATGATACGCAGAACAGGCGATATCTTCGTTTTCGAGAGGTTTCCAACTGAGATATGCATTTTCTACGATAATCTTGGTGATTCTTCCGTGAGAAGTATGCAGAATCACCGAAATCGCAGTTTTCGTGATATTTAATTCGAAATAACACGTATTTTGGTGTTTTCAACAGTCCACAGTGCGTATGATATCCAGAACAGGCGATATATTCGTTTTCGAGTGTTTTCCAACTGTGATATGCATTTTCTACGATACTCTTGGCGATTCTTCCGTGAGAAGTATGCAGAACCACCGAAATGACTTGTTTTCGTGCTACGTAATGCGAAAAAACCCGTATTCTGGTGTTTTCAGCACTCCACAGTGCGTATGATACGCAGAACAGGCGATATCTTCGTATTCGAGGGTTTTCCAACTGAGATATGCATTTTCTACGATAATCTTGGTAATTCTTCCGTGAGAAGTATGCAGAATCTCCGAAATCTCAGATTTCCTGATATTTAATGCGAAAAAACACGTATTCTGGTGTTTTCAGCAGTCCACAGTGCGTATGATACGCAGAACAGGCGATATCTTCGTTTTCGAGGGGTTTCCATCTGAGATATGCATTTTCTACGATAATCTTGGTAATTCTTCCGTGACAAGTATGCAGAATCACCGAAATCGCAGTTTTCGTGATATTTAATGCGAAAAACACGTATTCTGGTGTTTTCAGCACTCCACAGTGCGTATGATACGCAGAACAGGCGATATCTTCGTTTTCGAGGGGTTTCCATCTGAGATATGCATTTTCTACGACTCTCTTGGTGATTCTTCCGTGAGAAGTATGCAGAATCACCGTAATCGCAGTTTTCGTGTTATTTAATGCGAGAAAACACGTATTCTGGTGTTTTCTGCACTCCACAGTGCGTGTGATACGCAGAACAGGCGATATCTTCGTTTTCGAGGGTTTTCCAACTGAGATATGCATTTTCTACGATGATCTTGGTGATTCTTCCGTGAGAAGTATGCAGAATCACCGAAATCGCAGTTTTCGTGTTATTTAATGCGAAAAGACACGAATTCTGGTGTTTTCAGCACTCCACAGTGCGCATGATATGCAGAACAGGCGATATCTTCGTTTTCGAGGGTTTTCCAACTGAGATATGCATTTTCTACGATACTCTTGGTGATTCTTCCGTCAGAAGTATGCAGAACCACCGAAATAACTTGTTTTCGTGCTACGTAATGCGAAAAAACCCGTATTCTGGTGTTTTCAGCACTCCACAGTGCGTATGATACGCAGAACAGGCGATATCTTCGTTTTCGAGGGGTTTCCATCTGAGATATGCATTTTCCACGATAATCTTGGTCATTCTTCCGTGAGAAGTATGCAGAATCACCGAAATCGCAGTTTTCGTGATATTTAATGCGAAAAACACGTATTCTGGTGTTTTCAGCACTCCACAGTGCGTATGATACGCAGAACAGGCGATATCTTCGTATTCGAGGGTTTTCCAACTGAGATATGCATTTTCTACGATACTCTTGGTTATGCTTCCGTGAGAAGTATGCAGAATCTCCGAAATCTCAGATTTCCTGATATTTAATGCGAAAAAACACGTATTCTGGTGTTTTCAGCAGTCCACAGTGCGTATGATACGCAGAACCGGCGATATCTTCGTTTTCGAGGGGTTTCCATCTGAGATATGCATTTTCTACGATAATCTTGGTAATTCTTCCGTGACAAGTATGCAGAATCACCGAAATCGCAGTTTTCGTGATATTTAATGCGAAAAACACGTATTCTGGTGTTTTCAGCACTCCACAGTGCGTATGATACGCAGAACAGGCGATATCTTCGTGTTCGTGGGGTTTCCAACTGAGATATGCATTTTCTACGATAGTCTAGGTGATTCTTCTGTGAGAAGTATGCAGAACCACCTAAATAACTTGTTTTCGTGCTACTTAATGCAAAAAAACACGTATTCTTGTGTTTTCAGCACTCCACAGTGCGTATGATACGCAGAACAGGCGATATCTTCGTTTTCGAGGGGTTTCCATCTGAGATATGCATTTTCTACGACTCTCTTGGTGATTCTTCCGTGAGAAGTATGCAGAATCACCGTAATCGCAGTTTTCGTGTTATTTAATGCGAGAAAACACGTATTCTGGTGTTTTCTGCACTCCACAGTGCGTGTGATACGCAGAACAGGCGATATCTTCGTTTTCGAGGGTTTTCCAACTGAGATATGCATTTTCTACGATGATCTTGGTGATTCTTCCGTGAGAAGTATGCAGAATCACCGAAATCGCAGTTTTCGTGTTCTTTAATGCGAAAAGACACGAATTCTGGTGTTTTCAGCACTCCACAGTGCGTATGATACGCAGAACATGCGATATCTTCGTGTTCGTGGGGTTTCCATCTGAGATATGCATTTTCTACGATAGTCTAGGTGATTCTTCTGTGAGAAGTATGCAGAACCACCTAAATAACTTGTTTTCGTGCTACTTAATGCAAAAAAACACGTATTCTTGTGTTTTCAGCACTCCACAGTGCGTATGATACGCAGAACAGGCGATATCTTCGTTTTCGAGGGGTTTCCATCTGAGATATGCATTTTCTACGACTCTCTTGGTGATTCTTCCGTGAGAAGTATGCAGAATCACCGTAATCGCAGTTTTCGTGTTATTTAATGCGAGAAAACACGTATTCTGGTGTTTTCTGCACTCCACAGTGCGTGTGATACGCAGAACAGGCGATATCTTCGTTTTCGAGGGTTTTCCAACTGAGATATGCATTTTCTACGATGATCTTGGTGATTCTTCCGTGAGAAGTATGCAGAATCACCGAAATCGCAGTTTTCGTGTTCTTTAATGCGAAAAGACACGAATTCTGGTGTTTTCAGCACTCCACAGTGCGCATGATATGCAGAACAGGCGATATCTTCGTTTTCGAGGGGTTTCCAACTGAGATATGCATTTACTACGATAATCTTGGTGATTCTTCCGTGAGAAGTATGCAGAATCACCGAAATCGCCGTTTTCGTGATATTTAATGCGAAAAAACACGTATTTTGGTGTTTTCAGCAGTCCACAGTGCGTATGACATCCAGAACAGGCGAAATATTCGCTTTCGAGTGTTTTCCAACTGTGATATGCATTTTCTACGATACTCTTGGTGATTCTTCCGTCAGAAGTATGCAGAACCACCGAAATAACTTGTTTTCGTGCTACGTAATGCGAAAAAACCCGTATTCTGGTGTTTTCAGCACTCCACAGTGCGTATGATACGCAGAACAGGCGATATCTTCGTTTTCGAGGGGTTTCCATCTGAGGTATGCATTTTCCACGATAATCTTGGTCATTCTTCCGTGAGAAGTATGCAGAATCACCGATATCTCAGATTTCGTGATATTTAATCCGAAAAAACCCGTATTCTGGTGTTTTCAGCACTCCACAGTGCGTATGATACGCAGAACAGTCGATATCTTCGTTTCCGAGGGGTTTCCATCTGAGATATGCATTTTCTACGATAATCTTGGTAATTCTTCCGTGACAAGTATGCAGAATCACCGAAATCGCAGTTTTCGTGATATTTAATGCGAAAAACACGTATTCTGGTGTTTTCAGCACTCCACAGTGCGTATGATACGCAGAACAGGCGATATCTTCGTTTTCGAGGGGTTTCCATCTGAGATATGCATTTTCCACGATAATCTTGGTGATTCTTCCGTGAGAAGTATGCAGAATCACCGAAATCGCAGATTTCGTGATATGTAATCCGAAAAAACACGTATTCTGGTGTTTTCAGCATTCCACAGTGCGCATGATATGCAGAACCGGCGATATCTTCGTTTTCGAGGGTTTTCGAACTGTGATATGCATTTTCTACGACACTCTTGGTGATTCTTCCGTGACAAGTATGCAGAATCACCGAAATCGCAGTTTTCGTGATATTTAATGCGAAAAACACGTATTCTGGTGTTTTCAGCACTCCACAGTGCGTATGATACGCAGAACAGGCGATATCTTCGTTTTCGAGGGGTTTCCATCTGAGATATGCATTTTCCACGATAATCTTGGTGATTCTTCCGTGAGAAGTATGCAGAATCACCGATATCTCAGATTTCGTGATATTTAATCCGAAAAAACCCGTATTCTGGTGTTTTCAGCACTCCACAGTGCGTATGATACGCAGAACAGTCGATATCTTCGTTTCCGAGGGGTTTCCATCTGAGATATGCATTTTCTACGATAATCTTGGTAATTCTTCCGTGACAAGTATGCAGAATCACCGAAATCGCAGTTTTCGTGATATTTAATGCGAAAAACACGTATTCTGGTGTTTTCAGCACTCCACAGTGCGTATGATACGCAGAACAGGCGATATCTTCGTTTTCGAGGGGTTTCCATCTGAGATATGCATTTTCCACGATAATCTTGGTGATTCTTCCGTGAGAAGTATGCAGAATCACCGAAATCGCAGATTTCGTGATATGTAATCCGAAAAAACACGTATTCTGGTGTTTTCAGCATTCCACAGTGCGCATGATATGCAGAACCGGCGATATCTTCGTTTTCGAGGGTTTTCGAACTGTGATATGCATTTTCTACGACACTCTTGGTGATTCTTCCGTGACAAGTATGCAGAATCACCGAAATCGCAGTTTTCGTGATATTTAATGCGAAAAACACGTATTCTGGTGTTTTCAGCACTCCACAGTGCGTATGATACGCAGAACAGGCGATATCTTCGTTTTCGAGGGGTTTCCATCTGAGATATGCATTTTCCACGATAATCTTGGTGATTCTTCCGTGAGAAGTATGCAGAATCACCGAAATCGCAGTTTTCGTGATATTTAATACGAAATAACACGTATTTTGGTGTTTTCAACAGTCCACAGTGCGTATGATATCCAGAACAGGCGATATATTCGTTTTCGAGTGTTTTCCAACTGTGATATGCATTTTCTACGATACTCTTGGTGATTCTTCCGTGAGAAGTATGCAGAACCACCGAAATGACTTGTTTTCGTGCTACGTAATGCGAAAAAACCCGTATTCTGGTGTTTTCAGCACTCCACAGTGCGTATGATACGCAGAACAGGCGATATCTTCGTATTCGAGGGTTTTCCAACTGAGATATGCATTTTCTACGATAATCTTTGTAATTCTTCCGTGAGAAGTATGCAGAATCTCCGAAATCTCAGATTTCCTGATATTTAATGCGAAAAAACACGTATTCTGGTGTTTTCAGCAGTCCACAGTGCGTATGATACGCAGAACAGGCGATATCTTCGTTTTCGAGGGGTTTCCATCTGAGATATGCATTTTCTACGATAATCTTGGTAATTCTTCCGTGACAAGTATGCAGAATCACCGAAATCGCAGTTTTCGTGATATTTAATGCGAAAAACACGTATTCTGGTGTTTTCAGCACTCCACAGTGCGTATGATACGCAGAACAGGCGATATCTTCGTTTTCGAGGGGTTTCCATCTGAGATATGCATTTTCTACGACTCTCTTGGTGATTCTTCCGTGAGAAGTATGCAGAATCACCGTAATCGCAGTTTTCGTGTTATTTAATGCGAGAAAACACGTATTCTGGTGTTTTCTGCACTCCACAGTGCGTGTGATACGCAGAACAGGCGATATCTTCGTTTTCGAGGGTTTTCCAACTGAGATATGCATTTTCTACGATGATCTTGGTGATTCTTCCGTGAGAAGTATGCAGAATCACCGAAATCGCAGTTTTCGTGTTATTTAATGCGAAAAGACACGAATTCTGGTGTTTTCAGCACTCCACAGTGCGCATGATATGCAGAACAGGCGATATCTTCGTTTTCGAGGGGTTTCCAACTGAGATATGCATTTACTACGATAATCTTGGTGATTCTTCCGTGAGAAGTATGCAGAATCACCGAAATCGCCGTTTTCGTGATATTTAATGCGAAAAAACACGTATTTTGGTGTTTTCAGCAGTCCACAGTGCGTATGATATCCAGAACAGGCGATATATTCGCTTTCGAGTGTTTTCCTACTGTGATATGCATTTTCTACGATACTCTTGGTGATTCTTCCGTCAGAAGTATGCAGAACCACCGAAATAACTTGTTATCGTGCTACGTAATGCGAAAAAACCCGTATTCTGGTGTTTTCAGCACTCCACAGTGCGTATGATACGCAGAACAGGCGATATCTTCGTTTTCGAGGGGTTTCCATCTGAGATATGCATTTTCCACGATAATCTTGGTCATTCTTCCGTGAGAAGTATGCAGAATCACCGAAATCTCAGATTTCGTGATATTTAATCCGAAAAGACCCGTATTCTGGTGTTTTCAGCACTCCACAGTGCGTATGATACGCAGAACAGTCGATATCTTCGTTTTCGAGGGGTTTCCATCTGAGATATGCATTTTCTACGATAATCTTGGTAATTCTTCCGTGACAAGTATGCAGAATCACCGAAATCGCAGTTTTCGTGATATTTAATGCGAAAAACACGTATTCTGGTGTTTTCAGCACTCCACAGTGCGTATGATACGCAGAACAGGCGATATCTTCGTATTCGAGGGTTTTCCAACTGAGATATGCATTTTCTACGATACTCTTGGTTATGCTTCCGTGAGAAGTATGCAGAATCTCCGAAATCTCAGATTTCCTGATATTTAATGCGAAAAAACACGTATTCTGGTGTTTTCAGCAGTCCACAGTGCGTATGATACGCAGAACCGGCGATATCTTCGTTTTCGAGGGGTTTCCATCTGAGATATGCATTTTCTACGATAATCTTGGTAATTCTTCCGTGACAAGTATGCAGAATCACCGAAATCGCAGTTTTCGTGATATTTAATGCGAAAAACACGTATTCTGGTGTTTTCAGCACTCCACAGTGCGTATGATACGCAGAACAGGCGATATCTTCGTGTTCGTGGGTTTTCCAACTGAGATATGCATTTTCTACGATAGTCTAGGTGATTCTTCTGTGAGAAGTATGCAGAACCACCTAAATAACTTGTTTTCGTGCTACTTAATGCAAAAAAACACGTATTCTTGTGTTTTCAGCACTCCACAGTGCGTATGATACGCAGAACAGGCGATATCTTCGTTTTCGAGGGGTTTCCATCTGAGATATGCATTTTCTACGACTCTCTTGGTGATTCTTCCGTGAGAAGTATGCAGAATCACCGTAATCGCAGTTTTCGTGTTATTTAATGCGAGAAAACACGTATTCTGGTGTTTTCTGCACTCCACAGTGCGTGTGATACGCAGAACAGGCGATATCTTCGTTTTCGAGGGTTTTCCAACTGAGATATGCATTTTCTACGATGATCTTGGTGATTCTTCCGTGAGAAGTATGCAGAATCACCGAAATCGCAGTTTTCGTGTTCTTTAATGCGAAAAGACACGAATTCTGGTGTTTTCAGCACTCCACAGTGCGTATGATACGCAGAACAGGCGATATCTTCGTGTTCGTGGGGTTTCCAACTGAGATATGCATTTTCTACGATAGTCTAGGTGATTCTTCTGTGAGAAGTATGCAGAACCACCTAAATAACTTGTTTTCGTGCTACTTAATGCAAAAAAACACGTATTCTTGTGTTTTCAGCACTCCACAGTGCGTATGATACGCAGAACAGGCGATATCTTCGTTTTCGAGGGGTTTCCATCTGAGATATGCATTTTCTACGACTCTCTTGGTGATTCTTCCGTGAGAAGTATGCAGAATCACCGTAATCGCAGTTTTCGTGTTATTTAATGCGAGAAAACACGTATTCTGGTGTTTTCTGCACTCCACAGTGCGTGTGATACGCAGAACAGGCGATATCTTCGTTTTCGAGGGTTTTCCAACTGAGATATGCATTTTCTACGATGATCTTGGTGATTCTTCCGTGAGAAGTATGCAGAATCACCGAAATCGCAGTTTTCGTGTTCTTTAATGCGAAAAGACACGAATTCTGGTGTTTTCAGCACTCCACAGTGCGCATGATATGCAGAACAGGCGATATCTTCGTTTTCGAGGGGTTTCCAACTGAGATATGCATTTACTACGATAATCTTGGTGATTCTTCCGTGAGAAGTATGCAGAATCACCGAAATCGCCGTTTTCGTGATATTTAATGCGAAAAAACACGTATTTTGGTGTTTTCAGCAGTCCACAGTGCGTATGACATCCAGAACAGGCGAAATATTCGCTTTCGAGTGTTTTCCAACTGTGATATGCATTTTCTACGATACTCTTGGTGATTCTTCCGTCAGAAGTATGCAGAACCACCGAAATAACTTGTTTTCGTGCTACGTAATGCGAAAAAACCCGTATTCTGGTGTTTTCAGCACTCCACAGTGCGTATGATACGCAGAACAGGCGATATCTTCGTTTTCGAGGGGTTTCCATCTGAGGTATGCATTTTCCACGATAATCTTGGTCATTCTTCCGTGAGAAGTATGCAGAATCACCGATATCTCAGATTTCGTGATATTTAATCCGAAAAAACCCGTATTCTGGTGTTTTCAGCACTCCACAGTGCGTATGATACGCAGAACAGTCGATATCTTCGTTTCCGAGGGGTTTCCATCTGAGATATGCATTTTCTACGATAATCTTGGTAATTCTTCCGTGACAAGTATGCAGAATCACCGAAATCGCAGTTTTCGTGATATTTAATGCGAAAAACACGTATTCTGGTGTTTTCAGCACTCCACAGTGCGTATGATACGCAGAACAGGCGATATCTTCGTTTTCGAGGGGTTTCCATCTGAGATATGCATTTTCCACGATAATCTTGGTGATTCTTCCGTGAGAAGTATGCAGAATCACCGAAATCGCAGATTTCGTGATATGTAATCCGAAAAAACACGTATTCTGGTGTTTTCAGCATTCCACAGTGCGCATGATATGCAGAACCGGCGATATCTTCGTTTTCGAGGGTTTTCGAACTGTGATATGCATTTTCTACGACACTCTTGGTGATTCTTCCGTGAGAAGTATGCAGAATCACCGTAATCGCAGTTTTCGTGTTATTTAATGCGAGAAAACACGTATTCTGGTGTTTTCTGCACTCCACAGTGCGTATGATACGCAGAACAAGCGATATCTTCGTTTTCGAGGGTTTTCCAACTGAGATATGCATTTTCTACGATGATCTTGGTGATTCTTCCGTGAGAAGTATGCAGAATCACCGAAATCGCAGTTTTCGTGATACTTAATGCGAAAAAACACGTATTTTGGTGTTTTCAGCAGTCCACAGTGCGTATGATATCCAGAACAGGCGATATATTCGTATTCGAGTGTTTTCCAACTGTGATATGCATTTTCTACGATACTATTGGTGATTCTTCCGTGAGAAGTATGCAGAATCTCCGAAATCTCAGATTTCCTGATATTTAATGCGAAAAAACACGTATTCTGGTGTTTTCAGCAGTCCACAGTGCGTATGATACGCAGAACAGGCGATATCTTCGTTTTCGAGGGGTTTCCATCTGAGATATGCTTTTCTACGATAATCTTGGTAATTCTTCCGTGACAAGTATGCAGAATCACCGAAATCGCAGTTTTCGTGATATTTAATGCGAAAAACACGTATTCTGGTGTTTTCAGCACTCCACAGTGCGTATGATACGCAGAACAGGCGATATCTTCGTTTTCGAGGGGTTTCCAACTGAGATATGCATTTTCCACGATAATCTTGGGGATTCTTCCGTGAGAAGTATGCAGAATCAACGAAATCGCAGTTTTCGTGATATTTAATTCGAAAAAACACGTATTTTGGTGTTTTCAGCAGTCCACAGTGCGTATGATATCCAGAACAGGCGATATATTCGTTTTCGAGTGTTTTCCAACTGTGATATGCATTTTCTACGATACTCTTGGTGATTCTTCCGTGAGAAGTATGCAGAACCACCGAAATAACTTGTTTTCGTGCTACGTAATGCGAAAAAACCCGTATTCTGGTGTTTTCAGCACTCCACAGTGCGTATGATACGCAGAACAGGCGATATCTTCGTTTTCGATGGGTTTCCATACCGAGATATGCATTTTCTAGGATAACCTTGGTGATTCTTCCGTGAGAAGTATGCAGAATCACCGAAATCGCAATTTTAGTGCTACTTAATGCGAAAAAACACGTATTCTGGTGTTTTCAGCACTCCACAGTGCGTATGATACGCAGAACAGGCGATATCTTCGTTTTCGAGGGGTTTCCATCTGAGATATGCATTTTCCACGATAATCTTGGTGATTCTTCCGTGAGAAGTATGCAGAATCACCGTAATCGCAGTTTTCGTGTTATTTAATGCGAGAAAACACGTATTCTGGTGTTTTCTGCACTCCACAGTGCGTATGATACGCAGAACAGGCGATATCTTCGTTTTCGAGGGTTTTCCAACTGAGATATGCATTTTCTACGATGATCTTGGTGATTCTTCCGTGAGAAGTATGCAGAATCACCGAAATCGCAGTTTTCGTGATACTTAATGCGAAAAAACACGTATTTTGGTGTTTTCAGCAGTCCACAGTGCGTATGATATCCAGAACAGGCGATATATTCGTATTCGAGTGTTTTCCAACTGTCATATGCATTTTCTACGATACTATTGGTGATTCTTCCGTGAGAAGTATGCAGAATCTCCGAAATCTCAGATTTCCTGATATTTAATGCGAAAAAACACGTATTCTGGTGTTTTCAGCAGTCCACAGTGCGTATGATACGCAGAACAGGCGATATCTTCGTTTTCGAGGGGTTTCCATCTGAGATATGCTTTTCTACGATAATCTTGGTAATTCTTCCGTGACAAGTATGCAGAATCACCGAAATCGCAGTTGTCGTGATATTTAATGCGAAAAACACGTATTCTGGTGTTTTCAGCACTCCACAGTGCGTATGATACGCAGAACAGGCGATATCTTCGTTTTCGAGGGGTTTCCATCTGAGATATGCATTTTCCACGATAATCTTGGGGATTCTTCCGTGAGAAGTATGCAGAATCAACGAAATCGCAGTTTTCGTGATATTTAATTCGAAAAAACACGTATTTTGGTGTTTTCAGCAGTCCACAGTGCGTATGATATCCAGAACAGGCGATATATTCGTTTTCGAGTGTTTTCCAACTGTGATATGCATTTTCTACGATACTCTTGGTGATTCTTCCGTGAGAAGTATGCAGAACCACCGAAATAACTTGTTTTCGTGCTACGTAATGCGAAAAAACCCGTATTCTGGTGTTTTCAGCACTCCACAGTGCGTATGATACGCAGAACAGGCGATATCTTCGTTTTCGATGGGTTTCCATACCGAGATATGCATTTTCTAGGATAACCTTGGTGATTCTTCCGTGAGAAGTATGCAGAATCACCGAAATCGCAATTTTAGTGCTACTTAATGCGAAAAAACACGTATTCTGGTGTTTTCAGCACTCCACAGTGCGTATGATACGCAGAACAGGCGATATCTTCGTTTTCGAGGGGTTTCCATCTGAGATATGCTTTTCTACGATAATCTTGGTAATTCTTCCGTGACAAGTATGCAGAATCACCGAAATCGCAGTTTTCGTGATATTTAATGCGAAAAACACGTATTCTGGTGTTTTCAGCACTCCACAGTGCGTATGATACGCAGAACAGGCGATATCTTCGTTTTCGAGGGGTTTCCATCTGAGATATGCATTTTCCACGATAATCTTGGGGATTCTTCCGTGAGAAGTATGCAGAATCAACGAAATCGCAGTTTTCGTGATATTTAATTCGAAAAAACACGTATTTTGGTGTTTTCAGCAGTCCACAGTGCGTATGATATCCAGAACAGGCGATATATTCGTTTTCGAGTGTTTTCCAACTGTGATATGCATTTTCTACGATACTCTTGGTGATTCTTCCGTGAGAAGTATGCAGAACCACCGAAATAACTTGTTTTCGTGCTACGTAATGCGAAAAAACCCGTATTCTGGTGTTTTCAGCACTCCACAGTGCGTATGATACGCAGAACAGGCGATATCTTCGTTTTCGATGGGTTTCCATACCGAGATATGCATTTTCTACGATAACCTTGGTGATTCTTCCGTGAGAAGTATGCAGAATCACCGAAATCGCAGTTTTAGTGCTACTTAATGCGAAAAAACACGTATTCTGGTGTTTTCAGCACTCCACAGTTCGTATGATACGCAGAACAGGCGATATCTTCGTTTTCGAGGGGTTTCCATCTGAGATATGCTTTTCTACGATAATCTTGGTAATTCTTCCGTGACAAGTATGCAGAATCACCGAAATCGCAGTTTTCGTGATATTTAATGCGAAAAACACGTATTCTGGTGTTTTCAGCACTCCACAGTGCGTATGATACGCAGAACAGGCGATATCTTCGTTTTCGAGGGGTTTCCATCTGAGATATGCATTTTCCACGATAATCTTGGTGATTCTTCCGTGAGAAGTATGCAGAATCACCGAAATCACAGATTTCGTGATATTTAATCCGAAAAAACACGTATTCTGGTGTTTTCAGCATTCCACAGTGCGCAGGATATGCAGAACCGGCGATATCTTCGTTTTCGAGGGTTTTCGAACTGTGATATGCATTTTCTACGACACTCTTGGTGATTCGTCCGTGAGAAGTATGCAGAATCACCGTAATCGCAGTTTTCGTGTTATTTAATGCGAGAAAACACGTATTCTGGTGTTTTCTGCACTCCACAGTGCGTATGATACGCAGAACAAGCGATATCTTCGTTTTCGAGGGTTTTCCAACTGAGATATGCATTTTCTACGATGATCTTGGTGATTCTTCCGTGAGAAGTATGCAGAATCACCGAAATCGCAGTTTTCGTGATACTTAATGCGAAAAAACACGTATTTTGGTGTTTTCAGCAGTCCACAGTGCGTATGATATCCAGAACAGGCGATATATTCGTATTCGAGTGTTTTCCAACTGTGATATGCATTTTCTACGATACTATTGGTGATTCTTCCGTGAGAAGTATGCAGAATCTCCGAAATCTCAGATTTCCTGATATTTAATGCGAAAAAACACGTATTCTGGTGTTTTCAGCAGTCCACAGTGCGTATGATACGCAGAACAGGCGATATCTTCGTTTTCGAGGGGTTTCCATCTGAGATATGCTTTTCTACGATAATCTTGGTAATTCTTCCGTGACAAGTATGCAGAATCACCGAAATCGCAGTTTTCGTGATATTTAATGCGAAAAACACGTATTCTGGTGTTTTCAGCACTCCACAGTGCGTATGATACGCAGAACAGGCGATATCTTCGTTTTCGAGGGGTTTCCAACTGAGATATGCATTTTCCACGATAATCTTGGGGATTCTTCCGTGAGAAGTATGCAGAATCAACGAAATCGCAGTTTTCGTGATATTTAATTCGAAAAAACACGTATTTTGGTGTTTTCAGCAGTCCACAGTGCGTATGATATCCAGAACAGGCGATATATTCGTTTTCGAGTGTTTTCCAACTGTGATATGCATTTTCTACGATACTCTTGGTGATTCTTCCGTGAGAAGTATGCAGAACCACCGAAATAACTTGTTTTCGTGCTACGTAATGCGAAAAAACCCGTATTCTGGTGTTTTCAGCACTCCACAGTGCGTATGATACGCAGAACAGGCGATATCTTCGTTTTCGATGGGTTTCCATACCGAGATATGCATTTTCTAGGATAACCTTGGTGATTCTTCCGTGAGAAGTATGCAGAATCACCGAAATCGCAATTTTAGTGCTACTTAATGCGAAAAAACACGTATTCTGGTGTTTTCAGCACTCCACAGTGCGTATGATACGCAGAACAGGCGATATCTTCGTTTTCGAGGGGTTTCCATCTGAGATATGCATTTTCCACGATAATCTTGGTGATTCTTCCGTGAGAAGTATGCAGAATCACCGTAATCGCAGTTTTCGTGTTATTTAATGCGAGAAAACACGTATTCTGGTGTTTTCTGCACTCCACAGTGCGTATGATACGCAGAACAGGCGATATCTTCGTTTTCGAGGGTTTTCCAACTGAGATATGCATTTTCTACGATGATCTTGGTGATTCTTCCGTGAGAAGTATGCAGAATCACCGAAATCGCAGTTTTCGTGATACTTAATGCGAAAAAACACGTATTTTGGTGTTTTCAGCAGTCCACAGTGCGTATGATATCCAGAACAGGCGATATATTCGTATTCGAGTGTTTTCCAACTGTGATATGCATTTTCTACGATACTATTGGTGATTCTTCCGTGAGAAGTATGCAGAATCTCCGAAATCTCAGATTTCCTGATATTTAATGCGAAAAAACACGTATTCTGGTGTTTTCAGCAGTCCACAGTGCGTATGATACGCAGAACAGGCGATATCTTCGTTTTCGAGGGGTTTCCATCTGAGATATGCTTTTCTACGATAATCTTGGTAATTCTTCCGTGACAAGTATGCAGAATCACCGAAATCGCAGTTTTCGTGATATTTAATGCGAAAAACACGTATTCTGGTGTTTTCAGCACTCCACAGTGCGTATGATACGCAGAACAGGCGATATCTTCGTTTTCGAGGGGTTTCCATCTGAGATATGCATTTTCCACGATAATCTTGGGGATTCTTCCGTGAGAAGTATGCAGAATCAACGAAATCGCAGTTTTCGTGATATTTAATTCGAAAAAACACGTATTTTGGTGTTTTCAGCAGTCCACAGTGCGTATGATATCCAGAACAGGCGATATATTCGTTTTCGAGTGTTTTCCAACTGTGATATGCATTTTCTACGATACTCTTGGTGATTCTTCCGTGAGAAGTATGCAGAACCACCGAAATAACTTGTTTTCGTGCTAGGTAATGCGAAAAAACCCGTATTCTGGTGTTTTCAGCACTCCACAGTGCGTATGATAGGCAGAACAGGCGATATCTTCGTTTTCGATGGGTTTCCATACCGAGATATGCATTTTCTAGGATAACCTTGGTGATTCTTCCGTGAGAAGTATGCAGAATCACCGAAATCGCAATTTTAGTGCTACTTAATGCGAAAAAACACGTATTCTGGTGTTTTCAGCACTCCACAGTGCGTATGATACGCAGAACAGGCGATATCTTCGTTTTCGAGGGGTTTCCATCTGAGATATGCTTTTCTACGATAATCTTGGTAATTCTTCCGTGACAAGTATGCAGAATCACCGAAATCGCAGTTTTCGTGATATTTAATGCGAACAACACGTATTCTGGTGTTTTCAGCACTCCACAGTGCGTATGATACGCAGAACAGGCGATATCTTCGTTTTCGAGGGGTTTCCATCTGAGATATGCATTTTCCACGATAATCTTGGGGATTCTTCCGTGAGAAGTATGCAGAATCAACGAAATCGCAGTTTTCGTGATATTTAATTCGAAAAAACACGTATTTTGGTGTTTTCAGCAGTCCACAGTGCGTATGATATCCAGAACAGGCGATATATTCGTTTTCGAGTGTTTTCCAACTGTGATATGCATTTTCTACGATACTCTTGGTGATTCTTCCGTGAGAAGTATGCAGAACCACCGAAATAACTTGTTTTCGTGCTACGTAATGCGAAAAAACCCGTATTCTGGTGTTTTCAGCACTCCACAGTGCGTATGATACGCAGAACAGGCGATATCTTCGTTTTCGATGGGTTTCCATACCGAGATATGCATTTTCTACGATAACCTTGGTGATTCTTCCGTGAGAAGTATGCAGAATCACCGAAATCGCAGTTTTAGTGCTACTTAATGCGAAAAAACACGTATTCTGGTGTTTTCAGCACTCCACAGTTCGTATGATACGCAGAACAGGCGATATCTTCGTTTTCGAGGGGTTTCCATCTGAGATATGCTTTTCTACGATAATCTTGGTAATTCTTCCGTGACAAGTATGCAGAATCACCGAAATCGCAGTTTTCGTGATATTTAATGCGAAAAACACGTATTCTGGTGTTTTCAGCACTCCACAGTGCGTATGATACGCAGAACAGGCGATATCTTCGTTTTCGAGGGGTTTCCATCTGAGATATGCATTTTCCACGATAATCTTGGTGATTCTTCCGTGAGAAGTATGCAGAATCACCGAAATCACAGATTTCGTGATATTTAATCCGAAAAAACACGTATTCTGGTGTTTTCAGCATTCCACAGTGCGCAGGATATGCAGAACCGGCGATATCTTCGTTTTCGAGGGTTTTCGAACTGTGATATGCATTTTCTACGACACTCTTGGTGATTCGTCCGTGAGAAGTATGCAGAATCACCGTAATCGCAGTTTTCGTGTTATTTAATGCGAGAAAACACGTATTCTGGTGTTTTCTGCACTCCACAGTGCGTATGATACGCAGAACAGGCGATATCTTCGTTTTCGAGGGTTTTCCAACTGAGATATGCATTTTCTACGATGATCTTGGTGATACTTCCGTGAGAAGTATGCAGAATCACCGAAATCGCAGTTTTCGTGTTATTTAATGCGAAAAGACACGAATTCTGGTGTTTTCAGCTCTCCACAGTGCGTATGACACGCAGAACAGGCGATATCTTCGTTTTCGAGAGGTTTCCAACTGAGATATGCATTTTCTACGATAATCTTGGTGATTCTTCCGTGAGAAGTATGCAGAATCACCGAAATCGCAGTTTTCGTGATACTTAATGCGAAAAAACACGTATTTTGGTGTTTTCAGCAGTCCACAGTGCGTATGATATCCAGAACAGGCGATATATTCGTATTCGAGTGTTTTCCAACTGTGATATGCATTTTCTACGATACTATTGGTGATTCTTCCGTGAGAAGTATGCAGAATCACCGAAATCGCAGTTTTCGTGTTATTTAATGCGAAAAGACACGAATTCTGGTGTTTTCAGCACTCCACAGTGCGTATGATACGCAGAACAGGCGATATCTTCGTTTTCGAGAGGTTTCCAACTGAGATATGCATTTTCTACGATAATCTTGGTGATTCTTCCGTGAGAAGTATGCAGAATCACCGAAATCGCAGTTTTCGTGATATTTAATGCGAAAAAACACGTATTTTGGTGTTTTCAGCAGTCCACAGTGCGCATGATATGCAGAACCGGCGATATCTTCGATTTCGAGGGTTTTCGAACTGTGATATGCATTTTCCACGATAATCTTGGTGATTCTTCCGTGAGAAGTATGCAGAATCACCGAAATCGCAGATTTCGTGTTATTTAATGCGAAAAGACACGAATTCTGGTGTTGTCAGCTCTCCACAGTGCGTATGATACGCAGAACAGGCGATATCTTCGTTTTCGAGAGGTTTCCAACCGAGATATGCATTTTCTACGATAATCTTGGTGATTCTTCCGTGAGAAGTATGCAGAATCACCGAAATCGCAGTTTTCGTGATATTTAAATCGAAAAAACACGTATTTTGGTGTTTTCAGCAGTCCACAGTGCGAATGATATCCAGAACAGACGATATATTCGTTTTCGAGTGTTTTCCAACTGTGATATGCATTTTCTACGATGATCTTGGTAATTCTTCCGTGAGAAGTATGCAGAACCACCGAAATAACTTGTTTTCGTGCTACGTAATGCGAAAAAACCCGTATTCTGGTGTTTTCAGCACTCCACAGTGCGTATGATACGCAGAACAGGCGATATCTTCGTTTTCGATGGGTTTCCATACCGAGATATGCATTTTCTACGATAACCTTGGTGATTCTTCCGTGAGAAGTATGCAGACTCACCGAAATCGCAGTTTTCGTGTTATTTAATGCGAAAAAACACGTATTTTGGTGTTTTCAGCAGTCCACAGTGCGCATGATATGCAGAACCGGCGATATCTTCGATTTCGAGGGTTTTCGAACTGTGATATGCATTTTCTACGTAACTCTTGGTGATTCTTCCGTGAGAAGTATGCAGAATCTACGAAATCTCAGATTTCCTGATATTTAATGCGAAAAAACACGTATTCTGGTGTTTTCAGCAGTCCACAGTGCGTATGATACGCAGAACAGTCGATATCTTCGTTTTCGAGAGGTTTCCAACCGAGATATGCATTTTCTACGATAATCTTGGTGATTCTTCCGTGAGAAGTATGCAGAATCACCGAAATCGCAGTTTTCGTGATATTTAATTCGAAAAAACACGTATTTTGGTGTTTTCAGCAGTCCACAGTCCAAATGATATCCAGAACAGACGATATATTCGTTTTCGAGTGTTTTCCAACTGTGATATGCATTTTCTACGATGATCTTGGTAATTCTTCCGTGAGAAGTATGCAGAACCACCGAAATCGCAGATTTCGTGTTATTTAATGCGAAAAGACACGAATTCTGATGTTGTCAGCTCTCCACAGTGCGTATGATACGCAGAACAGGCGATATCTTCGTTTTCGAGGGGTTTCCATCTGAGATATGCATTTTCTACGATAATCTTGGTAATTCTTCCGTGACAAGTATGCAGAATCACCGAAATCGCAGTTTTCGTGATATTTAATGCGAAAAACACGTATTCTGGTGTTTTCAGCACTCCACAGTGCGTATGATACGCAGAACAGGCGATATCTTCGTTTTCGAGGGTTTTCGAACTGTGATATGCATTTTCTACGACACTCTTGGTGATTCTTCCGAGAGAAGTATGCAGAATCACCGTGATCGCAGTTTTCGTGTTATTTAATGCGAGAAAACACGTATTCTGGTGTTTTCTGCACTCCACAGTGCGTATGATACGCAGAACAGGCGATATCTTCGTTTTCGAGGGTTTTCCAACTGAGATATGCATTTTCTACGATGATCTTGGTGATTCTTCCGTGAGAAGTATGCAGAATCACCGAAATCGCAGTTTTCGTGATACTTAAAGCGAAAAAACACGTATTTTGGTGTTTTCAGCAGTCCACAGTGCGTATGATATCCAAAACAGGCGATATATTCGTATTCGAGTGTTTTCCAACTGTGATATGCATTTTCTACGATACTAATGGTGATTCTTCCGTGAGAAGTATGCAGAATCTCCGAAATCTCAGATTTCCTGATATTTAATGCGAAAAAACACGTATTCTGGTGTTTTCAGCAGTCCACAGTGCGAATGATACGCAGAACAGGCGATATCTTCGTTTTCGAGGGGTTTCCATCTGAGATATGCATTTTCTACGATAATCTTGGTAATTCTTCCGTGACAAGTATGCAGAATCACCGAAATCGCAGTTTTCGTGATATTTAATGCGAAAAACACGTATTCTGGTGTTTTCAGCACTCCACAGTGCGTATGATACGCAGAACAGGCGATATCTTCGTTTTCGAGGGGTTTCCATCTGAGATATGCATTTTCCACGATAATCGTGGTGATTCTTCCGTGAGAAGTATGCAGAATCACCGAAATCGCAGTTTTCGTGTTATTTAATGCGAAAAGACACGAATTCTGGTGTTTTCAGCACTCCACAGTGCGTATGATACGCCGAACAGGCGATATCTTCGTTTTCGAGGGGTTTCCATCTGAGATATGCATTTTCCACGATAATCTTGGTGATTCTTCCGTGAGAAGTATGCAGAATCACCGAAATCGCCGTTTTCGTGATATTTAATCCGAAAAAACACGTATTCTGGTGTTTTCAGCATTCCACAGTGCGCATGATATGCAGAACCGGCGATATCTTCGTTTTCGAGGGTTTCCAACTGAGATATGCATTTTCTACGATAATCTTGGTGATTCTTCCGTGAGAAGTATGCAGAATCTCCGAAATCTCAGATTTCCTGATATTTAATGCGAAAAAACACGTATTCTGGTGTTTTCAGCAGTCCACAGTGCGTATGATACGCAGAACAGGCGATATCTTCGTTTTCGAGGGGTTTCAATCTGAGATATGCAGTTTCTACGATAATCTTGGTAATTCTTCCGTGACAAGTATGCAGAATCACCGAAATCGCAGTTTTCGTGATATTTAAGGCGAAAAACACGTATTCTGGTGTTTTCAGCACTCCACAGTGCGTATGATACGCAGAACAGGCGATATCTTCGTTTTCGAGGGTTTCCAACTGAGATATGCATTTTCTACGATAATCTTGGTGATTCTTCCGTGAGAAGTATGCAGAATCTCCGAAATCTCAGATTTCCTGATATTTAATGCGAAAAAACACGTATTCTGGTGTTTTCAGCAGTCCACAGTGCGTATGATACGCAGAACAGGCGATATCTTCGTTTTCGAGGGGTTTCAATCTGAGATATGCAGTTTCTACGATAATCTTGGTAATTCTTCCGTGACAAGTATGCAGAATCACCGAAATCGCAGTTTTCGTGATATTTAAGGCGAAAAACACGTATTCTGGTGTTTTCAGCACTCCACAGTGCGTATGATACGCAGAACAGGCGATATCTTCGTTTTCGAGGGGTTTCCATCTGAGATATGCATTTTCCACGATAATCTTGGTGATTCTTCCGTGAGAAGTATGCAGAATCACCGAAATCACAGTTTTCGTGTTATTTAATGCGAAAAGACACGAATTCTGGTGTTTTCAGCACTCCACAGTGCGTATGATACGCAGAACAGGCGATATCTTCGTTTTCGAGGGTTTTCCATCTGAGATATGCATTTTCCACGATAATCTTGGTGATTCTTCCGTGAGAAGTATGCAGAATCACCGAAATCGCAGTTTTCGTGTTATTTAATGCGAAAAAACACGTATTCTGGTGTTTTCAGCAGTCCACAGTGCGTATGATACGCAGAACAGGCGATACCTTCGTTTTCGAGGGGTTTCCATCTGAGATATGCATTTTCTACGATGATCTTGGTGATTCTTCCGTGAGAAGTATGCAGAATCACCGAAATCGCAGATTTCGTGTTATTTAATGCGAAAAGACACGAATTCTGGTGTTGTCAGCTCTCCACAGTGCGTATGATACGCAGAACAGGCGATATCTTCGTTTTCGAGAGGTTTCCAACCGAGATATGCATTTTCTACGATAATCTTGGTGATTCTTCCGTGAGAAGTATGCAGAATCACCGAAATCGCAGTTTTCGTGATATTTAATTCGAAAAAACACGTGTTTTGGTGTTTTCAGCAGTCCACAGTGCGAATGATATCCAGAACAGACGATATATTCGTTTTCGAGTGTTTTCCAACTGTGATATGCATTTTCCACGATAATCTTGGTGATTCTTCCGTGAGAAGTATGCAGAATCACCGAAATCGCAGATTTCGTGTTATTTAATGCGAAAAGACACGAATTCTGGTGTTGTCAGCTCTCCACAGTGCGTATGATACGCAGAACAGGCGATATCTTCGTTTTCGATGGGTTTCCATACCGAGATATGCATTTTCTACGATAACCTTGGTGATTCTTCCGTGAGAAGTATGCAGAATCACCGAAATCGCAGTTTTAGTGCTACTTAATGCGACAAAACACGTATTCTGGTGTTTTCAGCACTCCACAGTGCGTATGATACGCAGAACAGGCGATATCTTCGTTTTCGAGGTTTTTCCAACTGAGATATGCATTTTCTACGATACTCTTGGTTATGCTTCCGTGAGAAGTATGCAGAATCTCCGAAATCTCAGATTTCCTGATATTTAATGCGAAAAAACACGTATTCTGGTGTTTTCAGCAGTCCACAGTGCGTATGATACGCATAACAGTCGATATCTTCGTTTTCGAGGGGTTTCCATCTGAGATATGCATTTTCTACGATAATCTTGGTAATTCTTCCGTGACAAGTATGCAGAATCACCGAAATCGCAGTTTTCGTGATATTTAATGCGAAAAACACGTATTCTGGTGTTTTCAGCACTCCACAGTGCGTATGATACGCAGAACAGGCGATATCTTCGTTTTCGAGGGGTTTCCATCTGAGATATGCATTTTCCACGATAATCTTGGTGATTCTTCCGTGAGAAGTATGCAGAATCACCGAAATCGCAGGTTTCGTGATATGTAATCCGAAAAAACACGTATCCTGGTGTTTTCAGCATTCCACAGTGCGCATGATATGCAGAACCGGCGATATCTTCGTTATCGAGGGTTTTCGAACTGTGATATGCATTTTCTACGACACTCTTGGTGATTCTTCCGTGAAAAGTATGCAGAATCACCGTAATCGCAGTTTTCGTGTTATTTAATGCGAGAAAACACGTATTCTGGTGTTTTCTGCACTCCACAGTGCGTATGATACGCAGAACAGGCGATATCTTCGTTTTCGAGGGTTTTCCAACTGAGATATGCATTTTCTACGATGATCTTGGTGATTCTTCCGTGAGAAGTATGCAGAATCACCGAAATCGCAGTTTTCGTGATACTTAATGCGAAAAAACACGTATTTTGGTGTTTTCAGCAGTCCACAGTGCGTATGATATCCAAAACAGGCGATATATTCGTATTCGAGTGTTTTCCAACTGTGATATGCATTTTCTACGATACTATTGGTGATTCTTCCGTGAGAAGTATGCAGAATCTCCGAAATCTCAGATTTCCTGATATTTAATGCGAAAAAACACGTATTCTGGTGTTTTCAGCAGTCCACAGTGCGTATGATACGCAGAACAGGCGATATCTTCGTTTTCGAGGGGTTTCCATCTGAGATATGCATTTTCCACGATAATCTTGGTGATTCTTCCGTGAGAAGTATGCAGAATCACCGAAATCGCAGATTTCGTGTTATTTAATGCGAAAAGACACGAATTCTGGTGTTGTCAGCTCTCCACAGTGCGTATGATACGCAGAACAGGCGATATCTTCGTTTTCGATGGGTTTCCATACCGAGATATGCATTTTCTACGATAACCTTGGTGATTCTTCCGTGAGAAGTATGCAGAATCACCGAAATCGCAGTTTTAGTGCTACTTAATGCGACAAAACACGTATTCTGGTGTTTTCAGCACTCCACAGTGCGTATGATACGCAGAACAGGCGATATCTTCGTTTTCGAGGTTTTTCCAACTGAGATATGCATTTTCTACGATAATCTTGGTAATTCTTCCGTGACAAGTATGCAGAATCACCGAAATCGCAGTTTTCGTGATATTTAATGCGAAAAACACGTATTCTGGTGTTTTCAGCACTCCACAGTGCGTATGATACGCAGAACAGGCGATATCTTCGTTTTCGAGGGGTTTCCATCTGAGATATGCATTTTCCACGATAATCTTGGTGATTCTTCCGTGAGAAGTATGCAGAATCACCGAAATCGCAGATTTCGTGATATGTAATCCGAAAAAACACGTATCCTGGTGTTTTCAGCATTCCACAGTGCGCATGATATGCAGAACCGGCGATATCTTCGTTATCGAGGGTTTTCGAACTGTGATATGCATTTTCTACGACACTCTTGGTGATTCTTCCGTGAGAAGTATGCAGAATCACCGTAATCGCAGTTTTCGTGTTATTTAATGAATGCGAGAAAACACGTATTCTGGTGTTTTCTGCACTCCACAGTGCGTATGATACGCAGAACAGGCGATATCTTCGTTTTCGAGTGTTTTCCAACTGTGATATGCATTTTCTACGATACTATTGGTGATTCTTCCGTGAGAAGTATGCAGAATCTCCGAAATCTCAGATTTCCTGATATTTAATGCGAAAAAACACGTATTCTGGTGTTTTCAGCAGTCCACAGTGCGTATGATACGCAGAACAGGCGATATCTTCGTTTTCGAGGGGTTTCCATCTGAGATATGCATTTTCTACGATAATCTTGGTAATTCTTCCGTGACAAGTATGCAGAATCACCGAAATCGCAGTTTTCGTGATATTTAATGCGAAAAACACGTATTCTGGTGTTTTCAGCACTCCACAGTGCGTATGATACGCAGAACAGGCGATATCTTCGTTTTCGAGGGGTTTCCATCTGAGATATGCATTTTCCACGATAATCGTGGTGATTCTTCCGTGAGAAGTATGCAGAATCACCGAAATCGCAGTTTTCGTGTTATTTAATGCGAAAAGACACGAATTCTGGTGTTTTCAGCGCTCCACAGTGCGTATGATACGCCGAACAGGCGATATCTTCGTTTTCGAGGGGTTTCCATCTGAGATATGCATTTTCCACGATAATCTTGGTGATTCTTCCGTGAGAAGTATGCAGAATCACCGAAATCGCCGTTTTCGTGATATTTGATGCGAAAAAACACGTATTTTGGTGTTTTCAGCAGTCCACAGTGCGTATGATATCCAGAACAGGCGATATATTCGTTTTCGAGTGTTTTCCAACTGTGATATGCATTTTCTACGATACTCTTGGTGATTCTTCCGTGAGAAGTATGCAGAACCACCGAAATAACTTGTTTTCGTGCTACGTAATGCGAAAAAACCCGTATTCTGGTGTTTTCAGCACTCCACAGTGCGTATGATACGCAGAACAGGCGATATCTTCGTTTTCGATGGGTTTCCATACCGAGATATGCATTTTCTACGATAACCTTGGTGATTCTTCCGTGAGAAGTATGCAGAATCACCGAAATCGCAGTTTTAGTGCTACTTAATGCGAAAAAACACGTATTCTGGTGTTTTCAGCACTCCACAGTGCGTATGATACGCAGAACAGGCGATATCTTCGTTTTCAAGGGGTTTCCATCTGAGATATGCATTTTCTACGATAATCTTGGTAATTCTTCCGTGACAAGTATGCAGAATCTCCGAAATCTCAGATTTCCTGATATTTAATGCGAAAAAACACGTATTCTGGTGTTTTCAGCAGTCCACAGTGCGTATGATACGCAGAACAGGCGATATCTTCGTTTTCGAGGGGTTTCCATCTGAGATATGCATTTTCCACGATAATCTTGGTGATTCTTCCGTGAGAAGTATGCAGAATCACCGAAATCGCAGATTTCGTGATATGTAATCCGAAAAAACACGTATCCTGGTGTTTTCAGCATTCCACAGTGCGTATGATATCCAAAACAGGCGATATATTCGTATTCGAGTGTTTTCCAACTGTGATATGCATTTTCTACGATACTATTGGTGATTCTTCCGTGAGAAGTATGCAGAATCTCCGAAATCTCAGATTTCCTGATATTTAATGCGAAAAAACACGTATTCTGGTGTTTTCAGCAGTCCACAGTGCGTATGATACGCAGAACAGGCGATATCTTCGTTTTCGAGGGGTTTCCATCTGAGATATGCATTTTCTACGATAATCTTGGTAATTCTTCCGTGACAAGTATGCAGAATCACCGAAATCGCAGTTTTCGTGATATTTAATGCGAAAAACACGTATTCTGGTGTTTTCAGCACTCCACAGTGCGTATGATACGCAGAACAGGCGATATCTTCGTTTTCGAGGGGTTTCCATCTGAGATATGCATTTTCCACGATAATCGTGGTGATTCTTCCGTGAGAAGTATGCAGAATCACCGAAATCGCAGTTTTCGTGTTATTTAATGCGAAAAGACACGAATTCTGGTGTTTTCAGCACTCCACAGTGCGTATGATACGCCGAACAGGCGATATCTTCGTTTTCGAGGGGTTTCCATCTGAGATATGCATTTTCCACGATAATCTTGGTGATTCTTCCGTGAGAAGTATGCAGAATCACCGAAATCGCCGTTTTCGTGATATTTAATGCGAAAAAACACGTATTTTGGTGTTTTCAGCAGTCCACAGTGCGTATGATATCCAGAACAGGCGATATATTCGTTTTCGAGTGTTATCCAACTGTGATATGCATTTTCTACGATACTCTTGGTGATTCTTCCGTGAGAAGTATGCAGAACCACCGAAATAACTTGTTTTCGTGCTACGTAATGCGAAAAAACCCGTATTCTGGTGTTTTCAGCACTCCACAGTGCGTATGATACGCAGAACAGGCGATATCTTCGTTTTCGATGGGTTTCCATACCGAGATATGCATTTTCTACGATAACCTTGGTGATTCTTCCGTGAGAAGTATGCAGAAACACCGAAATCGCAGTTTTAGTGCTACTTAATGCGAAAAAACACGTATTCTGGTGTTTTCAGCAATCCACAGTGCGTATGATACGCAGAACAGGCGATATCTTCGTTTTCGAGGGGTTTCCATCTGAGATATGCTTTTCTACGATAATCTTGGTAATTCTTCCGTGACAAGTATGCAGAATCACCGAAATCGCAGTTTTCATGATATTTAATGCGAAAAACACGTATTCTGGTGTTTTCAGCACTCCACAGTGAGTATGATACGCAGAACAGGCGATATCTTCGTTTTCGAGGGGTTTCCATCTGAGATATGCATTTTCCACGATAATCTTGGTGATTCTTCCGTGAGAAGTATGCAGAATCACCGAAATCGCAGATTTCGTGATATTTAATCCGAAAAAACATGTATTCTGGTGTTTTCAGCATTCCACAGTGCGCAGGATATGCAGAACCGGCGATATCTTCGTTTTCGAGGGTTTTCGAACTGTGATATGCATTTTCTACGACACTCTTGGTGATTCGTCCGTGAGAAGTATGCAGAATCACCGTAATCGCAGTTTTCGTGTTATTTAATGCGAGAAAACACGTATTCTGGTGTTTTCTGCACTCCACAGTGCGTATGATACGCAGAACAGGCGATATCTTCGTTTTCGAGGGTTTTCCAACTGAGATATGCATTTTCTACGATGATCTTGGTGATTCTTCCGTGAGAAGTATGCAGAATCACCGAAATCGCAGTTTTCGTGTTATTTAATGCGAAAAGACACGAATTCTGGTGTTTTCAGCTCTCCACAGTGCGTATGACACGCAGAACAGGCGATATCTTCGTTTTCGAGAGGATTCCAACTGAGATATGCATTTTCTACGATAATCTTGGTGATTCTTCCGTGAGAAGTATGCAGTATCACCGAAATCGCAGTTTTCATGATACTTAATGCGAAAAAACACGTATTTTGGTGTTTTCAGCAGTCCACAGTGCGTATGATATCCAAAACAGGCGATATATTCGTATTCGAGTGTTTTCCAACTGTGATATGCATTTTCTACGATACTATTGGTGATTCTTCCGTGAGAAGTATGCAGAATCACCGAAATCGCAGATTTCGTGTTATTTAATGCGAAAAGACACGAATTCTGGTGTTGTCAGCTCTCCACAGTGCGTATGATACGCAGAACAGGCGATATCTTCGTTTTCGATGGGTTTCCATACCGAGATATGCATTTTCTACGATAACCTTGGTGATTCTTCCGTGAGAAGTATGCAGAATCACCGAAATCGCAGTTTTAGTGCTACTTAATGCGACAAAACACGTATTCTGGTGTTTTCAGCACTCCACAGTGCGTATGATACGCAGAACAGGCGATATCTTCGTTTTCGAGGTTTTTCCAACTGAGATATGCATTTTCTACGATACTCTTGGTTATGCTTCCGTGAGAAGTATGCAGAATCTCCGAAATCTCAGATTTCCTGATATTTAATGCGAAAAACACGTATTCTGGTGTTTTCAGCAGTCCACAGTGCGTATGATACGCAGAACAGTCGATATCTTCGTTTTCGAGGGGTTTCCATCTGAGATATGCATTTTCTACGATAATCTTGGTAATTCTTCCGTGACAAGTATGCAGAATCACCGAAATCGCAGTTTTCGTGATATTTAATGCGAAAAGACACGAATTCTGGTGTTTTCAGCACTCCACAGTGCGTATGATACGCAGAACAGGCGATATCTTCGTTTTCGAGGGGTTTCCATCTGAGATATGCATGTTCTACGATAATCTTGGTAATTCTTCCATGACAAGTATGCAGAATCACCGAAATCGCAGTTTTCGTGATATTTAATGCGAAAAACACGTATTCTGGTGTTTTCAGGACTCCACAGTGCGTATGATACGCAGAACAGGCGATATCTTCGTTTTCGAGGGGTTTCCATCTGAGATATGCATTTTCCACGATAATCATGGTGATTCTTCCGTGAGAAGTATGCAGAATCACCGAAATCGCAGATTTCGTGATATTTAATCCGAAAAAACACGTATTCTGGTGTTTTCAGCATTCCACAGTGCGCATGATACGCAGAACCGGCGATATCTTCGTTTTCGAGGGTTTTCGAACTGTGATATGCATTTTCTACGATACTCTTGGTGATTCTTCCGTGAGAAGTATGCAGAATCACCGTAATCGCAGTTTTCGTGTTATTTAATGCGAGAAAACACGTATTCTGGTGTTTTCTGCACTCCACAGTGCGTATGATACGCAGAACAGGCGATATCTTCGTTTTCGAGGGTTTTCCAACTGAGATATGCATTTTCTACGATGATCTTGGTGATTCTTCCGTGAGAAGTATGCAGAATCACCGAAATCGCAGTTTTCGTGTTATTTAATGCGAAAAGACACGAATTCTGCTGTTTTCAGATCTCCACAGTGCGTATGATACGCAGAACAGGCGATATCTTCGTTTTCGAGAGGTTTCCAACTGAGATATGCATTTTCTACGATAATCTTGGTGATTCTTCCGTGAGAAGTATGCAGAATCACCGAAATCGCAGTTTTCGTGATATTTAATGCGAAAAAACACGTATTTTGGTGTTTTCAGCAGTCCACAGTGCGTATGATATCCAGAACAGGCGATATATTCGTGTTCGAGTGTTTTCCAACTGTGATATGCATTTTCCACGATAATCTTGGTGATTCTTCCGTGAGAAGTATGCAGAATCACCGAAATCGCAGTTTTCGTGTTATTGAATGCGAAAAGACACGAATTCTGGTGTTTTCAGCACTCCACAGTGCGTATGATATCCAGAACAGGCGATATATTCGTATTCGAGTGTTTTCCAACTGTGATATGCATTTTCTACGATACTATTGGTGATTCTTCCGTGAGAAGTATGCAGAATCACCGAAATCGCAGTTTTCGTGTTATTTAATGCGAAAAGACACGAATTCTGCTGTTTTCAGATCTCCACAGTGCGTATGATACGCAGAACAGGCGATATCTTCGTTTTCGAGAGGTTTCCAACTGAGATATGCATTTTCTACGATAATCTTGGTAATTCTTCCGTGACAAGTATGCAGAATCACCGAAATCGCAGTTTTCGTGATATTTAAGGCGAAAAACACGTATTCTGGTGTTTTCAGCACTCCACAGTGCGTATGATACGCAGAACAGGCGATATCTTCGTTTTCGAGGGGTTTCCATCTGAGATATGCATTTTCCACGATAATCTTGGTGATTCTTCCGTGAGAAGTATGCAGAATCACCGAAATCGCAGTTTTCGTGTTATTGAATGCGAAAAGACACGAATTCTGGTGTTTTCAGCACTCCAGAGTGCGTATGATACGCAGAACAGGCGATATCTTCGTTTTCGAGGGGTTTCCATCTGAGATATGCATTTTCCACGATAATCGTGGTGATTCTTCCGTGAGAAGTATGCAGAATCACCGAAATCGCAGTTTTCGTGTTATTTAATGCGAAAAGACACGAATTCTGGTGTTTTCAGCGCTCCACAGTGCGTATGATACGCCGAACAGGCGATATCTTCGTTTTCGAGGGGTTTCCATCTGAGATATGCATTTTCCACGATAATCTTGGTGATTCTTCCGTGAGAAGTATGCAGAATCACCGAAATCGCCGTTTTCGTGATATTTGATGCGAAAAAACACGTATTTTGGTGTTTTCAGCAGTCCACAGTGCGTATGATATCCAGAACAGGCGATATATTCGTTTTCGAGTGTTTTCCAACTGTGATATGCATTTTCTACGATACTGTTGGTGATTCTTCCGTGAGAAGTATGCAGAACCACCGAAATAACTTGTTTTCGTGCTACGTAATGCGAAAAAACCCGTATTCTGGTGTTTTCAGCACTCCACAGTGCGTATGATACGCAGAACAGGCGATATCTTCGTTTTCGATGGGTTTCCATACCGAGATATGCATTTTCTACGATAACCTTGGTGATTCTTCCGTGAGAAGTATGCTGAATCACCGAAATCGCAGTTTTAGTGCTACTTAATGCGAAAAAACACGTATTCTGGTGTTTTCAGCACTCCACAGTGCGTATGATACGCAGAACAGGCGATATCTTCGTTTTCAAGGGGTTTCCATCTGAGATATGCATTTTCTACGATAATCTTGGTAATTCTTCCGTGACAAGTATGCAGAATCACCGAAATCGCAGTTTTCGTGATATTTATTGCGAAAAACACGTATTCTGGTGTTTTCAGCACTCCAGAGTGCGTATGATACGCAGAACAGGCGATATCTTCGTTTTCGAGGGGTTTCCATCTGAGATATGCATTTTCCACGATAATCTTGGTGATTCTTCCGTGAGAAGTATGCAGAATCACCGAAATCGCAGATTTCGTGATATGTAATCCGAAAAAACACGTATCCTGGTGTTTTCAGCATTCCACAGTGCGTATGATATCCAAAACAGGCGATATATTCGTATTCGAGTGTTTTCCAACTGTGATATGCATTTTCTACGATACTATTGGTGATTCTTCCGTGAGAAGTATGCAGAATCTCCGAAATCTCAGATTTCCTGATATTTAATGCGAAAAAACACGTATTCTGGTGTTTTCAGCAGTCCACAGTGCGTATGATACGCAGAACAGGCGATATCTTCGTTTTCGAGGGGTTTCCATCTGAGATATGCATTTTCTACGATAATCTTGGTAATTCTTCCGTGACAAGTATGCAGAATCACCGAAATCGCAGTTTTCGTGATATTTAATGCGAAAAACACGTATTCTGGTGTTTTCAGCACTCCACAGTGCGTATGATACGCAGAACAGGCGATATCTTCGTTTTCGAGGGGTTTCCATCTGAGATATGCATTTTCCACGATAATCGTGGTGATTCTTCCGTGAGAAGTATGCAGAATCACCGAAATCGCAGTTTTCGTGTTATTTAATGCGAAAAGACACGAATTCTGGTGTTTTCAGCACTCCACAGTGCGTATGATACGCCGAACAGGCGATATCTTCGTTTTCGAGGGGTTTCCATCTGAGATATGCATTTTCCACGATAATCTTGGTGATTCTTCCGTGAGAAGTATGCAGAATCACCGAAATCGCCGTTTTCGTGATATTTAATGCGAAAAAACACGTATTTTGGTGTTTTCAGCAGTCCACAGTGCGTATGATATCCAGAACAGGCGATATATTCGTTTTCGAGTGTTATCCAACTGTGATATGCATTTTCTACGATACTCTTGGTGATTCTTCCGTGAGAAGTATGCAGAACCACCGAAATAACTTGTTTTCGTGCTACGTAATGCGAAAAAACCCGTATTCTGGTGTTTTCAGCACTCCACAGTGCGTATGATACGCAGAACAGGCGATATCTTCGTTTTCGATGGGTTTCCATACCGAGATATGCATTTTCTACGATAACCTTGGTGATTCTTCCGTGAGAAGTATGCAGAATCACCGAAATCGCAGTTTTAGTGCTACTTAATGCGAAAAAACACGTATTCTGGTGTTTTCAGCAATCCACAGTGCGTATGATACGCAGAACAGGCGATATCTTCGTTTTCGAGGGGTTTCCATCTGAGATATGCTTTTCTACGATAATCTTGGTAATTCTTCCGTGACAAGTATGCAGAATCACCGAAATCGCAGTTTTCATGATATTTAATGCGAAAAACACGTATTCTGGTGTTTTCAGCACTCCACAGTAAGTATGATACGCAGAACAGGCGATATCTTCGTTTTCGAGGGGTTTCCATCTGAGATATGCATTTTCCACGATAATCTTGGTGATTCTTCCGTGAGAAGTATGCAGAATCACCGAAATCGCAGATTTCGTGATATTTAATCCGAAAAAACATGTATTCTGGTGTTTTCAGCATTCCACAGTGCGCAGGATATGCAGAACCGGCGATATCTTCGTTTTCGAGGGTTTTCGAACTGTGATATGCATTTTCTACGACACTCTTGGTGATTCGTCCGTGAGAAGTATGCAGAATCACCGTAATCGCAGTTTTCGTGTTATTTAATGCGAGAAAACACGTATTCTGGTGTTTTCTGCACTCCACAGTGCGTATGATACGCAGAACAGGCGATATCTTCGTTTTCGAGGGTTTTCCAACTGAGATATGCATTTTCTACGATGATCTTGGTGATTCTTCCGTGAGAAGTATGCAGAATCACCGAAATCGCAGTTTTCGTGTTATTTAATGCGAAAAGACACGAATTCTGGTGTTTTCAGCTCTCCACAGTGCGTATGACACGCAGAACAGGCGATATCTTCGTTTTCGAGAGGATTCCAACTGAGATATGCATTTTCTACGATAATCTTGGTGATTCTTCCGTGAGAAGTATGCAGTATCACCGAAATCGCAGTTTTCATGATACTTAATGCGAAAAAACACGTATTTTGGTGTTTTCAGCAGTCCACAGTGCGTATGATATCCAAAACAGGCGATATATTCGTATTCGAGTGTTTTCCAACTGTGATATGCATTTTCTACGATACTATTGGTGATTCTTCCGTGAGAAGTATGCAGAATCACCGAAATCGCAGATTTCGTGTTATTTAATGCGAAAAGACACGAATTCTGGTGTTGTCAGCTCTCCACAGTGCGTATGATACGCAGAACAGGCGATATCTTCGTTTTCGATGGGTTTCCATACCGAGATATGCATTTTCTACGATAACCTTGGTGATTCTTCCGTGAGAAGTATGCAGAATCACCGAAATCGCAGTTTTAGTGCTACTTAATGCGACAAAACACGTATTCTGGTGTTTTCAGCACTCCACAGTGCGTATGATACGCAGAACAGGCGATATCTTCGTTTTCGAGGTTTTTCCAACTGAGATATGCATTTTCTACGATACTCTTGGTTATGCTTCCGTGAGAAGTATGCAGAATCTCCGAAATCTCAGATTTCCTGATATTTAATGCGAAAAAACACGTATTCTGGTGTTTTCAGCAGTCCACAGTGCGTATGATACGCAGAACAGTCGATATCTTCGTTTTCGAGGGGTTTCCATCTGAGATATGCATTTTCTACGATAATCTTGGTAATTCTTCCGTGACAAGTATGCAGAATCACCGAAATCGCAGTTTTCGTGATATTTAATGCGAAAAGACACGAATTCTGGTGTTTTCAGCACTCCACAGTGCGTATGATACGCAGAACAGGCGATATCTTCGTTTTCGAGGGGTTTCCATCTGAGATATGCATGTTCTACGATAATCTTGGTAATTCTTCCATGACAAGTATGCAGAATCACCGAAATCGCAGTTTTCGTGATATTTAATGCGAAAAACACGTATTCTGGTGTTTTCAGGACTCCACAGTGCGTATGATACGCAGAACAGGCGATATCTTCGTTTTCGAGGGGTTTCCATCTGAGATATGCATTTTCCACGATAATCATGGTGATTCTTCCGTGAGAAGTATGCAGAATCACCGAAATCGCAGATTTCGTGATATTTAATCCGAAAAAACACGTATTCTGGTGTTTTCAGCATTCCACAGTGCGCATGATACGCAGAACCGGCGATATCTTCGTTTTCGAGGGTTTTCGAACTGTGATATGCATTTTCTACGATACTCTTGGTGATTCTTCCGTGAGAAGTATGCAGAATCACCGTAATCGCAGTTTTCGTGTTATTTAATGCGAGAAAACACGTATTCTGGTGTTTTCTGCACTCCACAGTGCGTATGATACGCAGAACAGGCGATATCTTCGTTTTCGAGGGTTTTCCAACTGAGATATGCATTTTCTACGATGATCTTGGTGATTCTTCCGTGAGAAGTATGCAGAATCACCGAAATCGCAGTTTTCGTGTTATTTAATGCGAAAAGACACGAATTCTGCTGTTTTCAGATCTCCACAGTGCGTATGATACGCAGAACAGGCGATATCTTCGTTTTCGAGAGGTTTCCAACTGAGATATGCATTTTCTACGATAATCTTGGTGATTCTTCCGTGAGAAGTATGCAGAATCACCGAAATCGCAGTTTTCGTGATATTTAATGCGAAAAAACACGTATTTTGGTGTTTTCAGCAGTCCACAGTGCGTATGATATCCAGAACAGGCGATATATTCGTGTTCGAGTGTTTTCCAACTGTGATATGCATTTTCCACGATAATCTTGGTGATTCTTCCGTGAGAAGTATGCAGAATCACCGAAATCGCAGTTTTCGTGTTATTGAATGCGAAAAGACACGAATTCTGGTGTTTTCAGCACTCCACAGTGCGTATGATATCCAGAACAGGCGATATATTCGTATTCGAGTGTTTTCCAACTGTGATATGCATTTTCTACGATACTATTGGTGATTCTTCCGTCAGAAGTATGCAGAATCTCCGAAATCTCAGATTTCCTGATATTTAATGCGAAAAAACACGTATTCTGGTGTTTTCAGCAGTCCACAGTGCGTATGATACGCAGAACAGGCGATATCTTCGTTTTCGAGGGGTTTCCATCTGAGATATGCATTTTCTACGATAATCTTGGTAATTCTTCCGTGACAAGTATGCAGAATCACCGAAATCGCAGTTTTCGTGATATTTAAGGCGAAAAACACGTATTCTGGTGTTTTCAGCACTCCACAGTGCGTATGATACGCAGAACAGGCGATATCTTCGTTTTCGAGGGGTTTCCATCTGAGATATGCATTTTCCACGATAATCTTGGTGATTCTTCCGTGAGAAGTATGCAGAATCACCGAAATCGCAGTTTTCGTGTTATTGAATGCGAAAAGACACGAATTCTGGTGTTTTCAGCACTCCAGAGTGCGTATGATACGCAGAACAGGCGATATCTTCGTTTTCGAGGGTTTTCCATCTGAGATATGCATTTCCCACGATAATCTTGGTGATTCTTCCGTGAGAAGTATGCAGAATCACCGAAATCGCAGTTTTCGTGTTATTTAAAGCGAAAAAACACGTATTCTGGTGTTTTCAGCAGTCCACAGTGCGTATGATACGCAGAACAGGCGATATCTACGTTTTCGAGGGGTTTCCATCTGAGATATGCATTTTCTATGATAATCTTGGTGATTCTTCCGTGAGAAGTATGCAGAATCACCGAAATCACAGATTTCGTGATATTTAATGCGAAAAACACGTATTCTTGTGTTTTCAGCACTCCGCAGAGCGTATGATACGCAGCACAAGCGATATCTTCGTATTCGTGGGGTTTCCAACTGAGATATGCATTTTCTACGATAGTCTAGGTGATTCTTCTGTGAGAAGTATGCAAAATCACCAAAATCGCAGTTTTCGTGCTACTTAATGCGATAAAACACGTATTCTTGTGTTTTCAGCACTCCACAGTGCGTATGATACGCAGAACAGGCGATATCTTCGTTTTCGAGGGGTTTCCAACTGAGATATGCATTTTCTACGATAATCTTGGTGATTCTTCCGTGAGAAGTATGCAGAATCACCGAAATCGCAGTTTTCGTGATATTTAATGCGAAAAAACCCGTATTCTGGTGTTTTCAGCACTCCACAGTGCGTATGATACCCAGAACCGGCGATATCTTCGTTTTCGCGGGGTTTCCAACCGAGATATGCATTTTCTACGATGATCTTGGTGATTCTTCCGTGAGAAGTATGCAGAATCACCGAAACTGCAGTTTTCGTGATATTTAATGCGAAAAAACACGTATTCTGGTGTTTTCAGCACTCCACAGTGCGCATGATATGCAGAACCGGCGATATCTTCGTTTTCGTGTGGATTCCATCTGAGATATGCAGTTTCTACGATAATCTTGTTGATTCTTCCGTGAGAAGTATGCAGAATCACCGAAATCGCAGTTTTCGTGTTACATAATGCGAAAAGACACGAATTCTGGGGTTTTAAGCACTCCACAGTGCGTATGACACGCAGAACAGGCGATATCTTCGTTTTCGAGGGTTTTCCAACTGAGATATGCATTTTCTACGATAGTCTAGGTGATAGTTCTGTGAGAAGGATGCAGAATCACCAAAATCGCAGTTTTCGTGCTAGTTAATGCGATAAAACACGTATTCTTGTGTTTTCAGCACTCCGCAGAGCGTATGATACGCAGAACAGGCGATATATTCCTTTTTCGGGTGGTTTCCTAATGAGATGTGCATTTTCAACGATAATCTTGGTCATTCTTCCGTGAGAAGTATGCAGAATCACCGAAATCACAGATTTCGTGATATTTAATGCGAAAAACACCTATTCTTGTGTTTTCAGCACTCCGCAGAGCGTATGATACGCAGAACAGGCGATATCTTCGAATTCGTGGGGTTTCCAACTGAGATATGCATTTTCTACGATAATCTTGATGATTCTTCCGTGAGAAGTATGCAGAATCTCCGAAATCGCAGTTTTCGTGATATTTAATGCGAAAAACACGTATTCTTGTGTTTTCAGCACTCCGCAGAGCGTATGATACGCAGAACAGGCGATATCTTCGTATTCGTGGGGTTTCCAACTGAGATATGCATTTTCTACGATAGTCTAGGTGATTCTTCTGTGAGAAGTATGCAGAATCACCAAAATCGCAGTTTTCGTGCTACTTAATGCGATAAAACACGTATTCTTGTGTTTTCAGCACTCCGCAGAGCGTATGATACGCAGAACAGGCGATATTTTCGTTTTCGAGGGGTTTCCAACTGAGATATGCATTTTCTACGATAATCTTGGTGATTCTTCCGTGAGAAGTATGCAGAATCACCGAAATCGCAGTTTTCGTGATATTTAATGCGAAAAAACCCGTATTCTGGTGTTTTCAGCACTCCACAGTGCGTATGATACCCAGAACCGGCGATATCTTCGTTTTCGCGGGGTTTCCAACCGAGATAATCATTTTCTACGATGATCTTGGTGATTCTTCCGTGAGAAGTATGCAGAATCACCGAAACTGCAGTTTTCGTGATATTTAATGCGAAAAAACACGTATTCTGGTGTTTTCAGCACTCCACAGTGCGCATGATATGCAGAACCGGCGATATCTTCGTTTTCGTGTGGATTCCATCTGAGATATGCAGTTTCTACGATAATCTTGTTGATTCTTCCGTGAGAAGTATGCAGAATCACCGAAATCGCAGTTTTCGTGTTACTTAATGCGAAAAGACACGAATTCTGGTGTTTTAAGCACTCCACAGTGCGTATGATACGCAGAACAGGCGATATCTTCGTTTTCGAGGGTTTTCCAACTGAGATATGCATTTTCTACGATAGTCTAGGTGATTGTTCTGTGAGAAGTATGCAGAATCACCAAAATCGCAGTTTTCGTGCTACTTAATGCGATAAAACACGTATTCTTGTGTTTTCGGCACTCCGCAGAGCGTATGATACGCAGAACAGGCGATATATTCCTTTTTCGGGTGGTTTCCTAATGAGATGTGCATTTTCTACGATAATCTTGGTGATTCTTCCGTGAGAAGTATGCAGAATCACCGAAATCACAGATTTCGTGATATTTAATGCGAAAAACACCTATTCTTGTGTTTTCAGCACTCCGCAGAGCGTATGATACGCAGAACAGGCGATATCTTGGTATTCGTGGGGTTTCCAACTTAGATATGCATTTTCTACGATAATCTTGATGATTCTTCCGTGAGAAGTATGCAGAATCTCCGAAATCGCAGTTTTCGTGATATTTAATGCGAGAAAACGCGTATTCTGGTGTTTTCAGCACTCCGCAGTGCGTATGATACGCAGAACAGGCGATATCTTCGTTTTCGAGGGTTTTCCAACTGAAATTTGCATTTTCTACATTACTCTTGGTGATTCTTCCGTGAGAAGTATGCAGAATCACCGAAATCGCAGATTTCGTGATATTTAATGCGAAAAAACACGTATTCTGGTGTTTTCAGCACTCCACAGTGCGCATGATATGCAGAACCGGCGATATCTTCGTGTTCGTGTGGATTCCATCTGAGATATGCAGTTTCTACGATAATCTTGTTGATTCTTCTGTGAGAAGTATGCAGAATCACCAAAATCGCAGTTTTCGTGCTACTTAATGCGATAAAACACGCATTCTTGTGTTTTCAGCACTCCGCAGAGCGTATGATACGCAGAACAGGCGATATCTTCGTATTCGTGGGGTTTCCAACTGAGATATGCATTTTCTACGATAATCTTGATGATTCTTCCGTGAGAAGTATGCAGAATCACCGTAATCGCAGATTTCGTGATATTTAATGCGAAAAAACACGTATTCTGGTGTTTTCAGCACTCCACAGTGCGCATGATATGCAGAACCGGCGATATCTTCGTTTTCGTGTGGATTCCATCTGAGATATGCAGTTTCTACGATAATCTTGTTGATTCTTCTGTGAGGAGTATGCAGAATCACCAAAATCGCAGTTTTCGTGCTACTTAATGCGATAAAACACGTATTCTTGTGTTTTCAGCACTCCGCAGAGCGTATGATACGCAGAACAGGCGATATTTTCGTTTTCGAGGGGTTTCCAACTGAGATATGCATTTTCTTCGATAATCTTGGTGATTCTTCCGTGAGAAGTATGCAGAATCACCGAAATCGCAGTTTTCGTGATATTTAATGCGAAAAAACCCGTATTCTGGTGTTTTCAGCACTCCACAGTGCGTATGATACCCAGAACCGGCGATATCTTCGTCTTCGCGGGGTTTCCAACCGAGATATGCATTTTCTACGATGATCTTGGTGATTCTTCCGTGAGAAGTATGCAGAATCACCGAAACTGCAGTTTTCGTGATATTTAATGCGAAAAAACACGTATTCTGGTGTTTTCAGCACTCCACAGTGCGCATGATATGCAGAACCGGCGATATCTTCGTTTTCGTGTGGATTCCATCTGAGATATGCAGTTTCTACGATAATCTTGTTGATTCTTCCGTGAGAAGTATGCAGAATCACCGAAATCGCAGTTTTCGTGTTACTTAATGCGAAAAGACACGAATTCTGGGGTTTTAAGCACTCCACAGTGCGTATGATACGCAGAACAGGCGATATCTTCGTTTTCGAGGGTTTTCCAACTGAGATATGCATTTTCTACGATAGTCTAGGTGATAGTTCTGTGAGAAGTATGCAGAATCACCAAAATCGCAGTTTTCGTGCTACTTAATGCGATAAAACACGTATTCTTGTGTTTTCAGCACTCCGCAGAGCGTATGATACGCAGAACAGGCGATATATTCCTTTTTCGGGTGGTTTCCTAATGAGATGTGCATTTTCTACGATAATCTTGGTGATTCTTCCGTGTGAAGTATGCAGAATCACCGAAATCACAGATTTCGTGATATTTAATGCGAAAAACACCTATTCTTGTGTTTTCAGCACTCCGCAGAGCGTATGATACGCAGAACAGGCGATATCTTCGTATTCGTGGGGTTTCCAACTGAGATATGCATTTTCTACGATAATCTTGATGATTCTTCCGTGAGAAGTATGCAGAATCTCCGAAATCGCAGTTTTCGTGTTATTTAATGCGAGAAAACGCGTATTCTGGTGTTTTCAGCACTCCGCAGTGCGTATGATACGCAGAACAGGCGATATCTTCGTTTTCGAGGGTTTTCCAACTGAAATATGCATTTTCTACATCACTCTTGGTGATTCTTCCGTGAGAAGTATGCAGAATCACCGAAATCGCAGATTTCGTGATATTTAATGCGAAAAAACACGTATTCTGGTGTTTTCAGCACTCCACAGTGCGCATGATATGCAGAACCGGCGATATCTTCGTTGTCGTGTGGATTCCATCTGAGATATGCAGTTTCTACGATAATCTTGTTGATTCTTCTGTGAGAAGTATGCAGAATCACCAAAATCGCAGTTTTCGTGCTACTTAATGCGATAAAACACGTATTCTTGTGTTTTCAGCACTCCGCAGAGCGTATGATACGCAGAACAGGCGATATATTCCTTTTTCGGGTGGTTTCCAACTGAGATATGCATTTTCTACGATAGTCTAGGTGATTCTTCTGTGAGAAGTATGCAGAATCACCAAAATCGCAGTTTTCGTGCTACTTAATGCGAAAAAACACGTATGCTGGTGTTTCCAGCACTCCACAGTGCGAATGATATGCAGAACCGGCGATATCTTCGTTTTCGTGTGGAATCCATCTGAGATATGCAGTTTCTACGAGAATCTTGGTGATTCTTCCGTGAGAAGTATGCAGAACCACCGAAATCACAGATTTCGTGATATTTAATGCAAAAAACACGTATTCTTGTGTTTTGAGCACTCCGCAGAGCGTATGATACGCAGAACAGGCGATATTTTCGTTTTCGAGGGGTTTCCAACTGAGATATGCATTTTCTACGATAATCTTGGTGATTCTTCCGTGAGAAGTATGCAGAATCACCGAAATCGCAGTTTTCGTGATATTTAATGCGAAAAAACCCGTATTCTGGTGTTTTCAGCACTCCACAGTGCGTATGATACCCAGAACCGGCGATATCTTCGTTTTCGCGGGGTTTCCAACCGAGATAATCATTTTCTACGATGATCTTGGTTATTCTTCCGTGAGAAGTATGCAGAATCACCGAAACTGCAGTTTTCGTGATATTTAATGCGAAAAAACACGTATTCTGGTGTTTTCAGCACTCCACAGTGCGCATGATATGCAGAACCGGCGATATCTTCGTTTTCGTGTGGATTCCATCTGAGATATGCAGTTTCTACGATAATCTTGTTGATTCTTCCGTGAGAAGTATGCAGAATCACCGAAATCGCAGTTTTCGTGTTACTTAATGCGAAAAGACACGAATTCTGGTGTTTTAAGCACTCCACAGTGCGTATGATACGCAGAACAGGCGATATCTTCGTTTTCGAGGATTTTCCAACTGAGATATGCATTTTCTACGATAGTCTAGGTGATTGTTCTGTGAGAAGTATGCAGAATCACCAAAATCGCAGTTTTCGTGCTACTTAATGCGATAAAACACGTATTCTTGTGTTTTCAGCACTCCGCAGAGCGTATGATACGCAGAACAGGCGATATATTCCTTTTTCGGGTGGTTTCCTAATGAGATGTGCATTTTCTACGATAATCTTGGTGATTCTTCCGTGAGAAGTATGCAGAATCACCGAAATCACAGATTTCGTGATATTTAATGCGAAAAACACCTATTCTTGTGTTTTCAGCACTCCGCAGAGCGTATGATACGCAGAACAGGCGATATCTTCGTATTCGTGGGGTTTCCAACTGAGATATGCATTTTCTACGATAATCTTGATGATTCTTCCGTGAGAAGTATGCAGAATCAACGAAATCGCAGTTTTCGTGATATTTAATGCGAGAAAACGCGTATTCTGGTGTTTTCTGCACTCCGCAGTGCGTATGATACGCAGAACAGGCGATATCTTCGTTTTCGAGGGTTTTCCAACTGAAATATGCATTTTCTACATTACTCTTGGTGATTCTTCCGTGAGAAGTATGCAGAATCACCGAAATCGCAGATTTCGTGATATTTAATGCGAAAAAACACGTATTCTGGTGTTTTCAGCACTCCACAGTGCGCATGATATGCAGAACCGGCGATATCTTCGTTTTCGTGTGGATTCCATCTGAGATATGCAGTTTCTACGATAATCTTGTTGATTCTTCTGTGAGAAGTATGCAGAATCACCAAAATCGCAGTTTTTGTGCTACTTAATGCGATAAAACACGTATTCTTGTGTTTTCAGCACTGCGCAGAGCGTATGATACGCAGAACAGGCGATATATTCCTTTTTCGGGTGGTTTCCAAATGAGATGTGCATTTTCTACGATAATCTTGGTGATTCGTCCGTGAGAAGTATGCAGAATCACCGAAATCACAGATTTCGTGATATTTAATGCGAAAAACACGTATTCTTGTGTTTTCAGCACTCCGCAGAGCGTATGATACGCAGCACAGGCGATATTTTCGTTTTCGAGGGGTTTCCAACTGAGATATGCATTTTCTACGATAATCTTGGTGATTCTTCCGTGAGAAGTATGCAGAATCACCGAAATCGCAGATTTCGTGATATTTAATGCGAGAAAACGCGTATTCTGGTGTTTTCAGCACTCCACAGTGCGTATGATACGCAGAACAGGCGATATCTTCGTTTTCGAGGGTTTTCCAACTGAAATATGCATTTTCTACATTACTCTTGGTGATTCTTCCGTGAGAAGTATGCAGAATCACCGAAATCGCAGTTTTCGTGTTATTTAATGCGAGAAAACACGTATTCTGGTGTTATCAACACTCCACAGTGCGTATGATACGCAGAACAGGCGATATCTTTGTTTTGGAGGGTTTTCCAACTGAGATATGCATTATCTACAATGATCTTGGTGACTCTTCCGTGAGAAGTATGCAGAATCACCGAAATAACTCGGATTCGTGCTACTTATTGCGAAAAAACACGTATTCTGGTGTTTTCTGCATTCCGCAGTGCGTATGATACGCAGAACAGGCGATATCTTCGTTTTCGAGGGGTTTCCATCTGAGATATGCATTTTCTACGATAATCTTGGTAATTCTTCCGTGAGAAGTATGCAGAATCACCGAAAGCGCAGTTTTCGTGTTGTTTAATGCGAAAAGACGCGAATTCTGGTGTTTTTAGCACTCTACAGTGCGTATGGTACGCAGAACAGGCGATATCTTCGTTTTCGAGGGTTTTCCAACCGAGATATGCATTTTCTACGATAATCTTGGTGATTCTTCCGTGAGAAGTATGCAGAATCACCGAAATCGCAGATTTCGTGATATTTAATCCGAAAAACACGTATTCTGGTGTTTTCAGCATTCCACAGTGCGCATGATATGCAGAACCGGCGATATCTTCGTTTTCGAGGGTTTTCCAACTGTGATATGCAATTTCTACGATACTCTTGGTGATTCTTCCGTGAGAAGTATGCACAATCACCGAAATAACTCGTTTTCGTGCGACTTATTGCGAAAAAACACGTATTCTGGTGTTTTCAGCACTCCACAGTGCGCATGATATGCAGAACCGGCGATATATTCGTTTTCGTGGGGTTTCCAAATGAGATGTGCATTTTCTACAATAATCTTGGTGATTCTTCTGTGAGAAGTATGCAGAATCACCGTAATCGCAGTTTTCGTGTTGTTTAATGCGAAAAGACGCGAATTCTGGAGTTTTTAGCACTCTACAGTGCGTATGATACGCAGAACAGGCGATATCTTCGTTTTCGAGGGTTTTCCAACCGAGATATGCATTTTCTACGATAATCTTGATGATTCTTCCGTGAGAAGTATGCAGAATCTCCGAAATCGCAGTTTTCGTGATATTTAATGCGAGAAAACGCGTATTCTGGTGTTTTCAGCACTCCGCAGTGCGTATGATACGCAGAACAGGCGATATCTTCGTTTTCGAGGGTTTTCCAACTGAAATATGCATTTTCTACATTACTCTTGGTGATTCTTCCGTGAGAAGTATGCAGAATCACCGAAATCGCAGATTTCGTGATATTTAATGCGAAAAAACACGTATTCTGGTGTTTTCAGCACTCCACAGTGCGCATGATATGCAGAACCGGCGATATCTTCGTTTTCGTGTGGATTCCATCTGAGATATGCAGTTTCTACGATAATCTTGTTGATTCTTCTGTGAGAAGTATGCAGAATCACCAAAATCGCAGTTTTCGTGCTACTTAATGCGATAAAACAAGTATTCTTGTGTTTTCAGCACTCCGCAGAGCGTATGATACGCAGAACAGGCGATATATTCCTTTTTCGGGTGGTTTCCAACTGAGATATGCATTTTCTACGATAGTCTAGGTGATTCTTCTGTGAGAAGTATGCAGAATCACAAAAATCGCAGTTTTCGTGCTACTTAATGCGATAAAACACGTATTCTTGTGTTTTCAGCACTCCGCAGAGCGTATGATACGCAGAACAAGCGATATTTTCGTTTTCGAGGGGTTTCCAACTGAGATATGCATTTTCTACGATAATCTTGGTGATTCTTCCGTGAGAAGTATGCAGAACCACCGAAATCGCAGATTTCGTGATATTTAATGCAAAAAACACGTATTCTTGTGTTTTCAGCACTCCGCAGAGCGTATGATACGCAGAACAGGCGATATTTTCGTTTTCGAGGGGTTTCCACCTGAAATATGCATTTTCTACGATAATCTTGGTGATTCTTCCGTGAGAAGTATGCAGAATCACCGAAATCACAGATTTCGTGATATTTAATGCGAAAAACACGTATTCTTGTGTTTTCAGCACTCCGCAGAGCGTATGATACGCAGCACAAGCGATATCTTCGTATTCGTGGGGTTTCCAACTGAGATATGCATTTTCTACGATAGTCTAGGTGATTCTTCTGTGAGAAGTATGCAAAATCACCAAAATCGCAGTTTTCGTGCTACTTAATGCGATAAAACACGTATTCTTGTGTTTTCAGCACTCCACAGTGCGTATGATACGCAGAACAGGCGATATCTTCGTTTTCGAGGGTTTTCCAACTGAAATATGCATTTTCTACATTACTGTTGGTGATTCTTCCGTGAGAAGTATGCAGAATCACCGAAATCCCAGATTTCGTGATATTTAATGCGAAAAACACGTATTCTTGTGTTTTCAGCACTCCGCAGAGCGTATGATACGCAGAACAGGCGATATCTTCGTATTCGTGGGGTTTCCAACTGAGATATGCATTTTCTGCGATAGTCTAGGTGATTCTTCTGTGAGAAGTATGCAGAATCACCAAAATCGCAGTTTTCGTGCTACTTAATGCGATAAAACACGTATTCTTGTGTTTTCAGCACTCCGCAGAGCGTATGATACGCAGAACAGGCGATATTTTCGTTTTCGAGGGGTTTCCAACTGAGATGTGCATTTTCTACAATAATCTAGGTGATTCTTCTGTGAGAAGTATGCAAAATCACCAAAATCGCAGTTTTCGTGCTACTTAATGCGATAAAACACGTATTCTTGTGTTTTCAGCACTCCACAGTGCGTATGATACGCAGAACAGGCGATATCTTCGTTTTCGAGGGTTTTCCAACTGAAATATGCATTTTCGACATTACTGTTGGTGATTCTTCCGTGAGAAGTATGCAGAATCACCGAAATCCCAGATTTCGTGATATTTAATGCGAAAAACACGTATTCTTGTGTTTTCAGCACTCCGCAGAGCGTATGATACGCAGAACCGGCGATATCTTCGTTTTCGAGGGTTTTCCAACTGTGATATGCAATTTCTACGATACTCTTGGAGATTCTTCCGTGAGAAGTATGCAGAATCACCGAAATAACTCGTTTTCGTGCTACTTATTGCGAAAAAACACGTATTCTGGTGTTTCCAGCACTCCACAGTGCGCATGATATGCAGAACCGGCGATATATTCGTTTTCGTGGGGTTTCCAAATGAGATGTGCATTTTCTACAATAATCTAGGTGTTTCTTCTGTGAGAAGTATGCAGAATCACCGTAATCGCAGTTTTCGTGTTATTTAATGCGAGAAAACACGTATTCTGGTGTGTGCAGCACTCCACAGTGCGTATGATACGCAGAACAGGCGATATCTTCGTTTTCGAGGGTTTTCCAACTGAGATATGCATTTTCTACGATAATCTTGGTGATTCTTCCGTGAGAGGTATGCAGAACCACCTAAATAACTTGTTTTCGTGCTACTTAATGCGAAAAAACACGTATTCTGGTGTTTTCAGCACTCCACAGTGCGTATGATACGCAGAACAGGCGATATCTTCGTTTTCGAGGGTTTTCCAACCGAGATATGCATTTTCTACGATAATCTTGGTGATTCTTCCGTGAGAAGTATGCAGAATCACCGAAATCGCAGATTTCGTGATATTTAATCCGAAAAACACGTATTCTGGTGTTTTCAGCATTCCACAGTGCGCATGATATGTAGAACCGGCGATATCTTCGTTTTCGAGGGTTTTCCAACTGTGATATGCAATTTCTACGATACTCTTGGTGATTCTTCCGTGAGAAGTATGCACAATCACCGAAATAACTCATTTTCGTGCTACTTATTGCGAAAAAACACGTAATCTGGTGTTTTCAGCACTCCACAGTGCGTATGATGTCCAGAACAGGCGATATATTCGTTATCGTGGGGTTTCCAAATGAGATGTGCATTTTCTACGATAATCTTGGTGATTCTTCCGTGAGAAGAATGCAGAATCACCGAAATCGCAGTATTCGTGCTACTTAATGGGAAAAAACACGTATTCTGGTGTTTTCAGGACTCCACAGAGCGTATGATATCCAGAACAGGCGATATATTCGTTTTCGTGGGGTTTCCAAATGAGATGTGCATTTTCTACGATAATCTTGGTGATTCTTCCGTGAGAAGAATGCAGAATCACCGAAATCGCAGTTTTCGTGATATTTAATGCGAAAAAACCCGTATTCTGGTGTTTTCAGCACTCCACAGTGCGTATGATACCCAGAACCGGCGATATCTTCGTTTTCGCGGGGTTTCCAACCGAGATATGCATTTTCTACGATGATCTTGGTGATTCTTCCGTGAGAAGTATGCAGAATCACCGAAATCGCAGATTTCGTGATATTTAATGCGAAAAAACACGTATTCTGGTGTTTTCAGCACTCCACAGTGCGCATGATATGCAGAACCGACGATATCTTCGTTTTCGAGGGTTTTCCAACCGAGATATGCATTTTCTACGATAATCTTGGTGATTCTTCTGTGAGAAGTATGCAAAATCACCAAAATCGCAGTTTTCGTGCTACTTAATGCGATAAAACACGTATTCTTGTGTTTTCAGCACTCCACAGTGCGTATGATACGCAGAACAGGCGATATCTTCGTTTTCGAGGGTTTTCCAACTGAAATATGCATTTTCTACATTAGTGTTGGTGATTCTTCCGTGAGAAGTATGCAGAATCACCGAAATCCCAGATTTCGTGATATTTAATGCGAAAAACACGTATTCTTGTGTTTTCAGCACTCCGCAGAGCGTATGATACGCAGAACAGGCGATATCTTCGTATTCGTGGGGTTTCCAACTGAGATATGCATTTTCTACGATAGTCTAGGTGATTCTTCTGTGAGAAGTATGCAGAATCACCAAAAACGCAGTTTTCGTGCTACTTAATACGATAAAACACGTATTCTTGTGTTTTCAGCACTCCGCAGAGCGTATGATACGCAGAACAGGCGATATTTTCGTTTTCGAGGGGTTTCCAACTGAGATATGCATTTTCTACGATAATCTTGGTGATTCTTCCGTGAGAAGTATGCAGAATCACCGAAATCGCAGTTTTCGTGATATTTAATGCGAAAAAACCCGTATTCTGGTGTTTTCAGCACTCCACAGTGCGTATGATACCCAGAACCGGCGATATCTTCGTTTTCGCGGGGTTTCCCACCGAGATAATCATTTTCTACGATGATCTTGGTGATTCTTCTGTGAGAAGTATGCAAAATCACCAAAATCGCAGTTTTCGTGCTACTTAATGCGATAAAACACGTATTCTTGTGTTTTCAGCACTCCACAGTGCGTATGATACGCAGAACAGGCGATATCTTCGTTTTCGAGGGTTTTCCAACTGAAATATGCATTTTCTACATTAGTGTTGGTGATTCTTCCGTGAGAAGTATGCAGAATCACCGAAATCCCAGATTTCGTGATATTTAATGCGAAAAACACGTATTCTTGTGTTTTCAGCACTCCGCAGAGCGTATGATACGCAGAACAGGCGATATCTTCGTATTCGTGGGGTTTCCAACTGAGATATGCATTTTCTACGATAGTCTAGGTGATTCTTCTGTGAGAAGTATGCAGAATCACCAAAATCGCAGTTTTCGTGCTACTTAATGCGATAAAACACGTATTCTTGTGTTTTCAGCACTCCGCAGAGCGTATGATACGCAGAACAGGCGATATTTTCGTTTTCGAGGGGTTTCCAACTGAGATATGCATTTTCTACGATAATCTTGGTGATTCTTCCGTGAGAAGTATGCAGAATCACCGAAATCGCAGTTTTCGTGATATTTAATGCGAAAAAACCCGTATTCTGGTGTTTTCAGCACTCCACAGTGCGTATGATACCCAGAACCGGCGATATCTTCGTTTTCGCGGGGTTTCCCACCGAGATAATCATTTTCTACGATGATCTTGGTGATTCTTCCGTGAGAAGTATGCAGAATCACCGAAACTGCAGTTTTCGTGATATTTAATGCGAAAAAACACGTATTCTGGTGTTTTCAGCACTCCACAGTGCGCATGATATGCAGAACCGGCGATATCTTCGTTTTCGTGGGGATTCCATCTGAGATATGCAGTTTCTACGATAATCTTGTTGATTCTTCCGTGAGAAGTATGCGGAATCACCGAAATCGCAGTTTTCGTGTTACTTAATGCGAAAAGACACGAATTCTGGTGTTTAAAGCACTCCACAGTGCGTATGATACGCAGAACAGGCGATATCTTCGTTTTCGAGGGTTTTCCAACTGAGATATGCATTTTCTACGATAGTCTAGGTGATTCTTCTGTGAGAAGTATGCAAAATCACCAAAATCGCAGTTTTCGTGCTACTTAATGCGATAAAACACGTATTCTTGTGTTTTCAGCACTCCACAGTGCGTATGATACGCAGAACAGGCGATATCTTCGTTTTCGATGGTTTTCCAACTGAAATATGCATTTTCTACATTAGTGTTGGTGATTCTTCCGTGAGAAGTATGCAGAATCACCGAAATCCCAGATTTCGTGATATTTAATGCGAAAAACACGTATTCTTGTGTTTTCAGCACTCCGCAGAGCGTATGATACGCAGAACAGGCGATATCTTCGTATTCGTGGGGTTTCCAACTGAGATATGCATTTTCTACGATAGTCTAGGTGATTCTTCTGTGAGAAGTATGCAGAATCACCAAAATCGCAGTTTTCGTGCTACTTAATGCGATAAAACACGTATTCTTGTGTTTTCAGCACTCCGCAGAGCGTATGATACGCAGAACAGGCGATATTTTCGTTTTCGAGGGGTTTCCAACTGAGATATGCATTTTCTACGATAATCTTGGTGATTCTTCCGTGTGAAGTATGCAGAATCACCGAAATCGCAGTTTTCGTGATATTTAATGCGAAAAAACCCGTATTCTGGTGCTTTCAGCACTCCACAGTGCGTATGATACCCAGAACCGGCGATATCTTCGTTTTCGCGGGGTTTCCCACCGAGATAATCATTTTCTACGATGATCTTGGTGATTCTTCCGTGAGAAGTATGCAGAATCACCGAAACTGCAGTTTTCGTGATATTTAATGCGAAAAAACACGTATTCTGGTGTTTTCAGCACCCCACAGTGCGCATGATATGCAGAACCGGCGATATCTTCGTTTTCGTGGGGATTCCATCTGAGATATGCAGTTTCTACGATAATCTTGTTGATTCTTCCGTGAGAAGTATGCGGAATCACCGAAATCGCAGTTTTCGTGTTACTTAATGCGAAAAGACACGAATTCTGGTGTTTTAAGCACTCCACAGTGCGTATGATACGCAGAACAGGCGATATCTTCGTTTTCGAGGGTTTTCCAACTGAGATATGCATTTTCTACGATAGTCTAGGTGATTGTTCTGTGAGAAGTATGCAGAATCACCAAAATCGCAGTTTTCGTGCTACTTAATGCGATAAAACACGTATTCTTGTGTTTTCAGCACTCCGCAGAGCGTATGATACGCAGAACAGGCGATATATTCCTTTTTCGGGTGGTTTCCTAATGAGATGTGCATTTTCTACGATAATCTTGGTGATTCTTCCGTGAGAAGAATGCAGAATCACCGAAATCGCAGTTTTCGTGATATTTAATGCGAGAAAACGCGTATTCTGGTGTTTTCAGCACTCCACAGTGCGTATGATACGCAGAACAGGCGATATCTTCGTTTTCGAGGGTTTTCCAACTGAAATATGCATTTTCTACATTACTTTTGGTGATTCTTCCGTGAGAAGTATGCAGAATCACCGAAATCGCAGTTTTCGTGTTATTTAATGCGAGAAAACTCGTATTCTGGTGTTATCAACACCCCACAGTGCGTATGATACGCAGAACAGGCGATATCCTTGTTTTGGAGGGTTTTCCAACTGAGATATGCATTATCTACAATGATCTTGGTGACTCTTCCGTGAGAAGTATGCAGAATCACCGAAATAACTCGGTTTCGTGCTACTTATTGCGAAAAAACACGTATTCTGGTGTTTTCTGCACTCCGCAGTGCGTATGATACGCAGAACAGGCGATATCTTCGTTTTCGAGGGGTTTCCATCTGAGATATGCATTTTCTACGATAATCTTGGTAATTCTTCCGTGAGAAGTATGCAGAATCACCGAAATCGCAGTTTTCGTGTTGTTTAATGCGAAAAGACGCGAATTCTGGTGTTTTTAGCACTCTACAGTGCGTATGATACGCAGAACAGGCGATATCTTCGTTTTCGAGGGTTTTCCAACCGAGATATGCATTTTCTACGATAATCTTGGTGATTCTTCCGTGAGAAGTATGCAGAATTACCGAAATCGCAGATTTCGTGATATTTATTCCGAAAAACACGTATTCTGGTGTTTTTAGCATTCCACAGTGCGCATGATATGCAGAACCGGCGATATCTTCGTTTTCGAGGGTTTTCCAACTGTGATATGCAATTTCTACGATACTCTTGGTGATTCTTCCGTGAGAAGTATGCACAATCACCGAAATAACTCGTTTTCGTGCTACTTATTGCGAAAAAACACGTATTCTGGTGTTTTCAGCACTCCACAGTGCGCATGATATGCAGAACCGGCGATATCTTCGTTTTCGAGGGTTTTCCAACTGCGATTTGCAATTTCTACGATACTCTTGGTGATTCTTCCGTGAGAAGTATGCACAATCACCGAAATAACTCGTTTTCGTGCTACTTATTGCGAAAAAACACGTATTCTGGTGTTTTCAGCACTCCACAGTGCGCATGATATGCAGAACCGGCGATATATTCGTTTTCGAGGGGTTTCCAACTGAGATATGCATTTTCTACGATACTCTTGGTGATTCTTCCGTGACAAGTATGCAGAATCACCGAAATCGCAGTTTTCGTGTTGTTTAATGCGAAAAGACGCGAATTCTGGTGGTTTTAGCACTCTACAGTGCGTATGATACGCAGAACAGGCGATATCTTCGTATTCGTGGGGTTTCCAACTGAGATATGCATTTTCTACGATAGTCTAGGTGATTCTTCTGTGAGAAGTATGCAGAATCACCGAAATCGCAGGTTTCGGGATATTTAATCCGAAAAACACGTATTCTGGTGTTTTCAGCATTCCACAGTGCGCATGATATGCAGAACCGGCGATATCTTCGTTTTCGAGGGTTTTCCAACTGTGATATGCAATTTCTACGATACTCTTGGAGATTCTTCCTTGAGAAGTATGCACAATCACCGAAATAACTCGTTTTCGTGCTACTTATTGCGAAAAAACACGTATTCTGGTGTTTTCAGCACTCCACAGTGCGTATGATACGCAGAACAGGCGATATCTTCGTTTTCGAGGGGTTTCCATCTGAGATATGCATTTTCTACGATACTCTTGGTGATTCTTCCGTGAGAAGTATGCAGAATCACCGAAATAACTCATTTTCGTGCTACTTATTGCGAAAAAACACGTATTCTGGTGTTTTCAGCACTCCACAGTGCGTATGATGTCCAGAACAGGCGATATATTCGTTTTCGTGGGGTTTCCAAATGAGATGTGCATTTTCTACGATAATCTTGGTGATTCTTCCGTGAGAAGTATGCAGAATCACCGAAATCGCAGTATTCGTGCTACTTAATGGGAAAAAACACGTATTCTGGTGTTTTCAGGACTCCACAGAGCGTATGACATCCAGAACAGGCGATATATTCGTTTTCGTGGGGTTTCCAAATGAGATGTGCATTTTCTACGATAATCTAGGTGATTCTTCTGTGAGAAGTATGCAGCACCACCTAAATAACTTGTTTTCGTGCTACTTAATGCGAAAAACGAGTATTCTGGAGTTTTCAGCACTCCACAGTGCATATGATATCCAGAACAGGCGATATCTTCGTTTTCGAGTGTTTTCCAACTGAGATATGCATTTTCTACGATACTCTTGGTGATTCTTCCGTGAGAAGTATGCAGAACCACCGAAATAACTTGTTTTCGTGTTACTTAATGCGAAAAAACCCGTATTCTGGTGTTTTCAGCACTCCACAGTGCGTATGATACGCAGAACAGGCGATATCTTCGTTTTCGAGGGGTTTCCAACCGAGAAATGCATTTTGTACGATAATCTTGGTGATTCTTCCGTGAGAAGTATGCAGAATCACCGAAATCGCAGTTTTCGTGTTATGTAATGCGAGAAAACACGTATTCTGGTGTTTTCAGCACGCCACAGTGCGTATGATATGCAGAACCGGCGATATCTTCGTTTTCGTGTGGTTTCCGACTGAGATATGAGTTTCTACGATAATCTTGGTGATTCTTCCGTGAGAAGTATGCAGAATCACCGAAATCGCAGTTTTCGTGTTATTTAATGCGAAAAAACACGTATTCTGGTGTTTTCAGCACTCCACGGTGCGTATGATATGCAGAACCGGCGATATCTTCGTTTTCGATGGGTTTCCACCAGTGATATGCATTTTCTACGATAATCTTGGTGATTCTTCCGTGAGAAGTATGCAGAATCACCGAAATAGCTGTTTTCGTGCAGCTTAATGCGAAAATACACACATTCTGGTGTTTTCAGCACTCCACAGTGCGTATGATATCCAGAACCGGCGATATATTCGTTTTCGTGGGGTTTCCAAATGAGATGTGCATATTCTACGGTAATCTTGGTGATTCTTCTGTGAGAAGTATGCAGAATCACCGAAATCGCAGTTTTCGTGTTATTTAATGCGAGAAAACGCGTATTCTGGTGTTTTCAGCACTCCACAGTGCGTATGATACGCAGAACAGGTGATATCTTCGTTTTCGAGGGTTTTCCAACTGAAATATGCATTTTCTACATTACTCTTGGTGATTCTTCCGTGAGAAGTATGCAGAATCACCGAAATCGCAGATTTCGTGATATTTAATGCGAAAAAACACGTATTCTGGTGTTTTCAGCACTCCACAGTGCGCATGATATGCAGAACAGGCGATATCTTCGTTTTCGAGGGGTTTCAAACTGAGATATGCATTTACTACGATAATCTTGGTGATTCTTCGGTGAGAAGTATGCAGAATCACCGAAATCGCAGTTTTCGTAATATTTAATGCGAAAAAACACGTATTTTGGTGTTTTCAGCAGTCCACAGTGCATATGAATACCAGAACAGGCGATACATTCGTTTTCGTGGGGTTTCCAAATGAGATGTGCATTATCTACGATAATCTAGGTGATTCTTCTGTGAGAAGTATGCAGAACCACCGATATAACATGTTTTCGTGCTACTTAATGCGAAAAAACACGTATTCTGTTGTTTTCAGCACTCCACAGTGAGTAGGATACGCAGAACAGGCGATATCTTCGTATTCGTGGGGTTTCCAACTGAAATATGCATTTTCTACATTACTCTTGGTGATTCTTCCGTGAGAAGTATGCAGAATCACCGAAATCGCAGATTTCGTGATATTTAATGCGAAAAAACACGTATTCTGGTGTTTTCAGAACTCCACAGTGCGCATGATACACAGAACAGGCGATATCTTCGTTTTCGAGGGGTTTCCAACTGTGATATGCAATTTCTAAGATAATCTTGGTGATTCTTCCGTGAGAAGTATGCACAATCACCGAAATAACTCGTTTTCGTGCGACTTATTGCGAAAAAACACGTATTCTGGTGTTTTCAGCACGCCACAGTGCGCATGATATGCAGAACCGGCGATATATTCGGTTTCGTGGGGTTTCCAAATAAGATGTGCATTTTCTACGATACTCTTGGTGATTCTTCCGTGATAAGTATGCAGAACCACCGAAATATCTTGTTTTCGTGTTACTTAATGCGAAAAAACCCGTATTCTGGTGTTTTCAGCACTCCACAGTGCGTATGATACGCAGAACAGGCGATATCTTCGTTTTCGAGGGGTTTCCAACCGAGAAATGCATTTTGTACGATAATCTTGGTGATTCTTCCGTGAGAAGTATGCAGAATCACCGAAATCGCAGTTTTCGTGTTATGTAATGCGAGAAAACACGTATTCTGGTGTTTTCAGCACGCCACAGTGCGTATGATATGCAGAACCGGCGATATCTTCGTTTTCGAGGGGTTTCCAACTGAGATATGCATTTTCTACGATAATCTTGGTGATTCTTCCGTGAGAAGTATGCAGAATCACCGAAATCGCAGTTTTCGTGATATTTAGTGCGAAAAAACACGTATTTTGGTGTTTTCAGCAGTCCACCGTGCGTATGATACGCAGAACAGGCGATATCTTTGTTTTCGAGGGGTTTCCAACCGAGATATGCATTTTCGACGATAATCTTGGTGATTCTTCCGTGAGAAGTATGCAGAATCACCGAAATCGCAGTTTTCGTAATATTTAATGCGAAAAAACACGTATTTTGGTGTTTTCAGCAGTCCACAGTGCATATGAATACCAGAACAGGCGATACATTCGTTTTCGTGGGGTTTCCAAATGAGATGTGCATTATCTACGATAATCTAGGTGATTCTTCTGTGAGAAGTATGCAGAACCACCGATATAACATGTTTTCGTGCTACTTAATGCGAAAAAACACGTATTCTGTTGTTTTCAGCACTCCACAGTGAGTAGGATACGCAGAACAGGCGATATCTTCGTATTCGTGGGGTTTCCAACTGAGATTTGCATTTTCTACGATAATCTTGGTGATTCTTCTGTGAGAAGAATGCAGAATCACCGAAATCGCAGTTGTCGTGCAATTTAATGCGAAAACCACGTATTCTGGTTTTTTCAGCAACCCACAGTGCGTATGATACGCAGAACAGGCTACATATTCGTTTTCGAGGGGTTTCCAACTGAGATATTCATTTTCTACGATAATCTTGGTGATTCTTCCGTGAGAAGGATGCAGAATCACCGAAACCGCAGCTTTCGTGATATTTAATATGAAAAAACACGTATTCTGGTGTTTTCAGCATTCCACAGTGCGCATGATATGCAGAACCGGTATTATCTTCGTATTCGTGGGGTTTCCAACTGAGATATGCCTTTTCTACGATAGTCTAGGTGATTCTTCTGTGAGAAGTATGCAGAACCACCTAAATAACTTGTTTTCGTGCTACTTAATGCGATAAAACACGTATTCTTGTGTTTTCAGCACTCCACAGTGCGTATGATACGCAGAACAGGCGATATCTTCGTTTTCGAGGGGTTTCCAACCGAGAAATGCATTTTGTACGATAATCTTGGTGATTCTTCCGTGAGAAGTATGCAGAATCACCGAAATCGCAGTTTTCGTGTTATGTAATGCGAGAAAACACGTATTCTGGTGTTTTCAGCACGCCACAGTGCGTATGATATGCAGAACCGGCGATATCTTCGTTTTCGAGGGGTTTCCAACTGAGATATGCATTTTCTACGATAATCTTGGTGATTCTTCCGTGAGAAGTATGCAGAATCACCGAAATCGCAGTTTTCGTGATATTTAGTGCGAAAAAACACGTATTTTGGTGTTTTCAGCAGTCCACCGTGCGTATGATACGCAGAACAGGCGATATCTTTGTTTTCGAGGGGTTTCCAACCGAGATATGCATTTTCGAAGATAATCTTGGTGATTCTTCCGTGAGAAGTATGCAGAATCACCGCAATCGCAGTTTTCGTAATATTTAATGCGAAAAAACACGTATTTTGGTGTTTTCAGCAGTCCACAGTGCATATGAATACCAGAACAGGCGATACATTCGTTTTCGTGGGGTTTCCAAATGAGATGTGCATTATCTACGATAATCTAGGTGATTCTTCTGTGAGAAGTATGCAGAACCACCGATATAACATGTTTTCGTGCTACTTAATGCGAAAAAACACGTATTCTGTTGTTTTCAGCACTCCACAGTGAGTAGGATACGCAGAACAGGCGATATCTTCGTATTCGTTGGGTTTCCAACTGAGATTTGCATTTTCTACGATAATCTTGGTGATTCTTCTGTGAGAAGAATGCAGAATCACCGAAATCGCAGTTGTCGTGCAATTTAATGCGAAAACCACGTATTCTGGTTTTTTCAGCAACCCACAGTGCGTATGATACGCAGAACAGGCTACATCTTCGTTTTCGAGGGGTTTCCAACTGAGATATTCATTTTCTACGATAATCTTGGTGATTCTTCCGTGAGAAGGATGCAGAATCACCGAAACCGCAGCTTTCGTGATATTTAATATGAAAAAACACGTATTCTGGTGTTTTCAGCATTCCACAGTGCGCATGATATGCAGAACCGGTATTATCTTCGTATTCGTGGGGTTTCCAACTGAGATATGCCTTTTCTACGATAGTCTAGGTGATTCTTCTGTGAGAAGTATGCAGAACCACCTAAATAACTTGTTTTCGTGCTACTTAATGCGATAAAACACGTATTCTTGTGTTTTCAGCACTCCACAGTGCGTATGATACGCAGAACAGGCGATATCTTCGTTTTCGAGGGGTTTCCAACTGAGATATGCATTTTCTACGATAATCTTGGTGATTCTTCCGTGAGAAGGATGCAGAATCACCGAAACCGCAGCTTTCGTGATATTTAATATGAAAAAACACGTATTCTGGTGTTTTCAGCACTCCACAGTGCGTATGATACGCAGAACAGGCGATATCTTCATTTTCGTGGGGTTTCCAAATGAGAAGTGCATTTTCTACGATAATCTTGATGATTCACCCGTGACAAGTATGCAGAACCACCGAAATCGCAGTTTTCGTGTTATTTAATGCGAAAAACACGTATTCTGGTGTTTTCAGAACTCCACAGTGCGCATGATACACAGAACAGGCGATATCTTCGTTTTCGAGGGGTTTCCAACTGTGATATGCAATTTCTAAGATAATCTTGGTGATTCTTCCGTGAGAAGTATGCACAATCACCGAAATAACTCGTTTTCGTGCGACTTATTGTGAAAAAACACGTATTCTGGTGTTTTCAGCACGCCACAGTGCGCATGATATGCAGAACCGGCGATATATTCGGTTTCGTGGGGTTTCCAAATAAGATGTGCATTTTCTACGATACTCTTGGTGATTCTTCCGTGAGAAGTATGCAGAACCACCGAAATATCTTGTTTTCGTGTTACTTAATGCGAAAAAACCCGTATTCTGGTGTTTTCAGCACTCCACAGTGCGTATGATACGCAGAACAGGCGATATCTTCGTTTTCGAGGGGTTTCCAACCGAGAAATGCATTTTGTACGATAATCTTGGTGATTCTTCCGTGAGAAGTATGCAGAATCACCGAAATCGCAGTTTTCGTGTTATGTAATGCGAGAAAACACGTATTCTGGTGTTTTCAGCACGCCACAGTGCGTATGATATGCAGAACCGGCGATATCTTCGTTTTCGAGGGGTTTCCAACTGAGATATGCATTTTCTACGATAATCTTGGTGATTCTTCCGTGAGAAGTATGCAGAATCACCGAAATCGCAGTTTTCGTGATATTTAGTGCGAAAAAACACGTATTTTGGTGTTTTCAGCAGTCCACCGTGCGTATGATACGCAGAACAGGCGATATCTTTGTTTTCGAGGGGTTTCCAACCGAGATATGCATTTTCGACGATAATCTTGGTGATTCTTCCGTGAGAAGTATGCAGAATCACCGAAATCGCAGTTTTCATGTTATTTAATGCGAAAAAACACGTATTCTGGTGTTCTCAGCACTCCACAGTGCGCATGATATGCAGAACCGGCGATATATTCGTTTTCGTGGGGTTTCCAAATGAGATGTGCATATTCTACGGTAATCTTGGAAATTCTTCCGTAAGAAGTATGCAGAATCACCGAAATCACAGATTTCGTGATATTTAATGCGAAAAAACGCGTATTCTGGTGTTTTCAGCACTCCACAGTGCGCAGGATATGCAGAACAGGCGATATCTTCTTTTTCGAGGGGTTTCCAACTGAGATATGCATTTACTACGATAATCTTGGTGATTCTTCGGCGAGAAGTATGCAGAATCACCGAAATCGCAGTTTTCGTGATATTTAATGCGAAAAAACACGTATCTTGGTGTTTTCAGCAGTCCACAGTGCGTATGATATCCAGAACAGGCGATATATTCGTTTTCGAGTGTTTTCCAACTGTGATATGCATTTTCTACGATACTCTTGGTGATTCTTCCGTGAGAAGTATGCAGAACCACCGAAATAACTTGTTTTCGTGCTACGTAGTGCGAAAAAACCCGTATTCTGGTGTTTTCAGCACTCCACAGTGCGTATGATACGCAGAACAGGCGATATCTTCGTTTTCGATGGGTTTCCAACCGAGATATGCATTTTCTACGATAATCTTGGTGATTCTTCCGTGAGAAGTATGCAGAATCACCGAAATCGCAGTTTTAGTGCTACTTAATGCGAAAAAACACGTATTCTGGTGTTTTCAGCACTCCACAGTGCGTATGATACGCAGAACAGGCGATATCTTCGTTTTCGAGGGTTTTCCAACTGAGATATGCATTTTCTACGATACTCTTGGTGATGCTTCCGTGAGAAGTATGCAGAATCACCGAAATCTCAGATTTCGTGATATTTAATGCGAAAAACACGTATTCTGGTGTTTTCAGCACACCGCAGTGCGTATGATACACAGAACAGGCGATATCTTCGTTTTCGAGGGGTTTCCAACTGAGATATGCATTTTCTACGATACTCTTGGTGATTCTTCCGTGAGAAGTATGCAGAACCACCGAAATAACTTGTTTTCGTGCTACGTAGTGCGATAAAACCCGTATTCTGGTGTTTTCAGCACTCCACAGTGCGTATGATACGCAGAACAGGCGATATCTTCGTTTTCGATGGGTTTCCAACCGAGATATGCATTTTCTACCATAATCTTGGTGATTCTTCCGTGAGAAGTATGCAGAATCACCGAAATCGCAGTTTTAGTGCTACTTAATGCGAAAAAACACGTATTCTGGTGATTTCAGCACTCCACAGTGCGTATGATACGCAGAACAGGCGATATCTTCGTTTTCGAGAGTATTCCAACTGAGATACGCATTTTCTACGATACTCTTGGTGATTCTTCCGTGAGAAGTAGGCAGAATCACCGAAATCGCAGTTTTCGTGTTATTTAATGCGAAAAGACACGAATTCTGATGTTTTCAGCACTCCACACTGCGTACGATACGCAGAACAGGCGATATCATCTTTTTCGAGGGTTTTCCAACTGAGATATTCATTTTCTACGATAATCTTGGTAATTCTGCGTTAGAAGTATGCAGAACCACCGAAATAACTTGTTGTCGTTCTACTTAATGCGAAAAAACACGTATTCTGGTGTTTTCAGCACTCCACAGTGCGTATGATACGCAGAACAGGCGATATCTTCGTGTTCGTGGGGTTTCCAACTGAGATATGCATTTTCTACGATAGCCTAGGTGATTCTTCTGTGAGAAGTATGCAGAACCACCTACATAACTTCTTTTCGTGCTACTTAATGCGAAAAAACACGTATTCTTGTGTTTTCAGCACTCCACAGTGCGTATGATACGCAGAACAGGCGATATCTCCGTTTTTGAGGGGTTTCCATCTGAGATGTGCATTTTCTACGATAATCTTGGTGATTCTTCCGGGAGAAGTATGCAGAATCACCGAAATCGCAGTTTTCGTGATATATAATGCGAAAAAACACGTATTTTGGTGTTTTCAGCAGTCCACAGCGCGTATGATATACAGAACAGCCGATATATTTGTTTTCGAGGGTTTTCCAACTGTGATATGCATTTTCTACGATACTCTTGGTGATTCTTCCGTGAGAAGTATGCAGAACCACCGAAATAACTTGTTTTCGTGCTACGTAATGCGAAAAAACCCGTATTCTGGTGTTTTCAGCAGTCCACAGTGCGTATGATACGCAGAACAGGCGATATCTTCGTTTTCGAGGGGTTACCATCTGAGATATGCAATTTCTACGATAATCTTGGTAATTCTTCCGTGAGAAGTATGCAGAATCACCAAAATCGCAGTTTTCGTGATATTTAATGCGAAAAAACACGTATTCCGGTGTTTTCAGCACTCCACAGTGCGTATGATATCCAGAACAGGCGATATATTCCTTTTTCGGGTGGTTTCCAAATGAGATGTGCATTTTCTACGATAATCTTGGTGATTCTTCCGTGAGAACTATGATGAATCACCGAAATCACTGATTTCGTGATATTTAATGCGAAAAACACGTATTCTGGTGTTTTCAGCACTCCACAGTGCATATGATATCCAGAACAGGCGATATATTCGTTTTCGTGGGGTTTCCAAATTAGATGTGCATTATCTACGATAATCTTGGTGAATCTTCCGTGAGAAGTATGCAGAATCATCGAAATCACTTGTTTTCGTACTACATAATGCGATAAAACTCGTATTCTGGTGTTTTCAGCACTCCACAGTGCGCATGATATGCAGAACCGGTGATATCTTCGTATTCGTGGGGTTTCCAACTGAGATATGCATTTTCTACGATAGCCTAGGTGATTCTTCTGTGAGAAGTATGCAGAATCACCAAAATCGCAGTTTTCGTGCTACTTAATGCGATAAAACACGTATTCTTGTGTTTTCAGCACTCCGCAGAGCGTATGATACGCAGAACAGGCGATATTTTCGTTTTCGAGGGGTTTCCAACTGAGATATGCATTTTCTACGATAATCTTGGTGATTCTTCCGTGAGAAGTATGCAGAATCACCGAAATCGCAGTTTTGGTGATATTTAATGCGAGAAAACGCGTATTCTGGTGTTTTCAGCACTCCACAGTGCGTATGATACGCAGAACAGGCGATATCTTCGTTTTCGAGGGTTTTCCAACTGAAATATGCATTTTCTACATTACTCTTGGTGATTATTCCGTGAGAAGTATGCAGAATCACCGAAATCACAGATTTCGTGATATTTAATGCGAAAAAACACGTATTTTGGTGTTTTCAGCAGTCCACAGTGCGTATGATATCCAGAACAGGCGATATATTCGTTTTCGAGTGTTTTCCAACTGTGATATGCATTTTCTACGATACTCTTGGTGATTCTTCCGTGAGAAGTATGCAGAACCACCGAAATAACTTGTTTTCGTGCTACGTAGTGCGAAAAAACCCGTATTCTGGTGTTTTCAGCACTCCACAGTGCGTATGATACGCAGAACAGGCGATATCTTCGTTTTCGATGGGTTTCCAACCGAGATATGCATTTTCTACGATAATCTTGGTGATTCTTCCGTGAGAAGTATGCAGAATCACCGAAATCGCAGTTTTAGTGCTACTTAATGCGAAAAAACACGTATTCTGGTGTTTTCAGCACTCCACAGTGCGTATGATACGCAGAACAGGCGATATCTTCGTTTTCGAGGGTTTTCCAACTGAGATATGCATTTTCTACGATACTCTTGGTGATGCTTCCGTGAGAAGTATGCAGAATCACCGAAATCTCAGATTTCGTGATATTTAATGCGAAAAACACGTATTCTGGTGTTTTCAGCACACCGCAGTGCGTATGATACACAGAACAGGCGATATCTTCGTTTTCGAGGGGTTTCCAACTGAGATATGCATTTTCTACGATACTCTTGGTGATTCTTCCGTGAGAAGTATGCAGAACCACCGAAATAACTTGTTTTCGTGCTACGTAGTGCGATAAAACCCGTATTCTGGTGTTTTCAGCACTCCACAGTGCGTATGATACGCAGAACAGGCGATATCTTCGTTTTCGATGGGTTTCCAACCGAGATATGCATTTTCTACCATAATCTTGGTGATTCTTCCGTGAGAAGTATGCAGAATCACCGAAATCGCAGTTTTAGTGCTACTTAATGCGAAAAAACACGTATTCTGGTGATTTCAGCACTCCACAGTGCGTATGATACGCAGAACAGGCGATATCTTCGTTTTCGAGAGTATTCCAACTGAGATACGCATTTTCTACGATACTCTTGGTGATTCTTCCGTGAGAAGTAGGCAGAATCACCGAAATCGCAGTTTTCGTGTTATTTAATGCGAAAAGACACGAATTCTGATGTTTTCAGCACTCCACACTGCGTACGATACGCAGAACAGGCGATATCATCTTTTTCGAGGGTTTTCCAACTGAGATATTCATTTTCTACGATAATCTTGGTAATTCTGCGTTAGAAGTATGCAGAACCACCGAAATAACTTGTTGTCGTTCTACTTAATGCGAAAAAACACGTATTCTGGTGTTTTCAGCACTCCACAGTGCGTATGATACGCAGAACAGGCGATATCTTCGTGTTCGTGGGGTTTCCAACTGAGATATGCATTTTCTACGATAGCCTAGGTGATTCTTCTGTGAGAAGTATGCAGAACCACCTACATAACTTCTTTTCGTGCTACTTAATGCGAAAAAACACGTATTCTTGTGTTTTCAGCACTCCACAGTGCGTATGATACGCAGAACAGGCGATATCTCCGTTTTTGAGGGGTTTCCATCTGAGATGTGCATTTTCTACGATAATCTTGGTGATTCTTCCGGGAGAAGTATGCAGAATCACCGAAATCGCAGTTTTCGTGATATATAATGCGAAAAAACACGTATTTTGGTGTTTTCAGCAGTCCACAGCGCGTATGATATACAGAACAGCCGATATATTTGTTTTCGAGGGTTTTCCAACTGTGATATGCATTTTCTACGATACTCTTGGTGATTCTTCCGTGAGAAGTATGCAGAACCACCGAAATAACTTGTTTTCGTGCTACGTAATGCGAAAAAACCCGTATTCTGGTGTTTTCAGCAGTCCACAGTGCGTATGATACGCAGAACAGGCGATATCTTCGTTTTCGAGGGGTTACCATCTGAGATATGCAATTTCTACGATAATCTTGGTAATTCTTCCGTGAGAAGTATGCAGAATCACCAAAATCGCAGTTTTCGTGATATTTAATGCGAAAAAACACGTATTCCGGTGTTTTCAGCACTCCACAGTGCGTATGATATCCAGAACAGGCGATATATTCCTTTTTCGGGTGGTTTCCAAATGAGATGTGCATTTTCTACGATAATCTTGGTGATTCTTCCGTGAGAACTATGATGAATCACCGAAATCACTGATTTCGTGATATTTAATGCGAAAAACACGTATTCTGGTGTTTTCAGCACTCCACAGTGCATATGATATCCAGAACAGGCGATATATTCGTTTTCGTGGGGTTTCCAAATTAGATGTGCATTATCTACGATAATCTTGGTGAATCTTCCGTGAGAAGTATGCAGAATCATCGAAATCACTTGTTTTCGTACTACATAATGCGATAAAACTCGTATTCTGGTGTTTTCAGCACTCCACAGTGCGCATGATATGCAGAACCGGTGATATCTTCGTATTCGTGGGGTTTCCAACTGAGATATGCATTTTCTACGATAGCCTAGGTGATTCTTCTGTGAGAAGTATGCAGAATCACCAAAATCGCAGTTTTCGTGCTACTTAATGCGATAAAACACGTATTCTTGTGTTTTCAGCACTCCGCAGAGCGTATGATACGCAGAACAGGCGATATTTTCGTTTTCGAGGGGTTTCCAACTGAGATATGCATTTTCTACGATAATCTTGGTGATTCTTCCGTGAGAAGTATGCAGAATCACCGAAATCGCAGTTTTGGTGATATTTAATGCGAGAAAACGCGTATTCTGGTGTTTTCAGCACTCCACAGTGCGTATGATACGCAGAACAGGCGATATCTTCGTTTTCGAGGGTTTTCCAACTGAAATATGCATTTTCTACATTACTCTTGGTGATTATTCCGTGAGAAGTATGCAGAATCACCGAAATCACAGATTTCGTGATATTTAATGCGAAAAAACACGTATTTTGGTGTTTTCAGCAGTCCACAGTGCGTATGATATCCAGAACAGGCGATATATTCGTTTTCGAGTGTTTTCCAACTGTGATATGCATTTTCTACGATACTCTTGGTGATTCTTCCGTGAGAAGTATGCAGAACCACCGAAATAACTTGTTTTCGTGCTACGTAATGCGAAAAAACCCGTATTCTGGTGTTTTCAGCAGTCCACAGTGCGTATGATACGCAGAACAGGCGATATTTTCGTTTTCGAGGGGTTTCCAACTGAGATATGCATTTTCTACGATAGCCTAGGTGATTCTTCTGTGAGAAGTATGCAGAATCACCAAAATCGCAGTTTTCGTGCTACTTAATGCGATAAAACACGTATTCCGGTGTTTTCAGCACTCCGCAGAGCGTATGATACGCAGAACAGGCGGTATATTCCTTTTTCGGGTGGTTTCCAAATGAGATGTGCATTTTCTACGATAATCTTGGTGATTCTTCCGTGAGAAGTATGCAGAATCACCGAAATCACAGATTTCGTGATATTTAATGCGAAAAACACGTATTCTTGTGTTTTCAGCACTCCGCAGAGCGTATGATACGCAGAACAGGCGATATTTTCGTTTTCGAGGGGTTTCCAACTGAGATATGCATTTTCTACGATAATCTTGATGATTCTTCCGTGAGAAGTATGCAGAATCACCGAAATCGCAGTTTTCGTGATATTTAATGCGAGAAAACGCGTATTCTGGTGTTTTCAGCACTCCGCAGTGCGTATGATACGCAGAACAGGCGATATCTTCGTTTTCGAGGGTTTTCCAACTGAAATATGCATTTTCTACATTACTCTTGGTGATTCTTCCGTGAGAAGTATGCAGAATCACCGAAATCGCAGATTTCGTGATATTTAATGCGAAAAAACACGTATTCTGGTGTTTTCAGCACTCCACAGTGCGCATGATACGCAGAACAGGCGATATCTTCGTATTCGTGGGGTTTCCAACTGAGATATGCATTTTCTACGATAGTCTAGGTGATTCTTCTGTGAGAAGTATGCAGAATCACCAAAATCGCAGTTTTCGTGCTACTGAATGCGATAAAACACGTATTCTTGTGTTTTCAGCACTTCACAGTGCGTATGATATCCAGAACAGGCGATATATTCCTTTTTCGGGTGGTTTCCAAATGAGATGTGCATTTTCTACGATAGTCTAGGTGATTCTTCTGTGAGAAGTATGCAAAATCACCAAAATCGCAGTTTTCGTGCTACTTAATGCGATAAAACACGTATTCTTGTGTTTTCAGCACTCCACAGTGCGTATGATACGCAGAACAGGCGATATCTTCGTTTTCGAGGGTTTTCCAACTGAAATATGCATTTTCTACATTACTCTTGGTGATTCTTCCGTGAGAAGTATGCAGAATCACCGAAACTGCAGTTTTCGTGATATTTAATGCGACAAAACACGTATTCTGGTGTTTTCAGCACTCCACAGTGCGCATGATATGCAGAACCGGCGAGATCTTCGTTTTCGTGTGGATTCCATCTGAGATATGCAGTTTCTACGATAATCTTGTTGATTCTTCCGCGAGAAGTATGCAGAATCACCGAAATCGCAGTTTTCGTGTTATTTAATGCGAAACGACACGAATTCTGGTGTTTTAAGCACCCCACAGTGCGTATGATACGCAGAACAGGCGATATCTTCGTTTTCGAGGGTTTTCCAACTGAGATATGCATTTTCTACGACAGTCTAGGTGATTCTTCTGTGAGAAGTATGCAGAATCACCAAAATCGCAGTTTTCGTGCTACTTAATGCGATAAAACACGTATTCTTGTGTTTTCAGCACTCCGCAGAGCGTATGATACGCAGAACAGGCGATATATTCCTTTTTCGGGTGGTTTCCAAATGAGATGTGCATTTTCTACGATAATCTTGGTGATTCTTCCGTGAGAAGTATGCAGAATCACCGAAATCACAAGATTTCGTGAACTTTAATGCGAAAAACACGTATTCTTGTGTTTTCAGCACTCCGCAGAGCGTATGATACGCAGAACAGGCGAAATCTTCGTATTCGTGAGGTTTCCAACTGAGATATACATTTTCTACGATAGTCTAGGTGATTCTTCTGTGAGAAGTATGCAGAATCACCAAAATCGCAGTTTTCGTGCTACTTAATGCGAGAAAACGCGTATTCTGGTGTTTTCAGCACTCCACAGTGCGTATGATACGCAGAACAGGCGATATCTTCGTTTTCGAGGGTTTTCCAACTGAAATATGCATTTTCTACATTACTCTTGGTGATTCTTCCGTGAGAAGTATGCAGAATCACCGAAATCACAGATTTCGTGATATTTAATGCGAAAAAACACGTATTCTGGTGTTTTCAGCACTCCACAGTGCGCATGATATGCAGAACCGGCGATATCTTCGTTTTCGTGTGGATTCCATCTGAGATATGCAGTTTCTACGATAATCTTGTTGATTCTTCGGTGAGAAGTATGCAGAATCACCAAAATCGCAGTTTTCGTGCTACTTAATGCGATAAAACACGTATTCTTGTGTTTTCAGCACTCCGCAGAGCGTATGATACGCAGAACAGGCGATATATTCCTTTTTCGGGTGGTTTCCAAATGAGATGTGCATTTTCTACGATAATCTTGGTGATTCTTCCGTGAGAAGTATGCTGAATCACCGAAATCACTGATTTCGTGATATTTAATGCGAAAAACACGTATTCTGGTGTTTTCAGCACTCCACAGTGCATATGATATCCAGAACAGGCGATATATTCGTTTTCGTGGGGTTTCCAAATTAGATGTGCATTATCTACGATAATCTTGGTGAATCTTCCGTGAGAAGTATGCAGAATCATCGAAATCACTTGTTTTCGTACTACATAATGCGATAAAACTCGTATTCTGGTGTTTTCAGCACTCCACAGTGCGCATGATATGCAGAACCGGTGATATCTTCGTTTTCGAGGGTTTTCCAACTGAAATATGCATTTTCTACATTACTCTTGGTGATTCTTCCGTGAGAAGTATGCAGAATCACCGAAATCACAGATTTCGTGATATTTAATGCGAAAAACACGTATTCTTGTGTTTTCAGCACTCCGCAGAGCGTATGATACGCAGAACAGGCGATATTTTCGTTTTCGAGGGGTTTCCAACTGAGATATGCATTTTCTACGATAATCTTGATGATTCTTCCGTGAGAAGTATGCAGAATCACCGAAATCGCAGTTTTCGTGATATTTAATGCGAGAAAACGCGTATTCTGGTGTTTTCAGCACTCCGCAGTGCGTATGATACGCAGAACAGGCGATATCTTCGTTTTCGAGGGTTTTCCAACTGAAATATGCATTTTCTACATTACTCTTGGTGATTCTTCCGTGAGAAGTATGCAGAATCACCGAAACTGCAGTTTTCGTGATATTTAATGCGACAAAACACGTATTCTGGTGTTTTCAGCACTCCACAGTGCGCATGATATGCAGAACCGGCGAGATCTTCGTTTTCGTGTGGATTCCATCTGAGATATGCAGTTTCTACGATAATCTTGTTGATTCTTCCGCGAGAAGTATGCAGAATCACCGAAATCGCAGTTTTCGTGTTATTTAATGCGAAACGACACGAATTCTGGTGTTTTAAGCACCCCACAGTGCGTATGATACGCAGAACAGGCGATATCTTCGTTTTCGAGGGTTTTCCAACTGAGATATGCATTTTCTACGACAGTCTAGGTGATTCTTCTGTGAGAAGTATGCAGAATCACCAAAATCGCAGTTTTCGTGCTACTTAATGCGATAAAACACGTATTCTTGTGTTTTCAGCACTCCGCAGAGCGTATGATACGCAGAACAGGCGATATATTCCTTTTTCGGGTGGTTTCCAAATGAGATGTGCATTTTCTACGATAATCTTGGTGATTCTTCCGTGAGAAGTATGCAGAATCACCGAAATCACAAGATTTCGTGAACTTTAATGCGAAAAACACGTATTCTTGTGTTTTCAGCACTCCGCAGAGCGTATGATACGCAGAACAGGCGAAATCTTCGTATTCGTGAGGTTTCCAACTGAGATATACATTTTCTACGATAGTCTAGGTGATTCTTCTGTGAGAAGTATGCAGAATCACCAAAATCGCAGTTTTCGTGCTACTTAATGCGAGAAAACGCGTATTCTGGTGTTTTCAGCACTCCACAGTGCGTATGATACGCAGAACAGGCGATATCTTCGTTTTCGAGGGTTTTCCAACTGAAATATGCATTTTCTACATTACTCTTGGTGATTCTTCCGTGAGAAGTATGCAGAATCACCGAAATCACAGATTTCGTGATATTTAATGCGAAAAAACACGTATTCTGGTGTTTTCAGCACTCCACAGTGCGCATGATATGCAGAACCGGCGATATCTTCGTTTTCGTGTGGATTCCATCTGAGATATGCAGTTTCTACGATAATCTTGTTGATTCTTCGGTGAGAAGTATGCAGAATCACCAAAATCGCAGTTTTCGTGCTACTTAATGCGATAAAACACGTATTCTTGTGTTTTCAGCACTCCGCAGAGCGTATGATACGCAGAACAGGCGATATATTCCTTTTTCGGGTGGTTTCCAAATGAGATGTGCATTTTCTACGATAATCTTGGTGATTCTTCCGTGAGAAGTATGCTGAATCACCGAAATCACTGATTTCGTGATATTTAATGCGAAAAACACGTATTCTGGTGTTTTCAGCACTCCACAGTGCATATGATATCCAGAACAGGCGATATATTCGTTTTCGTGGGGTTTCCAAATTAGATGTGCATTATCTACGATAATCTTGGTGAATCTTCCGTGAGAAGTATGCAGAATCATCGAAATCACTTGTTTTCGTACTACATAATGCGATAAAACTCGTATTCTGGTGTTTTCAGCACTCCACAGTGCGCATGATATGCAGAACCGGTGATATCTTCGTATTCGTGGGGTTTCCAACTGAGATATGCATTTTCTACGATAGCCTAGGTGATTCTTCTGTGAGAAGTATGCAGAATCACCAAAATCGCAGTTTTCGTGCTACTTAATGCGATAAAACACGTATTCTTGTGTTTTCAGCACTCCGCAGAGCGTATGATACGCAGAACAGGCGATATTTTTGTTTTCGAGGGGTTTCCAATTGAGATATGCATTTTCTACGATAATCTTGGTGATTCTTCCGTGAGAAGTATGCAGAATCACCGAAATCGCAGTTTTGGTGATATTTAATGCGAGAAAACGCGTATTCTGGTGTTTTCAGCACTTCACAGTGCGTATGATACGCAGAACAGGCGATATCTTCGTTTTCGAGGGTTTTCCAACTGAAATATGCATTTTCTACATTACTCTTGGTGATTATTCCGTGAGAAGTATGCAGAATCACCGAAATCACAGATTTCGTGATATTTAATGCGAAAAAACACGTATTTTGGTGTTTTCAGCAGTCCACAGTGCGTATGATATCCAGAACAGGCGATATATTCGTTTTCGAGTGTTTTCCAACTGTGATATGCATTTTCTACGATACTCTTGGTGATTCTTCCGTGAGAAGTATGCAGAACCACCGAAATAACTTGTTTTCGTGCTACGTAATGCGAAAAAACCCGTATTCTGGTGTTTTCAGCAGTCCACAGTGCGTATGATACGCAGAACAGGCGATATTTTCGTTTTCGAGGGGTTTCCAACTGAGATATGCATTTTCTACGATAGCCTAGGTGATTCTTCTGTGAGAAGTATGCAGAATCACCAAAATCGCAGTTTTCGTGCTACTTAATGCGATAAAACACGTATTCTTGTGTTTTCAGCACTCCGCAGAGCGTATGATACGCAGAACAGGCGATATTTTCGTTTTCGAGGGGTTTCCAACTGAGATATGCATTTTCTACGATAATCTTGGTGATTCTTCCGTGAGAAGTATGCAGAATCACCGAAATCGCAGTTTTGGTGATATTTAATGCGAAAAACACGTATTCTGGTGTTTTCAGCACTCCACAGTGCGCATGATATGCAGAACCGGCGATATCTTCGTTTTCGTGTGGATTCCATCTGAGATATGCAGTTTCTACGATAATCTTGTTGATTCTTCCGTGAAAAGTATGCAGAATGACCGAAATCGCAGTTTTCGTGTTATTTAATGCGAAAAGACACGAATTCTGGTGTTTTAAGCACTCCACAGTGCGTATGATACGCAGAACAGGCGATATCTTCGTTTTCGAGGGGTTTCCAACTGAGATATGCATTTTCTACGATAATCTTGGTGATTCTTCCGTGAGAAGTATGCAGAATCACCGAAATCACAGATTTCGTGATATTTAATGCGAAAAACACGTATTCTTGTGTTTTCAGCACTCCGCAGAGCGTATGATACGCAGAACAGGCGATATCTTCGTATTCGTGGGGTTTCCAACTGAGATATGCATTTTCTACGATAGTCTAGGTGATTCTTCTGTGAGAAGTATGCAAAATCACCAAAATCGCAGTTTTCGTGATATTTAATGCGACAAAACACGTATTCTGGTGTTTTCAGCACTCCACAGTGCGCATGATATGCAGAACCGGCGATATCTTCGTTTTCGTGTGGATTCCATCTGAGATATGCAGTTTCTACGATAATCTTGTTGATTCTTCCGCGAGAAGTATGCAGAATCACCGAAATCGCAGTTTTCGTGTTATTTAATGCGAAACGACACGAATTCTGGTGTTTTAAGCACCCCACAGTGCGTATGATACGCAGAACAGGCGATATCTTCGTTTTCGATGGTTTTCCAACTGAGATATGCATTTTCTACGACAGTCTAGGTGATTCTTCTGTGAGAAGTATGCAGAATCACCAAAATCGCAGTTTTCGTGCTACTTAATGCGATAAAACACGTATTCTTGTGTTTTCAGCACTCCGCAGAGCGTATGATACGCAGAACAGGCGATATTTTCGTTTTCGAGGGGTTTCCAACTGAGATATGCATTTTCTACGATAATCTTGGTGATTCTTCCGTGAGAAGTATGTAGAATCCTCGAAATCACAGATTTCGTGATATTTAATGCGAAAAACACGTATTCTTGTGTTTTCAGCACTCCGCAGAGCGTATGATACGCAGAACAGGCGATATTTTCGTTTTCGAGGGGTTTCCAACTGAGATATGCATTTTCTACGATAATCTTGGTGATTCTTCCGTGAGAAGTATGCAGAATCACCGAAATCACAGATTTCGTGATATTTAATGCGAAAAACACGTATTCTTGTGTTTTCAGCACTCCGCAGAGCGTATGATACGCAGAACAGGCGATATCTTCGTATTCGTGGGGTTTCCAACTGAGATATGCATTTTCTACGATAGTCTAGGTGATTCTTCTGTGAGAAGTATGCAAAATCACCAAAATCGCAGTTTTCGTGATATTTAATGCGACAAAACACGTATTCTGGTGTTTTCAGCACTCCACAGTGCGCATGATATGCAGAACCGGCGATATCTTCGTTTTCGTGTGGATTCCATCTGAGATATGCAGTTTCTACGATAATCTTGTTGATTCTTCCGCGAGAAGTATGCAGAATCACCGAAATCGCAGTTTTCGTGTTATTTAATGCGAAACGACACGAATTCTGGTGTTTTAAGCACCCCACAGTGCGTATGATACGCAGAACAGGCGATATCTTCGTTTTCGATGGTTTTCCAACTGAGATATGCATTTTCTACGACAGTCTAGGTGATTCTTCTGTGAGAAGTATGCAGAATCACCAAAATCGCAGTTTTCGTGCTACTTAATGCGATAAAACACGTATTCTTGTGTTTTCAGCACTCCGCAGAGCGTATGATACGCAGAACAGGCGATATATTCCTTTTTCGGGTGGTTTCCAAATGAGATGTGCATTTTCTACGATAATCTTGGTGATTCTTCCGTGAGAAGTATGCAGAATCACCGAAATCACAAGATTTCATGAACTTTAATGCGAAAAACACGTATTCTTGTGTTTTCAGCACTCCGCAGAGCGTATGATACGCAGAACAGGCGAAATCTTCGTATTCGTGGGGTTTCCAACTGAGATATACATTTTCTACGATAGACTAGGTGATTCTTCTGTGAGAAGTATGCAGAATCACCAAAATCGCAGTTTTCGTGCTACTTAATGCGAGAAAACACGTATTCTGGTGTTTTCAGCACTCCACAGTGCGTATGATACGCAGAACAGGCGATATCTTCGTTTTCGAGGGTTTTCCAACTGAAATATGCATTTTCTACATTACTCTTGGTGATTCTTCCGTGAGAAGTATGCAGAATCACCGAAATCACAGATTTCGTGATATTTAATGCGAAAAAACACGTATTCTGGTGTTTTCAGCACTCCACAGTGCGCATGATATGCAGAACCGGCGATATCTTCGTTTTCGTGTGGATTCCATCTGAGATATGCAGTTTCTACGATAATCTTGTTGATTCTTCGGTGAGAAGTATGCAGAATCACCAAAATCGCAGTTTTCGTGCTACTTAATGCGATAAAACACGTATTCTTGTGTTTTCAGCACTCCGCAGAGCGTAGGATACGCAGAACAGGCGATATATTCCTTTTTCGGGTGGTTTCCAAATGAGATGTGCATTTTCTACGATAATCTTGGTGATTCGTCCGTGAGAAGTATGCAGAATCACCGAAATCACAGATTTCGTGATATTTAATGCGAAAAACACGTATTCTTGTGTTTTCAGCACTCCGCAGAGCGTATGATACGCAGAACAGGCGATATTTTCGTTTTCGAGGGGTTTCCAACTGAGATATGCATTTTCTACGATAATCTTGGTGATTCTTCCGTGAGAAGTATGCAGAATCACCGAAATCGCAGTTTTCGTGATATTTAATGCGAGAAAACGCGTATTCTGGTGTTTTTAGCACTCCACAGTGCGTATGATACGCAGAACAGGCGATATATTCCTTTTTCGGGTGGTTTCCAAATGAGATATGCATTTTCTACTATAATCTTGGTGATTCGTCCGTGAGAAGTATGCAGAATCACCGAAATCACAGATTTCGTGATATTTAATGCGAAAAACACGTATTCTTGTGTTTTCAGCACTCCGCAGTGCGTATGATACGCAGAACAGGCGATATCTTCGTTTTCGAGGGTTTTCCAACCGAGATATGCATTTTCTACGATAATCATGGTGATTCGTCCGTGAGAAGTATGCAGAATCACCGAAATCGCAGCTTTCGTGTTATTTAATGCGAGAAAACACGTATTCTGGTGTTTTCAGCACTCCACAGTGCGTATGATACGCAGAACAGGCGATATCTTCGTTTTCGAGGGGTTTCCAACCGAGATATGCATTTTCTACGATAATCATGGTGATTCGTCCGTGAGAAGTATGCAGAATCACCGAAATCGCAGCTTTCGTGTTATTTAATGCGAGAAAACACGTATTCTGGTGTTTTCAGCACTCCACAGTGCGTATGATACGCAGAACAGGCGATATCTTCGTTTTCGAGGGTTTTCCAACTGAGATATGCATTTTCTACGATGATCTTGGTGATTCTTCCGTGAGAAGTATGCAGAATCACCGAAATCACAGATTTCGTGATATTTAATGCGAGAAAACGCGTATTCTGGTGTTTTTAGCACTCCACAGTGCGTATGATACGCAGAACAGGCGATATATTCCTTTTTCGGGTGGTTTCCAAATGAGATGTGCATTTTCTACGATAATCTTGGTGATTCGTCCGTGAGAAGTATGCAGAATCAGCGAAATCACAGATTTCGTGATATTTAATGCGAAAAACACGTATTCTGGTGTTTTCAGCACTCCACAGTGCGTATGATACGCAGAACAGGCGATATCTTCGTTTTCGAGGGGTTTCCAACCGAGATATGCATTTTCTACGATAATCATGGTGATTCGTCCGTGAGAAGTATGCAGAATCACCGAAATCGCAGCTTTCGTGTTATTTAATGCGAGAAAACACGTGTTCTGGTGTTTTCAGCACTCCACAGTGCGTATGATACGCAGAACAGGCGATATCTTCGTTTTCGAGGGGTTTCCACCCGAGATATGCATTTTCTACGATAATCTTTGTGATTCTTCCGTGAGAAGTATGCAGAATCACCGAAATCGCAGTTTTCGTGTTATTTAATGCGAGAAAACACGTATTCTGGTGTTTTCAGCACTCCACAGTGCGTATGATACGCAGAACAGGCGATATCTTCGTTTTCGAGGGTTTTCCAACTGAGATATGCATTTTCTACGATGATCTTGGTGATTCTTCGGTGAGAAGTATGCAGAATCACCAAAATCGCAGTTTTCGTGCTACTTAATGCGATAAAACACGTATTCTTGTGTTTTCAGCACTCCGCAGAGCGTAGGATACGCAGAACAGGCGATATATTCCTTTTTCGGGTGGTTTCCAAATGAGATGTGCATTTTCTACGATAATCTTGGTGATTCGTCCGTGAGAAGTATGCAGAATCACCGAAATCACAGATTTCGTGATATTTAATGCGAAAAACACGTATTCTTGTGTTTTCAGCACTCCGCAGAGCGTATGATACGCAGAACAGGCGATATTTTCGTTTTCGAGGGGTTTCCAACTGAGATATGCATTTTCTACGATAATCTTGGTGATTCTTCCGTGAGAAGTATGCAGAATCACCGAAATCGCAGTTTTCGTGATATTTAATGCGAGAAAACGCGTATTCTGGTGTTTTTAGCACTCCACAGTGCGTATGATACGCAGAACAGGCGATATATTCCTTTTTCGGGTGGTTTCCAAATGAGATATGCATTTTCTACTATAATCTTGGTGATTCGTCCGTGAGAAGTATGCAGAATCACCGAAATCACAGATTTCGTGATATTTAATGCGAAAAACACGTATTCTTGTGTTTTCAGCACTCCGCAGTGCGTATGATACGCAGAACAGGCGATATCTTCGTTTTCGAGGGTTTTCCAACCGAGATATGCATTTTCTACGATAATCATGGTGATTCGTCCGTGAGAAGTATGCAGAATCACCGAAATCGCAGCTTTCGTGTTATTTAATGCGAGAAAACACGTATTCTGGTGTTTTCAGCACTCCACAGTGCGTATGATACGCAGAACAGGCGATATCTTCGTTTTCGAGGGGTTTCCAACCGAGATATGCATTTTCTACGATAATCATGGTGATTCGTCCGTGAGAAGTATGCAGAATCACCGAAATCGCAGCTTTCGTGTTATTTAATGCGAGAAAACACGTATTCTGGTGTTTTCAGCACTCCACAGTGCGTATGATACGCAGAACAGGCGATATCTTCGTTTTCGAGGGTTTTCCAACTGAGATATGCATTTTCTACGATGATCTTGGTGATTCTTCCGTGAGAAGTATGCAGAATCACCGAAATCACAGATTTCGTGATATTTAATGCGAGAAAACGCGTATTCTGGTGTTTTTAGCACTCCACAGTGCGTATGATACGCAGAACAGGCGATATATTCCTTTTTCGGGTGGTTTCCAAATGAGATGTGCATTTTCTACGATAATCTTGGTGATTCGTCCGTGAGAAGTATGCAGAATCAGCGAAATCACAGATTTCGTGATATTTAATGCGAAAAACACGTATTCTGGTGTTTTCAGCACTCCACAGTGCGTATGATACGCAGAACAGGCGATATCTTCGTTTTCGAGGGGTTTCCAACCGAGATATGCATTTTCTACGATAATCATGGTGATTCGTCCGTGAGAAGTATGCAGAATCACCGAAATCGCAGCTTTCGTGTTATTTAATGCGAGAAAACACGTGTTCTGGTGTTTTCAGCACTCCACAGTGCGTATGATACGCAGAACAGGCGATATCTTCGTTTTCGAGGGGTTTCCACCCGAGATATGCATTTTCTACGATAATCTTTGTGATTCTTCCGTGAGAAGTATGCAGAATCACCGAAATCGCAGTTTTCGTGTTATTTAATGCGAGAAAACACGTATTCTGGTGTTTTCAGCACTCCACAGTGCGTATGATACGCAGAACAGGCGATATCTTCGTTTTCGAGGGTTTTCCAACTGAGATATGCATTTTCTACGATGATCTTGGTGATTCTTCCGTGAGAAGTATGCAGAATCACCGAAATCGCAGATTTCGTGATATTTAATGCGAGAAAACGCGTATTCTGGTGTTTTTAGCACTCCACAGTGCGTATGATACGCAGAACAGGCGATATATTCCTTTTTCGGGTGGTTTCCAAATGAGATGTGCATTTTCTACGATAATCTTGGTGATTCGTCCGTGAGAAGTATGCAGAATCACCGAAATCACAGATTTCGTGATATTTAATGCGAAAAACACGTATTCTTGTGTTTTCAGCACTCCGCAGTGCGTATGATACGCAGAACAGGCGATATCTTCGTTTTCGAGGGGTTTCCAACCGAGATATGCATTTTCTACGATAATCATGGTGATTCGTCCGTGAGAAGTATGCAGAATCACCGAAATCACAGATTTCGTGATATTTAATGCGAAAAACACGTATTCTTGTGTTTTCAGCACTCCGCAGAGCGTATGATACGCAGAACAGGCGATATATTCCTTTTTCGGGTGGTTTCCAAATGAGATGTGCATTTTCTACGATAATCTTGGTGATTCTTCCGTGAGAAGTATGCAGAATCACCGAAATCACAAGATTTCGTGAACTTTAATGCGAAAAACACGTATTCTTGTGTTTGCAGCACTCCGCAGAGCGTATGATACGCAGAACAGGCGAAATCTTCGTATTCGTGGGGTTTCCAACTGAGATATACATTTTCTACGATAGTCTAGGTGATTCTTCTGTGAGAAGTATGCAGAATCACCAAAATCGCAGTTTTCGTGCTACTTAATGCGAGAAAACGCGTATTCTGGTGTTTTCAGCACTCCACAGTGCGTATGATACGCAGAACAGGCGATATCTTCGTTTTCGAGGGTTTTCCAACTGAAATATGCATTTTCTACATTACTCTTGGTGATTCTTCCGTGAGAAGTATGCAGAATCACCGAAATCACAGATTTCGTGATATTTAATGCGAAAAAACACGTATTCTGGTGTTTTCAGCACTCCACAGTGCGCATGATATGCAGAACCGGCGATATCTTCGTTTTCGTGTGGATTCCATCTGAGATATGCAGTTTCTACGATAATCTTGTTGATTCTTCGGTGAGAAGTATGCAGAATCACCAAAATCGCAGTTTTCGTGCTACTTAATGCGATAAAACACGTATTCTTGTGTTTTCAGCACTCCGCAGAGCGTATGATACGCAGAACAGGCGATATATTCCTTTTTCGGGTGGTTTCCAAATGAGATGTGCATTTTCTACGATAATCTTGGTGATTCGTCCGTGAGAAGTATGCAGAATCACCGAAATCACAGATTTCGTGATATTTAATGCGAAAAACACGTATTCTTGTGTTTTCAGCACTCCGCAGAGCGTATGATACGCAGAACAGGCGATATTTTCGTTTTCGAGGGGTTTCCAACTGAGATATGCATTTTCTACGATAATCTTGGTGATTCTTCCGTGAGAAGTATGCAGAATCACCGAAATCGCAGTTTTCGTGATATTTAATGCGAGAAAACGCGTATTCTGGTGTTTTTAGCACTCCACAGTGCGTATGATACGCAGAACAGGCGATATATTCCTTTTTCGGGTGGTTTCCAAATGAGATATGCATTTTCTACGATAATCTTGGTGATTCGTCCGTGAGAAGTATGCAGAATCACCGAAATCACAGATTTCGTGATATTTAATGCGAAAAACACGTATTCTTGTGTTTTCAGCACTCCGCAGTGCGTATGATACGCAGAACAGGCGATATCTTCGTTTTCGAGGGTTTTCCAACCGAGATATGCATTTTCTACGATAATCATGGTGATTCGTCCGTGAGAAGTATGCAGAATCACCGAAATCGCAGCTTTCGTGTTATTTAATGCGAGAAAACACGTATTCTGGTGTTTTCAGCACTCCACAGTGCGTATGATACGCAGAACAGGCGATATCTTCGTTTTCGAGGGGTTTCCAACCGAGATATGCATTTTCTACGATAATCATGGTGATTCGTCCGTGAGAAGTATGCAGAATCACCGAAATCGCAGCTTTCGTGTTATTTAATGCGAGAAAACACGTATTCTGGTGTTTTCAGCACTCCACAGTGCGTATGATACGCAGAACAGGCGATATCTTCGTTTTCGAGGGTTTTCCAACAGAGATATGCATTTTCTACGATGATCTTGGTGATTCTTCCGTGAGAAGTATGCAGAATCACCGAAATCGCAGATTTCGTGATATTTAATGCGAGAAAACGCGTATTCTGGTGTTTTTAGCACTCCACAGTGCGTATGATACGCAGAACAGGCGATATATTCCTTTTTCGGGTGGTTTCCAAATGAGATGTGCATTTTCTACGATAATCTTGGTGATTCGTCCGTGAGAAGTATGCAGAATCACCGAAATCACAGATTTCGTGATATTTAATGCGAAAAACACGTATTCTGGTGTTTTCAGCACTCCACAGTGCGTATGATACGCAGAACAGGCGATATCTTCGTTTTCGAGGGGTTTCCAACCGAGATATGCATTTTCTACGATAATCATGGTGATTCGTCCGTGAGAAGTATGCAGAATCACCGAAATCGCAGCTTTCGTGTTATTTAATGCGAGAAAACACGTGTTCTGGTGTTTTCAGCACTCCACAGTGCGTATGATACGCAGAACAGGCGATATCTTCGTTTTCGAGGGGTTTCCAACTGAGATATGCATTTTCTACGATAATCTTGGTGATTCTTCCGTGAGAAGTATGCTGAATCACCGAAACCGCAGCTTTCGTGATATTTAATATGAAAAAACACGTATTCTGGTGTTTTCAGCACTCCACAGTGCGTATGATACGCAGAACAGGCGATATCTTCATTTTCGTGGGGTTTCCAAATGAGAAGTGCATTTTCTACGATAATCTTGATGATTCACCCGTGACAAGTATGCAGAACCACCGAAATCGCAGTTTTGGTGATATTTAATGCGAGAAAACGCGTATTCTGGTGTTTTCAGCACTCCACAGTGCGTATGATACGCAGAACAGGCGATATCTTCGTTTTCGAGGGTTTTCCAACTGAAATATGCATTTTCTACATTACTCTTGGTGATTATTCCGTGAGAAGTATGCAGAATCACCGAAATCACAGATTTCGTGATATTTAATGCGAAAAAACACGTATTTTGGTGTTTTCAGCAGTCCACAGTGCGTATGATATCCAGAACAGGCGATATATTCGTTTTCGAGTGTTTTCCAACTGTGATATGCATTTTCTACGATACTCTTGGTGATTCTTCCGTGAGAAGTATGCAGAACCACCGAAATAACTTGTTTTCGTGCTACGTAATGCGAAAAAACCCGTATTCTGGTGTTTTCAGCAGTCCACAGTGCGTATGATACGCAGAACAGGCGATATTTTCGTTTTCGAGGGGTTTCCAACTGAGATATGCATTTTCTACGATAGCCTTTGTGATTCTTCTGTGAGAAGTATGCAGAATCACCAAAATCGCAGTTTTCGTGCTACTTAATGCGATAAAACACGTATTCTTGTGTTTTCAGCACTCCGCAGAGCGTATGATACGCAGAACAGGCGATATTTTCGTTTTCGAGGGGTTTCCAACTGAGATATGCATTTTCTACGATAATCTTGGTGATTCTTCCGTGAGAAGTATGCAGAATCACCGAAATCGCAGTTTTGGTGATATTTAATGCGAAAAACACGTATTCTGGTGTTTTCAGCACTCCACAGTGCGCATGATATGCAGAACCGGCGATATCTTCGTTTTCGTGTGGATTCCATCTGAGATATGCAGTTTCTACGATAATCTTGTTGATTCTTCCGTGAAAAGTATGCAGAATGACCGAAATCGCAGTTTTCGTGTTATTTAATGCGAAAAGACACGAATTCTGGTGTTTTAAGCACTCCACAGTGCGTATGATACGCAGAACAGGCGATATCTTCGTTTTCGAGGGTTTTCCAACTGAGATATGCATTTTCTACGATAGTCTAGGTGATTCTTCTGTGAGAAGTATGCAGAATCACCAAAATCGCAGTTTTCGTGCTACTTAATGCGATAAAACACGTATTCTTGTGTTTTCAGCACTCCGCAGAGCGTATGATACGCAGAACAGGCGGTATATTCCTTTTTCGGGTGGTTTCCAAATGAGATGTGCATTTTCTACGATAATCTTGGTGATTCTTCCGCGAGAAGTATGCAGAATCACCGAAATCACAGATTTCGTGATATTTAATGCGAAAAACACGTATTCTTGTGTTTTCAGCACTCCGCAGAGCGTATGATACGCAGAACAGGCGATATTTTCGTTTTCGAGGGGTTTCCAACTGAGATATGCATTTTCTACGATAATCTTGGTGATTCTTCCGTGAGAAGTATGTAGAATCCTCGAAATCACAGATTTCGTGATATTTAATGCGAAAAACACGTATTCTTGTGTTTTCAGCACTCCGCAGAGCGTATGATACGCAGAACAGGCGATATTTTCGTTTTCGAGGGGTTTCCAACTGAGATATGCATTTTCTACGATAATCTTGGTGATTCTTCCGTGAGAAGTATGCAGAATCACCGAAATCACAGATTTCGTGATATTTAATGCGAAAAACACGTATTCTTGTGTTTTCAGCACTCCGCAGAGCGTATGATACGCAGAACAGGCGATATCTTCGTATTCGTGGGGTTTCCAACTGAGATATGCATTTTCTACGATAGTCTAGGTGATTCTTCTGTGAGAAGTATGCAAAATCACCAAAATCGCAGTTTTCGTGCTACTTAATGCGATAAAACACGTATTCTTGTGTTTTCAGCACTCCACAGTGCGTATGATACGCAGAACAGGCGATATCTTCGTTTTCGAGGGTTTTCCAACTGAAATATGCATTTTCTACATTACTCTTGGTGATTCTTCCGTGAGAAGTATGCAGAATCACCGAAACTGCAGTTTTCGTGATATTTAATGCGACAAAACACGTATTCTGGTGTTTTCAGCACTCCACAGTGCGCATGATATGCAGAACCGGCGATATCTTCGTTTTCGTGTGGATTCCATCTGAGATATGCAGTTTCTACGATAATCTTGTTGATTCTTCCGCGAGAAGGATGCAGAATCACCGAAATCGCAGTTTTCGTGTTATTTAATGCGAAACGACACGAATTCTGGTGTTTTAAGCACCCCACAGTGCGTATGATACGCAGAACAGGCGATATCTTCGTTTTCGATGGTTTTCCAACTGAGATATGCATTTTCTACGACAGTCTAGGTGATTCTTCTGTGAGAAGTATGCAGAATCACCAAAATCGCAGTTTTCGTGCTACTTAATGCGATAAAACACGTATTCTTGTGTTTTCAGCACTCCGCAGAGCGTATGATACGCAGAACAGGCGAAAGCTTCGTATTCGTGGGGTTTCCAACTGAGATATACATTTTCTACGATAGTCTAGGTGATTCTTCTGTGAGAAGTATGCAGAATCACCAAAATCGCAGTTTTCGTGCTACTTAATGCGAGAAAACGCGTATTCTGGTGTTTTCAGCACTCCACAGTGCGTATGATACGCAGAACAGGCGATATCTTCGTTTTCGAGGGTTTTCCAACTGAAATATGCATTTTCTACATTACTCTTGGTGATTCTTCCGTGAGAAGTATGCAGAATCACCGAAATCACAGATTTCGTGATATTTAATGCGAAAAAACACGTATTCTGGTGTTTTCAGCACTCCACAGTGCGCATGATATGCAGAACCTGCGATATCTTCGTTTTCGTGTGGATTCCATCTGAGATATGCAGTTTCTACGATAATCTTGTTGATTCTTCGGTGAGAAGTATGCAGAATCACCAAAATCGCAGTTTTCGTGCTACTTAATGCGATAAAACACGTATTCTTGTGTTTTCAGCACTCCGCAGAGCGTATGATACGCAGAACAGGCGATATATTCCTTTTTCGGGTGGTTTCCAAATGAGATGTGCATTTTCTACGATAATCTTGGTGATTCGTCCGTGAGAAGTATGCAGAATCACCGAAATCACAGATTTCGTGATATTTAATGCGAGAAAACGCGTATTCTGGTGTTTTTAGCACTCCACAGTGCGTATGATACGCAGAACAGGCGATATATTCCTTTTTCGGGTGGTTTCCAAATGAGATATGCATTTTCTACTATAATCTTGGTGATTCGTCCGTGAGAAGTATGCAGAATCACCGAAATCACAGATTTCGTGATATTTAATGCGAAAAACACGTATTCTTGTGTTTTCAGCACTCCGCAGTGCGTATGATACGCAGAACAGGCGATATCTTCGTTTTCGAGGGTTTTCCAACCGAGATATGCATTTTCTACGATAATCATGGTGATTCGTCCGTGAGAAGTATGCAGAATCACCGAAATCGCAGCTTTCGTGTTATTTAATGCGAGAAAACACGTATTCTGGTGTTTTCAGCACTCCACAGTGCGTATGATACGCAGAACAGGCGATATCTTCGTTTTCGAGGGGTTTCCAACCGAGATATGCATTTTCTACGATAATCATGGTGATTCGTCCGTGAGAAGTATGCAGAATCACCGAAATCGCAGCTTTCGTGTTATTTAATGCGAGAAAATACGTATTCTGGTGTTTTCAGCACTCCACAGTGCGTATGATACGCAGAACAGGCGATATCTTCGTTTTCGAGGGTTTTCCAACTGAGATATGCATTTTCTACGATGATCTTGGTGATTCTTCCGTGAGAAGTATGCAGAATCACCGAAATCGCAGATTTCGTGATATTTAATGCGAGAAAACGCGTATTCTGGTGTTTTTAGCACTCCACAGTGCGTATGATACGCAGAACAGGCGATATATTCCTTTTTCGGGTGGTTTCCAAATGAGATGTGCATTTTCTACGATAATCTTGGTGATTCGTCCGTGAGAAGTATGCAGAATCACCGAAATCACAGATTTCGTGATATTTAATGCGAAAAACACGTATTCTGGTGTTTTCAGCACTCCACAGTGCGTATGATACGCAGAACAGGCGATATCTTCGTTTTCGAGGGGTTTCCAACCGAGATATGCATTTTCTACGATAATCATGGTGATTCGTCCGTGAGAAGTATGCAGAATCACCGAAATCGCAGCTTTCGTGTTATTTAATGCGAGAAAACACGTGTTCTGGTGTTTTCAGCACTCCACAGTGCGTATGATACGCAGAACAGGCGATATCTTCGTTTTCGAGGGGTTTCCACCCGAGATATGCATTTTCTACGATAATCTTTGTGATTCTTCCGTGAGAAGTATGCAGAATCACCGAAATCGCAGTTTTCGTGTTATTTAATGCGAGAAAACACGTATTCTGGTGTTTTCAGCACTCCACAGTGCGTATGATACGCAGAACAGGCGATATCTTCGTTTTCGAGGGTTTTCCAACTGAGATATGCATTTTCTACGATGATCTTGGTGATTCTTCCGTGAGAAGTATGCAGAATCACCGAAATCGCAGATTTCCTGATATTTAATGCGAGAAAACGCGTATTCTGGTGTTTTTAGCACTCCACAGTGCGTATGATACGCAGAACAGGCGATATATTCCTTTTTCGGGTGGTTTCCAAATGAGATGTGCATTTTCTACGATAATCTTGGTGATTCGTCCGTGAGAAGTATGCAGAATCACCGAAATCACAGATTTCGTGATATGTAATGCGAAAAACACGTATTCTTGTGTTTTCAGCACTCCGCAGTGCGTATGATACGCAGAACAGGCGATATCTTCGTTTTCGAGGGGTTTCCAACCATGATATGCATTTTCTACGATAATCATGGTGATTCGTCCGTGAGAAGTATGCAGAATCACCGAAATCACAGATTTCGTGATATTTAATGCGAAAAACACGTATTCTTGTGTTTTCAGCACTCCGCAGAGCGTATGATACGCAGAACAGGCGATATTTTCGTTTTCGAGGGGTTTCCAACTGAGATATGCATTTTCTACGACAGTCTAGGTGATTCTTCTGTGAGAAGTATGCAGAATCACCAAAATCGCAGTTTTCGTGCTACTTAATGCGATAAAACACGTATTCTTGTGTTTTCAGCACTCCGCAGAGCGTATGATACGCAGAACAGGCGATATATTCCTTTATCGGGTGGTTTCCAAATGAGATGTGCATTTTCTACGATAATCTTGGTGATTCTTCCGTGAGAAGTATGCAGAATCACCGAAATCACAGATTTCGTGATATTTAATGCGAAAAAACACGTATTCTGGTGTTTTCAGCACTCCACAGTGCGCATGATATGCAGAACCGGCGATATCTTCGTTTTCGTGTGGATTCCATCTGAGATATGCAGTTTCTACGATAATCTTGTTGATTCTTCGGTGAGAAGTATGCAGAATCACCAAAATCGCAGTTTTCGTGCTACTTAATGCGATAAAACACGTATTCTTGTGTTTTCAGCACTCCGCAGAGCGTATGATACGCAGAACAGGCGATATATTCCTTTTTCGGGTGGTTTCCAAATGAGATGTGCATTTTCTACGATAATCTTGGTGATTCGTCCGTGAGAAGGATGCAGAATCACCGAAATCACAGATTTCGTGATATTTAATGCGAAAAACACGTATTCTTGTGTTTTCAGCACTCCGCAGAGCGTATGATACGCAGAACAGGCGATATTTTCGTTTTCGAGGGGTTTCCAACTGAGATATGCATTTTCTACGATAATCTTGGTGATTCTTCCGTGAGAAGTATGCAGAATCACCGAAATCGCAGTTTTCGTGATATTTAATGCGAGAAAACGCGTATTCTGGTGTTTTTAGCACTCCACAGTGCGTATGATACGCAGAACAGGCGATATATTCCTTTTTCGGGTGGTTTCCAAATGAGATGTGCATTTTCTACGATAATCTTGGTGATTCGTCCGTGAGAAGTATGCAGAATCACCGAAATCACAGATTTCGTGATATTTAATGCGAAAAACACGTATTCTGGTGTTTTCAGCACTCCACAGTGCGTATGATACGCAGAACAGGCGATATCTTCGTTTTCGAGGGGTTTCCAACCGAGATATGCATTTTCTACGATAATCATGGTGATTCGTCCGTGAGAAGTATGCAGAATCACCGAAATCGCAGCTTTCGTGTTATTTAATGCGAGAAAACACGTGTTCTGGTGTTTTCAGCACTCCACAGTGCGTATGATACGCAGAACAGGCGATATCTTCGTTTTCGAGGGGTTTCCAACTGAGATATGCATTTTCTACGATAATCTTGGTGATTCTTCCGTGAGAAGGATGCAGAATCACCGAAACCGCAGCTTTCGTGATATTTAATATGAAAAAACACGTATTCTGGTGTTTTCAGCACTCCACAGTGCGTATGATACGCAGAACAGGCGATATCTTCATTTTCGTGGGGTTTCCAAATGAGAAGTGCATTTTCTACGATAATCTTGATGATTCACCCGTGACAAGTATGCAGAACCACCGAAATCGCAGTTTTCGTGTTATTTAATGCGAAAAACACGTATTCTGGTGTTTTCAGAACTCCACAGTGCGCATGATACACAGAACAGGCGATATCTTCGTTTTCGAAGGGTTTCCAACTGTGATATGCAATTTCTAAGATACTCTTGGTGATTCTTCCGTGAGAAGTATGCACAATCACCGAAATAACTCGTTTTCGTGCGACTTATTGCGAAAAAACACGTATTCTGGTGTTTTCAGCACGCCACAGTGCGCATGATATGCAGAACCGGCGATATATTCGGTTTCGTGGGGTTTCCAAATAAGATGTGCATTTTCTACGATACTCTTGGTGATTCTTCCGTGAGAAGTATGCAGAACCACCGAAATATCTTGTTTTCGTGTTACTTAATGCGAAAAAACCCGTATTCTGGTGTTTTCAGCACTCCACAGTGCGTATGATACGCAGAACAGGCGATATCTTCGTTTTCGAGGGGTTTCCAACCGAGAAATGCATTTTGTACGATAATCTTGGTGATTCTTCCGTGAGAAGTATGCAGAATCACCGAAATCGCAGTTTTCGTGTTAAGTAATGCGAGAAAACACGTATTCTGGTGTTTTCAGCACGCCACAGTGCGTATGATATGCAGAACCGGCGATATCTTCGTTTTCGAGGGGTTTCCAACTGAGATATGCATTTTCTACGATAATCTTGGTGATTCTTCCGTGAGAAGTATGCAGAATCACCGAAATCGCAGTTTTCGTGATATTTAGTGCGAAAAAACACGTATTTTGGTGTTTTCAGCAGTCCACCGTGCGTATGATACGCAGAACAGGCGATATCTTTGTTTTCGAGGGGTTTCCAACCGAGATATGCATTTTCGACGATAATCTTGGTGATTCTTCCGTGAGAAGTATGCAGAATCACCGAAATCGCAGTTTTCATGTTATTTAATGCGAAAAAACACGTATTCTGGTGTTCTCAGCACTCCACAGTGCGCATGATATGCAGAACCGGCGATATATTCGTTTTCGTGGGGTTTCCAAATGAGATGTGCATATTCTACGGTAATCTTGGAAATTCTTCCGTGAGAAGTATGCAGAATCACCGAAATCACAGATTTCGTGATATTTAATGCGAAAAAACGCGTATTCTGGTGTTTTCAGCACTCCACAGTGCGCAGGATATGCAGAACAGGCGATATCTTCTTTTTCGAGGGGTTTCCAACTGAGATATGCATTTACTACGATAATCTTGGTGATTCTTCGGCGAGAAGTATGCAGAATCACCGAAATCGCAGTTTTCGTGATATTTAATGCGACAAAACACGTATTTTGGTGTTTTCAGCAGTCCACAGTGCGTATGATATCCAGAACAGGCGATATATTCGTTTTCGAGTGTTTTCCAACTGTGATATGCATTTTCTACGATACTCTTGGTGATTCTTCCGTGAGAAGTATGCAGAACCACCGAAATAACTTGTTTTCGTGCTACGTAGTGCGAAAAAACCCGTATTCTGGTGTTTTCAGCACTCCACAGTGCGTATGATACGCAGAACAGGCGATATCTTCGTTTTCGATGGGTTTCCAACCGAGATATGCATTTTCTACGATAATCTTGGTGATTCTTCCGTGAGAAGTATGCAGAATCACCGAAATCGCAGTTTTAGTGCTACTTAATGCGAAAAAACACGTATTCTGGTGTTTTCAGCACTCCACAGTGCGTATGATACGCAGAACAGGCGATATCTTCGTTTTCGAGGGTTTTCCAACTGAGATATGCATTTTCTACGATACTCTTGGTGATGCTTCCGTGAGAAGTATGCAGAATCACCGAAATCTCAGATTTCGTGATATTTAATGCGAAAAACACGTATTCTGGTGTTTTCAGCACACCACAGTGCGTATGATACACAGAACAGGCGATATCTTCGTTTTCGAGGGGTTTCCAACTGAGATATGCATTTACTACGATAATCTTGGTGATTCTTCGGTGAGAAGTATGCAGAATCACCGAAATCGCAGTTTTCGTGATATTTAAGGCGAAAAAACACGTATTTTGGTGTTTTCAGCAGTCCACAGTGCGTATGATATCCAGAACAGGCGATATATTCGTTTTCGAGTGTTTTCCAACTGTGATATGCATTTTCTACGATAATCTTGGTGATTCTTCGGCGAGAAGTATGCAGAATCACCGAAATCGCAGTTTTCGTGATATTTAATGCGAAAAAACACGTATTTTGGTGTTTTCAGCAGTCCACAGTGCGTATGATATCCAGAACAGGCGATATATTCGTTTTCGAGTGTTTTCCAACTGTGATATGCATTTTCTACGATACTCTTGGTGATTCTTCCGTGAGAAGTATGCAGAACCACCAAAATAACTTGTTTTCGTGCTACGTAGTGCGAAAAAACCCGTATTCTGGTGTTTTCAGCACTCCACAGTGCGTATGATACGCAGAACAGGCGATATCTTCGTTTTCGATGGGTTTCCAACCGAGATATGCATTTTCTACCATAATCTTGGTGATTCTTCCGTGAGAAGTATGCAGAATCACCGAAATCGCAGTTTTAGTGCTACTTAATGCGAAAAAACACGTATTCTGGTGTTTTCAGCACTCCACAGTGCGTATGATACACAGAACAGGCGATATCTTCGTTTTCGAGGGGTTTCCATCTGAGATATGCATTTTCCACGATAATCTTGGTGATTCTTCCGTGAGAAGTATGCAGAATCACCGAAATCGCAGTTTTCGTGATATTTAATCCGAAAAAACACGTATTCTGGTGTTTTCAGCACTTCACAGTGCGTATTATATGCAGAACCGGCGATATCTTCGTTTTCGTGGGGTTTCCAACAGAGATATGCATTTTCTACGATAATCTTGGTGATTCTTCCGTGAGAAGGATGCAGAATCACCGAAATCGGAGTCTTCGTCTTATGTAATGCGAAAAAACACGTATTCTGGTGTTTTCAGCACTTTACAGTGCGTATTATATGCAGAACCGGCGATATCTTCGTTTTCGAGGGTTTTCGAACTGTGATATGCATTTTCTACGATACTCTTGGTGATTCTTCCGTGAGAAGTAGGCAGAATCACCGAAATCGCAGTTTTCGTGTTATTTAATGCGAAAAGACACGAATTCTGATGTTTTCAGCACTCCACACTGCGTACGATACGCAGAACAGGCGATATCATCTTTTTCGAGGGTTTTCCAACTGAGATATTCATTTTCTACGATAATCTTGGTAATTCTGCGTTAGAAGTATGCAGAACCACCGAAATAACTTGTTGTCGTTCTACTTAATGCGAAAAAACACGTATTCTGGTGTTTTCAGCACTCCACAGTGCGTATGATACGCAGAACAGGCGATATCTTCGTGTTCGTGGGGTTTCCAACTGAGATATGCATTTTCTACGATAGCCTAGGTGATTCTTCTGTGAGAAGTATGCAGAACCACCTACATAACTTCTTTTCGTGCTACTTAATGCGAAAAAACACGTATTCTTGTGTTTTCAGCACTCCACAGTGCGTATGATACGCAGAACAGGCGATATCTCCGTTTTTGAGGGGTTTCCATCTGAGATGTGCATTTTCTACGATAATCTTGGTGATTCTTCCGGGAGAAGTATACAGAATCACCGAAATCGCAGTTTTCGTGATATATAATGCGAAAAAACACGTGTTTTGGTGTTTTCAGCAGTCCACAGCGCGTATGATATACAGAACAGCCGATATATTTGTTTTCGAGGGTTTTCCAACTGTGATATGCATTTTCTACGATACTCTTGGTGATTCTTCCGTGAGAAGTATGCAGAACCACCGAAATAACTTGTTTTCGTGCTACGTAATGCGAAAAAACCCGTATTCTGGTGTTTTCAGCAGTCCACAGTGCGTATGATACGCAGAACAGGCGATATCTTCGTTTTCGAGGGGTTACCATCTGAGATATGCAATTTCTACGATAATCTTGGTAATTCTTCCGTGAGAAGTTAGCAGAATCACCAAAATCGCAGTTTTCGTGATACTTAATGCGATAAAACACGTATTCTTGTGTTTTCAGCACTCCGCAGAGCGTATGATACGCAGAACAGGCGATATTTTCGTTTTCGAGGGGTTTCCAACTGAGATATGCATTTTCTACGATAATCTTGGTGATTCTTCCGTGAGAAGTATGCAGAATCACCGAAATCGCAGTTTTGGTGATATTTAATGCGAGAAAACGCGTATTCTGGTGTTTTCAGCACTCCACAGTGCGTATGATACGCAGAACAGGCGATATCTTCGTTTTCGAGGGTTTTCCAACTGAAATATGCATTTTCTACATTACTCTTGGTGATTATTCCGTGAGAAGTATGCAGAATCACCGAAATCACAGATTTCGTGATATTTAATGCGAAAAAACACGTATTTTGGTGTTTTCAGCAGTCCACAGTGCGTATGATATCCAGAACAGGCGATATATTCGTTTTCGAGTGTTTTCCAACTGTGATATGCATTTTCTACGATACTCTTGGTGATTCTTCCGTGAGAAGTATGCAGAACCACCGAAATAACTTGTTTTCGTGCTACGTAATGCGAAAAAACCCGTATTCTGGTGTTTTCAGCAGTCCACAGTGCGTATGATACGCAGAACAGGCGATATTTTCGTTTTCGAGGGGTTTCCAACTGAGATATGCATTTTCTACGATAATCTTGGTGATTCTTCCGTGAGAAGTATGCAGAATCACCGAAATCGCAGTTTTGGTGATATTTAATGCGAAAAACACGTATTCTGGTGTTTTCAGCACTCCACAGTGCGCATGATATGCAGAACCGGCGATATCTTCGTTTTCGTGTGGATTCCATCTGAGATATGCAGTTTCTACGATAATCTTGTTGATTCTTCCGTGAAAAGTATGCAGAATGACCGAAATCGCAGTTTTCGTGTTATTTAATGCGAAAAGACACGAATTCTGGGGTTTTAAGCACTCCACAGTGCGTATGATACGCAGAACAGGCGATATCTTCGTTTTCGAGGGTTTTCCAACTGAGATATGCATTTTCTACGATAGTCTAGGTGATTCTTCTGTGAGAAGTATGCAGAATCACCAAAATCGCAGTTTTCGTGCTACTTAATGCGATAAAACACGTATTCTTGTGTTTTCAGCACTCCGCAGAGCGTATGATACGCAGAACAGGCGGTATATTCCTTTTTCGGGTGGTTTCCAAATGAGATGTGCATTTTCTACGATAATCTTGGTGATTCTTCCGTGAGAAGTATGCAGAATCACCGAAATCCCAGATTTCGTGATATTTAATGCGAAAAACACGTATTCTTGTGTTTTCAGCACTCCGCAGAGCGTATGATACGCAGAACAGGCGATATTTTCGTTTTCGAGGGGTTTCCAACTGAGATATGCATTTTCAACGATAATCTTGATGATTCTTCCGTGAGAAGTATGCAGAATCACCGAAATCACAGTTTTCGTGATATTTAATGCGAGAAAACGCGTATTCTGGTGTTTTCAGCACTCCGCAGTGCGTATGATACGCAGAACAGGCGATATCTTCGTATTCGTGGGGTTTCCAACTGAGATATGCATTTTCTACGATAGTCTAGGTGATTCTTCTGTGAGAAGTATGCAGAATCACCAAAATCGCAGTTTTCGTGCTACTGAATGCGATAAAACACGTATTCTTGTGTTTTCAGCACTTCACAGTGCGTATGATATCCAGAACAGGCGATATATTCCTTTTTCGGGTGGTTTCCAAATGAGATGTGCATTTTCTACGATAATCTTGGTGATTCTTCCGTGAGAAGTATGTAGAATCCTCGAAATCACAGATTTCGTGATATTTAATGCGAAAAACACGTATTCTTGTGTTTTCAGCACTCCGCAGAGCGTATGATACGCAGAACAGGCGATATTTTCGTTTTCGAGGGGTTTCCAACTGAGATATGCATTTTCTACGATAATCTTGGTGATTCTTCCGTGAGAAGTATGCAGAATCACCGAAATCGCAGTTTTCGTGATATTTAATGCGAGAAAACGCGTATTCTGGTGTTTTTAGCACTCCACAGTGCGTATGATACGCAGAACAGGCGATATATTCCTTTTTCGGGTGGTTTCCAAATGAGATATGCATTTTCTACGATAATCTTGGTGATTCGTCCGTGAGAAGTATGCAGAATCACCGAAATCACAGATTTCGTGATATTTAATGCGAAAAACACGTATTCTTGTGTTTTCAGCACTCCGCAGTGCGTATGATACGCAGAACAGGCGATATCTTCGTTTTCGAGGGTTTTCCAACCGAGATATGCATTTTCTACGATAATCATGGTGATTCGTCCGTGAGAAGTATGCAGAATCACCGAAATCGCAGCTTTCGTGTTATTTAATGCGAGAAAACACGTATTCTGGTGATTTCAGCACTCCACAGTGCGTATGATACGCAGAACAGGCGATATCTTCGTTTTTGAGGGGTTTCCAACCGAGATATGCATTTTCTACGATAATCATGGTGATTCGTCCGTGAGAAGTATGCAGAATCACCGAAATCGCAGCTTTCGTGTTATTTAATGCGAGAAAACACGTATTCTGGTGTTTTCAGCACTCCACAGTGCGTATGATACGCAGAACAGGCGATATCTTCGTTTTCGAGGGTTTTCCAACTGAGATATGCATTTTCTACGATGATCTTGGTGATTCTTCCGTGAGAAGTATGCAGAATCACCGAAATCGCAGTATTCGTGTTATTTAATGAGAAAAAACACGTATTCTGGTGTTTTCAGCACTCCACAGTGCGTATGATGTCCAGAACAGGCGATATATTCGTTTTCGTGGGGTTTCCAATTGAGATGTGCGTTTTCTACGATAATCTTGGTGATTCTTCCGTGAGAAGTATGCAGAATCACCGAAATCGCAGATTTCGTGATATTTAATCCGAAAAACACGTATTCTGGTGTTTTCAGCATTCCACAGTGCGCATGATATGCAGAACCGGCGATATCTTCGTTTTCGAGGGTTTTCCAACTGTGATATGCAATTTCTACGATACTCTTGGTGATTCTTCCGTGAGAAGTATGCACAATCACCGAAATAACTCGTTTTCGTGCTACTTATTGCGAAAAAACACGTATTCTGGTGTTTTCAGCACTCCACAGTGCGTATGATGTCCAGAACAGGCGATATATTCGTTTTCGTGGGGTTTCCAAATGAGATGTGCGTTTTCTACGATAATCTTGGTGATTCTTCCGTGAGAAGTATGCAGAATCACCGAAATCGCAGTATTCGTGTTATTTAATGAGAAAAAACACGTATTCTGGTGTTTTCAGCACGCCACAGTGCGTATGATATGCAGAACCGGCGATATCTTCGTTTTCGTGTGGTTTCCGCCTGAGATATAAGTTTGTACGATTATCTTGGTGATTCTTCCGTGAGAAGTATGCAGAATCACCGAAATCGCAGTTTTCGTGCTACTTAATGCGAGAAAACACGTATTCTGGTGTTTTCAGCACTCCACAGTGCGTATGATACGCAGAACAGGCGATATCTTCGTATTCGTGGGGTTTCCAACTGAGATATGCAATTTCTACGATACTCTTGGTGATTCTTCCGTGAGAAGTATGCACAATCACCGAAATAACTCGTTTTCGTGCTACTTATTGCGAAAAAACACGTATTCTGGTGTTTTCCGCACTCCACAGTGCGCATGATATGCAGAACCGGCGGTATATTCGTTTTCGTGGGGTTTCCAATTGAGATATGCATTTTCTACGATAGTCTAGGTGATTCTTCTGTGAGACGTATGCAGAACCACCTAAATAACATGTTTTCGTGCTACTTAATGCGAAAAAACACGTATTCTGGTGTTTTCAGCACTCCACAGTGCGCATGATATGCAGAACCGGCGATATCTTCGTTTTCGTGCGGTTTCCAGCTGAGATATGCAATTTCTACGATACTCTTGGTGATTCTTCCGTGAGAAGTATGCACAATCACCGAAATAACTCGTTTTCGTGCTACTTATTGCGAAAAAACACGTATTCTGGTGTTTTCAGCACTCCACAGTGCGTATGATGTCCAGAACAGGCGATATATTCGTTTTCGTGGGGTTTCCAAATGAGATGTGCGTTTTCTACGATAATCTTGGTGATTCTTCCGTGAGAAGTATGCAGAATCACCGAAATCGCAGTATTCGTGTTATTTAATGAGAAAAAACACGTATTCTGGTGTTTTCAGCACGCCACAGTGCGTATGATATGCAGAACATGCGATATCTTCGTTTACGAGGGGTTTCCAACTGAGATATGCATTTTCTACGATACTCTTGGTGATTCTTCCGTGAGAAGGATGCAGAATCACCGAAACCGCAGTTTTCGTGTTGTTTAATGCGAAAAAACACGTATTCTGGTGTTTTCAGCACTCCACAGTGCGCATGATAGGCAGAACCGGCGATATATTCGTTTTCGTGGGGTTTCCAAATGAGATGTGCATTTTCTACAATAATCTTGGTGATTCTTCTGTGAGAAGTATGCAGAATCACCGTAATCGCAGTTTTCGTGTTATTTAATGCGGGAAAACACGTATTCTGGTGTATTCTGCACTCCACAGTGCGCATGATATGCAGAACCGGCGATATCTTCGTTTTCGTGGGGTTTCCAACTGAGATATGCATTTTCTAGGATAATCTTGGTGATTCTTCTGTGCGAAGTATGCTGAATCACCGAAATCGCAGTTTGCGTGCTACTTAATGCGAAAAAACACGTATTCTGGTGTTTTCAGCACTCCACAGTGCGTATGATACGCAGAACAGGCGATATCTTCGTTTTCGAGGGGATTCCAACTGAGATATGCATTTTCTACGATAATCTTGGTGATTCCTCCGTGAGAAGTATGCAGAATCACCGAAATTACTTGTTATCGTGCTGCTTAATGCGATAAAACACGTATTCTGGTGTATTCAGCACTCCACAGTGCGTATGATATGCAGAACCGGCGATATCTTCGTTTTCGTGTGGTTTCCGACTGAGATATGAGTCTGTACGATAATCTTGGTGATTCTTCCATTAGAAGTATGCAGAACCACCTAAATAACTTGTTTTCGAGGTACTTAATGCGATAAAACACGTATTCTGTTGTTTTCAGCACTCCACAATGCGTATGATACGCAGAACAGGCGATAGCTTCGTTTTCGTGGGGTTTCCAACAGAGATATGCATTTTCTACGATAATCTTGGTGATTCTTCCGTGAGAAGGATGCAGAATCACCGAAACCGCAGTTTTCGTGTTGTTTAATGCGAAAAGACGCGAATTCTGGTGTTTTCAGCACTCCACAGTGCGTATGATACGCAGAACAGGCGATATCTTCGTTTTCGAGGGGTTTCCAACTGAGATATGCATTTTCTTCGATACTCTTGGTGATTCTTCCGTGAGAAGTATGCTGTATCACCGAAATCGCAGTTTTCGTGTTGTTTAATGCGAAAAAACACGTATTCTGGTGTTTTCAGCACTCCACAGTGCGCATGATAGGCAGAACCGGCGATATATTCGTATTCGTGGGGTTTCCAACTGAGATATGCATTTTCTACGATAGTCTAGGTGATTCTTCTGTGAGAAGTATGCAGAACCACCTAAATAACTTGTTTTCGAGGTACTTAATGCGATAAAACACGTATTCTGTTGTTTTCAGCACTCCACAATGCGTATGATACGCAGAACAGGCGATAGCTTCGTTTTCGTGGGGTTTCCAACAGAGATATGCATTTTCTACGATAATCTTGGTGATTCTTCCGTGAGAAGGATGCAGAATCACCGAAACCGCAGTTTTCGTGTTGTTTAATGCGAAAAGACGCGAATTCTGGTGTTTTCAGCACTCCACAGTGCGTATGATACGCAGAACAGGCGATATCTTCGTTTTCGAGGGGTTTCCAACTGAGATATGCATTTTCTTCGATAATCTTGGTGATTCCTCCGTGAGAAGTATGCAGAATCACCGAAATCACTTGTTTTCGAGCTACTTAATGCGATAAAACACGTATTCTGGTGTTTTCAGCACTCCACAGTGCGTATGATACGCAGAACTGGCGATATCTTCGTTTTCGTGGGGTTTCCAACAGAGATATGCATTTTCTACGATAATCTTGGTGATTCTTCCGTGAGAAGGATGCAGAATCACCGAAACCGCAGTTTTCGTGTTGTTTAATGCGAAAAGACGCGAATTCTGGTGTTTTCAGCACCCCACAGTGCGTATTATACGCAGAACAGGCGATGTCTTCGTTTTCGTGGGGTTTCCAACAGAGATATGCATTTTCTACGATAATCTTGGTGATTCTTCCGTGAGAAGTATGCAGAATCACTGAAATCGCAGTTTTCGTGTTATTTAATGCGAAAAACACGCATTCTGGTGTTTTCAGAACTCCACAGTGCGTATGACACGCAGAAAAGGCGATATCTTCATTTTCGTGGGGTTTCCAACCGAGATATGCATTTTCTACGATAATCTTGGTGATTCTTCCGTGAGAAGTATGCAGAATCACCGAAATCGCTGTTTTAGTGCAACTTAATGCGAAAAAACACGTATTCTGGTGTTTTCAGCACTCCACAGTGAGAATGATACCCAGAACAGGCGATATCTTCGTTTTCGAGGGGATTCCAACCGAGATATGCATTTTCTACGATAATCTTGGTGATTCTTCCGTGAGAAGTATGCAGAACCACCTAAATAACTTGTTTTCGTGCTACTTAATGCGAAAAAACACGTATTCTGGTGTTTTCAGCACTCCACAGTGCGTATGATATGCAGAACCGGCGATATCTTCGTTTTCGTGTGGTTTCCGACTGAGATATGAGTCTGTACGATAATCTTGGTGATTCTTCCATTAGAAGTATGCAGAACCACCTAAATAACTTGTTTTCGAGGTACTTAATGCGATAAAACACGTATTCTGTTGTTTTCAGCACTCCACAATGCGTATGATACGCAGAACAGGCGATAGCTTCGTTTTCGTGGGGTTTCCAACAGAGATATGCATTTTCTACGATAATCTTGGTGATTCTTCCGTGAGAAGGATGCAGAATCACCGAAACCGCAGTTTTCGTGTTGTTTAATGCGAAAAGACGCGAATTCTGGTGTTTTCAGCACTCCACAGTGCGTATGATACGCAGAACAGGCGATATCTTCGTTTTCGAGGGGTTTCCAACTGAGATATGCATTTTCTTCGATACTCTTGGTGATTCTTCCGTGAGAAGTATGCTGTATCACCGAAATCGCAGTTTTCGTGTTGTTTAATGCGAAAAAACACGTATTCTGGTGTTTTCAGCACTCCACAGTGCGCATGATAGGCAGAACCGGCGATATATTCGTATTCGTGGGGTTTCCAACTGAGATATGCATTTTCTACGATAGTCTAGGTGATTCTTCTGTGAGAAGTATGCAGAACCACCTAAATAACTTGTTTTCGAGGTACTTAATGCGATAAAACACGTATTCTGTTGTTTTCAGCACTCCACAATGCGTATGATACGCAGAACAGGCGATAGCTTCGTTTTCGTGGGGTTTCCAACAGAGATATGCATTTTCTACGATAATCTTGGTGATTCTTCCGTGAGAAGGATGCAGAATCACCGAAACCGCAGTTTTCGTGTTGTTTAATGCGAAAAGACGCGAATTCTGGTGTTTTCAGCACTCCACAGTGCGTATGATACGCAGAACAGGCGATATCTTCGTTTTCGAGGGGTTTCCAACTGAGATATGCATTTTCTTCGATAATCTTGGTGATTCCTCCGTGAGAAGTATGCAGAATCACCGAAATCACTTGTTTTCGAGCTACTTAATGCGATAAAACACGTATTCTGGTGTTTTCAGCACTCCACAGTGCGTATGATACGCAGAACTGGCGATATCTTCGTTTTCGTGGGGTTTCCAACAGAGATATGCATTTTCTACGATAATCTTGGTGATTCTTCCGTGAGAAGGATGCAGAATCACCGAAACCGCAGTTTTCGTGTTGTTTAATGCGAAAAGACGCGAATTCTGGTGTTTTCAGCACCCCACAGTGCGTATTATACGCAGAACAGGCGATGTCTTCGTTTTCGTGGGGTTTCCAACAGAGATATGCATTTTCTACGATAATCTTGGTGATTCTTCCGTGAGAAGTATGCAGAATCACTGAAATCGCAGTTTTCGTGTTATTTAATGCGAAAAACACGCATTCTGGTGTTTTCAGAACTCCACAGTGCGTATGACACGCAGAAAAGGCGATATCTTCATTTTCGTGGGGTTTCCAACCGAGATATGCATTTTCTACGATACTCTTGGTGATTCTTCCGTGAGAAGTATGCAGAATCACCGAAATCGCTGTTTTAGTGCAACTTAATGCGAAAAAACACGTATTCTGGTGTTTTCAGCACTCCACAGTGAGAATGATACCCAGAACAGGCGATATCTTCGTTTTCGAGGGGATTCCAACCGAGATATGCATTTTCTACGATAATCTTGGTGATTCTTCCGTGAGAAGTATGCAGAACCACCTAAATAACTTGTTTTCGTGCTACTTAATGCGAAAAAACACGTATTCTGGTGTTTTCAGCACTCCACAGTGCTTATGATACGCAGAACAGGCGATTTCTTCGTTTTCAAGGGGTTTCCAACTGAGATATGCATTTTCTACGATAATCTTGGTGATTCTTCCGTGAGGAGTATGCAGAATCGCGGAAATCGCAGTTTGCGTGCTACTTAATGCGAAAAAACACGTATTCTGGTGTATTCAGCACTCCACAGTGAGAATGCTACGCAGAACAGACGATATCTTCGTTTTCGAGGGGATTCCAAACGAGATATGCATTTTCTACGATAATCTTGGTGATTCCTCCGTGAGAAGTATGCAGAATCACCGAAATCACTTGTTTTCGTGCTGCTTAATGCGATAAAACACGTATTCTGGTGTTTTCAGCACTCCACAGTGCGTATGATACGCAGAACAGGCGATATCTTCGTTTTCGATGGGTTTGCAACCGAGATATGCATTTTCTACGATAATCTTGGTGATTCTTCCGTGAGAAGTATGAAGAATCACCGAAATCGCTGTTTTAGTGCAACTTAATGCGAAAAAACACGTATTCTGGTGTTTTCAGCACTCCACAGTGCGTATGATATGCAGAACCGGCGATATCTTCGTTTTCGTGGGGTTTCCAACTGAGATATGCATTTTCTACGCTAATCTTGGTGATTCTTCCGTGCGAAGTATGCAGAATCACCGAAGTCGCAGTTTTCGTGCTACTTAATGCGAAAAAACACGTATTCCGGTGTTTTCAGCACTCCACAGTGCGTATGATACGCAGAACAGGCGATATCTTCGTTTTCGAGGGGTTTCCAACTGAGATATGCATTTTCTACGATAATCTTGGTGAATCCTCCGTGAGAAGTATGCAGAATCACCGAAATCACTTGTTTTCGTGCTGCTTAATGCGATAAAACACGTATTCTGGTGTTTTCAGCACTCCACAGTGCGTATGATATGCAGAACCGGCGATATCTTCGTTTTCGTGTGGTTTCCGACTGAGATATGAGTTTGTACGATAATCTTGGTGATTCTTCCGTGAGAAGTATGCAGAACCACCTAAATAACTTGTTTTTGTGCTACTTAATGCGAAAAAACACGTATTCTGGAGTTTTCAGCACTCCACAGTGCGCATGATACGCAGAACAGGCGATATCTTCGTTTTCGAGGGGTTTCCAACTGAGATATGCATTTTCTACGATAATCTTGGTGATTCCTCCGTGAGAAGTATGCAGAATCACCGAAATCACTTGTTTTCGTGCTACTTAATGCGATAAAACACGTATTCTGGTGTTTTCAGCACTCCACAGTGCGTATGATACGCAGAACTGGCGATATCTTCGTTTTCGTGGGGTTTCCAACAGAGATATGCATTTTCTACGATAATCTTGGTGATTCTTCCGTGAGAAGGATGCAGAATCACCGAAACCGCAGTTTTCGTGTTGTTTAATGCGAAAAGACGCGAATTCTGGTGTTTTCAGCACCCCACAGTGCGTATTATACGCAGAACAGGCGATGTCTTCGTTTTCGTGGGGTTTCCAACAGAGATATGCATTTTCTTCGATAATCTTGGTGATTCTTCCGTGAGAAGTATGCAGAATCACTGAAATCGCAGTTTTCGTGTTATTTAATGCGAAAAACACGCATTCTGGTGTTTTCAGAACTCCACAGTGCGTATGACACGCAGAAAAGGCGATATCTTCATTTTCGTGGGGTTTCCAACCGAGATATGCATTTTCTACGATAATCTTGGTGATTCTTCCGTGAGAAGTATGCAGAATCACCGAAATCGCTGTTTTAGTGCAACTTAATGCGAAAAAACACGTATTCTGGTGTTTTCAGCACTCCACAGTGAGAATGATACCCAGAACAGGCGATATCTTCGTTTTCGAGGGGATTCCAACCGAGATATGCATTTTCTACGATAATCTTGGTGATTCTTCCGTGAGAAGTATGCAGAACCACCTAAATAACTTGTTTTCGTGCTACTTAATGCGAAAAAACACGTATTCTGGTGTTTTCAGCACTCCACAGTGCTTATGATACGCAGAACAGGCGATTTCTTCGTTTTCAAGGGGTTTCCAACTGAGATATGCATTTTCTACGATAATCTTGGTGATTCTTCCGTGAGGAGTATGCAGAATCGCGGAAATCGCAGTTTGCGTGCTACTTAATGCGAAAAAACACGTATTCTGGTGTATTCAGCACTCCACAGTGAGAATGCTACGCAGAACAGACGATATCTTCGTTTTCGAGGGGATTCCAAACGAGATATGCATTTTCTACGATAATCTTGGTGATTCCTCCGTGAGAAGTATGCAGAATCACCGAAATCACTTGTTTTCGTGCTGCTTAATGCGATAAAACACGTATTCTGGTGTTTTCAGCACTCCACAGTGCGTATGATACGCAGAACAGGCGATATCTTCGTTTTCGATGGGTTTGCAACCGAGATATGCATTTTCTACGATAATCTTGGTGATTCTTCCGTGAGAAGTATGAAGAATCACCGAAATCGCTGTTTTAGTGCAACTTAATGCGAAAAAACACGTATTCTGGTGTTTTCAGCACTCCACAGTGCGTATGATATGCAGAACCGGCGATATCTTCGTTTTCGTGGGGTTTCCAACTGAGATATGCATTTTCTACGCTAATCTTGGTGATTCTTCCGTGCGAAGTATGCAGAATCACCGAAGTCGCAGTTTTCGTGCTACTTAATGCGAAAAAACACGTATTCCGGTGTTTTCAGCACTCCACAGTGCGTATGATACGCAGAACAGGCGATATCTTCGTTTTCGAGGGGTTTCCAACTGAGATATGCATTTTCTACGATAATCTTGGTGAATCCTCCGTGAGAAGTATGCAGAATCACCGAAATCACTTGTTTTCGTGCTGCTTAATGCGATAAAACACGTATTCTGGTGTTTTCAGCACTCCACAGTGCGTATGATATGCAGAACCGGCGATATCTTCGTTTTCGTGTGGTTTCCGACTGAGATATGAGTTTGTACGATAATCTTGGTGATTCTTCCGTGAGAAGTATGCAGAACCACCTAAATAACTTGTTTTTGTGCTACTTAATGCGAAAAAACACGTATTCTGGAGTTTTCAGCACTCCACAGTGCGCATGATACGCAGAACAGGCGATATCTTCGTTTTCGGGGGGTTTCCAACTGAGATATGCATTTTCTACGATAATCTTGGTGATTCCTCCGTGAGAAGTATGCAGAATCACCGAAATCACTTGTTTCCGTGCTACTTAATGCGATAAAACACGTATTCTGCTGTTTTCAGCACTCCACAGTGCGTATGATACGCAGAACAGGCGATATCTTCGTTTTCGATGGGTTTGCAACCGAGATATGCATTTTCTACGATAATCTTGGTGATTCTTCCGTGAGAAGTATGAAGAATCACCGAAATCGCTGTTTTAGTGCAACTTAATGCGAAAAAACACGTATTCTGGTGTTTTCAGCACTCCACAGTGAGAATCATACGCAGAACAGCCGATATCTTCGTTTTCGAGGGGATTCCAACCGAGATATGCATTTTCTACGATAATCTTGGTGATTCTTCCGTGAGAAGTATGCAGAACCACCTAAATAACTTGTTTTCGTGCTACTTAATGCGAAAAAACACGTATTCTGGTGTTTTCAGCACTCCACAGTGCGTATGATATGCAGAACCGGCGATATCTTCGTTTTCGTGGGGTTTCCAACTGAGATATGCATTTTCTACGCTAATCTTGGTGATTCTTCCGTGCGAAGTATGCAGAATCACCGAAGTCGCAGTTTTCGTGCTACTTAATGCGAAAAAACACGTATTCCGGTGTTTTCAGCACTCCACAGTGCGTATGATACGCAGAACAGGCGATATCTTCGATTTCGAGGGGTTTCCAACTGAGATATGCATTTTCTACGATAATCTTGGTGATTCCTCCGTGAGAAGTATGCAGAATCACCGAAATCACTTGTTTTCGTGCTGCTTAATGCGATGAAACACGTATTCTGGTGTTTTCAGAGCTCCACAGTGCGTATGATATGCAGAACCGGCGATATCTTCGTTTTCGTGTGGTTTTTCGACTGAGATATGAGTTTGTACGATAATCTTGGTGATTCTTCCGTGAGAAGTATGCAGAACCACCTAAATAACTTGTTTTTGTGCTACTTAATGCGAAAAAACACGTATTCTGGTGTTTTCAGCACTCCAGAGTGCGCATGATACGCAGAACAGGCGATATCTTCGTTTTCGAGGGGTTTCCAACTGAGATATGCATTTTCTACGATAATCTTGGTGATTCCTCCGTGAGAAGTATGCAGAATCACCGAAATCACTTGTTTTCGTGCTACTTAATGCGATAAAACACGTATTCTGGTGTTTTCAGCACTCCACAGTGCGCATGATACGCAGAACAGGCGATATCTTCGTTTTCGAGGGGTTTCCAACTGAGATATGCATTTTCTACGATAATCTTGGTGATTCTTCCGTGAGAAGTATGCAGAATCACTGAAATCGCAGTTTTCGTGTTATTTAATGCGAAAAACACGCATTCTGGTGTTTTCAGAACTCCACAGTGAGAATGATGCGCAGAAAAGGCGATATCTTCATATTCGTGGGGTTTCCAACCGAGATATGCATTTTCAACGATAATCTTGGTGATTCTTCCGTGAGAAGTATGCAGAATCACCGAATTCGCTGTTTTAGTGCTACTTAATGCGAAAAAACACGTATTCTGGTGTTTTCAGCACTCCACAGTGCGTATGATACGCAGAACAGGCGATATCTTCGTTTTCGATGGGTTTCCAACCGAGATATGCATTTTCTACGATAATCTTGGTGATTCTTCCGTGAGAAGTATGCAGAATCACCGAAATCGCTGTTTTAGTGCAACTTAATGCGAAAAAACACGTATTCTGGTGTTTTCAGCACTCCACAGTGAGAATGATACGCAGAACAGGCGATATCTTCGTTTTCGAGGGGATTCCAACCGAGATATGCATTTTCTACGATAATCTTGGTGATTCTTCCGTGAGAAGTATGCAGAACCACCTAAATAACTTGTTTTCGTGCTACTTAATGCGAAAAAACACGTATTCTGGTGTTTTCAGCACTCCACAGTGCGTATGATACGCTGAACAGGCGATATCTTCGTTTACGAGGGGTTTCCAACTGAGATATGCATTTTCTACGATACTCTTGGTGATTCTTCCGTGAGAAGTATGCTGTATCACCGAAATCGCAGTTTTCGTGCTACTTAATGCGAAAAAACACGTATTCCGGTGTTTTCAGCACTCCACAGTGCGTATGATACGCAGAACAGGCGATATCTTCGATTTCGAGGGGTTTCCAACTGAGATATGCATTTTCTACGATAATCTTGGTGATTCCTCCGTGAGAAGTATGCAGAATCACCGAAATCACTTGTTTTCGTGCTGCTTAATGCGATGAAACACGTATTCTGGTGTTTTCAGAGCTCCACAGTGCGTATGATATGCAGAACCGGCGATATCTTCGTTTTCGTGTGGTTTTTCGACTGAGATATGAGTTTGTACGATAATCTTGGTGATTCTTCCGTGAGAAGTATGCAGAACCACCTAAATAACTTGTTTTTGTGCTACTTAATGCGAAAAAACACGTATTCTGGTGTTTTCAGCACTCCAGAGTGCGCATGATACGCAGAACAGGCGATATCTTCGTTTTCGAGGGGTTTCCAACTGAGATATGCTTTTTCTACGATAATCTTGGTGATTCCTCCGTGAGAAGTATGCAGAATCACCGAAATCACTTGTTTTCGTGCTACTTAATGCGATAAAACACGTATTCTGGTGTTTTCAGCACTCCACAGTGCGCATGATACGCAGAACAGGCGATATCTTCGTTTTCGAGGGGTTTCCAACTGAGATATGCATTTTCTACGATAATCTTGGTGATTCTTCCGTGAGAAGTATGCAGAATCACTGAAATCGCAGTTTTCGTGTTATTTAATGCGAAAAACACGCATTCTGGTGTTTTCAGAACTCCACAGTGAGAATGATGCGCAGAAAAGGCGATATCTTCATATTCGTGGGGTTTCCAACCGAGATATGCATTTTCAACGATAATCTTGGTGATTCTTCCGTGAGAAGTATGCAGAATCACCGAATTCGCTGTTTTAGTGCTACTTAATGCGAAAAAACACGTATTCTGGTGTTTTCAGCACTCCACAGTGCGTATGATACGCAGAACAGGCGATATCTTCGTTTTCGATGGGTTTCCAACCGAGATATGCATTTTCTACGATAATCTTGGTGATTCTTCCGTGAGAAGTATGCAGAATCACCGAAATCGCTGTTTTAGTGCAACTTAATGCGAAAAAACACGTATTCTGGTGTTTTCAGCACTCCACAGTGAGAATGATACGCAGAACAGGCGATATCTTCGTTTTCGAGGGGATTCCAACCGAGATATGCATTTTCTACGATAATCTTGGTGATTCTTCCGTGAGAAGTATGCAGAACCACCTAAATAACTTGTTTTCGTGCTACTTAATGCGAAAAAACACGTATTCTGGTGTTTTCAGCACTCCACAGTGCGTATGATACGCAGAACAGGCGATATCTTCGTTTACGAGGGGTTTCCAACTGAGATATGCATTTTCTACGATACTCTTGGTGATTCTTCCGTGAGAAGTATGCTGTATCACCGAAATCGCAGTTTTCGTGTTGTTTAATGCGAAAAAACACGTATTCTGGTGTTTTCAGCACTCCACAGTGCGCATGATAGGCAGAACCGGCGATATATTCGTTTTCGTGGGGTTTCCAAATGAGATGTGCATTTTCTACAATAATCTTTGTGATTCTTCTGTGAGAAGTATGCAGAATCACCGTAATCGCAGTTGTCGTGTTATTTAATGCGGGAAAACACGTATTCTGGTGTTTTCTGCACTCCACATTGCGCATGATATGCAGAACCGGCGATATCTTCGTTTTCGTGGGGTTTCCAACTGAGATATGCATTTTCTAGGATAATCTTGGTGATTCTTCTGTGCGAAGTATGCTGAATCACCGAAATCGCAGTTTGCGTGCTACTTAATGCGAAAAAACACGTATTCTGGTGTTTTCAGCACTCCACAGTGCGTATGATACGCAGAACAGGCGATATCTTCGTTTTCGAGGGGATTCCAACTGAGATATGCATTTTCTACGATAATCTTGGTGATTCCTCCGTGAGAAGTATGCAGAATCACCGAAATTACTTGTTATCGTGCTGCTTAATGCGACAAAACACGTATTCTGGTGTATTCAGCACTCCACAGTGCGTATGATATGCAGAACCGGCGATATCTTCGTTTTCGTGTGGTTTCCGACTGAGATATGAGTCTGTACGATAATCTTGGTGATTCTTCCATTAGAAGTATGCAGAACCACCTAAATAACTTGTTTTTGTGCTACTTAATGCGAAAAAACGCGTATTCTGGTGTTTTCAGCACTCCACAGTGCGCATGATACGCAGAACAGGCGATATCTTCGTTTTCGAGGGGTTTCCAACTGAGATATGCATTTTCTTCGATAATCTTGGTGAATCCTCCGTGAGAAGTATACAGAATCACCGAAATCACTTGTTTTCGAGGTACTTAATGCGATAAAACACGTATTCTGTTGTTTTCAGCACTCCACAATGCGTATGATACGCAGAACAGGCGATAGCTTCGTTTTCGTGGGGTTTCCAACAGAGATATGCATTTTCTACGATAATCTTGGTGATTCTTCCGTGAGAAGGATGCAGAATCACCGAAACCGCAGTTTTCGTGTTGTTTAATGCGAAAAGACGCGAATTCTGGTGTTTTCAGCACTCCACAGTGCGTATGATACGCAGAACAGGCGATATCTTCGTTTTCGAGGGTTTTCCAACTGAGATATGCATTTTCTACGATGATCTTGGTGATTCTTCCGTGAGAAGTATGCAGAATCACCGAAATCACAGATTTCGTGATATTTAATGCGAGAAAACGCGTATTCTGGTGTTTTTAGCACTCCACAGTGCGTATGATACGCAGAACAGGCGATATATTCCTTTTTCGGGTGGTTTCCAAATGAGATGTGCATTTTCTACGATAATCTTGGTGATTCGTCCGTGAGAAGTATGCAGAATCAGCGAAATCACAGATTTCGTGATATTTAATGCGAAAAACACGTATTCTGGTGTTTTCAGCACTCCACAGTGCGTATGATACGCAGAACAGGCGATATCTTCGTTTTCGAGGGGTTTCCAACCGAGATATGCATTTTCTATGATAATCATGGTGATTCGTCCGTGAGAAGTATGCAGAATCACCGAAATCGCAGCTTTCGTGTTATTTAATGCGAGAAAACACGTGTTCTGGTGTTTTCAGCACTCCACAGTGCGTATGATACGCAGAACAGGCGATATCTTCGTTTTCGAGGGGTTTCCACCCGAGATATGCATTTTCTACGATAATCTTTGTGATTCTTCCGTGAGAAGTATGCAGAATCACCGAAATCGCAGTTTTCGTGTTATTTAATGCGAGAAAACACGTATTCTGGAGTTTTCAGCACTCCACAGTGCGTATGATACGCAGAACAGGCGATATCTTCGTTTTCGAGGGTTTTCCAACTGAGATATGCATTTTCTACGATGATCTTGGTGATTCTTCCGTGAGAAGGATGCAGAATCACCGAAACCGCAGTTTTCGTGTTGTTTAATGCGAAAAGACGCGAATTCTGGTGTTTTCAGCACCCCACAGTGCGTATTATACGCAGAACAGGCGATGTCTTCGTTTTCGTGGGGTTTCCAACAGAGATATGCATTTTCTACGATAATCTTGGTGATTCTTCCGTGAGAAGTATGCAGAATCACTGAAATCGCAGTTTTCGTGTTATTTAATGCGAAAAACACGCATTCTGGTGTTTTCAGAACTCCACAGTGCGTATGACACGCAGAAAAGGCGATATCTTCATTTTCGTGGGGTTTCCAACCGAGATATGCATTTTCTACGATAATCTTGGTGATTCTTCCGTGAGAAGTATGCAGAATCACCGAAATCGCTGTTTTAGTGCAACTTAATGCGAAAAAACACGTATTCTGGTGTTTTCAGCACTCCACAGTGAGAATGATACCCAGAACAGGCGATATCTTCGTTTTCGAGGGGATTCCAACCGAGATATGCATTTTCTACGATAATCTTGGTGATTCTTCCGTGAGAAGTATGCAGAACCACCTAAATAACTTGTTTTCGTGCTACTTAATGCGAAAAAACACGTATTCTGGTGTTTTCAGCACTCCACAGTGCTTATGATACGCAGAACAGGCGATTTCTTCGTTTTCAAGGGGTTTCCAACTGAGATATGCATTTTCTACGATAATCTTGGTGATACTTCCGTGAGGAGTATGCAGAATCGCGGAAATCGCAGTTTGCGTGCTACTTAATGCGAAAAAACACGTATTCTGGTGTATTCAGCACTCCACAGTGAGAATGCTACGCAGAACAGACGATATCTTCGTTTTCGAGGGGATTCCAAACGAGATATGCATTTTCTACGATAATCTTGGTGATTCCTCCGTGAGAAGTATGCAGAATCACCGAAATCACTTGTTTTCGTGCTACTTAATGCGATAAAACACGTATTCTGGTGTTTTCAGCACTCCACAGTGCGTATGATACGCAGAACAGGCGATATCTTCGTTTTCGATGGGTTTGCAACCGAGATATGCATTTTCTACGATAATCTTGGTGATTCTTCCGTGAGAAGTATGAAGAATCACCGAAATCGCTGTTTTAGTGCAACTTAATGCGAAAAAACACGTATTCTGGTGTTTTCAGCACTCCACAGTGCGTATGATATGCAGAACCGGCGATATCTTCGTTTTCGTGGGGTTTCCAACTGAGATATGCATTTTCTACGCTAATCTTGGTGATTCTTCCGTGCGAAGTATGCAGAATCACCGAAGTCGCAGTTTTCGTGCTACTTAATGCGAAAAAACACGTATTCCGGTGTTTTCAGCACTCCACAGTGCGTAGGATATGCAGAACCGGCGATATCTTCGTTTTCGTGGGGTTTCCAACTGAGATATGCATTTTCTACGCTAATCTTGGTGATTCTTCCGTGCGAAGTATGCAGAATCACCGAAGTCGCAGTTTTCGTGCTACTTAATGCGAAAAAACACGTATTCCGGTGTTTTCAGCACTCCACAGTGCGTATGATACGCAGAACAGGCGATATCTTCGTTTTCGAGGGGATTCCAACTGAGATATGCATTTTCTACGATAATCTTGGTGATTCCTCCGTGAGAAGTATGCAGAATCACCGAAATTACTTGTTATCGTGCTGCTTAATGCGACAAAACACGTATTCTGGTGTATTCAGCACTCCACAGTGCGTATGATATGCAGAACCGGCGATATCTTCGTTTTCGTGTGGTTTCCGACTGAGATATGAGTCTGTACGATAATCTTGGTGATTCTTCCATTAGAAGTATGCAGAACCACCTAAATAACTTGTTTTTGTGCTACTTAATGCGAAAAAACGCGTATTCTGGTGTTTTCAGCACTCCACAGTGCGCATGTTACGCAGAACAGGCGATATCTTCGTTTTCGAGGGGTTTCCAACTGAGATATGCATTTTCTTCGATAATCTTGGTGAATCCTCCGTGAGAAGTATACAGAATCACCGAAATCACTTGTTTTCGAGGTACTTAATGCGATAAAACACGTATTCTGTTGTTTTCAGCACTCCACAATGCGTATGATACGCAGAACAGGCGATAGCTTCGTTTTCGTTGGGTTTCCAACAGAGATATGCATTTTCTACGATAATCTTGGTGATTCTTCCGTGAGAAGGATGCAGAATCACCGAAACCGCAGTTTTCGTGTTGTTTAATGCGAAAAGACGCGAATTCTGGTGTTTTCAGCACTCCACAGTGCGTATGATACGCAGAACAGGCGATATCTTCGTTTTCGAGGGTTTTCCAACTGAGATATGCATTTTCTACGATGATCTTGGTGATTCTTCCGTGAGAAGTATGCAGAATCACCGAAATCACAGATTTCGTGATATTTAATGCGAGAAAACGCGTATTCTGGTGTTTTTAGCACTCCACAGTGCGTATGATACGCAGAACAGGCGATATATTCCTTTTTCGGGTGGTTTCCAAATGAGATGTGCATTTTCTACGATAATCTTGGTGATTCGTCCGTGAGAAGTATGCAGAATCAGCGAAATCACAGATTTCGTGATATTTAATGCGAAAAACACGTATTCTGGTGTTTTCAGCACTCCACAGTGCGTATGATACGCAGAACAGGCGATATCTTCGTTTTCGAGGGGTTTCCAACCGAGATATGCATTTTCTACGATAATCATGGTGATTCGTCCGTGAGAAGTATGCAGAATCACCGAAATCGCAGCTTTCGTGTTATTTAATGCGAGAAAACACGTGTTCTGGTGTTTTCAGCACTCCACAGTGCGTATGATACGCAGAACAGGCGATATCTTCGTTTTCGAGGGGTTTCCACCCGAGATATGCATTTTCTACGATAATCTTTGTGATTCTTCCGTGAGAAGTATGCAGAATCACCGAAATCGCAGTTTTCGTGTTATTTAATGCGAGAAAACACGTATTCTGGTGTTTCCAGCACTCCACAGTGCGTATGATACGCAGAACAGGCGATATCTTCGTTTTCGAGGGTTTTCCAACTGAGATATGCATTTTCTACGATGATCTTGGTGATTCTTCCGTGAGAAGGATGCAGAATCACCGAAACCGCAGTTTTCGTGTTGTTTAATGCGAAAAGACGCGAATTCTGGTGTTTTCAGCACCCCACAGTGCGTATTATACGCAGAACAGGCGATGTCTTCGTTTTCGTGGGGTTTCCAACAGAGATATGCATTTTCTACGATAATCTTGGTGATTCTTCCGTGAGAAGTATGCAGAATCACTGAAATCGCAGTTTTCGTGTTATTTAATGCGAAAAACACGCATTCTGGTGTTTTCAGAACTCCACAGTGCGTATGACACGCAGAAAAGGCGATATCTTCATTTTCGTGGGGTTTCCAACCGAGATATGCATTTTCTACGATAATCTTGGTGATTCTTCCGTGAGAAGTATGCAGAATCACCGAAATCGCTGTTTTAGTGCAACTTAATGCGAAAAAACACGTATTCTGGTGTTTTCAGCACTCCACAGTGAGAATGATACCCAGAACAGGCGATATCTTCGTTTTCGAGGGGATTCCAACCGAGATATGCATTTTCTACGATAATCTTGGTGATTCTTCCGTGAGAAGTATGCAGAACCACCTAAATAACTTGTTTTCGTGCTACTTAATGCGAAAAAACACGTATTCTGGTGTTTTCAGCACTCCACAGTGCTTATGATACGCAGAACAGGCGATTTCTTCGTTTTCAAGGGGTTTCCAACTGAGATATGCATTTTCTACGATAATCTTGGTGATTCTTCCGTGAGGAGTATGCAGAATCGCGGAAATCGCAGTTTGCGTGCTACTTAATGCGAAAAAACACGTATTCTGGTGTATTCAGCACTCCACAGTGAGAATGCTACGCAGAACAGACGATATCTTCGTTTTCGAGGGGATTCCAAACGAGATATGCATTTTCTACGATAATCTTGGTGATTCCTCCGTGAGAAGTATGCAGAATCACCGAAATCACTTGTTTTCGTGCTACTTAATGCGATAAAACACGTATTCTGGTGTTTTCAGCACTCCACAGTGCGTATGATACGCAGAACAGGCGATATCTTCGTTTTCGATGGGTTTGCAACCGAGATATGCATTTTCTACGATAATCTTGGTGATTCTTCCGTGAGAAGTATGAAGAATCACCGAAATCGCTGTTTTAGTGCAACTTAATGCGAAAAAACACGTATTCTGGTGTTTTCAGCACTCCACAGTGCGTATGATATGCAGAACCGGCGATATCTTCGTTTTCGTTGGGTTTCCAACTGAGATATGCATTTTCTACGCTAATCTTGGTGATTCTTCCGTGCGAAGTATGCAGAATCACCGAAGTCGCAGTTTTCGTGCTACTTAATGCGAAAAAACACGTATTCCGGTGTTTTCAGCACTCCACAGTGCGTAGGATATGCAGAACCGGCGATATCTTCGTTTTCGTGGGGTTTCCAACTGAGATATGCATTTTCTACGCTAATCTTGGTGATTCTTCCGTGCGAAGTATGCAGAATCACCGAAGTCGCAGTTTTCGTGCTACTTAATGCGAAAAAACACGTATTCCGGTGTTTTCAGCACTCCACAGTGCGTATGATACGCAGAACAGGCGATATCTTCGTTTTCGAGGGGTTTCCAACTGAGATATGCATTTTCTACGATAATCTTGGTGATTCCTCCGTGAGAAGTATGCAGAATCACCGAAATCACTTGTTTTCGTGCTGCTTAATGCGATAAAACACGTATTCTGGTGTTTTCAGCACTCCACAGTGCGTATGATATGCAGAACCGGCGATATCTTCGTTTTCGTGTGGTTTCCGACTGAGATATGAGTTTGTACGATAATCTTGGTGATTCTTCCGTGAGAAGTATGCAGAACCACCTAAATAACTTGTTTTTGTGCTACTTAATGCGAAAAAACACGTATTCTGGAGTTTTCAGCACTCCACAGTGCGCATGATACGCAGAACAGGCGATATCTTCGTTTTCGAGGGGTTTCCAACTGAGATATGCATTTTCTACGATAATCTTGGTGATTCCTCCGTGAGAAGTATGCAGAATCACCGAAATCACTTGTTTTCGTGCTACTTAATGCGATAAAACACGTATTCTGCTGTTTTCAGCACTCCACAGTGCGTATGATACGCAGAACAGGCGATATCTTCGTTTTCGATGGGTTTGCAACCGAGATATGCATTTTCTACGATAATCTTGGTGATTCTTCCGTGAGAAGTATGAAGAATCACCGAAATCGCTGTTTTAGTGCAACTTAATGCGAAAAAACACGTATTCTGGTGTTTTCAGCACTCCACAGTGAGAATCATACGCAGAACAGCCGATATCTTCCTTTTCGAGGGGATTCCAACCGAGATATGCATTTTCTACGATAATCTTGGTGATTCTTCCGTGAGAAGTATGCAGAACCACCTAAATAACTTGTTTTCGTGCTACTTAATGCGAAAAAACACGTATTCTGGTGTTTTCAGCACTCCACAGTGCGTATGATATGCAGAACCGGCGATATCTTCGTTTTCGTGGGGTTTCCAACTGAGATATGCATTTTCTACGCTAATCTTGGTGATTCTTCCGTGCGAAGTATGCAGAATCACCGAAGTCGCAGTTTTCGTGCTACTTAATGCGAAAAAACACGTATTCCGGTGTTTTCAGCACTCCACAGTGCGTATGATACGCAGAACAGGCGATATCTTCGATTTCGAGGGGTTTCCAACTGAGATATGCATTTTCTACGATAATCTTGGTGATTCCTCCGTGAGAAGTATGCAGAATCACCGAAATCACTTGTTTTCGTGCTGCTTAATGCGATGAAACGCGTATTCTGGTGTTTTCGGAGCTCCACAGTGCGTATGATATGCAGAACCGGCGATATCTTCGTTTTCGTGTGGTTTTTCGACTGAGATATGAGTTTGTACGATAATCTTGGTGATTCTTCCGTGAGAAGTATGCAGAACCACCTAAATAACTTGTTTTTGTGCTACTTAATGCGAAAAAACACGTATTCTGGTGTTTTCAGCACTCCAGAGTGCGCATGATACGCAGAACAGGCGATATCTTCGTTTTCGAGGGGTTTCCAACTGAGATATGCATTTTCTACGATAATCTTGGTGATTCCTCCGTGAGAAGTATGCAGAATCACCGAAATCACTTGTTTTCGTGCTACTTAATGCGATAAAACACGTATTCTGGTGTTTTCAGCACTCCACAGTGCGCATGATACGCAGAACAGGCGATATCTTCGTTTTCGAGGGGTTTCCAACTGAGATATGCATTTTCTACGATAATCTTGGTGATTCTTCCGTGAGAAGTATGCAGAATCACTGAAATCGCAGTTTTCGTGTTATTTAATGCGAAAAACACGCATTCTGGTGTTTTCAGAACTCCACAGTGAGAATGATGCGCAGAAAAGGCGATATCTTCATATTCGTGGGGTTTCCAACCGAGATATGCATTTTCAACGATAATCTTGGTGATTCTTCCGTGAGAAGTATGCAGAATCACCGAATTCGCTGTTTTAGTGCTACTTAATGCGAAAAAACACGTATTCTGGTGTTTTCAGCACTCCACAGTGCGTATGATACGCAGAACAGGCGATATCTTCGTTTTCGATGGGTTTCCAACCGAGATATGCATTTTCTACGATAATCTTGGTGATTCTTCCGTGAGAAGTATGCAGAATCACCGAAATCGCTGTTTTAGTGCAACTTAATGCGAAAAAACACGTATTCTGGTGTTTTCAGCACTCCACAGTGAGAATGATACGCAGAACAGGCGATATCTTCGTTTTCGAGGGGATTCCAACCGAGATATGCATTTTCTACGATAATCTTGGTGATTCTTCCGTGAGAAGTATGCAGAACCACCTAAATAACTTGTTTTCGTGCTACTTAATGCGAAAAAACACGTATTCTGGTGTTTTCAGCACTCCACAGTGCGTATGATACGCAGAACAGGCGATTTCTTCGTTTTCGAGGGGTTTCCAACTGAGATATGCATTTTGTACGATAATCTTGGTGATTCTTCCGTGAGGAGTATGCAGAATCACGGAAATCGCAGTTTGCGTGCTACTTAATGCGAAAAAACACGTATTCTGGTGTTTTCAGCACTCTACAGTGAGAATGCTACGCAGAACAGGCGATATCTTCGTTTTCGAGGGGATTCCAACCGAGATATGCATTTTCTACGATAATCTTGGTGATTCTTCCGTGAGAAGTATGCAGAACCACCTAAATAACTTGTTTTCGTGCTACTTAATGCGAAAAAACACGTATTCTGCTGTTTTCAGCACTCCACAGTGCGCATGATACGCAGAACAGGCGATATCTTCGTTTTCGATGGGCTTCCAACCGAGATATGCATTTTCTACGATAATCTTGGTGATTCTTCCGTGAGAAGTATGAAGAATCACCGAAATCGCTGTTTTAGTGCAACTTAATGCGAAAAAACACGTATTCTGGTGTTTTCAGCACTCCACAGTGAGAATGATACGCAGAACAGCCGATATCTTCGTTTTCGAGGGGATTCCAACCGAGATATGCATTTTCTACGATAATCTTGGTGATTCTTCCGTGAGAAGTATGCAGAACCACCTAAATAACTTTTTTTCGTGCTACTTAATGCGAAAAAACACGTATTCTGGTGTTTTCAGCACTCCACAGTGCGTAAGATACGCAGAACAGGCGATATCTTCATTTTCGTGGGGTTTCCAACCGAGATATGCATTTTCTACGATAATCTTGGTGATTGTTCCGTGAGAAGTATGCAGAATCACCGAAATCTCTATTTTAGTGATACTTAATGCGAAAAAACACGTATTCTGGTGTTTTCAGCACTCCACAGTGCGTATGATACGCAGAACAGGCAATATCTTCGTTTTCGATGGGTTTCCAACCGAGATATGCATTTTCTACGATAATCTTGGTGATTCTTCCGTGAGAAGTATGCAGAATCACCGAAATCGCTGTTTTAGTGCAACTTAATGCGAAAAAACACGTATTCTGGTGTTTTCAGCACTCCACAGTGAGAATGATACGCAGAACAGGCGATATCTTCGTTTTCGAGGGGATTCCAACCGAGATATGCATTTTCTACGATAATCTTGGTGATTCTTCCGTGAGAAGTATGCAGAACCACCTAAATAACTTGTTTTCGTGCTACTTAATGCGAAAAAACACGCATTCTGGTGTTTTCAGCACTCCACAGTGCGTATGATATGCAGAACCGGCGATATCTTCGTTTTCGTGTGGTTTCCGACTGAGATATGAGTTTGTACGATAATCTTGGTGATTCTTCCGTGAGAAGTATGCAGAACCACCTAAATAACTTGTTTTTGTGCTACTTAATGCGAAAAAACACGTATTCTGTTGTTTTCAGCACTCCACAGTGAGAATGCTACGCAGAACAGGCGATATCTTCGTTTTCGAGGGGATTCCAAACGAGATATGCATTTTCTACGACAATCTTGGTGATTCTTCCGTGAGAAGTATGCAGAACCACCTAAATAACTTGTTTTCGTGCTACTTAATGCGAAAAAACACGTATTCTGCTGTTTTCAGCACTCCACAGTGCGTATGATACGCAGAACAGGCGATATCTTCGTTTTCGATGGGTTTCCAACCGAGATATGCATTTTCTACGATAATCTTGGTGATTCTTCCGTGAGAAGTATGAAGAATCACCGAAATCGCTGTTTTAGTACAACTTAATGCGAAAAAACACGTATTCTGGTGTTTTCAGCACTCCACAGTGAGAATGATACGCAGAACAGCCGATATCTTCGTTTTCGAGGGGATTCCAACCGAGATATGCATTTTCTACGATAATCTTGGTGATTCTTCCGTGAGAAGTATGCAGAACCACCTAAATAACTTGTTTTCGTGCTACTTAATGCGACAAAACACGTATTCTGGTGTTTTCAGCACTCCACAGTGCGTATGATACGCAGAACAGGCGATATCTTCATTTTCGTGGGGTTTCCAACCGAGATATGCATTTTCTACGATAATCTTGGTGATTCTTCCGTGAGGAGTATGCAGAATCACGGAAATCGCAGTTTGCGTGCTACTTAATGCGAAAAAACACGTATTCTGGTGTTTTCAGCACTCCACAGTGAGAATGCTACGCAGAACTGGCGATATCTTCGTTTTCGAGGGGATTCCAAACGAGATATGCATTTTCTACGATAATCTTGGTGATTCTTCCGTGAGAAGTATGCAGAACCACCTAAATAACTTGTTTTCGTGCTACTTAATGCGAAAAAACACGTATTCTGCTGTTTTCAGCACTCCACAGTGCGTATTATACGCAGAACAGGCGATATCTTCGTTTTCGTGGGGTTTCCAACTGAGATATGCATTTTCTACGCTAATCTTGGTGATTCTTCCGTGCGAAGTATGCAGAATCACCGAAGTCGCAGTTTTCGTGCTACTTAATGCGAAAAAACACGTATTCCGGTGTTTTCAGCACTCCATAGTACGTATGATACGCAGAACAGGCGATATCTTCGTTTTCGAGGGGTTTCCAACTGAGATATGCATTTTCTACGATAATCTTGGTGATTCCTCCGTGAGAAGTATGCAGAATCACCGAAATCACTTGTTTTCGTGCTGCTTAATGAAATAAAACACGTATTCTGGTGTTTTCAGCACTCCACAGTGCGTATGATATGCAGAACCGGCGATATCTTCGTTTTCGTGTGGTTTCCGACTGAGATATGAGTTTGTACGATAATCTTGGTGATTCTTCCGTGAGAAGTACGCAGAACCACCTAAATAACTTGTTTTTGTGCTACTTAATGCGAAAAAACACGTATTCTGGTGTTTTCAGCACTCCACAGTGCGCATGATACGCAGAACAGGCGATATCTTCGTTTTCGAGGGGTTTCCAACTGAGATATGCATTTTCTACGATAATCTTGGTGATTCCTCCGTGAGAAGTATGCAGAATCACCGAAATCACTTGTTTTCGTGCTACTTAATGCGATAAAACACGTATTCTGGTGTTTTCAGCACTCCACAGTGCGCATGATACGCAGAACAGGCGATATCTTCGTTTTCGAGGGGTTTCCAACAGAGATATGCATTTTCTACGATAATCTTGGTGATTCTTCCGTGAGAAGGATGCAGAATCACCGAAATCGGAGTCTTCGTCTTATGTATTGCGAAAAAACACGTATTCTGGTGATTTCAGCACTTTACAGTGCGTATTATATGCAGAACCGGCGATATCTTCGTTTTCGTGGGATTTCCAACAGAGATATGCATTTTCTACGATAATCTTGGTGATTCTTCCGTGAGAAGTATGCAGAATCACCGAAATCGCAGTTTTCGTGTTATTTAATGCGAAAAACACGCATTCTGGTGTTTTCAGAACTCCACAGTGCGTATGATACGCAGAACAGGCGATATCTGCATTTTCTTGGGGTTTCCAAATGAGATGTGCATTTTCTACGATAATCTTGATGATTCTTCCGTGAGAAGTATGCAGAACCACCTAAATAACTTGTTTTCGTGCTACTTAATGCGAAAAAACACGTATTCTGGTGTTTTCAGCACTCCACAGTGCGTATGATACGCAGAGCTGGCGATATCTTCGTTTTCGATGGGTTTCCAACCGAGATATGCATTTTCTACGATAATCTTGGTGATTCTTCCGTGAGAAGTATGCAGAACCACCTAAATAACTTGTTTTCGTGCTACTTAATGCGAAAAAACACGTATTCTGGTGTTTTCAGCACTCCACAGTGCGTATGATACGCAGAACAGGCGATATCATCGTTTTCGAGGGGAATCCAAATGAGATATGCATTTTCTACGATAATCTTGGTGATTCCTCCGTGAGAAGTATGCAGAATCACCGAAATCACTTGTTTTCGTGCTGCTTAATGCGAAAAAACATGTATTCTGGTGTTTTCAGCACTCCACAATGCGTATGATACGCAGAACAGGCGATAGCTTCGTTTTCGAGGGGTTTCCAACTGAGATATGTATCTTCTACGATAATCTTGGTGATTCTTCTGTGAGAAGTATCCAGAATCACCAAAATCGGATTCTTCGTGACATTTAATGCGAAAAAACCTGTATTCTGGTGATTTCAGCTCTTCACAGTGCGTATTAAATGCAGAACCGGCGATATCTTCGTTTTCGTGGGGTTTCCAACAGAGATATGCATTTTCTACGATAATCTTGGTGATTCTTCCGTGAGAAGTATGCAGAATCACCGAAATCGCAGTTTTCGTGTTATTTAATGCGAAAAACACGCATTCTGGTGTTTTCAGAACTCCACAGTGCGTATGATACGCAGAACAGGCGATATCTTCATTTTCGTGGGGTTTCCAAATGAGATGTGCATTTTCTACGATAATCTTGATGATTCTTCCGTGAGAAGTATGCAGAACCACCTGAATAACTTGTTTTCGTGCTAGTTAATGCGAAAAAACACGTATTCTGGTGTTTTCAGCACTCCACAGTGCGCATGATACGCAGAACAGGCGATATCTTCGTTTTCGATGGGTTTCCAACCAAGATATGCATTTTCTACGATTATCTTGATGATTCTTCCGTGAGAAGTATGCAGAACCACCTAAATAACTTGTTTTCGTGCTAGTTAATGCGAAAAAACACGTATTCTGGTGTTTTCAGCACTCCACAGTGCGTATGATACGCAGAACAGGCGATATCTTCGTTTTCGATGGGTTTCCAACCAAGATATGCATTTTCTACGATAATCTTGGTGATTCTTCCGTGAGAAGTATGCAGAATCACCGAAATCACTTGTTTTCGTGCTGCTTAATGCGATAAAACACGTATTCTGGTGTTTTCAGCACTCCACAGTGCGTATGATATGCAGAACCGGCGATATCTTCGTTTTCGTGTGGTTTCCGACTGAGATATGAGTTTGTACGATCATCTTGGTGATTCTTCCGTGAGAAGTATGCAGAACCACCTAAATAACTTGTTTTTGTGCTACTTAATGCGAAAAAACACGTATTCTGGTGTTTTCAGCACTCCACAGTGCGCATGATACGCAGAACAGGCGATATCTTCGTTTTCGAGGGGTTTCCAACCGAGATATGCATTTTCTACGATAATCTTGGTGATTCTTCCGTGAGAAGTATGCAGAACCACCTAAATAACTTGTTTTTGTGCTACTTAATGCGAAAAAACACGTATTCTGGTGTTTTCAGCACTCCACAGTGCGCATGATACGCAGAACAGGCGATATCTTCGTTTTCGAGGGGTTTCCAACTGAGATATGCATTTTCTACGATAATCTTGGTGATTCTTCCGTGAGAAGTATGCAGAATCACCGAAATCGCAGTTTTCGTGTTATTTAATGCGAAAAACACGCATTCTGGTGTTTTCAGAACTCCACAGTGCGTATGATACGCAGAACAGGCGATATCTTCGTTTTCGATGGGTTTCCAACCAAGATATGCATTTTCTACGATAATCTTGGTGATTCTTCCGTGAGAAGTATGCAGAATCACCGAAATCGCTGTTTTAGTGCAACTTAATGCGAAAAAACATGTATTCTGGTGTTTTCAGCACTCCACAGTGCGTATGATACGCAGAACAGGCGATATCTTCGTTTTCGAGGGGATTCCAACCGAGATATGCATTTTCTACGATAATCTTGGTGATTCTTCCGTGAGAAGTATGCAGAACCACCTAAATAACTTGTTTTTGTGCTACTTAATGCGAAAAAACACGTATTCTGGTGTTTTCAGCACTCCACAGTGCGCATGATACGCAGAACAGGCGATATCTTCGTTTTCGATGGGTTTCCAACCAAGATATGCATTTTCTACGATAATCTTGATGATTCTTCCGTGAGAAGTATGCAGAACCACCTAAATAACTTGTTTTCGTGCTAGTTAATGCGAAAAAACACGTATTCTGGTGTTTTCAGCACTCCACAGTGCGTATGATACGCAGAACAGGCGATATCTTCGTTTTCGATGGGTTTCCAACCAAGATATGCATTTTCTACGATAATCTTGGTGATTCTTCCGTGAGAAGTATGCAGAATCACCGAAATCACTTGTTTTCGTGCTGCTTAATGCGATAAAACACGTATTCTGGTGTTTTCAGCACTCCACAGTGCGTATGATATGCAGAACCGGCGATATCTTCGTTTTCGTGTGGTTTCCGACTGAGATATGAGTTTGTACGATAATCTTGGTGATTCTTCCGTGAGAAGTATGCAGAACCACCTAAATAACTTGTTTTTGTGCTACTTAATGCGAAAAAACACGTATTCTGGTGTTTTCAGCACTCCACAGTGCGCATGATACGCAGAACAGGCGATATCTTCGTTTTCGAGGGGTTTCCAACTGAGATATGCATTTTCTACGATAATCTTGGTGATTCCTCCGTGAGAAGTATGCAGAATCACCGAAATCACTTGTTTTCGTGCTACTTAATGCGATAAAACACGTATTCTGGTGTTTTCAGCACTCCACAGTGCGCATGATACGCAGAACAGGCGATATCTTCGTTTTCGAGGGGTTTCCAACAGAGATATGCATTTTCTACGATAATCTTGGTGATTCTTCCGTGAGAAGGATGCAGAATCACCGAAATCGGAGTCTTCGTCTTATGTATTGCGAAAAAACACGTACTCTGGTGTTTTCAGCACTTTACAGTGCGTATTATATGCAGAACCGGCGATATCTTCGTTTTCGTGGGATTTCCAACAGAGATATGCATTTTCTACGATAATCTTGGTGATTCTTCCGTGAGAAGTATGCAGAATCACCGAAATCGCAGTTTTCGTGTTATTTAATGCGAAAAACACGCATTCTGGTGTTTTCAGAACTCCACAGTGCGTATGATACGCAGAACAGGCGATATCTTCATTTTCGTGGGGTTTCCAAATGAGATGTGCATTTTCTACGATAATCTTGATGATTCTTCCGTGAGAAGTATGCAGAATCACCGAAATCGCTGTTTTAGTGCAACTTAATGCGAAAAAACATGTATTCTGGTGTTTTCAGCACTCCACAGTGCGCATGATACGCAGAACAGGCGATATCTTCGTTTTGGATGGGTTTCCAACCAAGATATGCATTTTCTACGATAATCTTGGTGATTCTTCCGTGAGAAGTATGCAGAATCACCGAAATCGCAGTTTTCGTGCTACTTAATGCGAAAAAACACGTATTCCGGTGTTTTCAGCACTCCACAGTGCGTATGATATGCAGAACCGGCGATATCTTCGTTTTCGTGTGGTTTCCGCCTGAGATATGAGTTTGTACGATAATCTTGGAGATTCTTCCGTGAGAAGTATGCGGAACCACCTAAATAACTTGTTTTCGTGCTACTTAATGCGAAAAAACACGTATTCTGGTGTTTTCAGCACTCCACAGTGCGTATGATACGCAGAACAGGCGATATCTTCGTTTTCGAGGGGTTTCCAACTGAGATATGCATTTTCTACGATAATCTTGGTGATTCCTCCGTGAGAAGTATGCAGAATCACCGAAATCGCTGTTTGAGTGCAACTTAATGCGAAAAAACACGTATTCTGGTGTTTTCAGCACTCCACAGTGAGAATGATACGCAGAACAGGCGATATCTTCGTTTTCGAGGGGATTCCAACCGAGATATGCATTTTCTACGATAATCTTGGTGATTCTTCCGTGAGAAGTATGCAGAACCACCTAAATAACTTGTTTTCGTGCTACATAATGCGAAAAAACACTTATTCTGGTGTTTTCAGCACTCCACTGTGCGTATGATACGCAGAACAGGCGATACCTTCGTTTTCGAGGGGATTCCAACTGAGATATGCATTTTCTACGATAATCTTGGTGATTCTTCCGTGAGAAGGATGCAGAATCACCGAAACCGCAGTTTTCGTGATATTTAATGTGCAAAAACACGTATTCTGGTGTTTTCAGCACTTCACAGTGCGTAGGATATGCAGAACCGGCGATATCTTCGTTTTCGAGGGGATTCCAACCGAGATATGCATTTTCTACGATAATCTTGTTGATTCTTCCGTGAGAAGTATGCAGAACCACCTAAATAACTTGTTTTCGTGCTACATAATGCGAAAAAACACGTATTCTGGTGTTTTCAGCACTCCACAGTGCGTATGATACGCAGAACAGGCGATACCTTCGTTTTCGAGGGGATTCCAACTGAGATATGCATTTTCTACGATAATCTTGGTGATTCTTCCGTGAGAAGGATGCAGAATCACCGAAACCGCAGCTTTCGTGATATTTAATGTGCAAAAACACGTATTCTGGTGTTTTCAGCACTTCACAGTGCGTAGGATATGCAGAACCGGCGATATCTTCGTTTTCGTGGGGTTTCCAACTGAGATATGCATTTTCTACGCTAATCTGGGTGATTCTTCCGTGCGAAGTATGCAGAATCACCGAAATCGCAGTTTTCGTGCTACTTGATGCGAAAAAACACGTATTCTGGTGTTTTCAGCACTCCACAGTGCGTATGATACGCTGAACAGGCGATATCTTCGTTTTCGAGGGGTTTCCAACTGAGATATGCATTTTCTACGATAATCTTAGTGATTCCTCCGCGAGAAGTATGCAGAATCACCGAAACCGCAGTTTTCGTGATATTTAATGTGCAAAAACACGTATTCTGGTGTTTTCAGCACTTCACAGTGCGTATGATACGCAGAGCAGGCGATATCTTCGTTTTCGAGGGGATTCCAAACGAGATATGCATTTTCTACGATAATCTTGGTGATTCTTCCGTGAGAAGGATGCAGAATCACCGAAACCGCAGTTTTCGTGATATTTAATGTGCAAAAACACGTATTCTGGTGTTTTCAGCACTTCACAGTGCGTAGGATATGCAGAACCGGCGATATCTTCGTTTTCGTGGGGTTTCCAACTGACATATGCATTTTCTACGCTAATCTGGGTGATTCTTCCGTGAGAAGTATGCAGAAACACCTAAATAACTTGTTTTCGTGCTACTTAATGCGAAAAAACACGTAGTCTGCTGTTTTCAGCACTCCACAGTGCGTATGATACGCAGAACAGGCGATATCTTCGTTTTCGATGGGTTTCCAACCGAGATATGCATTTTCTACGATAATCTTGGTGATTCTTCCGTGAGAAGTATGCAGAATCACCGAAATCGCTGTTTTAGTGCAACTTAATGCGAAAAAATACGAATTCTGGTGTTTTCAGCACTCCACAGTGAGAATCATACGCAGAACAGCCGATATCTTCGTTTTCGAGGGGATTCCAACCGAGATATGCATTTTCTACGATAATCTTGGTGATTCTTCCGTGAGAAGTATGCAGAACCACCTAAATAACTTGTTTTCGTGCTACTTAATGCGAAAAAACACGTATTCTGGTGTTTTCAGCACTCCACAGTGCGTATGATATGCAGAACCGGCGATATCTTCGTTTTCGTGGGGTTTCCAACTGAGATATGCATTTTCTACGCTAATCTTGGTGATTCTTCCGTGCGAAGTATGCAGAATCACCGAAGTCGCAGTTTTCGTGCTACTTAATGCGAAAAAACACGTATTCCGGTGTTTTCAGCACTCCACAGTGCGTACGATATGCAGAACCGGCGATATCTTCGTTTTCGTGGGGTTTCCAACTGAGATATGCATTTTCTACGCTAATCTTGGTGATTCTTCCGTGCGAAGTATGCAGAATCACCGAAGTCGCAGTTTTCGTGCTACTTAATGCGAAAAAACACGTATTCCGGTGTTTTCAGCACTCCACAGTGCGTATGATACGCAGAGCAGGCGATATCTTCGTTTTCGAGGGGTTTCCAACTGAGATATGCATTTTCTACGATAATCTTGGTGATTCCTCCGTGAGAAGTATGCAGAATCACCGAAATCACTTGTTTTCGTGCTGCTTAATGCGATAAAACACGTATTCTGGTGTTTTCAGCACTCCACAGTGCGTATGATATGCAGAACCGGCGATATCTTCGTTTTCGTGTGGTTTCCGACTGAGATATGAGTTTGTACGATAATCTTGGTGATTCTTCCGTGACAAGTATGCAGAACCACCTAAATAACTTGTCTTTGTGCTACTTAATGCGAAAAAACACGTATTCTGGTGTTTTCAGCACTCCACAGTGCGCATGATACGCAGAACAGGCGATATCTTCGTTTTCGAGGGGTTTCCAACTGAGATATGCATTTTCTACGATAATCTTGGTGATTCCTCCGTGAGAAGTATGCAGAATCACCGAAATCACTTGTTTTCGTGCTACTTAATGCGATAAAACACGTATTCTGGTGTTTTCAGCACTCCACAGTGCGCATGATACGCAGAACAGGCGATATCTTCGTTTTCGAGGGGTTTCCAACTGAGATATGCATTTTCTACGATAATCGTGGTGATTCCTCCGTGAGAAGTATGCAGAATCACCGAAATCGGATTCTTCGTGATATTTAAGTCGAAAAAACATGTATTCTGGTGTGTTCAGCACTTCACAGTGCGTATTATATGCAGAACCGGCGATATCTTCGTTTTCGTAGGGTTTCCAACAGAGATATGCATTTTCTACGATAATCTTGGTGATTCTTCCGTGAGAAGGATGCAGAATCACCGAAATCGGAGTCTTCGTCTTATGTAATGCGAAAAAACACGTATTCTGGTGTTTTCAGCACTTTACAGTGCGTATTATATGCAGAACCGGCGATATCTTCGTTTTCGTGGGATTTCCAACAGAGATATGCATTTTCTACGATAATCTTGGTGATTCTTCCGTGAGAAGTATGCAGAATCACCGAAATCGCAGTTTTCGTGTTATTTAATGCGAAAAACACGCATTCTGGTGTTTTCAGAACTCCACAGTGCGTATGATACGCAGAACAGGCGATATCTGCATTTTCGTGGGGTTTCCAAATGAGATGTGCATTTTCTACGATAATCTTGATGATTCTTCCGTGAGAAGTATGCAGAACCACCTAAATAACTTGTTTTCGGGCTACTTAATGCGAAAAAACACGTATTCTGGTGTTTTCAGCACTCCACAGTGCGTATGATACGCAGAACTGGCGATATCTTCGTTTTCGATGGGTTTCCAACCGAGATATGCATTTTCTACGATAATCTTGGTGATTCTTCCGTGAGAAGTATGCAGAACCACCTAAATAACTTGTTTTCGTGCTACTTAATGCGAAAAAACACGTATTCTGGTGTTTTCAGCACTCCACAGTGCGTATGATACGCAGAACAGGCGATATCTTCGTTTTCGAGGGGATTCCAAATGAGATAAGCATTTTCTACGATAATCTTGGTGATTCTTCCGTGAGAAGTATGAAAAATCACCGAAATCGCTGTTTTAGTGCAACTTAATGCGAAAAAACACGTATTCTGGTGTTTTCAGCACTCCACAGTGAGAATCATACGCAGAACAGCCGATATCTTCGTTTTCGAGGGGATTCCAACCGAGATATGCATTTTCTACGATAATCTTGGTGATTCTTCCGTGAGAAGTATGCAGAACCACCTAAATAACTTGTTTTCGTGCTACTTAATGCGAAAAAACACGTATTCTGGTGTTTTCAGCACTCCACAGTGCGTATGATATGCAGAACCGGCGATATCTTCGTTTTCGTGGGGTTTCCAACTGAGATATGCATTTTCTACGCTAATCTTGGTGATTCTTCCGTGCAAAGTATGCAGAATCACCGAAGTCGCAGTTTTCTTGCTACTTAATGCGAAAAAACACGTATTCTGGTGTTTTCAGCACTCCACAGTGCGCATGATACGCAGAACAGGCGATATCTTCGTTTTCGAGGGGTTTCCAACTGAGATATGCATTTTCTACGATAATCTTGGTGATTCCTCCGTGAGAAGTATGCAGAATCACCGAAATCGCTGTTTTAGTGCAACTTAATGCGAAAAAACACGAATTCTGGTGTTTTCAGCACTCCACAGTGAGAATCATACGCAGAACAGCCGATATGTTCGTTTTCGAGGGGATTCCAACCGAGATATGCATTTTCTACGATAATCTTGGTGATTCTTCCGTGAGAAGTATGCAGAACCACCTAAATAACTGGTTTTCGTGCTACTTAATGCGAAAAACACGCATTCTGGTGTTTTCAGAACTCCACAGTGCGTATGATACGCAGAACAGGCGATATCTGCATTTTCGTGGGGTTTCCAAATGAGATGTGCATTTTCTACGATAATCTTGATGATTCTTCCGTGAGAAGTATGCAGAACCACCTAAATAACTTGTTTTCGTGCTACTTAATCCGAAAAAAACACGTATTCTGGTGTTTTCAGCACTCCACAGTGCGTATGATACGCAGAACTGGCGATATCTTCGTTTTCGATGGGTTTCCAACCGAGATATGCATTTTCTACGATAATCTTGGTGATTCTTCCGTGAGAAGTATGCAGAACCACCTAAATAACTTGTTTTCGTGCTACTTAATGCGAAAAAACACGTATTCTGGTGTTTTCAGCACTCCACAGTGCGTATGATACGCAGAACAGGCGATATCTTCGTTTTCGAGGGGATTCCAAATGAGATATGCATTTTCTACGTTAATCTTGGTGATTCCTCCGTGAGAAGTATGCAGAAACACCGAAATCACTTGTTATCTTGCTGCTTAATGCGATAAAACACGTATTCTGGTGTTTTCAGCACTCCACAGTGCGTATGATATGCAGAACCGGCGATATCTTCGTTTTCGTGTGGTTTCCGACTGAGATATGAGTTTGTACGATAATCTTGGTGATGCTTCCGTGAGAAGTATGCAGAATCACCGAAATCGCAGATTTCGTGATATTTAATGCGAGAAAACGCGTATTCTGGTGTTTTTAGCACTCCACAGTGCGTATGATACGCAGAACAGGCGATATCTTCGTTTTCGAGGGGTTTCCAACTGAGATATGCATTTTCTACGATAATCTTGGTGATTCCTCCGTGAGAAGTATGCAGATTCACCGAAATCACTTGTTTTCGTGCTGCTTAATGCGATAAAACACGTATTCTGGTGTTTTCAGCACTCCACAGTGCGTATGATATGCAGAACCGGCGATATCTTCGTTTTCGTGTGGTTTCCGACTGAGATATGAGTTTGTACGATAATCTTGGTGATTCTTCCGTGAGAAGTATGCAGAACCACCTAAATAACTTGTTTTTGTGCTACTTAATGCGAAAAAACACGTATTCTGGTGTTTTCAGCACTCCACAGTGCGCATGATACGCAGAACAGGCGATATCTTCGTTTTCGAGGGGTTTCCAACTGAGATATGCATTTTCTACGATAATCTTGGTGATTCCTCCGTGAGAAGTATGCAGAACCACCTAAATAACTTGTTTTTGTGCTACTTAATGCGAAAAAACACGTATTCTGGTGTTTTCAGCACTCCACAGTGCGCATGATACGCAGAACAGGCGATATCTTCGTTTTCGAGGGGTTTCCAACTGAGATATGCATTTTCTACGATAATCTTGGTGATTCCTCCGTGAGAAGTATGCAGAATCACCGAAATCACTTGTTTTCGTGCTACTTAATGCGATAAAACACGTATTCTGGTGTTTTCAGCTCTCCACAGTGCGCATGATACGCAGAACAGGCGATATCTTCGTTTTCGAGGGGTTTCCAACTGAGATATGCATTTTCTACGATAATCTTGGTGATTCCTCCGTGAGAAGTATGCAGAATCACCGAAATCGGATTCTTCGTGATATTTAATGCGAAAAAACATGTATTCTGGTGTTTTCAGCACTTCACAGTGCGTATTATATGCAGAACCGGCGATATCTTCGTTTTCGTGGGGTTTCCAACAGAGATATGCATTTTCTACGCTAATCTTGGTGATTCTTCCGTGCGAAGTATGCAGAATCACCGAAGTCGCAGTTTTCGTGCTACTTAATGCGAAAAAACACGTATTCCGGTGTTTTCAGCACTCCACAGTGCGTATGATACGCAGAACAGGCGATATCTTCGTTTTCGAGGGGTTTCCAACTGAGATATGCATTTTCTACGATAATCTTGGTGATTCCTCCGTGAGAAGTATGCAGAATCACCGAAATCACTTGTTTTCGTGCTGCTTAATGCGATAAAACACGTATTCTGGTGTTTTCAGCACTCCACAGTGCGTATGATATGCAGAACCGGCGATATCTTCGTTTTCGTGTGGTTTCCGACTGAGATATGAGTTTGTACGATAATCTTGGTGATTCTTCCCTGAGAAGTATGCAGAACCACCTAAATAACTTGTTTTTGTGCTACTTAATGCGAAAAAACACGTATTCTGGTGTTTTCAGCACTCCACAGTGCGCATGATACGCAGAACAGGCGATATCTTCGTTTTCGAGGGGTTTCCAACTGAGATATGCATTTTCTACGATAATCTTGGTGATTCCTCCGTGAGAAGTATGCAGAATCACCGAAATCACTTGTTTTCGTGCTACTTAATGCGATAAAACACGTATTCTGGTGTTTTCAGCACTCCACAGTGCGTATGATACGCAGAACAGGCGATATCTGCATTTTCGTGGGGTTTCCAAATGAGATGTGCATTTTCTACGATAATCTTGATGATTCTTCCGTGAGAAGTATGCAGAACCACCTAAATAACTTGTTTTCGTGCTACTTAATGCGAAAAAACACGTATTCTGGTGTTTTCAGCACTCCACAGTGCGTATGATACGCAGAACTGGCGATATCTTCGTTTTCGATGGGTTTCCAACCGAGATATGCATTTTCTACGATAATCTTGGTGATTCTTCCGTGAGAAGTATGCAGAACCACCTAAATAACTTGTTTTCGTGCTACTTAATGCGAAAAAACACGTATTCTGGTGTTTTCAGCACTCCACAGTGCGTATGATACGCAGAACAGGCGATATCTTCGTTTTCGAGGGGATTCCAAATGAGATAAGCATTTTCTACGATAATCTTGGTGATTCTTCCGTGAGAAGTATGAAAAATCACCGAAATCGCTGTTTTAGTGCAACTTAATGCGATAAAACACGTATTCTGGTGTTTTCAGCACTCCACAGTGAGAATCATACGCAGAACAGCCGATATCTTCGTTTTCGAGGGGATTACAACCGAGATATGCATTTTCTACGATAATCTTGGTGATTCTTCCGTGAGAAGTATGCAGAACCACCTAAATAACTTGTTTTCGTGCTACTTAATGCGAAAAAACACGTATTCTGGTGTTTTCAGCACTCCACAGTGCGTATGATATGCAGAACCGGCGATATCTTCGTTTTCGTGGGGTTTCCAACTGAGATATGCATTTTCTACGCTAATCTTGGTGATTCTTCCGTGCAAAGTATGCAGAATCACCGAAGTCGCAGTTTTCGTGCTACTTAATGCGAAAAAACACGTATTCCGGTGTTTTCAGCACTCCACAGTGCGTAGGATATGCAGAACCGGCGATATCTTCGTTTTCGTGGGGTTTCCAACTGAGATATGCATTTTCTACGCTAATCTTGGTGATTCTTCCGTGCGAAGTATGCAGAATCACCGAAGTCGCAGTTTTCGTGCTACTTAATGCGAAAAAACACGTATTCCGGTGTTTTCAGCACTCCACAGTGCGTATGATACGCAGAACAGGCGATATCTTCGTTTTCGAGGGGTTTCCAACTGAGATATGCATTTTCTACGATAATCTTGGTGATTCCTCCGTGAGAAGTATGCAGAATCACCGAAATCACTTGTTTTCGTGCTGCTTAATGCGATAAAACACGTATTCTGGTGTTTTCAGCACTCCACAGTGCGTATGATATGCAGAACCGGCGATATCTTCGTTTTCGTGTGGTTTCCGACTGAGATATGAGTTTGTACGATAATCTTGGTGATTCTTCCCTGAGAAGTATGCAGAACCACCTAAATAACTTGTTTTTGTGCTACTTAATGCGAAAAAACACGTATTCTGGTGTTTTCAGCACTCCACAGTGCGCATGATACGCAGAACAGGCGATATCTTCGTTTTCGAGGGGTTTCCAACTGAGATATGCATTTTCTACGATAATCTTGGTGATTCCTCCGTGAGAAGTATGCAGAATCACCGAAATCACTTGTTTTCGTGCTACTTAATGCGATAAAACACGTATTCTGGTGTTTTCAGCACTCCACAGTGCGTATGATACGCAGAACAGGCGATATCTGCATTTTCGTGGGGTTTCCAAATGAGATGTGCATTTTCTACGATAATCTTGATGATTCTTCCGTGAGAAGTATGCAGAACCACCTAAATAACTTGTTTTCGTGCTACTTAATGCGAAAAAACACGTATTCTGGTGTTTTCAGCACTCCACAGTGCGTATGATACGCAGAACTGGCGATATCTTCGTTTTCGATGGGTTTCCAACCGAGATATGCATTTTCTACGATAATCTTGGTGATTCTTCCGTGAGAAGTATGCAGAACCACCTAAATAACTTGTTTTCGTGCTACTTAATGCGAAAAAACACGTATTCTGGTGTTTTCAGCACTCCACAGTGCGTATGATACGCAGAACAGGCGATATCTTCGTTTTCGAGGGGATTCCAAATGAGATAAGCATTTTCTACGATAATCTTGGTGATTCTTCCGTGAGAAGTATGAAAAATCACCGAAATCGCTGTTTTAGTGCAACTTAATGCGATAAAACACGTATTCTGGTGTTTTCAGCACTCCACAGTGAGAATCATACGCAGAACAGCCGATATCTTCGTTTTCGAGGGGATTACAACCGAGATATGCATTTTCTACGATAATCTTGGTGATTCTTCCGTGAGAAGTATGCAGAACCACCTAAATAACTTGTTTTCGTGCTACTTAATGCGAAAAAACACGTATTCTGGTGTTTTCAGCACTCCACAGTGCGTATGATATGCAGAACCGGCGATATCTTCGTTTTCGTGGGGTTTCCAACTGAGATATGCATTTTCTACGCTAATCTTGGTGATTCTTCCGTGCAAAGTATGCAGAATCACCGAAGTCGCAGTTTTCGTGCTACTTAATGCGAAAAAACACGTATTCCGGTGTTTTCAGCACTCCACAGTGCGTAGGATATGCAGAACCGGCGATATCTTCGTTTTCGTGGGGTTTCCAACTGAGATATGCATTTTCTACGCTAATCTTGGTGATTCTTCCGTGCGAAGTATGCAGAATCACCGAAGTCGCAGTTTTCGTGCTACTTAATGCGAAAAAACACGTATTCCGGTGTTTTCAGCACTCCACAGTGCGTATGATACGCAGAACAGGCGATATCTTCGTTTTCGAGGGGTTTCCAACTGAGATATGCATTTTCTACGATAATCTTGGTGATTCCTCCGTGAGAAGTATGCAGAATCACCGAAATCACTTGTTTTCGTGCTGCTTAATGCGATAAAACACGTATTCTGGTGTTTTCAGCACTCCACAGTGCGTATGATATGCAGAACCGGCGATATCTTCGTTTTCGTGTGGTTTCCGACTGAGATATGAGTTTGTACGATAATCTTGGTGATTCTTCCGTGAGAAGTATGCAGAATCACCGAAATCGGATTCTTCGTGATATTTAATGCGAAAAAACATGTATTCTGGTGTTTTCAGCACTTCACAGTGCGTATTATATGCAGAACCGGCGATATCTTCGTTTTCGTGGGATTTCCAACAGAGATATGCATTTTCTACGATAATCTTGGTGATTCTTCCGTGAGAAGGATGCAGAATCACCGAAATCGGAGTCTTCGTCTTATGTAATGCGAAAAACACGCATTCTGGTGTTTCCAGAACTCCATAGTGCGTATGATACGCCGGACAGGCGATATCTGCATTTTCGTGGGGTTTCCAAATGAGATGTGCATTTTCTACGATAATCTTGATGATTCTTCCGTGAGAAGTATGCAGAACCACCTAAATAACTTGTTTTCGTGCTACTTAATGCGAAAAAAACACGTATTCTGGTGTTTTCAGCACTCCACAGTGCGTATGATACGCAGAACTGGCGATATCTTCGTTTTCGATGGGTTTCCAACCGAGATATGCATTTTCTACGATAATCTTGGTGATTCTTCCGTGAGAAGTATGCAGAACCACCTAAATAACTTGTTTTCGTGCTACTTAATGCGAAAAAACACGTATTCTGGTGTTTTCAGCACTCCACAGTGCGTATGATACGCAGAACCGGCGATATCTTCGTTTTCGTGTGGTTTCCGACTGAGATATGAGTTTGTACGATAATCTTGGTGATTCTTCCGTGACAAGTATGCAGAACCACCTAAATAACTTGTCTTTGTGCTACTTAATGCGAAAAAACACGTATTCTGGTGTTTTCAGCACTCCACAGTGCGCATGATACGCAGAACAGGCGATATCTTCGTTTTCGAGGGGTTTCCAACTGAGATATGCATTTTCTACGATAATCTTGGTGATTCCTCCGTGAGAAGTATGATGAATCACCGAAATCGCTGTTTTAGTGCAATTTAATGCGAAAAAACACGAATTCTGGTGTTTTCAGCACTCCACAGTGAGAATCATACGCAGAACAGCCGATATGTTCGTTTTCGAGGGGATTCCAACCGAGATATGCATTTTCTACGATAATCTTGGTGATTCTTCCGTGAGAAGTATGCAGAACCACCTAAATAACTGGTTTTCGTGCTACTTAATGCGAAAAAACACGTAATTCTGGTGTTTGCGGCACTCCACAGTGCGTATGATATGCAGAACCGGCGATATCTTCGTTTTCGTGGGGTTTCCAACTGAGATATGCATTTTCTACGCTAATCTTGGTGATTCTTCCGTGAGAAGTATGCAGAATCGCCGAAGTCGCAGTTTTCGTGCTACTTAATGCGAAAAAACACGTATTCCGGTGTTTTCAGCACTCCACAGTGCGTAGGATATGCAGAACCGGCGATATCTTCGTTTTCGTGGGGTTTCCAACTGAGATATGCATTTTCTACGCTAATCTTGGTGATTCTTCCGTGCGAAGTATGCAGAATCACCGAAGTCGCAGTTTTCGTGCTACTTAATGCGAAAAAACACGTATTCCGGTGTTTTCAGCACTCCACAGTGCGTATGATACGCAGAACAGGCGATATCTTCGTTTTCGAGGGGTTTCCAACTGAGATATGCATTTTCTACGATAATCTTGGTGATTCCTCCGTGAGAAGTATGCAGAATCACCGAAATCACTTGTTTTCGTGCTGCTTAATGCGATAAAACACGTATTCTGGTGTTTTCAGCACTCCACAGCGCGTATGATATGCAGAACCGGCGATATCTTCGTTTTCGTGTGGTTTCCGACTGAGATATGAGTTTGTACGATAATCTTGGTGATTCTTCCCTGAGAAGTATGCAGAACCACCTAAATAACTTGTTTTTGTGCTACTTAATGCGAAAAAACACGTATTCTGGTGTTTTCAGCACTCCACAGTGCGCATGATACGCAGAACAGGCGATATCTTCGTTTTCGAGGGGTTTCCAACTGAGATATGCATTTTCTACGATAATCTTGGTGATTCCTCCGTGAGAAGTATGCAGAATCACCGAAATCACTTGTTTTCGTGCTACTTAATGCGATAAAACACGTATTCTGGTGTTTTCAGCACTCCACAGTGCGCATGATACGCAGAACAGGCGATATCTTCGTTTTCGAGGGGTTTCCAACTGAGATATGCATTTTCTACGATAATCGTGGTGATTCCTCCGTGAGAAGTATGCAGAATCACCGAAATCGGATTCTTCGTGATATTTAAGTCGAAAAAACATGTATTCTGGTGTGTTCAGCACTTCACAGTGCGTATTATATGCAGAACCGGCGATATCTTCGTTTTCGTAGGGTTTCCAACAGAGATATGCATTTTCTACGATAATCTTGGTGATTCTTCCGTGAGAAGGATGCAGAATCACCGAAATCGGAGTCTTCGTCTTATGTAATGCGAAAAAACACGTATTCTGGTGTTTTCAGCACTTTACAGTGCGTATTATATGCAGAACCGGCGATATCTTCGTTTTCGTGGGATTTCCAACAGAGATATGCATTTTCTACGATAATCTTGGAGATTCTTCCGTGAGAAGTATGCAGAATCACCGAAATCGCAGTTTTCGTGTTATTTAATGCGAAAAACACGCATTCTGGTGTTTTCAGAACTCCACAGTGCGTATGATACGCAGAACAGGCGATATCTGCATTTTCGTGGGGTTTCCAAATGAGATGTGCATTTTCTACGATAATCTTGATGATTCTTCCGTGAGAAGTATGCAGAACCACCTAAATAACTTGTTTTCGTGCTACTTAATGCGAAAAAACACGTATTCTGGTGTTTTCAGCACTCCACAGTGCGTATGATACGCAGAACTGGCGATATCTTCGTTTTCGATGGGTTTCCAACCGAGATATGCATTTTCTACGATAATCTTGGTGATTCTTCCGTGAGAAGTATGCAGAACCACCTAAATAACTTGTTTTCGTGCTACTTAATGCGAAAAAAACACGTATTCTGGTGTTTTCAGCACTCCACAGTGCGTATGATACGCAGAACAGGCGATATCTTCGTTTTCGAGGGGATTCCAAATGAGATAAGCATTTTCTACGATAATCTTGGTGATTCTTCCGTGAGAAGTATGAAAAATCACCGAAATCGCTGTTTTAGTGCAACTTAATGCGAAAAAACACGTATTCTGGTGTTTTCAGCACTCCACAGTGAGAATCATACGCAGAACAGCCGATATCTTCGTTTTCGAGGGGATTCCAACCGAGATATGCATTTTCTACGATAATCTTGGTGATTCTTCCGTGAGAAGTATGCAGAACCACCTAAATAACTTGTTTTCGTGCTACTTAATGCGAAAAAACACGTATTCTGGTGTTTTCAGCACTCCACAGTGCGTATGATATGCAGAACCGGCGATATCTTCGTTTTCGTGGGGTTTCCAACTGAGATATGCATTTTCTACGCTAATCTTGGTGATTCTTCCGTGCAAAGTATGCAGAATCACCGAAGTCGCAGTTTTCTTGCTACTTAATGCGAAAAAACACGTATTCTGGTGTTTTCAGCACTCCACAGTGCGCATGATACGCAGAACAGGCGATATCTTCGTTTTCGAGGGGTTTCCAACTGAGATATGCATTTTCTACGATAATCTTGGTGATTCCTCCGTGAGAAGTATGCAGAATCACCGAAATCGCTGTTTTAGTGCAACTGAATGCGAAAAAACACGAATTCTGGTGTTTTCAGCACTCCACAGTGAGAATCATACGCAGAACAGCCGATATGTTCGTTTTCGAGGGGATTCCAACCGAGATATGCATTTTCTACGATAATCTTGGTGATTCTTCCGTGAGAAGTATGCAGAACCACCTAAATAACTGGTTTTCGTGCTACTTAATGCGAAAAACACGCATTCTGGTGTTTTCAGAACTCCACAGTGCGTATGATACGCAGAACAGGCGATATCTGCATTTTCGTGGGGTTTCCAAATGAGATGTGCATTTTCTACGATAATCTTGATGATTCTTCCGTGAGAAGTATGCAGAACCACCTAAATAACTTGTTTTCGTGCTACTTAATCCGAAAAAAACACGTATTCTGGTGTTTTCAGCACTCCACAGTGCGTATGATACGCAGAACTGGCGATATCTTCGTTTTCGATGGGTTTCCAACCGAGATATGCATTTTCTACGATAATCTTGGTGATTCTTCCGTGAGAAGTATGCAGAACCACCTAAATAACTTGTTTTCGTGCTACTTAATGCGAAAAAACACGTATTCTGGTGTTTTCAGCACTCCACAGTGCGTATGATACGCAGAACAGGCGATATCTTCGTTTTCGAGGGGATTCCAAATGAGATATGCATTTTCTACGTTAATCTTGGTGATTCCTCCGTGAGAAGTATGCAGAAACACCGAAATCACTTGTTATCTTGCTGCTTAATGCGATAAAACACGTATTCTGGTGTTTTCAGCACTCCACAGTGCGTATGATATGCAGAACCGGCGATATCTTCGTTTTCGTGTGGTTTCCGACTGAGATATGAGTTTGTACGATAATCTTGGTGATGCTTCCGTGAGAAGTATGCAGAATCACCGAAATCGCAGATTTCGTGATATTTAATGCGAGAAAACGCGTATTCTGGTGTTTTTAGCACTCCACAGTGCGTATGATACGCAGAACAGGCGATATCTTCGTTTTCGAGGGGTTTCCAACTGAGATATGCATTTTCTACGATAATCTTGGTGATTCCTCCGTGAGAAGTATGCAGATTCACCGAAATCACTTGTTTTCGTGCTGCTTAATGCGATAAAACACGTATTCTGGTGTTTTCAGCACTCCACAGTGCGTATGATATGCAGAACCGGCGATATCTTCGTTTTCGTGTGGTTTCCGACTGAGATATGAGTTTGTACGATAATCTTGGTGATTCTTCCGTGAGAAGTATGCAGAACCACCTAAATAACTTGTTTTTGTGCTACTTAATGCGAAAAAACACGTATTCTGGTGTTTTCAGCACTCCACAGTGCGCATGATACGCAGAACAGGCGATATCTTCGTTTTCGAGGGGTTTCCAACTGAGATATGCATTTTCTACGATAATCTTGGTGATTCCTCCGTGAGAAGTATGCAGAACCACCTAAATAACTTGTTTTTGTGCTACTTAATGCGAAAAAACACGTATTCTGGTGTTTTCAGCACTCCACAGTGCGCATGATACGCAGAACAGGCGATATCTTCGTTTTCGAGGGGTTTCCAACTGAGATATGCATTTTCTACGATAATCTTGGTGATTCCTCCGTGAGAAGTATGCAGAATCACCGAAATCACTTGTTTTCGTGCTACTTAATGCGATAAAACACGTATTCTGGTGTTTTCAGCACTCCACAGTGCGCATGATACGCAGAACAGGCGATATCTTCGTTTTCGAGGGGTTTCCAACTGAGATATGCATTTTCTACGATAATCTTGGTGATTCCTCCGTGAGAAGTATGCAGAATCACCGAAATCGGATTCTTCGTGATATTTAATGCGAAAAAACATGTATTCTGGTGTTTTCAGCACTTCACAGTGCGTATTATATGCAGAACCGGCGATATCTTCGTTTTCGTGGGGTTTCCAACAGAGATATGCATTTTCTACGCTAATCTTGGTGATTCTTCCGTGCGAAGTATGCAGAATCACCGAAGTCGCAGTTTTCGTGCTACTTAATGCGAAAAAACACGTATTCCGGTGTTTTCAGCACTCCACAGTGCGTATGATACGCAGAACAGGCGATATCTTCGTTTTCGAGGGGTTTCCAACTGAGATATGCATTTTCTACGATAATCTTGGTGATTCCTCCGTGAGAAGTATGCAGAATCACCGAAATCACTTGTTTTCGTGCTGCTTAATGCGATAAAACACGTATTCTGGTGTTTTCAGCACTCCACAGTGCGTATGATATGCAGAACCGGCGATATCTTCGTTTTCGTGTGGTTTCCGACTGAGATATGAGTTTGTACGATAATCTTGGTGATTCTTCCCTGAGAACTATGCAGAACCACCTAAATAACTTGTTTTTGTGCTACTTAATGCGAAAAAACACGTATTCTGGTGTTTTCAGCACTCCACAGTGCGCATGATACGCAGAACAGGCGATATCTTCGTTTTCGAGGGGTTTCCAACTGAGATATGCATTTTCTACGATAATCTTGGTGATTCCTCCGTGAGAAGTATGCAGAATCACCGAAATCACTTGTTTTCGTGCTACTTAATGCGATAAAACACGTATTCTGGTGTTTTCAGCACTCCACAGTGCGTATGATACGCAGAACAGGCGATATCTGCATTTTCGTGGGGTTTCCAAATGAGATGTGCATTTTCTACGATAATCTTGATGATTCTTCCGTGAGAAGTATGCAGAACCACCTAAATAACTTGTTTTCGTGCTACTTAATGCGAAAAAACACGTATTCTGGTGTTTTCAGCACTCCACAGTGCGTATGATACGCAGAACTGGCGATATCTTCGTTTTCGATGGGTTTCCAACCGAGATATGCATTTTCTACGATAATCTTGGTGATTCTTCCGTGAGAAGTATGCAGAACCACCTAAATAACTTGTTTTCGTGCTACTTAATGCGAAAAAACACGTATTCTGGTGTTTTCAGCACTCCACAGTGCGTATGATACGCAGAACAGGCGATATCTTCGTTTTCGAGGGGATTCCAAATGAGATAAGCATTTTCTACGATAATCTTGGTGATTCTTCCGTGAGAAGTATGAAAAATCACCGAAATCGCTGTTTTAGTGCAACTTAATGCGATAAAACACGTATTCTGGTGTTTTCAGCACTCCACAGTGAGAATCATACGCAGAACAGCCGATATCTTCGTTTTCGAGGGGATTCCAACCGAGATATGCATTTTCTACGATAATCTTGGTGATTCTTCCGTGAGAAGTATGCAGAACCACCTAAATAACTTGTTTTCGTGCTACTTAATGCGAAAAAACACGTATTCTGGTGTTTTCAGCACTCCACAGTGCGTGTATGATATGCAGAACCGGCGATATCTTCGTTTTCGTGGGGTTTCCAACTGAGATATGCATTTTCTACGCTAATCTTGGTGATTCTTCCGTGCAAAGTATGCAGAATCACCGAAGTCGCAGTTTTCGTGCTACTTAATGCGAAAAAACACGTATTCCGGTGTTTTCAGCACTCCACAGTGCGTAGGATATGCAGAACCGGCGATATCTTCGTTTTCGTGGGGTTTCCAACTGAGATATGCATTTTCTACGCTAATCTTGGTGATTCTTCCGTGCGAAGTATGCAGAATCACCGAAGTCGCAGTTTTCGTGCTACTTAATGCGAAAAAACACGTATTCCGGTGTTTTCAGCACTCCACAGTGCGTATGATACGCAGAACAGGCGATATCTTCGTTTTCGAGGGGTTTCCAACTGAGATATGCATTTTCTACGATAATCTTGGTGATTCCTCCGTGAGAAGTATGCAGAATCACCGAAATCACTTGTTTTCGTGCTGCTTAATGCGATAAAACACGTATTCTGGTGTTTTCAGCACTCCACAGTGCGTATGATATGCAGAACCGGCGATATCTTCGTTTTCGTGTGGTTTCCGACTGAGATATGAGTTTGTACGATAATCTTGGTGATTCTTCCGTGAGAAGTATGCAGAATCACCGAAATCGGATTCTTCGTGATATTTAATGCGAAAAAACATGTATTCTGGTGTTTTCAGCACTTCACAGTGCGTATTATATGCAGAACCGGCGATATCTTCGTTTTCGTGGGATTTCCAACAGAGATATGCATTTTCTACGATAATCTTGGTGATTCTTCCGTGAGAAGGATGCAGAATCACCGAAATCGGAGTCTTCGTCTTATGTAATGCGAAAAACACGCATTCTGGTGTTTCCAGAACTCCATAGTGCGTATGATACGCAGGACAGGCGATATCTGCATTTTCGTGGGGTTTCCAAATGAGATGTGCATTTTCTACGATAATCTTGATGATTCTTCCGTGAGAAGTATGCAGAACCACCTAAATAACTTGTTTTCGTGCTACTTAATGCGAAAAAAACACGTATTCTGGTGTTTTCAGCACTCCACAGTGCGTATGATACGCAGAACTGGCGATATCTTCGTTTTCGATGGGTTTCCAACCGAGATATGCATTTTCTACGATAATCTTGGTGATTCTTCCGTGAGAAGTATGCAGAACCACCTAAATAACTTGTTTTCGTGCTACTTAATGCGAAAAAACACGTATTCTGGTGTTTTCAGCACTCCACAGTGCGTATGATACGCAGAACAGGCGATATCTTCGTTTTCGAGGGGATTCCAAATGAGATATGCATTTTCTACGTTATTCTTGGTGATTCCTCCGTGAGAAGTATGCAGAAACACCGAAATCACTTGTTATCTTGCTGCTTAATGCGATAAAACACGTATTCTGGTGTTTTCAGCACTCCACAGTGCGCATGATACGCAGAACAGGCGATATCTTCGTTTTCGAGGGGTTTCCAACTGAGATATGCATTTTCTACGCTAATCTTGGTTATTCTTCCGTGCGAAGTATGCAGAATCACCGAAGTCGCAGTTTTCGTGCTACTTAATGCGAAAAAAAAAGTATTCCGGTGTTTTCAGCACTCCACAGTGCGTAGGATATGCAGAACCGGCGATATCTTCGTTTTCGTGGGGTTTCCAACTGAGATATGCATTTTCTACGCTAATCTTGGTGATTCTTCCGTGCGAAGTATGCAGAATCACCGAAGTCGCAGTTTTCGTTCTACTTAATGCGAAAAAACACGTATTCCGGTGTTTTCAGCACTCCACAGTGCGTATGATACGCAGAACAGGCGATATCTTCGTTTTCGAGGGGTTTCCAACTGAGATATGCATTTTCTACGATAATCTTGGTGATTCCTCCGTGAGAAGTATGCAGAATCACCGAAATCACTTGTTTTCGTGCTGCTTAATGCGATAAAACACGTATTCTGGTGTTTTCAGCACTCCACAGTGCGTATGATATGCAGAACCGGCGATATCTTCGTTTTCGTGTGGTTTCCGACTGAGATATGAGTTTGTACGATAATCTTGGTGATTCTTCCGTGAGAAGTATGCAGAACCACCTAAATAACTTGTTTTTGTGCTACTTAATGCGAAAAAACACGTATTCTGGTGTTTTCAGCACTCCACAGTGCGCATGATACGCAGAACAGGCGATATCTTCGTTTTCGAGGGGTTTCCAACTGAGATATGCATTTTCTACGATAATCTTGGTGATTCCTCCGTGAGAAGTATGCAGAATCACCGAAATCGGATTCTTCGTGATATTTAATGCGAAAAAACATGTATTCTGGTGTTTTCAGCACTTCACAGTGCGTATTATATGCAGAACCGGCGATATCTTCGTTTTCGTGGGGTTTCCAACAGAGATATGCATTTTCTACGATAATCTTGGTGATTCTTCCGTGAGAAGGATGCAGAATAACCGAAATCGGAGTCTTCGTCTTATGTAATGCGAAAAACACGCATTCTGGTGTTTTCAGAACTCCACAGTGCGTATGATACGCAGAACAGGCGATATCTGCATTTTCGTGGGGTTTCCAAATGAGATGTGCATTTTCTACGATAATCTTGATGATTCTTCCGTGAGAAGTATGCAGAACCACCTAAATAACTTGTTTTCGTGCTACTTAATGCGAAAAAAACACGTGTTCTGGTGTTTTCAGCACTCTACAGTGCGCATGATACGCAGAACAGGCGATATCTTCGTTTTCGAGGGGTTTCCAAATGAGATATGCATTTTCTACGATAATCTTGGTGATTCCTCCGTGAGAAGTATGCAGAATCACCGAAGTCGCAGTTTTCGTGCTACTTAATGCGAAAAAACACGTATTCCGGTGTTTTCAGCACTCCACAGTGCGTATGATACGCAGAACAGGCGATATCTTCGTTTTCGAGGGGTTCCCAACTGAGATATGCATTTTCTACGATAATCTTGGTGATTCCTCCGTGAGAAGTATGCAGAATCACCGAAATCACTTGTTTTCGTGCTGCTTAATGCGATAAAACACGTATTCTGGTGTTTTCAGCACTCCACAGTGCGCATGATACGCAGAACAGGCGATATCTTCGTTTTCGAGGGGTTTCCAACTGAGATATGCATTTTCTACGATAATCTTGGTGATTCCTCCGTGAGAAGTATGCAGAATCACCGAAATCGGATTCTTCGTGATATTTAATGCGAAAAAACATGTATTCTGGTGTTTTCAGCACTTCACAGTGCGTATTATATGCAGAACCGGCGATATCTTCGTTTTCGTGGGGTTTCCAACAGAGACATGCATTTTCTACGTTAATCTTGGTGATTCTTCCGTGAGAAGGATGCAGAATCACCGAAATCGGAGTCTTCGTCTTATGTAATGCGAAAAACACGCATTCTGGTGTTTTCAGAACTCCACAGTGCGTATGATACGCAGAACAGGCGATATCTGCATTTTCGTGGGGTTTCCAAATGAGATGTGCATTTTCTACGATAATCTTGATGATTCTTCCGTGAGAAGTATGCAGAACCACCTAAATAACTTGTTTTCGTGCTACTTAATGCGAAAAAAACACGTATTCTGGTGTTTTCAGCACTCCACAGTGCGTATGATACGCAGAACTGGCGATATCTTCGTTTTCGATGGGTTTCCAACCGAGATATGCATTTTCTACGATAATCTTGGTGATTCTTCCGTGAGAAGTATGCAGAACCACCTAAATAACTTGTTTTCGTGCTACTTAATGCGAAAAAACACGTATTCTGGTGTTTTCAGCACTCCACAGTGCGTATGATACGCAGAACAGGCGATATCTTCGTTTTCGATGGGATTCCAAATGAGATATGCATTTTCTACGTTAATCTTGGTGATTCCTCCGTGAGAAGTATGCAGAAACACCGAAATCACTTGTTATCTTGCTGCTTAATGCGATAAAACACGTATTCTGGTGTTTTCAGCACTCCACAGTGCGTATGATATGCAGAACCGGCGATATCTTCGTTTTCGTGTGGTTTCCGACTGAGATATGAGTTTGTACGATAATCTTGGTGATGCTTCCGTGAGAAGTATGCAGAACCACCTAAATAACTTGTTTTTGTGCTACTTAATGCGAAAAAACACGTATTCTGGTGTTTTCAGCTCTTCACAGTGCGTATTATATGCAGAACCGGCGATATCTTCGTTTTCGTGGGGTTTCCAACTGAGATATGCATTTTCTACGCTAATCTGGGTGATTCTTCCGTGCGAAGTATGCAGAATCACCGAAATCGCAGTTTTCGTGCTACTTGATGCGAAAAAACACGTATTCTGGTGTTTTCAGCACTCCACAGTGCGTATGATACGCACAACAGGCGATATCTTCGTTTTCGAGGGGTTTCCAACTGAGATATGCATTTTCTACGATAATCTTGGTGATTCCTCCGTGAGAAGTATGCAGAATCACCGAAACCGCAGTTTTCGTGATATTTAATGTGCAAAAACACGTATTCTGGTGTTTTCAGCACTTCACAGTGCGTAGGATATGCAGAACCGGCGGTATCTTCGTTTTCGTGGGGTTTCCAACTGAGATATGCATTTTCTACGCTAATCTTGGTGATTCTTCCGTGCGAAGTTTGCAGAATCACCGAAATCGCAGTTTTCGTGCTACTTAATGCGAAAAAACACGTATTCTGGTGTTTTCAGCACTCCACAGTGCGTATGATATGCAGAACCGGCGATATCTTCGTTTTCGTGTGGTTTCCGCCTGAGATATGAGTTTGTACGATAATCTTGGTTATTCTTCCGTGCGAAGTATGCAGAATCACCGAAGTCGCAGTTTTCGTGCTACTTAATGCGAAAAAACACGTATTCCGGTGTTTTCAGCACTCCACAGTGCGTATGATACGCAGAACAGGCGATATCTTCGTTTTCGAGGGGTTTCCAACTGAGATATGCATTTTCTACGATAATCTTGGTGATTCCTCCGTGAGAAGTATGCAGAATCACCGAAATCACTTGTTTTCGTGCTGCTTAATGCGATAAAACACGTATTCTGGTGTTTTCAGCACTCCACAGTGCGTATGATATGCAGAACCGGCGATATCTTCGTTTTCGTGTGGTTTCCGACTGAGATATGAGTTTGTACGATAATCTTGGTGATTCTTCCGTGAGAAGTATGCAGAACCACCTAAATAACTTGTTTTTGTGCTACTTAATGCGAAAAAACACGTATTCTGGTGTTTTCAGCACTCCACAGTGCGCATGATACGCAGAACAGGCGATATCTTCGTTTTCGAGGGGTTTCCAACTGAGATATGCATTTTCTACGATAATCTTGGTGATTCCTCCGTGAGAAGTATGCAGAATCACCGAAATCGGATTCTTCGTGATATTTAATGCGAAAAAACATGTATTCTGGTGTTTTCAGCACTTCACAGTTGCGTATTATATGCAGAACCGGCGATATCTTCGTTTTCGTGGGGTTTCCAACAGAGATATGCATTTTCGACGATAATCTTGGTGATTCTTCCGTGAGAAGGATGCAGAATCACCGAAATCGGAGTCTTCGTCTTATGTAATGCGAAAAACACGCATTCTGGTGTTTTCAGAACTCCACAGTGCGTATGATACGCAGAACAGGCGATATCTGCATTTTCGTGGGGTTTCCAAATGAGATGTGCATTTTCTACGATAATCTTGATGATTCTTCCGTGAGAAGTATGCAGAACCACCTAAATAACTTGTTTTCGTGCTACTTAATGCGAAAAAAACACGTATTCTGGTGTTTTCAGCACTCCACAGTGCGTATGATACGCAGAACTGGCGATATCTTCGTTTTCGATGGGTTTCCAACCGAGATATGCATTTTCTACGATAATCTTGGTGATTCTTCCGTGAGAAGTATGCAGAACCACCTAAATAACTTGTTTTCGTGCTACTTAATGCGAAAAAACACGTATTCTGGTGTTTTCAGCACTCCACAGTGCGTATGATACGCAGAACAGGCGATATCTTCGTTTTCGATGGGATTCCAAATGAGATATGCATTTTCTACGTTAATCTTGGTGATTCCTCCGTGAGAAGTATGCAGAAACACCGAAATCACTTGTTATCTTGCTGCTTAATGCGATAAAACACGTATTCTGGTGTTTTCAGCACTCCACAGTGCGTATGATATGCAGAACCGGCGATATCTTCGTTTTCGTGTGGTTTCCGACTGAGATATGAGTTTGTACGATAATCTTGGTGATGCTTCCGTGAGAAGTATGCAGAACCACCTAAATAACTTGTTTTTGTGCTACTTAATGCGAAAAAACACGTATTCTGGTGTTTTCAGCTCTTCACAGTGCGTATTATATGCAGAACCGGCGATATCTTCGTTTTCGTGGGGTTTCCAACTGAGATATGCATTTTCTACGCTAATCTGGGTGATTCTTCCGTGCGAAGTATGCAGAATCACCGAAATCGCAGTTTTCGTGCTACTTGATGCGAAAAAACACGTATTCTGGTGTTTTCAGCACTCCACAGTGCGTATGATACGCACAACAGGCGATATCTTCGTTTTCGAGGGGTTTCCTACTGAGATATGCATTTTCTACGATAATCTTGGTGATTCCTCCGTGAGAAGTATGCAGAATCACCGAAACCGCAGTTTTCGTGATATTTAATGTGCAAAAACACGTATTCTGGTGTTTTCAGCACTTCACAGTGCGTAGGATATGCAGAACCGGCGGTATCTTCGTTTTCGTGGGGTTTCCAACTGAGATATGCATTTTCTACGCTAATCTTGGTGATTCTTCCGTGCGAAGTTTGCAGAATCACCGAAATCGCAGTTTTCGTGCTACTTAATGCGAAAAAACACGTATTCTGGTGTTTTCAGCACTCCACAGTGCGTATGATATGCAGAACCGGCGATATCTTCGTTTTCGTGTGGTTTCCGCCTGAGATATGAGTTTGTACGATAATCTTGGTTATTCTTCCGTGCGAAGTATGCAGAATCACCGAAGTCGCAGTTTTCGTGCTACTTAATGCGAAAAAACACGTATTCCGGTGTTTTCAGCACTCCACAGTGCGTATGATACGCAGAACAGGCGATATCTTCGTTTTCGAGGGGTTTCCAACTGAGATATGCATTTTCTACGATAATCTTGGTGATTCCTCCGTGAGAAGTATGCAGAATCACCGAAATCACTTGTTTTCGTGCTGCTTAATGCGATAAAACACGTATTCTGGTGTTTTCAGCACTCCACAGTGCGTATGATATGCAGAACCGGCGATATCTTCGTTTTCGTGTGGTTTCCGACTGAGATATGAGTTTGTACGATAATCTTGGTGATTCTTCCGTGAGAAGTATGCAGAACCACCTAAATAACTTGTTTTTGTGCTACTTAATGCGAAAAAACACGTATTCTGGTGTTTTCAGCACTCCACAGTGCGCATGATACGCAGAACAGGCGATATCTTCGTTTTCGAGGGGTTTCCAACTGAGATATGCATTTTCTACGATAATCTTGGTGATTCCTCCGTGAGAAGTATGCAGAATCACCGAAATCGGATTCTTCGTGATATTTAATGCGAAAAAACATGTATTCTGGTGTTTTCAGCACTTCACAGTTGCGTATTATATGCAGAACCGGCGATATCTTCGTTTTCGTGGGGTTTCCAACAGAGATATGCATTTTCGACGATAATCTTGGTGATTCTTCCGTGAGAAGGATGCAGAATCACCGAAATCGGAGTCTTCGTCTTATGTAATGCGAAAAACACGCATTCTGGTGTTTTCAGAACTCCACAGTGCGTATGATACGCAGAACAGGCGATATCTGCATTTTCGTGGGGTTTCCAAATGAGATGTGCATTTTCTACGATAATCTTGATGATTCTTCCGTGAGAAGTATGCAGAACCACCTAAACAACTTGTTTTCGTGCTACTTAATGCGAAAAAAACACGTATTCTGGTGTTTTCAGCACTCCACAGTGCGTATGATACGCAGAACTGGCGATATCTTCGTTTTCGATGGGTTTCCAACCGAGATATGCATTTTCTACGATAATCTTGGTGATTCTTCCGTGAGAAGTATGCAGAACCACCTAAATAACTTGTTTTCGTGCTACTTAATGCGAAAAAACACGTATTCTGGTGTTTTCAGCACTCCACAGTGCGTATGATACGCAGAACAGGCGATATCTTCGTTTTCGAGGGGATTCCAAATGAGATATGCATTTTCTACGTTAATCTTGGTGATTCCTCCGTGAGAAGTATGCAGAAACACCGAAATCACTTGTTATCTTGCTGCTTAATGCGATAAAACACGTATTCCGGTGTTTTCAGCACTCCACAGTGCGCATGATACGCAGAACAGGCGATATCTTCGTTTTCGAGGGGTTTCCAACTGAGATATGCATTTTCTACGCTAATCTTGGTTATTCTTCCGTGCGAAGTATGCAGAATCACCGAAGTCGCAGTTTTCGTGCTACTTAATGCGAAAAAACACGTATTCCGGTGTTTTCAGCACTCCACAGTGCGTAGGATATGCAGAACCGGCGATATCTTCGTTTTCGTGGGGTTTCCAACTGAGATATGCATTTTCTACGCTAATCTTGGTGATTCTTCCGTGCGAAGTATGCAGAATCACCGAAGTCGCAGTTTTGGTGCTACTTAATGCGAAAAAACACGTATTCCGGTGTTTTCAGCACTCCACAGTGCGTATGATACGCAGAACAGGCGATATCTTCGTTTTCGAGGGGTTTCCAACTGAGATATGCATTTTCTACGATAATCTTGGTGATTCCTCCGTGAGAAGTATGCAGAATCACCGAAATCACTTGTTTTCGTGCTGCTTAATGCGATAAAACACGTATTCTGGTGTTTTCAGCACTCCACAGTGCGTATGATACGCAGAACAGGCGATATCTTCGTTTTCGAGGGGTTTCCAACTGAGATATGCATTTTCTACGATAATCTTGGTGATTCCTCCGTGAGAAGTATGCAGAATCACCGAAATCACTTGTTTTCGTGCTGCTTAATGCGATAAAACACGTATTCTGGTGTTTTCAGCACTCCACAGTGCGCATGATACGCAGAACAGGCGATATCTTCGTTTTCGAGGGGTTTCCAACTGAGATATGCATTTTCTACGATAATCTTGGTGATTCCTCCGTGAGAAGTATGCAGAATCACCGAAATCGGATTCTTCGTGATATTTAATGCGAAAAAACATGTACTCTGGTGTTTTCAGCACTTCACAGTGCGTATTATATGCAGAACCGGCGATATCTTCGTTTTCGTGGGGTTTCCAACAGAGATATGCATTTTCTACGTTAATCTTGGTGATTCTTCCGTGAGAAGGATGCAGAATCACCGAAATCGGAGTCTTCGTCTTATGTAATGCGAAAAACACGCATTCTGGTGTTTTCAGAACTCCACAGTGCGTATGATACGCAGAACAGGCGATATCTGCATTTTCGTGGGGTTTCCAAATGAGATGTGCATTTTCTACGATAATCTTGATGATTCTTCCGTGAGAAGTATGCAGAACCACCTAAATAACTTGTTTTCGTGCTACTTAATGCGAAAAAAACACGTATTCTGGTGTTTTCAGCACTCCACAGTGCGTATGATACGCAGAACTGGCGATATCTTCGTTTTCGATGGGTTTCCAACCGAGATATGCATTTTCTACGATAATCTTGGTGATTCTTCCGTGAGAAGTATGCAGAACCACCTAAATAACTTGTTTTCGTGCTACTTAATGCGAAAAAACACGTATTCTGGTGTTTTCAGCACTCCACAGTGCGTATGATACGCAGAACAGGCGATATCTTCGTTTTCGATGGGATTCCAAATGAGATATGCATTTTCTACGTTAATCTTGGTGATTCCTCCGTGAGAAGTATGCAGAAACACCGAAATCACTTGTTATCTTGCTGCTTAATGCGATAAAACACGTATTCTGGTGTTTTCAGCACTCCACAGTGCGTATGATATGCAGAACCGGCGATATCTTCGTTTTCGTGTGGTTTCCGACTGAGATATGAGTTTGTACGATAATCTTGGTGATGCTTCCGTGAGAAGTATGCAGAACCACCTAAATAACTTGTTTTTGTGCTACTTAATGCGAAAAAACACGTATTCTGGTGTTTTCAGCTCTTCACAGTGCGTATTATATGCAGAACCGGCGATATCTTCGTTTTCGTGGGGTTTCCAACTGAGATATGCATTTTCTACGCTAATCTGGGTGATTCTTCCGTGCGAAGTATGCAGAATCACCGAAATCGCAGTTTTCGTGCTACTTGATGCGAAAAAACACGTATTCTGGTGTTTTCAGCACTCCACAGTGCGTATGATACGCACAACAGGCGATATCTTCGTTTTCGAGGGGTTTCCAACTGAGATATGCATTTTCTACGATAATCTTGGTGATTCCTCCGTGAGAAGTATGCAGAATCACCGAAACCGCAGTTTTCGTGATATTTAATGTGCAAAAACACGTATTCTGGTGTTTTCAGCACTTCACAGTGCGTAGGATATGCAGAACCGGCGGTATCTTCGTTTTCGTGGGGTTTCCAACTGAGATATGCATTTTCTACGCTAATCTTGGTGATTCTTCCGTGCGAAGTTTGCAGAATCACCGAAATCGCAGTTTTCGTGCTACTTAATGCGAAAAAACACGTATTCCGGTGTTTTCAGCACTCCACAGTGCGTATGATATGCAGAACCGGCGATATCTTCGTTTTCGTGTGGTTTCCGCCTGAGATATGAGTTTGTACGATAATCTTGGAGATTCTTCCGTGAGAAGTATGCGGAACCACCTAAATAACTTGTTTTCGTGCTACTTAATGCGAAAAAACACGTATTCTGGTGTTTTCAGCACTCCACAGTGCGTATGATACGCAGAACAGGCGATATCTTCGTTTTCGAGGGGTTTCCAACTGAGATATGCATTTTCTACGATAATCTTGGTGATTCCTCCGTGAGAAGTATGCAGAATCACCGAAATCGCTGTTTGAGTGCAACTTAATGCGAAAAAACACGTATTCTGGTGTTTTCAGCACTCCACAGTGAGAATGATACGCAGAACAGGCGATATCTTCGTTTTCGAGGGGATTCCAACCGAGATATGCATTTTCTACGATAATCTTGGTGATTCTTCCGTGAGAAGTATGCAGAACCACCTAAATAACTTGTTTTCGTGCTACATAATGCGAAAAAACACTTATTCTGGTGTTTTCAGCACTCCACTGTGCGTATGATACGCAGAACAGGCGATACCTTCGTTTTCGAGGGGATTCCAACTGAGATATGCATTTTCTACGATAATCTTGGTGATTCTTCCGTGAGAAGGATGCAGAATCACCGAAACCGCAGTTTTCGTGATATTTAATGTGCAAAAACACGTATTCTGGTGTTTTCAGCACTTCACAGTGCGTAGGATATGCAGAACCGGCGATATCTTCGTTTTCGTGGGGTTTCCAACTGAGATATGCATTTTCTACGCTAATCTGGGTGATTCTTCCGTGCGAAGTATGCAGAATCACCGAAATCGCAGTTTTCGTGCTACTTGATGCGAAAAAACACGTATTCTGGTGTTTTCAGCACTCCACAGTGCGTATGATACGCACAACAGGCGATATCTTCGTTTTCGAGGGGTTTCCAACTGAGATATGCATTTTCTACGATAATGTTGGTGATTCCTCCGTGAGAAGTATGCAGAATCACCGAAACCGCAGTTTTCGTGATATTTAATGTGCAAAAACACGTATTCTGGTGTTTTCAGCACTTCACAGTGCGTAGGATATGCAGAACCGGCGGTATCTTCGTTTTCGTGGGGTTTCCAACTGAGATATGCATTTTCTACGCTAATCTTGGTGATTCTTCCGTGCGAAGTTTGCAGAATCACCGAAATCGCAGTTTTCGTGCTACTTAATGCGAAAAAACACGTATTCTGGTGTTTTCAGCACTCCACAGTGCGTATGATATGCAGAACCGGCGATATCTTCGTTTTCGTGTGGTTTCCGCCTGAGATATGAGTTTGTACGATAATCTTGGAGATTCTTCCGTGAGAAGTATGCGGAACCACCTAAATAACTTGTTTTCGTGCTACTTAATGCGAAAAAACACGTATTGTGGTGTTTTCAGCACTCCACAGTGCGTATGATACGCAGAACAGGCGATATCTTCGTTTTCGAGGGGTTTCCAACTGAGATATGCATTTTCTACGATAATCTTGGTGATTCCTCCGTGAGAAGTATGCAGAATCACCGAAATCACTTGTTTTCGTGCTACTTAATGCGATAAAACACGTATTCTGGTGTTTTCAGCACTCCACAGTGCGTATGATATGCAGAACCGGCGATATCTTCGTTTTCGTGTGGTTTCCGACTGAGATATGAGTTTGTACGATAATCTTGGTGATGCTTCCGTGAGAAGTATGCAGAACCACCTAAATAACTTGTTTTTGTGCTACTTAATGCGAAAAAACACGTATTCTGGTGTTTTCAGCACTCCACAGTGCGCATGATACGCAGAACAGGCGATATCTTCGTTTTCGAGGGGTTTCCAACTGAGATATGCATTTTCTACGATAATCTTGGTGATTCCTCCGTGAGAAGTATGCAGAATCACCGAAATCACTTGTTTTCGTGCTACTTAATGCGATAAAACACGTATTCTGGTGTTTTCAGCACTCCACAATGCGTATGATACGCAGAACAGGCGATAGCTTCGTTTTCGAGGGGTTTCCAACTGAGATATGTATCTTCTACGATAATCTTGGTGATTCTTCTGTGAGAAGTATCCAGAATCACCGAAATCGGATTCTTCGTGACATTTAATGCGAAAAAACATGTATTCTGGTGTTTTCAGCTCTTCACAGTGCGTATTATATGCAGAACCGGCGATATCTTCGTTTTCGTGGGGTTTCCAACAGAGATATGCATTTTCTACGATAATCTTGGTGATTCTTCCGTGAGAAGGATGCAGAATCACCGAAATCGGAGTCTTCGTCTTATGTAATGCGAAAAAACACGTATTCTGGTGTTTTCAGCACTTTACAGTGCGTAATATATGCAGAACCGGCGATATCTTCGTTTTCGTGGGTTTTCCAACAGAGATATGCATTTTCTACGATAATCTTGGTGATTCTTCCGTGAGAAGTATGCAGTATCACCGAAATCGCTGTTTTAGTGCAACTTAATGCGAAAAAACACGTATTCTGGTGTTTTCAGCACTCCACAGTGAGAATGATACGCAGAACAGGCGATATCTTCGTTTTCGAGGGGATTCCAACCGAGATATGCATTTTCTACGCTAATCTTGGTGATTCTTCCGTGAGAAGTATGCAGAATCACCGAAATCGCAGTTTTCGTGTTATTTAATGCGAAAAGACACGAATTCTGGTGTTTTAAGCACTCCACAGTGCGTATGATACGCAGAACAGGCGATATCTTCGTTTTCGAGGGGTTTCCATCTGAGATATGCATTTTCTACGATAATCTTGGTGATTCATCCGTGAGAAGTATGCAGAATCACCGAAATCGCAGGTTTCGTGTTATTTAATGCGAAAAGACACGAATTCTGGTGTTCTTAGCACTCTACAGTGCGTATGATACGCAGAACAGGCGATATCTTCGTTTTCGAGGGTTTTCCAACAGAGATATGCATTTTCGACGATAATCTTGGTGATTCTTCCGTGAGAAGGATGCAGAATCACCGAAATCGGAGTCTTCGTCTTATGTAATGCGAAAAACACGCATTCTGGTGTTTTCAGAACTCCACAGTGCGTATGATACGCAGAACAGGCGATATCTGCATTTTCGTGGGGTTTCCAAATGAGATGTGCATTTTCTACGATAATCTTGATGATTCTTCCGTGAGAAGTATGCAGAACCACCTAAACAACTTGTTTTCGTGCTACTTAATGCGAAAAAAACACGTATTCTGGTGTTTTCAGCACTCCACAGTGCGTATGATACGCAGAACTGGCGATATCTTCGTTTTCGATGGGTTTCCAACCGAGATATGCATTTTCTACGATAATCTTGGTGATTCTTCCGTGAGAAGTATGCAGAACCACCTAAATAACTTGTTTTCGTGCTACTTAATGCGAAAAAACACGTATTCTGGTGTTTTCAGCACTCCACAGTGCGTATGATACGCAGAACAGGCGATATCTTCGTTTTCGAGGGGATTCCAAATGAGATATGCATTTTCTACGTTAATCTTGGTGATTCCTCCGTGAGAAGTATGCAGAAACACCGAAATCACTTGTTATCTTGCTGCTTAATGCGATAAAACACGTATTCCGGTGTTTTCAGCACTCCACAGTGCGCATGATACGCAGAACAGGCGATATCTTCGTTTTCGAGGGGTTTCCAACTGAGATATGCATTTTCTACGCTAATCTTGGTTATTCTTCCGTGCGAAGTATGCAGAATCACCGAAGTCGCAGTTTTCGTGCTACTTAATGCGAAAAAACACGTATTCCGGTGTTTTCAGCACTCCACAGTGCGTAGGATATGCAGAACCGGCGATATCTTCGTTTTCGTGGGGTTTCCAACTGAGATATGCATTTTCTACGCTAATCTTGGTGATTCTTCCGTGCGAAGTATGCAGAATCACCGAAGTCGCAGTTTTGGTGCTACTTAATGCGAAAAAACACGTATTCCGGTGTTTTCAGCACTCCACAGTGCGTATGATACGCAGAACAGGCGATATCTTCGTTTTCGAGGGGTTTCCAACTGAGATATGCATTTTCTACGATAATCTTGGTGATTCCTCCGTGAGAAGTATGCAGAATCACCGAAATCACTTGTTTTCGTGCTGCTTAATGCGATAAAACACGTATTCTGGTGTTTTCAGCACTCCACAGTGCGTATGATACGCAGAACAGGCGATATCTTCGTTTTCGAGGGGTTTCCAACTGAGATATGCATTTTCTACGATAATCTTGGTGATTCCTCCGTGAGAAGTATGCAGAATCACCGAAATCACTTGTTTTCGTGCTGCTTAATGCGATAAAACACGTATTCTGGTGTTTTCAGCACTCCACAGTGCGCATGATACGCAGAACAGGCGATATCTTCGTTTTCGAGGGGTTTCCAACTGAGATATGCATTTTCTACGATAATCTTGGTGATTCCTCCGTGAGAAGTATGCAGAATCACCGAAATCGGATTCTTCGTGATATTTAATGCGAAAAAACATGTACTCTGGTGTTTTCAGCACTTCACAGTGCGTATTATATGCAGAACCGGCGATATCTTCGTTTTCGTGGGGTTTCCAACAGAGATATGCATTTTCTACGTTAATCTTGGTGATTCTTCCGTGAGAAGGATGCAGAATCACCGAAATCGGAGTCTTCGTCTTATGTAATGCGAAAAACACGCATTCTGGTGTTTTCAGAACTCCACAGTGCGTATGATACGCAGAACAGGCGATATCTGCATTTTCGTGGGGTTTCCAAATGAGATGTGCATTTTCTACGATAATCTTGATGATTCTTCCGTGAGAAGTATGCAGAACCACCTAAATAACTTGTTTTCGTGCTACTTAATGCGAAAAAAACACGTATTCTGGTGTTTTCAGCACTCCACAGTGCGTATGATACGCAGAACTGGCGATATCTTCGTTTTCGATGGGTTTCCAACCGAGATATGCATTTTCTACGATAATCTTGGTGATTCTTCCGTGAGAAGTATGCAGAACCACCTAAATAACTTGTTTTCGTGCTACTTAATGCGAAAAAACACGTATTCTGGTGTTTTCAGCACTCCACAGTGCGTATGATACGCAGAACAGGCGATATCTTCGTTTTCGATGGGATTCCAAATGAGATATGCATTTTCTACGTTAATCTTGGTGATTCCTCCGTGAGAAGTATGCAGAAACACCGAAATCACTTGTTATCTTGCTGCTTAATGCGATAAAACACGTATTCTGGTGTTTTCAGCACTCCACAGTGCGTATGATATGCAGAACCGGCGATATCTTCGTTTTCGTGTGGTTTCCGACTGAGATATGAGTTTGTACGATAATCTTGGTGATGCTTCCGTGAGAAGTATGCAGAACCACCTAAATAACTTGTTTTTGTGCTACTTAATGCGAAAAAACACGTATTCTGGTGTTTTCAGCTCTTCACAGTGCGTATTATATGCAGAACCGGCGATATCTTCGTTTTCGTGGGGTTTCCAACTGAGATATGCATTTTCTACGCTAATCTGGGTGATTCTTCCGTGCGAAGTATGCAGAATCACCGAAATCGCAGTTTTCGTGCTACTTGATGCGAAAAAACACGTATTCTGGTGTTTTCAGCACTCCACAGTGCGTATGATACGCACAACAGGCGATATCTTCGTTTTCGAGGGGTTTCCAACTGAGATATGCATTTTCTACGATAATCTTGGTGATTCCTCCGTGAGAAGTATGCAGAATCACCGAAACCGCAGTTTTCGTGATATTTAATGTGCAAAAACACGTATTCTGGTGTTTTCAGCACTTCACAGTGCGTAGGATATGCAGAACCGGCGGTATCTTCGTTTTCGTGGGGTTTCCAACTGAGATATGCATTTTCTACGCTAATCTTGGTGATTCTTCCGTGCGAAGTTTGCAGAATCACCGAAATCGCAGTTTTCGTGCTACTTAATGCGAAAAAACACGTATTCCGGTGTTTTCAGCACTCCACAGTGCGTATGATATGCAGAACCGGCGATATCTTCGTTTTCGTGTGGTTTCCGCCTGAGATATGAGTTTGTACGATAATCTTGGAGATTCTTCCGTGAGAAGTATGCGGAACCACCTAAATAACTTGTTTTCGTGCTACTTAATGCGAAAAAACACGTATTCTGGTGTTTTCAGCACTCCACAGTGCGTATGATACGCAGAACAGGCGATATCTTCGTTTTCGAGGGGTTTCCAACTGAGATATGCATTTTCTACGATAATCTTGGTGATTCCTCCGTGAGAAGTATGCAGAATCACCGAAATCGCTGTTTGAGTGCAACTTAATGCGAAAAAACACGTATTCTGGTGTTTTCAGCACTCCACAGTGAGAATGATACGCAGAACAGGCGATATCTTCGTTTTCGAGGGGATTCCAACCGAGATATGCATTTTCTACGATAATCTTGGTGATTCTTCCGTGAGAAGTATGCAGAACCACCTAAATAACTTGTTTTCGTGCTACATAATGCGAAAAAACACTTATTCTGGTGTTTTCAGCACTCCACTGTGCGTATGATACGCAGAACAGGCGATACCTTCGTTTTCGAGGGGATTCCAACTGAGATATGCATTTTCTACGATAATCTTGGTGATTCTTCCGTGAGAAGGATGCAGAATCACCGAAACCGCAGTTTTCGTGATATTTAATGTGCAAAAACACGTATTCTGGTGTTTTCAGCACTTCACAGTGCGTAGGATATGCAGAACCGGCGATATCTTCGTTTTCGTGGGGTTTCCAACTGAGATATGCATTTTCTACGCTAATCTGGGTGATTCTTCCGTGCGAAGTATGCAGAATCACCGAAATCGCAGTTTTCGTGCTACTTGATGCGAAAAAACACGTATTCTGGTGTTTTCAGCACTCCACAGTGCGTATGATACGCACAACAGGCGATATCTTCGTTTTCGAGGGGTTTCCAACTGAGATATGCATTTTCTACGATAATGTTGGTGATTCCTCCGTGAGAAGTATGCAGAATCACCGAAACCGCAGTTTTCGTGATATTTAATGTGCAAAAACACGTATTCTGGTGTTTTCAGCACTTCACAGTGCGTAGGATATGCAGAACCGGCGGTATCTTCGTTTTCGTGGGGTTTCCAACTGAGATATGCATTTTCTACGCTAATCTTGGTGATTCTTCCGTGCGAAGTTTGCAGAATCACCGAAATCGCAGTTTTCGTGCTACTTAATGCGAAAAAACACGTATTCTGGTGTTTTCAGCACTCCACAGTGCGTATGATATGCAGAACCGGCGATATCTTCGTTTTCGTGTGGTTTCCGCCTGAGATATGAGTTTGTACGATAATCTTGGAGATTCTTCCGTGAGAAGTATGCGGAACCACCTAAATAACTTGTTTTCGTGCTACTTAATGCGAAAAAACACGTATTGTGGTGTTTTCAGCACTCCACAGTGCGTATGATACGCAGAACAGGCGATATCTTCGTTTTCGAGGGGTTTCCAACTGAGATATGCATTTTCTACGATAATCTTGGTGATTCCTCCGTGAGAAGTATGCAGAATCACCGAAATCACTTGTTTTCGTGCTACTTAATGCGATAAAACACGTATTCTGGTGTTTTCAGCACTCCACAGTGCGTATGATATGCAGAACCGGCGATATCTTCGTTTTCGTGTGGTTTCCGACTGAGATATGAGTTTGTACGATAATCTTGGTGATGCTTCCGTGAGAAGTATGCAGAACCACCTAAATAACTTGTTTTTGTGCTACTTAATGCGAAAAAACACGTATTCTGGTGTTTTCAGCACTCCACAGTGCGCATGATACGCAGAACAGGCGATATCTTCGTTTTCGAGGGGTTTCCAACTGAGATATGCATTTTCTACGATAATCTTGGTGATTCCTCCGTGAGAAGTATGCAGAATCACCGAAATCACTTGTTTTCGTGCTACTTAATGCGATAAAACACGTATTCTGGTGTTTTCAGCACTCCACAATGCGTATGATACGCAGAACAGGCGATAGCTTCGTTTTCGAGGGGTTTCCAACTGAGATATGTATCTTCTACGATAATCTTGGTGATTCTTCTGTGAGAAGTATCCAGAATCACCGAAATCGGATTCTTCGTGACATTTAATGCGAAAAAACATGTATTCTGGTGTTTTCAGCTCTTCACAGTGCGTATTATATGCAGAACCGGCGATATCTTCGTTTTCGTGGGGTTTCCAACAGAGATATGCATTTTCTACGATAATCTTGGTGATTCTTCCGTGAGAAGGATGCAGAATCACCGAAATCGGAGTCTTCGTCTTATGTAATGCGAAAAAACACGTATTCTGGTGTTTTCAGCACTTTACAGTGCGTAATATATGCAGAACCGGCGATATCTTCGTTTTCGTGGGTTTTCCAACAGAGATATGCATTTTCTACGATAATCTTGGTGATTCTTCCGTGAGAAGTATGCAGTATCACCGAAATCGCTGTTTTAGTGCAACTTAATGCGAAAAAACACGTATTCTGGTGTTTTCAGCACTCCACAGTGAGAATGATACGCAGAACAGGCGATATCTTCGTTTTCGAGGGGATTCCAACCGAGATATGCATTTTCTACGCTAATCTTGGTGATTCTTCCGTGAGAAGTATGCAGAATCACCGAAATCGCAGTTTTCGTGTTATTTAATGCGAAAAGACACGAATTCTGGTGTTTTAAGCACTCCACAGTGCGTATGATACGCAGAACAGGCGATATCTTCGTTTTCGAGGGGTTTCCATCTGAGATATGCATTTTCTACGATAATCTTGGTGATTCATCCGTGAGAAGTATGCAGAATCACCGAAATCGCAGGTTTCGTGTTATTTAATGCGAAAAGACACGAATTCTGGTGTTCTTAGCACTCTACAGTGCGTATGATACGCAGAACAGGCGATATCTTCGTTTTCGAGGGTTTTCCAACTGAGATATGCATTTTCTACGATACCCTTGGTGATTCTTCCGTGAGAAGTATGCAGAATCACCGAAATCGCAGTTTTCGTGTTGTTTAATGCGAAAAGACGCGAATTCTGGTGTTTTTAGCACTCTACAGTGCGTATGATACGCAGAACAGGCGAAATCTTCGTTTTCGTGTGGTTTCCGACTGAGATATGAGTTTGTACGATAATCTTGGTGATTCCTCCGTGAGAAGTATGCAGAATCACCGAAATCACTTTTTTTCGTGCTACTTAATGCGATATAACACGTATTCTGGTGTTTTCAGCACTCCACAGTGCGTATGATACGCAGAACAGGCGATATCTTCGTTTTCGAGCTGATTCCAACTGAGATATGCATTTTCTACGATAATCTTGGTGATTCTTCCGTGAGAAGGATGCAGAATCACCGAAACCGCAGTTTTCGTGATATTTAATGTGCAAAAACACGTATTCTGGTGTTTTCAGCACTTCACAGTGCGTATGATACGCAGAACAGGCGATATCTTCGTTTTCGAGGGGTTTCCAACTGAGATATGCATTTTCTACGATAATCTGGGTGATTCCTCCGTGAGAAGTATGCAGAATCACCGAAACCGCAGTTTTCGTGCTACTTAATGCGAAAAAACACGTATTCTGGTGATTTCGGCATTCCACAGTGCGCATGATACGCAGAACAGGCGATATCTTCGTTTTCGAGGGTTTTCCAACTGAGATATGCATTTTCTACGATGATCTTGGTGATTCTTCCGTGAGAAGTATGCAGAATCACCGAAATCGCAGATTTCGTGATATTTAATCCGAAAAAACACGTATTCTGGTGTTTTCGGCATTCCACAGTGCGCATGATATGCAGAACAGGCGATATCTTCGTTTTCGAGGGGTTTCCACCCGAGATATGCATTTTGTACGATAATCTTGGTGATTCTTCCGTGCGAAGTATGCAGAATCACCGAAATCGCAGTTTTCGTGCTACTTAATGCGAAAAAACACGTATTCTGGTGTTTTCAGCACTCCACAGTGCGAATGATACGCAGAACAGGCGATATCTTCGTTTTCGAGGGGTTTCCACCCGAGATATGCATTTTGTACGATAATCTTGGTGATTCTTCCGTGCGAAGTATGCAGAATCACCGAAAACGCAGTTTTCGTGCTACTTAATGCGAAAAAACACGTATTCTGGTGTTTTCAGCACTCCACAGTGCGAATGATACGCAGAACAGGCGATATCTTCGTTTTCGAGGGGTTTCCAACTGAGATATGCATTTTCTACGATAATCTTGGTGATTACTCCGTGAGAAGTATGCAGAATCACCGAAATCACTTGTTTTCGTGCTACTTAATGCGATAAAACACGTATTCTGGTGTTTTCAGCACTCCACAGTGCGAATGATACGCAGAACAGGCGATATCTTCGTTTTCGAGGGGTTTCCAACTGAGATATGCATTTTCTACGATAATCTTGGTGATTCCTCCGTGAGAAGTATGCAGAATCACCGAAATCACTTGTTGTCGTGCTACTTATTGCGAAAAAACACGTATTCTGGTGTTTTCAGCACTCCACAGTGCGTATGATACGCAGAACAGGCGATATCTTCGTTTTCGAGAGTTTTCCACACGAGATATGCATTTTCTACGATAATCTTGGTGATTCTTCCGTGAGAAGTATGCAGAATCACCGAAATCGCAGTTTTCGTGTTATTTAATGCGAGAAAACACGTATTCTGGTGTTTTCAGCATTCCACAGTGCGCATGATATGCAGAACAGGCGATATCTTCGTTTTCGAGGGGTTTCCAACTGAGATATGCATTTTCTACGATAATCTGGGTGATTCCTCCGTGAGAAGTATGCAGAATCACCGAAACCGCAGTTTTCGTGCTACTTAATGCGAAAAAACACGTATTCTGGTGTTTTCGGCATTCCACAGTGCGCATGATATGCAGAACAGGCGATATCTTCGTTTTCGAGGGGTTTCCACCCGAGATATGCATTTTGTACGATAATCTTGGTGATTCTTCCGTGCGAAGTATGCAGAATCACCGAAATCGCAGTTTTCGTGCTACTTAATGCGAAAAAACACGTATTCTGGTGTTTTCAGCACTCCACAGTGCGAATGATACGCAGAACAGGCGATATCTTCGTTTTCGAGGGGTTTCCACCCGAGATATGCATTTTGTACGATAATCTTGGTGATTCTTCCGTGCGAAGTATGCAGAATCACCGAAATCGCAGTTTTCGTGCTACTTAATGCGAAAAAACACGTATTCTGGTGTTTTCAGCACTCCACAGTGCGAATGATACGCAGAACAGGCGATATCTTCGTTTTCGAGGGGTTTCCAACTGAGATATGCATTTTCTACGATAATCTTGGTGATTACTCCGTGAGAAGTATGCAGAATCACCGAAATCACTTGTTTTCGTGCTACTTAATGCGATAAAACACGTATTCTGGTGTTTTCAGCACTCCACAGTGCGAATGATACGCAGAACAGGCGATATCTTCGTTTTCGAGGGGTTTCCAACTGAGATATGCATTTTCTACGATAATCTTGGTGATTCCTCCGTGAGAAGTATGCAGAATCACCGAAATCACTTGTTTTCGTGCTACTTAATGCGATAAAACACGTAATCTGGTGTTTTCAGCACTCCACAGTGCGTATGATATGCAGAACCGGCGAAATCTTCGTTTTCCAACTGAAATATGCATTTTCTACAAAACTCTTGGTGATTCTTCCGTGAGAAGTATGCAGAATCACCGAAATCGCAGATTTCGTGATATTTAATCTGAAAAAACACGTATTCTGGTGTTTTCAGCACTCCACAGTGCGTATGATACGCAGAACAGGCGATATCTTCGTTTTCGAGGGTTTTCCTACTGAGATATGCATTTTCTACGATGATCTTGGTGATTCTTCCGTGAGAAGTATGCAGAATCACCGAAATCACAGATTTCGTGATATTTAATCCGAAAAAACACGTATTCTGGTGATTTCGGCATTCCACAGTGCGCATGATACGCAGAACAGGCGATATCTTCGTTTTCGAGGGTTTTCCAACTGAGATATGCATTTTCTACGATGATCTTGGTGATTCTTCCGTGAGAAGTATGCAGAATCACCGAAATCGCAGATTTCGTGATATTTAATCCGAAAAAACACGTATTCTGGTGTTTTCGGCATTCCACAGTGCGCATGATATGCAGAACAGGCGATATCTTCGTTTTCGAGGGGTTTCCACCCGAGATATGCATTTTGTACGATAATCTTGGTGATTCTTCCGTGCGAAGTATGCAGAATCACCGAAATCGCAGTTTTCGTGCTACTTAATGCGAAAAAACACGTATTCTGGTGTTTTCAGCACTCCACAGTGCGAATGATACGCAGAACAGGCGATATCTTCGTTTTCGAGGGGTTTCCAAATGAGATATGCATTTTCTACGATAATCTTGGTGATTCCTCCGTGAGAAGTATGCAGAATCACCGAAATCACTTGTTTTCGTGCTACTTAATGCGATAAAACACGTATTCTGGTGTTTTCAGCACTCCACACTGCGTATGATACGCAGAACAGGCGATAGCTTCGTTTTCGAGGGGTTTCCAACTGAGATATGTATCTTCTACGATAATCTTGGTGATTCTTCTGTGAGAAGTATGCAGAATCACCGAAATCGGATTCTTCGTGAGATTTAATGCGAAAAAACACGTATTCTGGTGTTTTCAGCACTCCACAGTGCGTATTATACGCAGAACAGGCGATGTCTTCGTTTTCGTGGTGTTTCCAACTGAGATATGCATTTTCTACGATAATCTAGGTGATTCTTCTGTGAGAAGTATGCAGAACCACCTAAATCGCAGTTTTCGTGTTATTTAATGCGAAAAGACACGAATTCTGGTGTTTTCAGCACTCCACAGTGCGTATGATATGCAGAACCGGCGAAATCTTCGTTTTCCAACTGAAATATGCATTTTCTACAAAACTCTTGGTGATTCTTCCGTGAGAAGGATGCAGAATCACCGAAATCGCAGATTTCGTGATATTTAATCTGAAAAAACACGTATTCTGGTGTTTTCAGCACTCCACAGTGCGTATGATACGCAGAACAGGCGATATCTTCGTTTTCGAGAGTTTTCCACACGAGATATGCATTTTCTACGATAATCTTGGTGATTCTTCCGTGAGAAGTATGCAGAATCACCGAAATCGCAGTTTTCGTGTTATTTAATGCGAGAAAACACGTATTCTGGTGATTTCGGCATTCCACAGTGCGCATGATACGCAGAACAGGCGATATCTTCGTTTTCGAGGGTTTTCCAACTGAGATATGCATTTTCTACGATGATCTTGGTGATTCTTCCGTGAGAAGTATGCAGAATCACCGAAATCGCAGATTTCGTGATATTTAATCCGAAAAAACACGTATTCTGGTGTTTTCGGCATTCCACAGTGCGCATGATATGCAGAACAGGCGATATCTTCGTTTTCGAGGGGTTTCCACCCGAGATATGCATTTTGTACGATAATCTTGGTGATTCTTCCGTGCGAAGTATGCAGAATCACCGAAATCGCAGTTTTCGTGCTACTTAATGCGAAAAAACACGTATTCTGGTGTTTTCAGCACTCCACAGTGCGAATGATACGCAGAACAGGCGATATCTTCGTTTTCGAGGGGTTTCCAACTGAGATATGCATTTTCTACGATAATCTTGGTGATTACTCCGTGAGAAGTATGCAGAATCACCGAAATCACTTGTTTTCGTGCTACTTAATGCGATAAAACACGTATTCTGGTGTTTTCAGCACTCCACAGTGCGAATGATACGCAGAACAGGCGATATCTTCGTTTTCGAGGGGTTTCCAACTGAGATATGCATTTTCTACGATAATCTTGGTGATTCCTCCGTGAGAAGTATGCAGAATCACCGAAATCACTTGTTTTCGTGCTACTTAATGCGATAAAACACGTAATCTGGTGTTTTCAGCACTCCACAGTGCGTATGATATGCAGAACCGGCGAAATCTTCGTTTTCCAACTGAAATATGCATTTTCTACAAAACTCTTGGTGATTCTTCCGTGAGAAGTATGCAGAATCACCGAAATCGCAGATTTCGTGATATTTAATCTGAAAAAACACGTATTCTGGTGTTTTCAGCACTCCACAGTGCGTATGATACGCAGAACAGGCGATATCTTCGTTTTCGAGGGTTTTCCTACTGAGATATGCATTTTCTACGATGATCTTGGTGATTCTTCCGTGAGAAGTATGCAGAATCACCGAAATCACAGATTTCGTGATATTTAATCCGAAAAAACACGTATTCTGGTGATTTCGGCATTCCACAGTGCGCATGATACGCAGAACAGGCGATATCTTCGTTTTCGAGGGTTTTCCAACTGAGATATGCATTTTCTACGATGATCTTGGTGATTCTTCCGTGAGAAGTATGCAGAATCACCGAAATCGCAGATTTCGTGATATTTAATCCGAAAAAACACGTATTCTGGTGTTTTCGGCATTCCACAGTGCGCATGATATGCAGAACAGGCGATATCTTCGTTTTCGAGGGGTTTCCACCCGAGATATGCATTTTGTACGATAATCTTGGTGATTCTTCCGTGCGAAGTATGCAGAATCACCGAAATCGCAGTTTTCGTGCTACTTAATGCGAAAAAACACGTATTCTGGTGTTTTCAGCACTCCACAGTGCGAATGATACGCAGAACAGGCGATATCTTCGTTTTCGAGGGGTTTCCAACTGAGATATGCATTTTCTACGATAATCTTGGTGATTCCTCCGTGAGAAGTATGCAGAATCACCGAAATCACTTGTTTTCGTGCTACTTAATGCGATAAAACACGTATTCTGGTGTTTTCAGCACTCCACACTGCGTATGATACGCAGAACAGGCGATAGCTTCGTTTTCGAGGGGTTTCCAACTGAGATATGTATCTTCTACGATAATCTTGGTGATTCTTCTGTGAGAAGTATGCAGAATCACCGAAATCGGATTCTTCGTGAGATTTAATGCGAAAAAACACGTATTCTGGTGTTTTCAGCACTCCACAGTGCGTATTATACGCAGAACAGGCGATGTCTTCGTTTTCGTGGTGTTTCCAACTGAGATATGCATTTTCTACGATAATCTATGTGATTCTTCTGTGAGAAGTATGCAGAACCACCTAAATCGCAGTTTTCGTGTTATTTAATGCGAAAAGACACGAATTCTGGTGTTTTCAGCACTCCACAGTGCGTATGATATGCAGAACCGGCGAAATCTTCGTTTTCCAACTGAAATATGCATTTTCTACAAAACTCTTGGTGATTCTTCCGTGAGAAGTATGCAGAATCACCGAAATCACAGATTTCGTGATATTTAATCTGAAAAAACACGTATTCTGGTGTTTTCAGCATTCCACAGTGAGCATGATATGCAGAACCGGCGATTTCTTCGTTTTCGAGGGTTTTCCAATTGTGATATGCATTTTCTACGATACTCTTGGTGATTCTTCCGTGAGAAGTATGCAGAATCACCGAAATAACTCGTTTTCGTGCTACTTATTGCGAAAAAACACGTATTCTGGTGTTTTCAGCACTCCACAGTGCGTATGATACGCAGAACAGGCGATATCTTCGTTTTCGAGAGTTTTCCACACGAGATATGCATTTTCTACGATAATCTTGGTGATTCTTCCGTGAGAAGTATGCAGAATCACCGAAATCGCAGTGTTCGTGTTATTTAATGCGAGAAAACACGTATTCTGGTGATTTCGGCATTCCACAGTGCGCATGATACGCAGAACAGGCGATATCTTCGTTTTCGAGGGTTTTCCAACTGAGATATGCATTTTCTACGATGATCTTGGTGATTCTTCCGTGAGAAGTATGCAGAATCACCGAAATCGCAGATTTCGTGATATTTAATCCGAAAAAACACGTATTCTGGTGTTTTCGGCATTCCACAGTGCGCATGATATGCAGAACAGGCGATATCTTCGTTTTCGAGGGGTTTCCACCCGAGATATGCATTTTGTACGATAATCTTGGTGATTCTTCCGTGCGAAGTATGCAGAATCACCGAAATCGCAGTTTTCGTGCTACTTAATGCGAAAAAACACGTATTCTGGTGTTTTCAGCACTCCACAGTGCGAATGATACGCAGAACAGGCGATATCTTCGTTTTCGAGGGGTTTCCAACTGAGATATGCATTTTCTACGATAATCTTGGTGATTCCTCCGTGAGAAGTATGCAGAATCACCGAAATCACTTGTTTTCGTGCTACTTAATGCGATAAAACACGTATTCTGGTGTTTTCAGCACTCCACAGTGCGTATTATACGCAGAACAGGCGATGTCTTCGTTTTCGTGGTGTTTCCAACTGAGATATGCATTTTCTACGATAATCTAGGTGATTCTTCTGTGAGAAGTATGCAGAACCACCTAAATCGCAGTTTTCGTGTTATTTAATGCGAAAAGACACGAATTCTGGTGTTTTCAGCACTCCACAGTGCGTATGATATGCAGAACCGGCGAAATCTTCGTTTTCCAACTGAAATATGCATTTTCTACAAAACTCTTGGTGATTCTTCCGTGAGAAGTATGCAGAATCACCGAAATCGCAGATTTCGTGACATTTAATCTGATAAAACACGTATTCTGGTGTTTTCAGCATTCCACAGTGAGCATGATATGCAGAACCGGCGATATCTTCGTTTTCGAGGGTTTTCCAATTGTGATATGCATTTTCTACGATACTCTTGGTGATTCTTCCGTGAGAAGTATGCAGAATCACCGAAATAACTCGTTTTCGTGCTACTTATTGCGAAAAAACACGTATTCTGGTGTTTTCAGCACTCCACAGTGCGTATGATACGCAGAACAGGCGATATCTTCGTTTTCGAGAGTTTTCCACACGAGATATGCATTTTCTACGATAATCTTGGTGATTCTTCCGTGAGAAGTATGCAGAATCACCGAAATCGCAGTTTTCGTGTTATTTAATGCGAGAAAACACGTATTCTGGTGATTTCGGCATTCCACAGTGCGCATGATACGCAGAACAGGCGATATCTTCGTTTTCGAGGGTTTTCCAACTGAGATATGCATTTTCTACGATGATCTTGGTGATTCTTCCGTGAGAAGTATGCAGAATCACCGAAATCGCAGATTTCGTGATATTTAATCCGAAAAAACACGTATTCTGGTGTTTTCGGCATTCCACAGTGCGCATGATATGCAGAACAGGCGATATCTTCGTTTTCGAGGGGTTTCCACCCGAGATATGCATTTTGTACGATAATCTTGGTGATTCTTCCGTGCGAAGTATGCAGAATCACCGAAATCGCAGTTTTCGTGCTACTTAATGCGAAAAAACACGTATTCTGGTGTTTTCAGCACTCCACAGTGCGAATGATACGCAGAACATGCGATATCTTCGTTTTCGAGGGGTTTCCAACTGAGATATGCATTTTCTACGATAATCTTGGTGATTCCTCCGTGAGAAGTATGCAGAATCACCGAAATCACTTGTTTTCGTGCTACTTAATGCGATAAAACACGTATTCTGGTGTTTTCAGCACTCCACAGTGCGTATTATACGCAGAACAGGCGATGTCTTCGTTTTCGTGGTGTTTCCAACTGAGATATGCATTTTCTACGATAATCTAGGTGATTCTTCTGTGAGAAGTATGCAGAACCACCTAAATCGCAGTTTTCGTGTTATTTAATGCGAAAAGACACGAATTCTGGTGTTTTCAGCACTCCACAGTGCGTATGATATGCAGAACCGGCGAAATCTTCGTTTTCCAACTGAAATATGCATTTTCTACAAAACTCTTGGTGATTCTTCCGTGAGAAGTATGCAGAATCACCGAAATCGCAGATTTCGTGACATTTAATCTGAAAAAACACGTATTCTGGTGTTTTCAGCATTCCACAGTGAGCATGATATGCAGAACCGGCGATATCTTCGTTTTCGAGGGTTTTCCAATTGTGATATGCATTTTCTACGATACTCTTGGTGATTCTTCCGTGAGAAGTATGCAGAATCACCGAAATAACTCGTTTTCGTGCTACTTATTGCGAAAAAACACGTATTCTGGTGTTTTCAGCACTCCACAGTGCGTATGATACGCAGAACAGGCGATATCTTCGTTTTCGAGAGTTTTCCACACGAGATATGCATTTTCTACGATAATCTTGGTGATTCTTCCGTGAGAAGTATGCAGAATCACCGAAATCGCAGTTTTCGTGTTATTTAATGCGAGAAAACACGTATTCTGGTGTTTTCAGCATTCCACAGTGCGCATGATATGCAGAACCGGCGATATCTTCGTTTTCGAGGGTTTTCCAACTGTGATATGCATTTTCTACAACACTCTTGGTGATTCTTCCGTGAGAAGTATGCAGAATCACCGAAATATCTCGTTTTCGTGCTACTTATTGCGATAAAACACGTATTCTGGTGTTTTCAGCACTCCACAGTGCGTATGATACGCAGAACAGGCGATATCTTCGTTTTCGAGGGTTTTCCAACTGAAATATGCATTTTCTACAAAACTCTTGGTGATTCCTCCGTGAGAAGTATGCAGAATCACCGAAATCGCAGTTTTCGTGCTACTTAATGCGAAAAAACACGTATTCTGGTGTTTTCAGCACTCCACAGTGCGTATGATACGCAGAACAGGCGATATCTTCGTTTTCGAGGGTTTTCCAACTGAGATATGCATTTTCTACGATGATCTTGGTGATTCTTCCGTGAGAAGTATGCAGAATCACCGAAATCACAGATTTCGTGATATTTAATCCGAAAAAACACGTATTCTGGTGATTTCGGCATTCCACAGTGCGCATGATACGCAGAACAGGCGATATCTTCGTTTTCGAGGGTTTTCCAACTGAGATATGCATTTTCTACGATGATCTTGGTGATTCTTCCGTGAGAAGTATGCAGAATCACCGAAATCGCAGTTTTCGTGTTATTTAATGCGAGAAAACACGTATTCTGGTGTTTTCAGCATTCCACAGTGCGCATGATATGCAGAACCGGCGATATCTTCGTTTTCGAGGGTTTTCCAACTGTGATATGCATTTTCTACAACACTCTTGGTGATTCTTCCGTGAGAAGTATGCAGAATCACCGAAATATCTCGTTTTCGTGCTACTTATTGCGATAAAACACGTATTCTGGTGTTTTCAGCACTCCACAGTGCGTATGATACGCAGAACAGGCGATATCTTCGTTTTCGAGGGTTTTCCAACTGAAATATGCATTTTCTACAAAACTCTTGGTGATTCCTCCGTGAGAAGTATGCAGAATCACCGAAATCGCAGTTTTCGTGCTACTTATTGCGATAAAACACGTATTCTGGTGTTTTCAGCACTCCACAGTGCGCATGATACGCAGAACAGGCGATATCTTCGTTTTCGAGGGTTTTCCAACTGAGATATGCATTTTCTACGATGATCTTGGTGATTCTTCCGTGAGAAGTATGCAGAATCACCGAAATATCTCGTTTTCGTGCTACTTATTGCGATAAAACACGTATTCTGGTGTTTTCAGCACTCCACAGTGCGCATGATACGCAGAACAGGCGATATCTTCGTTTTCGAGGGTTTTCCAACTGAGATATGCATTTTCTACGATGATCTTGGTGATTCTTCCGTGAGAAGTATGCAGAATCACCGAAATCGCAGATTTCGTGATATTTAATCCGAAAAAACACGTATTCTGGTGTTTTCGGCATTCCACAGTGCGCATGATATGCAGAACAGGCGATATCTTCGTTTTCGAGGGGTTTCCACCCGAGATATGCATTTTGTACGATAATCTTGGTGATTCTTCCGTGCGAAGTATGCAGAATCACCGAAATCGCAGTTTTCGTGCTACTCAATGCGAAAAAACACGTATTCTGGTGTTTTCAGCACTCCACAGTGCGAATGATACGCAGAACAGGCGATATCTTCGTTTTCGAGGGGTTTCCAACTGAGATATGCATTTTCTACGATAATCTTGGTGATTCCTCCGTGAGAAGTATGCAGAATCACCGGAATCACTTGTTTTCGTGCTACTTAATGCGATAAAACACGTATTCTGGTGTTTTCAGCACTCCACACTGCGTATGATACGCAGAACAGGCGATAGCTTCGTTTTCGAGGGGTTTCCAACTGAGATATGTATCTTCTACGATAATCTTGGTGATTCTTCTGTGAGAAGTATGCAGAATCACCGAAATCGGATTCTTCGTGATATTTAATGCGAAAAAACACGTAATCTGGTGTTTTCAGCACTCCACAGTGCGTATTATACGCAGAACAGGCGATGTCTTCGTTTTCGTGGTGTTTCCAACTGAGATATGCATTTTCTACGATAATCTAGGTGATTCTTCTGTGAGAAGTATGCAGAACCACCTAAATCGTAGTTTTCGTGTTATTTAATGCGAAAAGACACGAATTCTGGTGTTTTCAGCACTCCACAGTGCGTATGATATGCAGAACCGGCGAAATCTTCGTTTTCCAACTGAAATATGCATTTTCTACAAAACTCTTGGTGATTCTTCCGTGAGAAGTATGCAGAATCACCGAAATCGCAGATTTCGTGACATTTAATCTGAAAAAACACGTATTCTGGTGTTTTCAGCATTCCACAGTGAGCATGATATGCAGAACCGGCGATATCTTCGTTTTCGAGGGTTTTCCAATTGTGATATGCATTTTCTACGATACTCTTGGTGATTCTTCCGTGAGAAGTATGCAGAATCACCGAAATAACTCGTTTTCGTGCTACTTATTGCGAAAAAACACGTATTCTGGTGTTTTCAGCACTCCACAGTGCGTATGATACGCAGAACAGGCGATATCTTCGTTTTCGAGAGTTTTCCACACGAGATATGCATTTTCTACGATAATCTTGGTGATTCTTCCGTGAGAAGTATGCAGAATCACCGAAATCGCAGTTTTCGTGTTATTTAATGCGAGAAAACACGTATTCTGGTGTTTTCAGCATTCCACAGTGCGCATGATATGCAGAACCGGCGATATCTTCGTTTTCGAGGGTTTTCCAACTGTGATATGCATTTTCTACAACACTCTTGGTGATTCTTCCGTGAGAAGTATGCAGAATCACCGAAATATCTCGTTTTCGTGCTACTTATTGCGATAAAACACGTATTCTGGTGGTTTCAGCACTCCACAGTGCGTATGATACGCAGAACAGGCGATATCTTCGTTTTCGAGGGTTTTCCAACTGAAATATGCATTTTCTACAAAACTCTTGGTGATTCCTCCGTGAGAAGTATGCAGAATCACCGAAATCGCAGTTTTCGTGATACTTAATGCGAAAAAACACGTATTCTGGTGTTTTCAGCACTCCACAGTGCGTATGATACGCAGAACAGGCGATATCTTCGTTTTCGAGGGTTTTCCAACTGAGATATGCATTTTCCACGATGATCTTGGTGATTCTTCCGTGAGAAGTATGCAGAATCACCGAAATCACAGATTTTGTGATATTTAATCCGAAAAAACACGTATTCTGATGATTTCGGCATTCCACAGTGCGCATGATACGCAGAACAGGCGATATCTTCGTTTTCGAGGGTTTTCCAACTGAGATATGCATTTTCTACGATGATCTTGGTGATTCTTCCGTGAGAAGTATGCAGAATCACCGAAATCGCAGATTTCGTGATATTTAATCCGAAAAAACACGTATTCTGGTGTTTTCGGCATTCCACAGTGCGCATGATATGCAGAACAGGCGATATCTTCGTTTTCGAGGGGTTTCCACCCGAGATATGCATTTTGTACGATAATCTTGGTGATTCTTCCGTGCGAAGTATGCAGAATCACCGAAATCGCAGTTTTCGTGCTACTTAATGCGAAAAAACACGTATTCTGGTGTTTTCAGCACTCCACAGTGCGAATGATACGCAGAACAGGCGATATCTTCGTTTTCGAGGGGTTTCCAACTGAGATATGCATTTTCTACGATACTCTTGGTGATGCTTCCGTGAGAAGTATGTAGAATCACCGACATCGCTGTTTTCGTGCTATTGAATGCGAAAAACATGTTTTCTGGTGTTTTCAGCACTCCACAGAGCGTTTGACATGCGGAAACTGCGATATCTACGTTTTCGTTGGGTTTCCAGCTGAGATATGCATTTTCACTGATAATCTTCATGATTCTGCTGTTACAAGTGTGCAGAATCACCGAAATCGCTGTTTTCGTGCTATTGAATGCGAAAAACATGTTTTCTGGTGTTTTCAGCACTCCACAGAGCGTTTGACGTGCGGAAACAGGGATATCTTCGTTTTCGTGGAGTTTCCAGCTGAGATATGCATTTTCAGTGATAATGTTCATGATTCTGCTGTTACAAGTGCGCAGAAACACCGAAATCGCTGTTTTCGTGCTATTGAATGCGAAAAACACGTTTTCTGGTGTTTTCAGCACGCCACAGAGCGTTTGACATGCGGAAACTGCGATATCTTCGTTTTCGTTGGGTTTCCAGCTGAGATATGCATTCTCAGTGATAATCTTCATGATTCTGCTGTTACAAGTGTGCAGAATCACCGAAATCGCTGTTTTCGTGGTATTGAATGCGAAAAACACGTTTTCTAGTGTTTTCAGCACCTGACAGTGCGTTTGATGTGCGGAAACAGGGATATCTTCGTTTTCGTGGGGTTTCCAGCTGAGATATGCATTTTCAGTGATTATCTTCATGATTCTGCTGTTACAAGTGTGCAGAATCACCGAAATCGCTGTTTTCGTGCTATTGAATGCGAAAAACACGTTTTCTGGTGTTTTCAGCACGCAACAGAGCGTTTGACATGCGGAAACGGCGATATCTTCGTTTTCGTGGGGTTTCCAGCTGAGATATGCATTTTCAGTGATAATCTTCAAGATTCTGCTGTTACAAGTGTGCAGAATCACCGAAATCGCTGTTTTCGTGCTATTGAATGAGAAAAACACGTTTTCTAGTCTTTTCAGCACCCGACAGTGCGTTTGATGTGCGGAAACAGGGTTATCTTCGTTTTCGTGGGGTTTCCAGCTGAGATATGCATTTTCAGTGATAATCTTCATGATTCTGCTGTTACAAATGCGCAGAAACACCGAAATCGCTGTTTTCGTGCTATTGAATGCGAAAAACACGTTTTCTGGTGTTTTCAGCACGCCACAGAGCGTTTGACATGCGGAAACTGCGATATCTTCGTTTTCGTTAGGTTTCCAGCTGAGATATGCATTTTCAGTGATAATCTTCATGATTCTGCTGTTACAAGTGTGCAGAATAACCGAAATCGCTGTTTTCGTGCTTTTGAATGCGAAAAACACGTTTTCTTGTGTTTTCAGCACCCGACAATGCGTTTGATGTGCGGAAACAGGGATATCTTCGTTTTCGTGGGGTTTCCAGCTGAGATATGCATTTTCAGTGATAATCTTCATGATTCTGCTGTTACAAGTGTGCAGAATCACCGAAATCGCTGTTTTCGTGCTATTGAATGCGAAAAACACGTTTTCTAGTGTTTTCAGCACCCGACAGTGCGTTTGATGTGCGGAAACAGGGATATCTTCGTTTTCGTGGGGTTTCCAGCTGAGATATGCATTTTCACTGATAATCTTCATGATTCTGCTGTTACAAGTGTGCAGAATCACCGAAATCGCTGTTTTCGTGCTATTGAATGCGAAAAACATGTTTTCTGGTGTTTTCAGCACTCCACAGAGCGTTTGACGTGCGGAAACAGGGATATCTTCGTTTTCGTGGAGTTTCCAGCTGAGATATGCATTTTCAGTGATAATGTTCATGATTCTGCTGTTACAAGTGCGCAGAAACACCGAAATCGCTGTTTTCGTGCTATTGAATGCGAAAAACACGTTTTCTGGTGTTTTCAGCACGCCACAGAGCGTTTGACATGCGGAAACTGCGATATCTTCGTTTTCGTTGGGTTTCCAGCTGAGATATGCATTCTCAGTGATAATCTTCATGATTCTGCTGTTACAAGTGTGCAGAATCACCGAAATCGCTGTTTTCGTGGTATTGAATGCGAAAAACACGTTTTCTAGTGTTTTCAGCACCTGACAGTGCGTTTGATGTGCGGAAACAGGGATATCTTCGTTTTCGTGGGGTTTCCAGCTGAGATATGCATTTTCAGTGATTATCTTCATGATTCTGCTGTTACAAGTGTGCAGAATCACCGAAATCGCTGTTTTCGTGCTATTGAATGCGAAAAACACGTTTTCTGGTGTTTTCAGCACGCAACAGAGCGTTTGACATGCGGAAACGGCGATATCTTCGTTTTCGTGGGGTTTCCAGCTGAGATATGCATTTTCAGTGATAATCTTCAAGATTCTGCTGTTACAAGTGTGCAGAATCACCGAAATCGCTGTTTTCGTGCTATTGAATGAGAAAAACACGTTTTCTAGTCTTTTCAGCACCCGACAGTGCGTTTGATGTGCGGAAACAGGGTTATCTTCGTTTTCGTGGGGTTTCCAGCTGAGATATGCATTTTCAGTGATAATCTTCATGATTCTGCTGTTACAAATGCGCAGAAACACCGAAATCGCTGTTTTCGTGCTATTGAATGCGAAAAACACGTTTTCTGGTGTTTTCAGCACGCCACAGAGCGTTTGACATGCGGAAACTGCGATATCTTCGTTTTCGTTAGGTTTCCAGCTGAGATATGCATTTTCAGTGATAATCTTCATGATTCTGCTGTTACAAGTGTGCAGAATAACCGAAATCGCTGTTTTCGTGCTTTTGAATGCGAAAAACACGTTTTCTTGTGTTTTCAGCACCCGACAATGCGTTTGATGTGCGGAAACAGGGATATCTTCGTTTTCGTGGGGTTTCCAGCTGAGATATGCATTTTCAGTGATAATCTTCATGATTCTGCTGTTACAAGTGTGCAGAATCACCGAAATCGCTGTTTTCGTGCTATTGAATGCGAAAAACACGTTTTCTAGTGTTTTCAGCACCCGACAGTGCGTTTGATGTGCGGAAACAGGGATATCTTCGTTTTCGTGGGGTTTCCAGCTGAGATATGCATTTTCAGTGATAATCTTCATGATTCTGCTGTTACAAGTGTGCAGAATCACCGAAATCGCTGTTTTCGTGCTATTGAATGCGAAAAACACGTTTTCTGGTGTTTTCAGCACGCCACAGAGCGTTTGACATGCGGAAACTGCGATATCTTCGGTATCGTAGGGTTTCCAGCTGAGATATGCATTTTCAGTGATAATCTTCATGATTCTGCTGTTACAAGTGTGCAGAATCACCGAAATCGCTGTTTTCGTGCTATTGAATGCGAAAAACACGTTTTCTGGTGTTTTCAGCACGCCACAGAGCGTTTGACATGCGGAAACTGCGATATCTTCGGTATCGTTGTTGTTTCCAGCTGAGATATGCATTTTCAGTGATAATCTTCATGATTCTGCTGTTACAAGTGTGCAGAATCACCGAAATCGCTGTTTTCGTGCTATCGAATGCGAAAAACAGGTTTTCTAGTGTTTTCAGCACCCGACAGTGCGTTTGATGTGCGGAAACAGGGATATCTTCGTTTTCGTGGGGTTTCCAGCTGAGATATGCATTTTCAGTGATAATCTTCATGATTCTGCTGTTACAAGTGTGCAGAATCACCGAAATCGCTGTTTTCGTGCTATTGAATGCGAAAAACACGTTTTCTGGTGTTTTCAACACTCCACAGAGCGTTTGATGTGCGGAAACAGGGATATCTTCGTTTTCGTGGGGTTTTCAGCTGAGATATGCATTTTCAGTGATAATCTTCATGATTCTGCTGTTACAAGTGTGCAGAATCACCAAAATCGCTGTTTTCGTGCTATTGAATGCGAAAAACATGTTTTCTGGTGTTTGCAACACTCAACAGAGCGTTTGACATGCGGAAACTGCGATATCTTCGGTATCGTTGGGTTTCCAGCTGAGATATGCATTTTCAGTGATAATCTTCATGATTCTGCTGTTACAAGTGTGCAGAATCACTGAAATTGCTGTTTTCGTGCTATTGAATGCGAAAAACACGTTTTCTGGAGTTTTCAGCACGCAACAGAGCGTTTGACATGCGGAAACGGCGATATCTTCGTTTTCGTGGGGTTTCCAGCTGAGATATGCATTTTCAGTGATAATCTTCAAGATTCTGCTGTTACAAGTGTGCAGAATCACCGAAATCGCTGTTTTCGTGCCATTGAATGCGAACAACACGTGTTCTAGTGTTTTCAGCACCCGACAGTGCGTTTGATGTGCGGAAACAGGGTTATCTTCGTTTTCGTGGGGTTTCCAGTTGAGATATGCATTTTCAGTGATAATCTTCATGATTCTGCTGTTACAAGTGCGCAGAAACACCGAAATCGCTGTTTTCGTGCTATTGAATGCGAAAAACACGTTTTCTGGTGTTTTCAGCACGCCACAGAGCGTTTGACATGCGGAAACTGCGATATCTTCGTTTTCGTTGGGTTTCCAGCTGAGATATGCATTTTCAGTGATAATCTTCATGATTCTGCTGTTACAAGTGTGCAGAATCACCGAAATCGCTGTTTTCGTGCTATTGAATGCGAAAAACACGTTTTCTGGTGTTTTCAGCACGCCACAGAACGTTTGACATGCGGAAACTGCGATATCTTCGGTATCGTTGGGTTTCCAGCTGAGATATGCATTTTCAGTGATAATCTTCATGATTCTGCTGTTACAAGTGCGCAGAAACACCGAAATCGCTGTTTTCGTGCTATTGAATGTGAAAAACACGTTTTCTGGTGTTTTCAGCGCGCCACAGAGCGTTTGACATGCGGAAACTGCGATAGCTTCGTTTTCGTTGGGTTTCCAGCTGAGATATGCATTTTCAGTGATAATCTTCATGATTCTGCTGTTACAAGTGTGCAGAATAACCGAAATCGCTGTTTTCGTGCTTTTGAATGCGAAAAACACGTTTTCTGGTGTTTTCAGCACCCGACAATGCGTTTGATGTGCGGAAACAGGGTTATCTTCGTTTTCGTGGGGTTTCCAGCTGAGATATGCATTTTCAGTGATAATCTTCATGATTCTGCTGTTACAAGTGTGCAGAATCACCGAAATCGCTGTTTTCGTGCTATTGAATGCGAAAAACACGTTTTCTAGTGTTTTCAGCACCCGACAGTGCGTTTGATGTGCGGAAACAGGGATATCTTCGTTTTCGTGGGGTTCCCAGCTGAGATATGCATTTTCAGTGATAATCTTCATGATTCTGCTGTTACAAGTGTACAGAATCACCGAAATCGCTGTTTTCGTGCTATTGAATGCGAAAAACACGTTTTCTGGTGTTTTTAGCACGCCACAGAGCGTTTGACATGCGGAAACTGCGATACCTTCGGTATCGTTGGGTTTCCAGCTGAGATATGCATTTTCAGTGATAATCTTCATGATTCTGCTGTTACAAGTGTGCAGAATAACCGAAATCGCTGTTTTCGTGCTTTTGAATGCGAAAAACACGTTTTCTGGTGTTTTCAGCACGCCACAGAGCGTTTGACATGCGGAAACGGCGATATCTTCGTTTTCGTGGGGTTTCCAGCTGAAATATGCATTTTCAGTGATAATCTTCAAGATTCTGCTGTTACAAGTGTGCAGAATCACCGAAATCGCTGTTTTCGTGGTATTGAATGCGAAAAACACGTTTTCTGGTGTTTTCAGCACGCCACAGAGCATTTGACATGCGGAAACTGCGATATCTTCGTTTTCGTTGGGTTTCCAGCTGAGATATGCATTTTCAGTGATAATCTTCATGATTCTGCTGTTACAAGTGTGCAGAATCACCGAAATCGCTGTTTTCGTGCTATTGAATGCGAAAAACACGTTTTCTGGTGTTTTCAGCACGCCACAGAGCGTTTGACATGCGGAAACTGCGATATCTTCGGTATCGTTGTTGTTTCTAGCTGAGATTTGCATTTTCAGTGATAATCTTCATGATTCTGCTGTTACAAGTGTGCAGAATCACCGAAATCGCTGTTTTCGTGCTATTGAATGCGAAAAACACGTTTTCTGGTGTTTTCAGCACCCGACAATGCGTTTGATGTGCGGGAACAGGGTTATCTTCGTTTTCGTGGGGTTTCCAGCTGAGATATGCATTTTCAGTGATAATCTTCATGATTCTGCTGTTACAAGTGTGCAGAATCACCCAAATCGCTGTTTTCGTGCTATTGAATGCGAAAAACACGTTTTCTGGTGTTTTCAGCACGCCACAGAGCGTTTGACATGCGGAAACTGCGATATCTTCGGTATCGTTGGGTTTCCAGCTGAGACATGCATTTTCAGTGACAATCTTCATGATTCTGCTGTTACAAGTGCGCAGAAACATCGAAAACGCTGTTTTCGTGCTATTGAATGCGAAAAACACGTTTTCTGGTGTTTTCAGCACGCCACAGAGCATTTGACATGCGGAAACTGCGATATCTTCGTTTTCGTTGGGTTTCCAGCTGAGATATGCATTTTCAGTGATAATCTTCATGATTCTGCTGTTACAAGTGTGCAGAAACACCGAAATCGCTGTTTTCGTGCTATTGAATGCGAAAAACATGTTTTCTGGTGTTTTCAGCACTCCACAGAGCGTTTGACATGCGGAAACTGCGATATCTTCGTTTTCGTTGGGTTTCCAGCTGAGATATGCATTTTCAGTGATAATCTTCATGATTCTGCTGTTACAAGTGTGCAGAATCACCGAAATCGCTGTTTTCGTGCTATTGAATGCGAAAAACACGTTTTCTGGTGTTTTCAGCACGCCACAGAGCGTTTGACATGCGGAAACTGCGATATCTTCGGTATCGTTGTTGTTTCTAGCTGAGATTTGCATTTTCAGTGATAATCTTCATGATTCTGCTGTTACAAGTGTGCAGAATCACCGAAATCGCTGTTTTCGTGCTATTGAATGCGAAAAACACGTTTTCTGGTGTTTTCAGCACCCGACAATGCGTTTGATGTGCGGGAACAGGGTTATCTTCGTTTTCGTGGGGTTTCCAGCTGAGATATGCATTTTCAGTGATAATCTTCATGATTCTGCTGTTACAAGTGTGCAGAATCACCGAAATCGCTGTTTTCGTGCTATTGAATGCGAAAAACACGTTTTCTAGTGTTTTCAGCACCCGACAGTGCGTTTGATGTGCGGAAACTGCGATATCTTCGGTATCGTTGTTGTTTCCAGCTGAGATATGCATTTTCAGTGATAATCTTCATGATTCTGCTGTTACAAGTGTGCAGAATCACCGAAATCGCTGTTTTCGTGCTATTGAATGCGAAAAACATGTTTTCTGGTGTTTTCAGCACTCCACAGAGCGTTTGACATGCGGAAACTGCGATATCTTCGTTTTCGTTGGGTTTCCAGCTGAGATATGCATTTTCAGTGATAATCTTCATGATTCTGCTGTTACAAGTGTGCAGAATCACCGAAATCGCTGTTTTCGTGCTATTGAATGCGAAAAACACGTTTTCTGGTGTTTTCAGCTCGCCACAGAGCGTTTGACATGCGGAAACTGCGATATCTTCGGTATCGTTGTTGTTTCTAGCTGAGATATGCATTTTCAGTGATAATCTTCATGATTCTGCTGTTACAAGTGTGCAGAATCACCGAAATCGCTGTTTTCGTGCTACTGAATGCGAAAAACACGTTTTCTGGTGTTTTCAGCACCCGACAATGCGTTTGATGTGCGGGAACAGGGTTATCTTCGTTTTCGTGGGGTTTCCAGCTGAGATATGCATTTTCAGTGATAATCTTCATGATTCTGCTGTTACAAGTGTGCACAATCACCGAAATCGCTGTTTTCGTGCTTTTGAATGCGAAAAACACGTTTTCTGGTGTTTTCAGCACGCCACAGAGCGTTTGACATGCGGAAACTGCGATATCTTCGGTATCATTGTTGTTTCCAGCTGAGATATGCATTTTCAGTGATAATCTTCATGATTCTGCTGTTACAAGTGTGCAGAATAACCGAAATCGCTGTTTTCGTGCTTTTGAATGCGAAAAACACGTTTTCTGGTGTTTTCAGCACGCCACAGAGCGTTTGACATGCGGAAACGGCGATATCTTCGTTTTCGTGGGGTTTCCAGCTGAAATATGCATTTTCAGTGATAATCTTCAAGATTCTGCTGTTACAAGTGTGCAGAATCACCGAAATCGCTGTTTTCGTGGTATTGAATGCGAAAAACACGTTTTCTGGTGTTTTCAGCACGCCACAGAGCATTTGACATGCGGAAACTGCGATATCTTCGTTTTCGTTGGGTTTCCAGCTGAGATATGCATTTTCAGTGATAATCTTCATGATTCTGCTGTTACAAGTGTGCAGAATCACCGAAATCGCTGTTTTCGTGCTATTGAATGCGAAAAACACGTTTTCTGGTGTTTTCAGCACGCCACAGAGCGTTTGACATGCGGAAACTGCGATATCTTCGGTATCGTTGTTGTTTCTAGCTGAGATTTGCATTTTCAGTGATAATCTTCATGATTCTGCTGTTACAAGTGTGCAGAATCACCGAAATCGCTGTTTTCGTGCTATTGAATGCGAAAAACACGTTTTCTGGTGTTTTCAGCACCCGACAATGCGTTTGATGTGCGGGAACAGGGTTATCTTCGTTTTCGTGGGGTTTCCAGCTGAGATATGCATTTTCAGTGATAATCTTCATGATTCTGCTGTTACAAGTGTGCAGAATCACCCAAATCGCTGTTTTCGTGCTATTGAATGCGAAAAACACGTTTTCTGGTGTTTTCAGCACGCCACAGAGCGTTTGACATGCGGAAACTGCGATATCTTCGGTATCGTTGGGTTTCCAGCTGAGACATGCATTTTCAGTGACAATCTTCATGATTCTGCTGTTACAAGTGCGCAGAAACATCGAAAACGCTGTTTTCGTGCTATTGAATGCGAAAAACACGTTTTCTGGTGTTTTCAGCACGCCACAGAGCATTTGACATGCGGAAACTGCGATATCTTCGTTTTCGTTGGGTTTCCAGCTGAGATATGCATTTTCAGTGATAATCTTCATGATTCTGCTGTTACAAGTGTGCAGAAACACCGAAATCGCTGTTTTCGTGCTATTGAATGCGAAAAACATGTTTTCTGGTGTTTTCAGCACTCCACAGAGCGTTTGACATGCGGAAACTGCGATATCTTCGTTTTCGTTGGGTTTCCAGCTGAGATATGCATTTTCAGTGATAATCTTCATGATTCTGCTGTTACAAGTGTGCAGAATCACCGAAATCGCTGTTTTCGTGCTATTGAATGCGAAAAACACGTTTTCTGGTGTTTTCAGCACGCCACAGAGCGTTTGACATGCGGAAACTGCGATATCTTCGGTATCGTTGTTGTTTCTAGCTGAGATTTGCATTTTCAGTGATAATCTTCATGATTCTGCTGTTACAAGTGTGCAGAATCACCGAAATCGCTGTTTTCGTGCTATTGAATGCGAAAAACACGTTTTCTGGTGTTTTCAGCACCCGACAATGCGTTTGATGTGCGGGAACAGGGTTATCTTCGTTTTCGTGGGGTTTCCAGCTGAGATATGCATTTTCAGTGATAATCTTCATGATTCTGCTGTTACAAGTGTGCAGAATCACCGAAATCGCTGTTTTCGTGCTATTGAATGCGAAAAACACGTTTTCTAGTGTTTTCAGCACCCGACAGTGCGTTTGATGTGCGGAAACTGCGATATCTTCGGTATCGTTGTTGTTTCCAGCTGAGATATGCATTTTCAGTGATAATCTTCATGATTCTGCTGTTACAAGTGTGCAGAATCACCGAAATCGCTGTTTTCGTGCTATTGAATGCGAAAAACATGTTTTCTGGTGTTTTCAGCACTCCACAGAGCGTTTGACATGCGGAAACTGCGATATCTTCGTTTTCGTTGGGTTTCCAGCTGAGATATGCATTTTCAGTGATAATCTTCATGATTCTGCTGTTACAAGTGTGCAGAATCACCGAAATCGCTGTTTTCGTGCTATTGAATGCGAAAAACACGTTTTCTGGTGTTTTCAGCTCGCCACAGAGCGTTTGACATGCGGAAACTGCGATATCTTCGGTATCGTTGTTGTTTCTAGCTGAGATATGCATTTTCAGTGATAATCTTCATGATTCTGCTGTTACAAGTGTGCAGAATCACCGAAATCGCTGTTTTCGTGCTACTGAATGCGAAAAACACGTTTTCTGGTGTTTTCAGCACCCGACAATGCGTTTGATGTGCGGGAACAGGGTTATCTTCGTTTTCGTGGGGTTTCCAGCTGAGATATGCATTTTCAGTGATAATCTTCATGATTCTGCTGTTACAAGTGTGCACAATCACCGAAATCGCTGTTTTCGTGCTTTTGAATGCGAAAAACACGTTTTCTGGTGTTTTCAGCACGCCACAGAGCGTTTGACATGCGGAAACTGCGATATCTTCGGTATCATTGTTGTTTCCAGCTGAGATATGCATTTTCAGTGATAATCTTCATGATTCTGCTGTTACAAGTGTGCAGAATCACCGAAATCGCTGTTTTCGTGCTATTGAATGCGAAAAACATGTTTTCTGGTGTTTTCAGCACTCCACAGAGCGTTTGACATGCGGAAACTGCGATATCTTCGTTTTCGTTGGGTTTCCAGCTGAGATATGCATTTTCAGTGATAATCTTCATGACTCTGCTGTTACAAGTGTGCAGAATCACCGAAATCGCTGTTTTCGTGCTATTGAATGCGAAAAACACGTTTTCTGGTGTTTTCAGCACGCCACAGAGCGTTTGACATGCGGAAACTGCGATATCTTCGGTATCGTCGTTGTTTCTAGCTGAGATATGCATTTTCAGTGATAATCTTCATGATTCTGCTGTTACAAGTGTGCAGAATCACCGAAATCGCTGTTTTCGTGCTATTGAATGCGAAAAACACGTTTTCTGGTGTTTTCAGCACCCGACAATGCGTTTGATGTGCGGGAACAGGGTTATCTTCGTTTTCGTGGGGTTTCCAGCTGAGATATGCATTTTCAGTGATAATCTTCATGATTCTGCTGTTACAAGTGTGCAGAATCACCGAAATCGCTGTTTTCGTGCTATTGAATGCGAAAAACACGTTTTCTGGTGTTTTCAGCACTCCACAGTGCGTTTGATATGCGGAAGCTGCGATATCTTCTTTATCGTTGTTGTTTCCAGCTGAGATATGCATTTTCAGTGATAATCTTCATGATTCTGCTGTTACAAGTGTGCAGAATCACCGAAATCGCTGTTTTCGTGCTATTGAATGCGAAAAACACGTTTTCTGGTGTTTTCAGCACGCCACAGAGCGTTTGACATGCGGAAACAGCGATATCTTCGGTATCGTTGGGTTTCCAGCTGAGATATGCATTTTCAGTGATAATCTTCATGATTCTGCTGTTTCAAGCGTGCAGAATCACCGAAATCGCTGTTTTGGTGCTATTGAATGCGAAAAACACGTTTTCTGGTGTTTTCAGCACCCGACAATGCGTTTGATGTGCGGGAACAGGGTTATCTTCGTTTTCGTGGGGTTTCCAGCTGAGATATGCATTTTCAGTGATAATCTTCATGATTCTGCTGTTACAAGAGTGCAGAATCACCGAAATCGCTGTTTTCGTGCTATTGAATGCGAAAAACACGTTTTCTGGTGTTTTCAGCACTCCACAGTGCGTTTGATATGCGGAAACTGCGATATCTTCGGTATCGTTGTTGTTTCCAGCTGAGATATGCATTTTCAGTGATAATCTTCATGATTCTGCTGTTACAAGAGTGCAGAATCACCGAAATCGCTGTTTTCGTGCTATTGAATGCGAAAAACACGTTTGCTGGTGCTTTCAGCACGCCACAGAGCGTTTGACATGCGGAAACTGCGATATCTTCGGTATCGTTGTGTTTCCAGCTGAGATATGCATTTTCAGTGATAATCTTCATGATTCTGCTGTTACAAGTGCGCAGAAACACCGAAATCGCTGTTTTCGTGCTATTGAATGCGAAGAACACGTTTTCTGGTGTTTTCAGCACCCGACAATGCGTTTGATGTGCGGAAACAGGGTTATCTTCGTTTTCGTGGGGTTTCCAGCTGAGATATGCATTTCCAGTGATAATCTTCATGATTCTGCTGTTACAAGTGTGCAGAATCACCGAAATCGCTGTTTTCGTGCTATTGAATGCGAAAAACACGTTTTCTGGTGTTTTCAGCACCCGACAATGCGTTTGATGTGCGGGAACAGGGTTATCTTCGTTTTCGTGGGGTTTCCAGCTGAGATATGCATTTTCAGTGATAATCTTCATGATTCTGCTGTTACAAGTGTGCAGAAACACCGAAATCGCTGTTTTCGTGCTATTGAATGCGAAAAACACGTTTTCTTGTGTTTTCAGCACGCCACAGAGCGTTTGACATGCGGAAACTGCGATATCTTCGGTATCGTTGGGTTTCCAGCTGAGATATGCATTTTCAGTGATGATCTTCATGATTCTGCTGTTACAAGTGTGCAGAATCACTGAAATCGCTGTTTTCGTGCTATTGAATGCGAAAAACGCGTTTTCTGGTGTTTTCAGCACGCCACAGAGCGTTTGACATGCGGTAACTGCGATATCTTCGGTATCGTTGTTGTTTCCAGCTGAGATATGCATTTTCAGTGATAATCTTCAAGATTCTGCTGTTACAAGTGCGCAGAATCACCGAAATCGCTGTTTTCGTGCTATTGAATGCGAAAAACACGTTTTCTGTTGTTTTCAGCACGCCACAGAGCGTTTGACATGCGGAAATTGCGATATCTTCGTTTTCGTGGGGTTTTCAGCTGAGATATGCATTTTCAGTGATAATCTTCATGATTCTGCTGTTACAAGTGTGCAGAATCACCGAAATCGCTGTTTTCGTGCTATTGAATGCGAAAAACACGTTTTCTGGTGTTTTCAACACTCCACAGTGCGTTTGATATGCGGAAACTGCGATATCTTGTCACGTCCCAGACTGCGCGGATTGGCAAATGTCGAGGATCGCGCACTATAATGCCGTTCTTTAACGTTCACGCAGCTCGTGCGTCTGCGTCTAACGGGGACTCTCGGTTATTGATAAAAATGTCGTAATGGCTTACCTCAATCTCACGATGGCACTGCACTGTATCTCCTCGTTGCTGCAGGATAGATGATAATAGCGTAGCGGTTGGTATGTGAATCGCGCACTTTGATAATGGGTTATAAGAATTAAATATGGAATTGTAATATTAATTATCACTTTAATATACTTCACGATGTAGGTTATATAAGATATAGAATACAATTGAATATGGAAATAATAATATAATATAAGATATAGGAATACAATGAAATAGTAACACTTGGAAATAGCAATACTTGGAAATAGTAACGATATAGAAACGCGATGTGTACTCCGGGAGTTCCGGAGTGGAACTTCCTACGTGATGTGTACCCCGGGAGTTCCGGAGTGGAACTTCCTACGTGATGTGTACCCCGGGAGTTCCGGAGTGGAACTTCCCTGACTGGGCGTTGCGGAGCTATCTTTATAGTAGTCGGATATGGATGAGAGGTGTGGTAATGGTAAGGATAAGCGAGCGTGGGACAGCTGACTCTGCATACCTCGAGAGAGATAGCGCGAGCTAGCGTGGGACTGCTGACTCCGCATACCTCGAGAGAGATAGCGCGAGCTAGCGTGGGATTGCTGACTCTGGGTAATTGAAGAAAGATAGGAGTTGGAGGATTGGGATGGAACAAGCTGACGGTGCGTTCTAGGAATTGAGTCGAGGGATGAGATAGCTGTGGTTGGTGCTTAAGGTTATTAGCTTAGCGACTACGGATATATGCGTGCTTATTGATTATAGGTAAATGGTAATGTAGTGATCGTGCAGAATAGAGGGTAAGGTAGGGAGTCGTCGGTATGGCCGACGTTACAACATCATGATTCTGCTGTTACAAGTGTGCAGAATCACCGAAATCGCTGTTTTCGTGCTATTGAATGCGAAAAACACGTTTTCTGGTGTTTTCAGCACGCCACAGAGCGTTTGACATGCGGAAACTGCGATATCTTCGGTATCGTTGTTGTTTCCAGCTGAGATATGCATTTTCAGTGATAATCTTCATGATTCTGCTGTTACAAGTGTGCAGAATCACCGAAATCGCTGTTTTCGTGCTATTGAATGCGAAAAACATGTTTTCTGGTGTTTTCAGCACTCCACAGAGCGTTTGACATGCGGAAACTGCGATATCTTCGTTTTCGTTGGGTTTCCAGCTGAGATATGCATTTTCAATGATAATCTTCATGATTCTGCTGTTACAAGTGTGCAGAATCACCGAAATCGCTGTTTTCGTGCTATTGAATGCGAAAAACACGTTTTCTGGTGTTTTCAGCACGCCACAGAGCGTTTGACATGCGGAAACTGCGATATCTTCGGTATCGTTGTTGTTTCTAGCTGAGATATGCATTTTCAGTGATAATCTTCATGATTCTGCTGTTACAAGTGTGCAGAATCACCGAAATCGCTGTTTTCGTGCTATTGAATGCGAAAAACACGTTTTCTGGTGTTTTCAGCACCCGACAATGCGTTTGATGTGCGGGAACAGGGTTATCTTCGTTTTCGTGGGGTTTCCAGCTGAGATATGCATTTTCAGTGATAATCTTCATGATTCTGCTGTTACAAGTGTGCAGAATCACCGAAATCGCTGTTTTCGTGCTATTGAATGCGAAAAACACGTTTTCTGGTGTTTTCAGCACTCCACAGTGCGTTTGATATGCGGAAGCTGCGATATCTTCTTTATCGTTGTTGTTTCCAGCTGAGATATGCATTTTCAGTGATAATCTTCATGATTCTGCTGTTACAAGTGTGCAGAATCACCGAAATCGCTGTTTTCGTGCTATTGAATGCGAAAAACACGTTTTCTGGTGTTTTCAGCACGCCACAGAGCGTTTGACATGCGGAAACTGCGATATCTTCGGTATCGTTGTTGTTTCTAGCTGAGATATGCATTTTCAGTGATAATCTTCATGATTCTGCTGTTACAAGTGTGCAGAATCACCGAAATCGCTGTTTTGGTGCTATTGAATGCGAAAAACACGTTTTCTGGTGTTTTCAGCACCCGACAATGCGTTTGATGTGCGGGAACAGGGTTATCTTCGTTTTCGTGGGGTTTCCAGCTGAGATATGCATTTTCAGTGATAATCTTCATGATTCTGCTGTTACAAGAGTGCAGAATCACCGAAATCGCTGTTTTCGTGCTATTGAATGCGAAAAACACGTTTTCTAGTGTTTTCAGCACCCGACAATGCGTTTGATGTGCGGAAACTGCGATATCTTCGGTATCGTTGTTGTTTCCAGCTGAGATATGCATTTTCAGTGATAATCTTCATGATTCTGCTGTTACAAGAGTGCAGAATCACCGAAATCGCTGTTTTCGTGCTATTGAATGCGAAAAACACGTTTTCTGGTGTTTTCAGCACGCCACAGAGCGTTTGACATGCGGTAACTGCGATATCTTCGGTATCGTTGTTGTTTCCAGCTGAGATATGCATTTTCAGTGATAATCTTCATGATTCTGCTGTTACAAGTGCGCAGAAACACCGAAATCGCTGTTTTCGTGCTTTTGAATGCGAAAAACACGTTTTCTGGTGTTTTCAACACTCCACAGTGCGTTTGATATGCGGAAACTGCGATATCTTCGGTATCGTTGTTGTTTCCAGCTGAGATATGCATTTTCAGTGATAATCTTCATGATTCTGCTGTTACAAGTGCGCAGAAACACCGAAATCGCTGTTTTCGTGCTATTGAATGCGAAAAACACGTTTTCTGGTGTTTTCAGCACGCCACAGAGCGTTTGACATGCGGAAACTGCGATATCTTCGTTTTCGTTGGGTTTCCAGCTGAGATATGCATTTTCAGTGATAATCTTCATGATTCTGCTGTTACAAGTGTGCAGAATCACCGAAATCGCTGTTTTCGTGCTTTTGAATGCGAAAAACACGTTTTCTGGTGTTTTCAGCACCCGACAATGCGTTTGATGTGCGGAGACAGGGTTATCTTCGTTTTCGTGGGGTTTCCAGCTGAGATATGCATTTTCAGTGATAATCTTCATGATTCTGCTGTTACAAGTGTGCAGAATCACCGAAATCGCTGTTTTCGTGCTATTGAATGCGAAAAACACGTTTTCTGTTGTTTTCAGCACGCCACAGAGCGTTTGACATGCGGAAATTGCGATATCTTCGTTTTCGTGGGGTTTCCAGCTGAGATATGCATTTTCAGTGATAATCTTCATGATTCTGCTGTTACAAGTGTGCAGAATCACCGAAATCGCTGTTTTCGTGCTATTGAATGCGAAAAACACGTTTTCTAGTGTTTTCAGCACCCGACAGTGCGTTTGATGTGCGGAAACTGCGATATCTTCGGTATCGTTGTTGTTTCCAGCTGAGATATGCATTTTCAGTGATAATCTTCATGATTCTGCTGTTACAAGTGTGCAGAATCACCGAAATCGCTGTTTTCGTGCTATTGAATGCGAAAAACACGTTTTCTGGTGTTTTCAGCACTCCACAGTGCGTTTGATATGCGGAAGCTGCGATATCTTCTTTATCGTTGTTGTTTCCAGCTGAGATATGCATTTTCAGTGATAATCTTCATGATTCTGCTGTTACAAGTGTGCAGAATCACCGAAATCGCTGTTTTCGTGCTATTGAATGCGAAAAACACGTTTTCTGGTGTTTTCAGCACGCCACAGAGCGTTTGACATGCGGAAACAGCGATATCTTCGGTATCGTTGGGTTTCCAGCTGAGATATGCATTTTCAGTGATAATCTTCATGATTCTGCTGTTACAAGTGTGCAGAATCACCGAAATCGCTGTTTTCGTGCTATTGAATGCGAAAAACACGTTTTCTGGTGTTTTCAGCACTCCACAGTGCGTTTGATATGCGGAAACTGCGATATCTTCGGTATCGTTGTTGTTTCCAGCTGAGATATGCATTTTCAGTGATAATCTTCATGATTCTGCTGTTACAAGAGTGCAGAATCACCGAAATCGCTGTTTTCGTGCTATTGAATGCGAAAAACACGTTTTCTGGTGCTTTCAGCACGCCACAGAGCGTTTGACATGCGGAAACTGCGATATCTTCGGTATCGTTGGGTTTCCAGCTGAGATATGCATTTTCAGTGATAATCTCCATGATTCTGCTGTTACAAGTGCGCAGAAACACCGAAATCGCTGTTTTCGTGCTATTGAATGCGAAGAACACGTTTTCTGGTGTTTTCAGCACCCGACAATGCGTTTGATGTGCGGAAACAGGGTTATCTTCGTTTTCGTGGGGTTTCCAGCTGAGATATGCATTTTCAGTGATAATCTTCATGATTCTGCTGTTACAAGTGTGCAGAATCACCGAAATCGCTGTTTTCGTGCTATTGAATGCGAAAAACACGTTTTCTGGTGTTTTCAGCACCCGACAATGCGTTTGATGTGCGGAAACAGGGGTATCTTCGTTTTCGTGGGGTTTCCAGCTGAGATATGCATTTTCAGTGATAATCTTCATGATTCTGCTGTTACAAGTGTGCAGAATCACCGAAATCGCTGTTTTCGTGCTATTGAATGCGAAAAACATGTTTTCTGGTGTTTTCAGCACTCCACAGTACGTTTGATATGCGGAAGCTGCGATATCTTCGGTATCGTTGGGTTTTCAGCTGAGATATGCATTTTCAGTGATAATCTTCATGATTCTGCCGTTACAAGTGTGCAGAATCACCGAAATCGCTGTTTTCGTGCTATTGAATGCGAAAAACACGTTTTCTGGTGTTTTCAGCACGCCACAGAGCGTTTGACATGCGGTAACTGCGATATCTTCGGTATCGTTGTTGTTTCCAGCTGAGATATGCATTTTCAGTGATAATCTTCATGATTCTGCTGTTACAAGTGCGCAGAAACACCGAAATCGCTGTTTTCGTGCTTTTGAATGCGAAAAACACGTTTTCTGGTGTTTTCAACACTCCACAGTGCGTTTGATATGCGGAAACTGCGATATCTTCGGTATCGTTGTTGTTTCCAGCTGAAATATGCATTTTCAGTGATAATCTTCATGATTCTGCTGTTACAAGTGCGCAGAAACACCGAAATCGCTGTTTTCGTGCTATTGAATGCGAAAAACACGTTTTCTGGTGTTTTCAGCACGCCACAGAGCGTTTGACATGCGGAAACTGCGATATCTTCGTTTTCGTTGGGTTTCCAGCTGAGATATGCATTTTCAGTGATAATCTTCATGATTCTGCTGTTACAAGTGTGCAGATTCACCGAAATCGCTGTTTTCGTGCTTTTGAATGCGAAAAACACGTTTTCTGGTGTTTTCAGCACCCGACAATGCGTTTGATGTGCGGAGACAGGGTTATCTTCGTTTTCGTGGGGTTTCCAGCTGAGATATGCATTTTCAGTGATAATCTTCATGATTCTGCTGTTACAAGTGTGCAGAATCACCGAAATCGCTGTTTTCGTGCTATTGAATGCGAAAAACACGTTTTCTGGTGTTTTCAGCACGCCACAGAGCGTTTGACATGCGGTAACTGCGATATCTTCGGTATCGTTGTTGTTTCCAGCTGAGATATGCATTTTCAGTGATAATCTTCATGATTCTGCTGTTACAAGTGTGCAGAATCACCGAAATCGCTGTTTTCGTGCTATTGTATGCGAAAAACACGTTTTCTGGTGTTTTCAGCACGCCACAGAGCGTTTGACATGCGGAAACTGCGATATCTTCAGTATCGTTGGGTTTCCAGCAGAGATATGGATTTTCAGTGATAATCTTCATGATTCTGCTGTTACAAGTGTGCACAATCACCGAAATCGCTGTTTTCGTGCTATTGAATGCGAAAAACACGTTTTCTGGTGTTTTCAGCACGCCACAGAGCGTTTGACATGCGGAAACTGCGATATCTTCGGTATCGTTGTTGTTTCCAGCTGAGATATGCATTTTCAGTGATAATCTTCATGATTCTGCTGTTACAAGTGTGCAGAATAACCGAAATCGCTGTTTTCGTGCTTTTGAATGCGAAAAACACGTTTTCTGGTGTTTTCAGCACCCGACAATGCGTTTGATGTGCGGAAACAGGGTTATCTTCGTTTTCGTGGGGTTTCCAGCTGAGATATGCATTTTCAGTGATAATCTTCATGATTCTGCTGTTACAAGTGTGCAGAATCACCGAAATCGCTGTTTTCGTGCTATTGAATGCGAAAAACACGTTTTCTGGTGTTTTCAGCACGCCACAGAGCGTTTGACATGCGGAAACTGCGATATCTTCGGTATCGTTGTTGTTTCCAGCTGAGATATGCATTTTCAGTGATAATCTTCATGATTCTGCTGTTACAAGTGTGCAGAATCACCGAAATCGCTGTTTTCGCGCTATTGAATGCGAAAAACACGTTTTCTGGTGTTTTGAGCACGCCACAGAGCGTTTGACATGCGGAAACTGCGATATCTTCAGTATCGTTGGGTTTCCAGCAGAGATATGCATTTTCAGTGATAATCTTCATGATTCTGTTGTTACAAGTGTGCAGAATCACCGAAATCGCTGTTTTCGTGCTATTGAATGCGAAAAACACGTTTTCTGGTGTTTTCAGCACGCCACAGAGCGTTTGACATGCGGAAACTGCGATATCTTCGGTATCGATGTTGTTTCCAGCTGAGATATGCATTTTCAGTGATAATCTTCATGATTCTGCTGTTACAAGTCTGCAGAATCACCGAAATCGCTGTTTTCGTGCTTTTGAATGCGAAAACACGTTTTCTGGTGTTTTCAGCACTCCACAGTGCGTTTGATATGCGGAAGCTGCGATATCTTCTTTATCGTTGTTGATTCCAGCTGAGATATGCATTTTCAGTGATAATCTTCATGATTTTGCTGTTACAAGTGTGCAGAATCACCGAAATCGCTGTTTTCGTGCTTTTGAATGCGAAAAACACGTTTTCTGGTGTTTTCAGCACGCCACAGAGCGTTTGACATGCGGAAACAGCGATATCTTCGGTATCGTTGGGTTTCCAGCTGAGATATGCATTTTCAGTGATAATCTTCATGATTCTGCTGTTTCAAGCGTGCAGAATCACCGAAATCGCTGTTTTGGTGCTATTGAATGCGAAAAACACGTTTTCTGGTGTTTTCAGCACCCGACAATGCGTTTGATGTGCGGGAACAGGGTTATCTTCGTTTTCGTGGGGTTTCCAGCTGAGATATGCATTTTCAGTGATAATCTTCATGATTCCGCTGTTACAAGAGTGCAGAATCACCGAAATCGCTGTTTTCGTGCTATTGAATGCGAAAAACACGTTTTCTAGTGTTTTCAGCACTCCACAGTGCGTTTGATATGCGGAAGCTGCGATATCTTCTTTATCGTTGTTGTTTCCAGCTGAGATATGCATTTTCAGTGATAATCTTCATGATTCTGCTGTTACAAGTGTGCAGAATCACCGAAATCGCTGTTTTCGAGCTATTGAATGCGAAAAACACGTTTTCTGGTGTTTTCAGCACGCCACAGAGCGTTTGACATGCGGAAACAGCGATATCTTCGGTATCGTTGGGTTTTCAGCTGAGATATGCATTTTCAGTGATAATCTTCATGATTCTGCTGTTACAAGTGTGCAGAATCACCGAAATCGCTGTTTTCGTGCTATTGAATGCGAAAAACACGTTTTCTGGTGTTTTCAGCACGCCACAGAGCGTTTGACATGCGGTAACTGCGATATCTTCGGTATCGTTGTTGTTTCCAGCTGAGATATGCATTTTCAGTGATAATCTTCATGATTCTGCTGTTACAAGTGCGCAGAAACACCGAAATCGCTGTTTTCGTGCTTTTGAATGCGAAAAACACGTTTTCTGGTGTTTTCAGCACCCGACAATGCGTTTGATGTGCGGAAACAGGGTTATCTTCGTTTTCGTGGGGTTTCCAGCTGAGATATGCATTTTCAGTGATAATCTTCATGATTCTGCTGTTACAAGTGTGCAGAATCACCGAAATCGCTGTTTTCGTGCTATTGAATGCGAAAAACACGTTTTCTGGTGTTTTCAGCACCCGACAATGCGTTTGATGTGCGGAAACAGGGGTATCTTCGTTTTCGTGGGGTTTCCAGCTGAGATATGCATTTTCAGTGATAATCTTCATGATTCTGCTGTTACAAGTGTGCAGAATCACCGAAATCGCTGTTTTCGTGCTATTGAATGCGAAAAACATGTTTTCTGGTGTTTTCAGCACTCCACAGTACGTTTGATATGCGGAAGCTGCGATATCTTCGGTATCGTTGGGTTTTCAGCTGAGATATGCATTTTCAGTGATAATCTTCATGATTCTGCCGTTACAAGTGTGCAGAATCACCGAAATCGCTGTTTTCGTGCTATTGAATGCGAAAAACACGTTTTCTGGTGTTTTCAGCACGCCACAGAGCGTTTGACATGCGGTAACTGCGATATCTTCGGTATCGTTGCTGTTTCCAGCTGAGATATGCATTTTCAGTGATAATCTTCATGATTCTGCTGTTACAAGTGCGCAGAAACACCGAAATCGCTGTTTTCGTGCTTTTGAATGCGAAAAACACGTTTTCTGGTGTTTTCAACACTCCACAGTGCGTTTGATATGCGGAAACTGCGATATCTTCGGTATCGTTGTTGTTTCCAGCTGAGATATGCATTTTCAGTGATAATCTTCATGATTCTGCTGTTACAAGTGCGCAGAAACACCGAAATCGCTGTTTTCGTGCTATTGAATGCGAAAAACACGTTTTCTGGTGTTTTCAGCACGCCACAGAGCGTTTGACATGCGGAAACTGCGATATCTTCGTTTTCGTTGGGTTTCCAGCTGAGATATGCATTTTCAGTGATAATCTTCATGATTCTGCTGTTAGAAGTGTGCAGAATCACCGAAATCGCTGTTTTCGTGCTTTTGAATGCGAAAAACACGTTTTCTGGTGTTTTCAGCACCCGACAATGCGTTTGATGTGCGGAGACAGGGTTATCTTCGTTTTCGTGGGGTTTCCAGCTGAGATATGCATTTTCAGTGATAATCTTCATGATTCTGCTGTTACAAGTGTGCAGAATCACCGAAATCGCTGTTTTCGTGCTATTGAATGCGAAAAACACGTTTTCTGGTGTTTTCAGCACGCCACAGAGCGTTTGACATGCGGTAACAGCGATATCTTCGGAATCGTTGTTGTTTCCAGCTGAGATATGCATTTTCAGTGATAATCTTCATGATTCTGCTGTTACAAGTGTGCAGAATCACCGAAATCGCTGTTTTCGTGCTATTGAATGCGAAAAACACGTTTTCTGGTGTTTTCAGCACGCCACAGAGCGTTTGACATGCGGAAACTGCGATATCTTCAGTATCGTTGGGTTTCCAGCAGAGATATGCATTTTCAGTGATAATCTTCATGATTTTGCTGTTACAAGTGTGCACAATCACCGAAATCGCTGTTTTCGTGCTTTTGAATGCGAAAAACACGTTTTCTGGTGTTTTCAGCACGCCACAGAGCGTTTGACATGCGGAAACAGCGATATCTTCGGTATCGTTGGGTTTCCAGCTGAGATATGCATTTTCAGTGATAATCTTCATGATTCTGCTGTTTCAAGCGTGCAGAATCACCGAAATCGCTGTTTTGGTGCTATTGAATGCGAAAAACACGTTTTCTGGTGTTTTCAGCACCCGACAATGCGTTTGATGTGCGGGAACAGGGTTATCTTCGTTTTCGTGGGGTTCCAGCTGAGATATGCATTTTCAGTGATAATCTTCATGATTCCGCTGTTACAAGAGTGCAGAATCACCGAAATCGCTGTTTTCGTGCTATTGAATGCGAAAAACACGTTTTCTAGTGTTTTCAGCACTCCACAGTGCGTTTGATATGCGGAAGCTGCGATATCTTCTTTATCGTTGTTGTTTCCAGCTGAGATATGCATTTTCAGTGATAATCTTCATGATTCTGCTGTTACAAGTGTGCAGAATCACCGAAATCGCTGTTTTCGAGCTATTGAATGCGAAAAACACGTTTTCTGGTGTTTTCAGCACGCCACAGAGCGTTTGACATGCGGTAACTGCGATATCTTCGGTATCGTTGGGTTTTCAGCTGAGATATGCATTTTCAGTGATAATCTTCATGATTCTGCTGTTACAAGTGCGCAGAAACACCGAAATCGCTGTTTTCGTGCTTTTGAATGCGAAAAACACGTTTTCTGGTGTTTTCAACACTCCACAGTGCGTTTGATATGCGGAAACTGCGATATCTTCGGTATCGTTGTTGTTTCCAGCTGAGATATGCATTTTCAGTGATAATCTTCATGATTCTGCTGTTACAAGTCTGCAGAATCACCGAAATCGCTGTTTTCGTGCTTTTGAATGCGAAAACACGTTTTCTGGTGTTTTCAGCACTCCACAGTGCGTTTGATATGCGGAAGCTGCGATATCTTCTTTATCGTTGTTGATTCCAGCTGAGATATGCATTTTCAGTGATAATCTTCATGATTTTGCTGTTACAAGTGTGCAGAATCACCGAAATCGCTGTTTTCGTGCTTTTGAATGCGAAAAACACGTTTTCTGGTGTTTTCAGCACCCGACAATGCGTTTGATGTGCGGAAACAGGGTTATCTTCGGTATCGTTGGGTTTCCAGCTGAGATATGCATTTTCAGTGATAATCTTCATGATTCTGCTGTTACAAGTGTGCAGAATCACCGAAATCGCTGTTTTCGTGCTATTGAATGCGAAAAACACGTTTTCTGGTGTTTTCAGCACTCCACAGTGCGTTTGATATGCGGAAACTGCGATATCTTCGGTATCGTTGGGTTTCCAGCTGAGATATGCATTTTCAGTGATAATCTTCATGATTCTGCTGTTACAAGTGCGCAGAATAACCGAAATCGCTGTTTTCGTGCTTTTGAATGCGAAAAACACGTTTTCTGGTGTTTTCAGCACCCGACAATGCGTTTGATGTGCGGAAACAGGGTTATCTTCGTTTTCGTGGGGTTTCCAGCTGAGATATGCATTTTCAGTGATAATCTTCATGATTCTGCTGTTACAAGTGTGCAGAATCACCGAAATCGCTGTTTTCGTGCTTTTGAATGCGAAAAACACGTTTTCTGGTGTTTTCAGCACCCGACAATGCGTTTGATGTGCGGAGACAGGGTTATCTTCGTTTTCGTGGGGTTTCCAGCTGAGATATGCATTTTCAGTGATAATCTTCATGATTCTGCTGTTACAAGTGTGCAGAATCACCGAAATCGCTGTTTTCGTGCTATTGAATGCGAAAAACACGTTTTCTCGTGTTTTCAGCACCCGACAGTGCGTTTGATGTGCGGAAACTGCGATATCTTCGGTATCGTTGTTGTTTCCAGCTGAGATATGCATTTTCTGTGATAATCTTCATGATTCTGCTGTTACAAGTGTGCAGAATCACTGAAATCGCTGTTTTCGTGCTATTGAATGCGAAAAACACGTTTTCTGGTGTTTTCAGCACTCCACAGTGCGTTTGATATGCGGAAGCTGCGATATCTTCTTTATCGTTGTTGTTTCCAGCTGAGATATGCATTTTCAGTGATAATCTTCATGATTCTGCTGTTACAAGTGTGCAGAATCACCGAAATCGCTGTTTTCGTGCTATTGAATGCGAAAAACACGTTTTCTGGTGTTTTCAGCACGCCACAGAGCGTTTGACATGCGGAAACAGCGATATCTTCGGTATCGTTGGGTTTCCAGCTGAGATATGCATTTTCAGTGATAATCTTCATGATTCTGCTGTTTCAAGCGTGCAGAATCACCGAAATCGCTGTTTTGGTGCTATTGAATGCGAAAAACACGTTTTCTGGTGTTTTCAGCACCCGACAATGCGTTTGATGTGCGGGAACAGGGTTATCTTCGTTTTCGTGGGGTTTCCAGATGAGATATGCATTTTCAGTGATAATCTTCATGATTCCGCTGTTACAAGAGTGCAGAATCACCGAAATCGCTGTTTTCGTGCTATTGAATGCGAAAAACACGTTTTCTGGTGTTTTCAGCACTCCACAGTGCGTTTGATATGCGGAAGCTGCGATATCTTCTTTATCGTTGTTGTTTCCAGCTGAGATATGCATTTTCAGTGATAATCTTCATGATTCTGCTGTTACAAGTGTGCAGAATCACCGAAATCGCTGTTTTCGAGCTATTGAATGCGAAAAACACGTTTTCTGGTGTTTTCAGCACGCCACAGAGCGTTTGACATGCGGAAACTGCGATATCTTCGGTATCGTTGTGTTTCCAGATGAGATATGCATTTTCAGTGATAATCTTCATGATTCTGCTGTTACAAGTGTGCAGAATCACCGAAATCGCTGTTTTCGTGCTATTGAATGCGAAAAACACGTTTTCTGGTGTTTTCAGCACTCCACAGTGCGTTTGATATGCGGAAACTGCGATATCTTCGGTATCGTTGGGTTTCCAGCTGAGATATGCATTTTCAGTGATAATCTTCATGATTCTGCTGTTACAAGTGCGCAGAATAACCGAAATCGCTGTTTTCGTGCTTTTGAATGCGAAAAACACGTTTTCTGGTGTTTTCAGCACCCGACAATGCGTTTGATGTGCGGAAACAGGGTTATCTTCGTTTTCGTGGGGTTTCCAGCTGAGATATGCATTTTCAGTGATAATCTTCATGATTCTGCTGTTACAAGTGTACAGAATCACCGAAATCGCTGTTTTCGTGCTATTGAATGCGAAAAACACGTTTTCTGGTGTTTTCAGCACTCCACAGTGCGTTTGATATGCGGAAACTGCGATATCTTCGGTATCGTTGGGTTTCCAGCTGAGATATGCATTTTCAGTGATAATCTTCATGATTCTGCTGTTACAAGTGCGCAGAATCACCGAAATCGCTGTTTTCGTGCTATTGAATGCGAAAAACACGTTTTCTGGTGTTTTCAGCACGCCACAGAGCGTTTGACATGCGGAAACTGCGATATCTTCGGTATCGTTGTGGTTTCCAGCTGAGATATGCATTTTCAGTGATAATCTTCATGATTCTGCTGTTACAAGTGTGCAGAATCACCGAAATCGCTGGTTTCGTGCTATTGAATGTGAAAAACACGTTTTCTGGTGTTTTCCGCACGCCACAGAACGTTTGACATGCGGAAACTGCGATATCTTCGGTATCGTTGGGTTTCCAGCTGAGATATGCATTTTCAGTGATAATCTTCATGATTCTGCTGTTACAAGTGCGCAGAATCACCGAAATCGCTGTTTTCGTGCTATTGAATGCGAAAAACACGTTTTCTGGTGTTTTCAGCACGCCACAGAGCGTTTGACATGCGGAAACTGCGATATCTTCGGTATCGTTGGGTTTCCAGCTGAGATATGCATTTTCAGTGATAATCTTCATGATTCTGCTGTTACAAGAGTGCAGAATCACCGAAATCGCTGTTTTCGTGCTATTGAATGCGAAAAACACGTTTTCTGGTGTTTTCAGCACTCCACAGTGCGTTTGATATGCGGAAACTGCCATATCTTCGGTATCGTTGTTGTTTCCAGCTGAGATATGCATTTTCAGTGATAATCTTCATGATTCTGCTGTTACAAGTGTGCAGAATCACCGAAATCGCTATTTTCGTGCTATTGAATGCGAAAAACACGTTTTCTGGTGTTTTCAGCACGCCACAGAACGTTTGACATGCGGAAACTGCGATATCTTCGGTATCGTTGGGTTTCCAGCTGAGATATGCATTTTCAGTGATAATCTTCATGATTCTGCTGTTACAAGTGCGCAGAATAACCGAAATCGCTGTTTTCGTGCTTTTGAATGCGAAAAACACGTTTTCTGGTGTTTTCAGCACCCGACAATGCGTTTGATGTGCGGAAACAGGGTTATCTTCGTTTTCGTGGGGTTTCCAGCTGAGATATGCATTTTCAGTGATAATCTTCATGATTCTGCTGTTACAAGTGTGCAGAATCACCGAAATCGCTGTTTTCGTGCTATTGAATGCGAAAAACACGTTTTCTGGTGTTTTCAGCACGCCACAGAGCGTTTGACATGCGGTAACTGCGATATCTTCGGAATCGTTGTTGTTTCCAGCTGAGATATGCATTTTCTGTGATAATCTTCATGATTCTGCTGTTACAAGCGTGCAGAATCACCGAAATCGCTGTTTTCGTGGTACTGAATGCGAAAAACACGATTTCTGGTAATTTTCAACACTCCACAGTGCGTTTGATATGCGGAAACTGCGATATCTTCGTTTTCGTTGGGTTTCCAGCTGAGATATGCATTTTCAGTGATAATCTTCATGATTCTGCTGTTACAAGTGCACAGAATCACCGAAATCGCTGTTTTCGTGCTATTGAATGCGAAAAACACGTTTTCTGGTGTTTTCAGCACGCCACAGAGCGTTTGACATGCGGAAACTGCGATATCTTCGGTATCGTTGTTGTTTCCAGCTGAGATATGCATTTTCAGTGATAATCTTCATGATTCTGCTGTTACAAGTGTGCAGAATCACCGAAATCGCTGTTTTCGTGCTATTGAATGCGAAAAACACGTTTTCTGGTGTTTTCAGCACTCCACAGTGCATTTGATATGCGGAAGCTGCGATATCTTCGTTATCGTTGTTGTTTCCAGCTGAGATATGCATTTTCAGTGATAATCTTCATGATTCTGCTGTTACAAGTGTGCAGAATCACCGAAATCGCTGTTTTCGTGCTATTGAATGCGAAAAACACGTTTTCTGGTGTTTTCAGCACTCCACAGTGCGTTTGATATGCGGAAGCTGCGATATCTTCGGTATCGTTGGGTTTCCAGCTGAGATATGCATTTTCAGTGATAATCTTCATGATTCTGCTGTTACAAGAGTGCAGAATCACCGAAATCGCTGTTTTCGTGCTATTGAATGCGAAAAACACGTTTTCTGGTGTTTTCAGCACTCCACAGTGCGTTTGATATGCGGAAACTGCCATATCTTCGGTATCGTTGTTGTTTCCAGCTGAGATATGCATTTTCAGTGATAATCTTCATGATTCTGCTGTTACAAGTGTGCAGAATCACCGAAATCGCTATTTTCGTGCTATTGAATGCGAAAAACACGTTTTCTGGTGTTTTCAGCACGCCACAGAACGTTTGACATGCGGAAACTGCGATATCTTCGGTATCGTTGGGTTTCCAGCTGAGATATGCATTTTCAGTGATAATCTTCATGATTCTGCTGTTACAAGTGCGCAGAATAACCGAAATCGCTGTTTTCGTGCTTTTGAATGCGAAAAACACGTTTTCTGGTGTTTTCAGCACCCGACAATGCGTTTGATGTGCGGAAACAGGGTTATCTTCGTTTTCGTGGGGTTTCCAGCTGAGATATGCATTTTCAGTGATAATCTTCATGATTCTGCTGTTACAAGTGTGCAGAATCACCGAAATCGCTGTTTTCGTGCTATTGAATGCGAAAAACACGTTTTCTGGTGTTTTCAGCACGCCACAGAGCGTTTGACATGCGGTAACTGCGATATCTTCGGAATCGTTGTTGTTTCCAGCTGAGATATGCATTTTCAGTGATAATCTTCATGATTCTGCTGTTACAAGTGTGCAGAATCACCGAAATCGCTGTTTTCGTGCTATTGAATGCGAAAAACACGATTTCTGGTAATTTTCAACACTCCACAGTGCGTTTGATATGCGGAAACTGCGATATCTTCGTTTTCGTTGGGTTTCCAGCTGAGATATGCATTTTCAGTGATAATCTTCATGATTCTGCTGTTACAAGTGCACAGAATCACCGAAATCGCTGTTTTCGTGCTATTGAATGCGAAAAACACGTTTTCTGGTGTTTTCAGCACGCCACAGAGCGTTTGACATGCGGAAACTGCGATATCTTCGGTATCGTTGTTGTTTCCAGCTGAGATATGCATTTTCAGTGATAATCTTCATGATTCTGCTGTTACAAGTGTGCAGAATCACCGAAATCGCTGTTTTCGTGCTATTGAATGCGAAAAACACGTTTTCTGGTGTTTTCAGCACTCCACAGTGCATTTGATATGCGGAAGCTGCGATAACTTCTTTATCGTTGTTGTTTCCAGCTGAGATATGCATTTTCAGTGATAATCTTCATGATTCTGCTGTTACAAGTGTGCAGAATCACCGAAATCGCTGTTTTCGTGCTATTGAATGCGAAAAACACGTTTTCTGGTGTTTTCAGCACTCCACAGTGCGTTTGATATGCGGAAGCTGCGATATCTTCTTTTTCGTTGTTGTTTCCAGCTGAGATATGCATTTTCAGTGATAATCTTCATGATTCTGCTGTTACAAGTGTGTAGAATCACCGAAATCGCTGTTTTCGTGCTATTGAATGCGAAAAACACGTTTTCTGGTGTTTTCAGCACGCCACAGAGCGTTTGACATGCGGTAACTGCGATATCTTCGGAATCGTTGTTGTTTCCAGCTGAGATATGCATTTTCTGTGATAATCTTCATGATTCTGCTGTTACAAGCGTGCAGAATCACCGAAATCGCTGTTTTCGTGATACTGAATGCGAAAAACACGATTTCTGGTAATTTTCAACACTCCACAGTGCGTTTGATATGCGGAAACTGCGATATCTTCGTTTTCGTTGGGTTTCCAGCTGAGATATGCATTTTCAGTGATAATCTTCATGATTCTGCTGTTACAAGTGCACAGAATCACCGAAATCGCTGTTTTCGTGCTATTGAATGCGAAAAACACGTTTTCTGGTGTTTTCAGCACGCCACAGAGCGTTTGACATGCGGAAACTGCGATATCTTCGGTATCGTTGTTGTTTCCAGCTGAGATATGCATTTTCAGTGATAATCTTCATGATTCTGCTGTTACAAGTGTGCAGAATCACCGAAATCGCTGTTTTCGTGCTATTGAATGCGAAAAACACGTTTTCTGGTGTTTTCAGCACTCCACAGTGCATTTGATATGCGGAAGCTGCGATATCTTCTTTATCGTTGTTGTTTCCAGCTGAGATATGCATTTTCAGTGATAATCTTCATGATTCTGCTGTTACAAGTGTGCAGAATCACCGAAATCGCTGTTTTCGTGCTATTGAATGCGAAAAACACGTTTTCTGGTGTTTTCAGCACTCCACAGTGCGTTTGATATGCGGAAGCTGCGATATCTTCGGTATCGTTGGGTTTCCAGCTGAGATATGCATTTTCAGTGATAATCTTCATGATTCTGCTGTTACAAGAGTGCAGAATCACCGAAATCGCTGTTTTCGTGCTACTGAATGCGAAAAACACGTTTTCTGGTGTTTTCAGCACTCCACAGTGCGTTTGATATGCGGAAACTGCCATATCTTCGGTATCGTTGTTGTTTCCAGCTGAGATATGCATTTTCAGTGATAATCTTCATGATTCTGCTGTTACAAGTGTGCAGAATCACCGAAATCGCTATTTTCGTGCTATTGAATGCGAAAAACACGTTTTCTGGTGTTTTCAGCACGCCACAGAACGTTTGACATGCGGAAACTGCGATATCTTCGGTATCGTTGGGTTTCCAGCTGAGATATGCATTTTCAGTGATAATCTTCATGATTCTGCTGTTACAAGTGCGCAGAATAACCGAAATCGCTGTTTTCGTGCTTTTGAATGCGAAAAACACGTTTTCTGGTGTTTTCAGCACCCGACAATGCGTTTGATGTGCGGAAACAGGGTTATCTTCGTTTTCGTGGGGTTTCCAGCTGAGATATGCATTTTCAGTGATAATCTTCATGATTCTGCTGTTACAAGTGTGCAGAATCACCGAATTCGCTGTTTTCGTGCTATTGAATGCGAAAAACACGTTTTCTGGTGTTTTCAGCACGCCACAGAGCGTTTGACATGCGGAAACTGCGATATCTTCGGTATCGTTGTTGTTTCCAGCTGAGATATGCATTTTCAGTGATAATCTTCATGATTCTGCTGTTACAAGTGTGCAGAATCACCGAAATCGCTGTTTTCGTGCTTTTGAATGCGAAAACACGTTTTCTGGTGTTTTCAGCACTCCACAGTGCGTTTGATATGCGGAAGCTGCGATATCTTCTTTATCGTTGTTGTTTCCAGCTGAGATATGCATTTTCAGTGATAATCTTCATGATTCTGCTGTTACAAGTGTGCAGAATCACCGAAATCGCTGTTTTCGTGCTTTTGAATGCGAAAAACACGTTTTCTGGTGTTTTCAGCACGCCACAGAACGTTTGACATGCGGAAACTGCGATATCTTCGGTATCGTTGGGTTTCCAGCTGAGATATGCATTTTCAGTGATAATCTTCATGATTCTGCTGTTACAAGTGCGCAGAATAACCGAAATCGCTGTTTTCGTGCTTTTGAATGCGAAAAACACGTTTTCTGGTGTTTTCAGCACCCGACAATGCGTTTGATGTGCGGAAACAGGGTTATCTTCGTTTTCGTGGGGTTTCCAGCTGAGATATGCATTTTCAGTGATAATCTTCATGATTCTGCTGTTACAAGTGTGCAGAATCACCGAAATCGCTGTTTTCGTGCTATTGAATGCGAAAAACACGTTTTCTGGTGTTTTCAGCACGCCACAGAGCGTTTGACATGCGGTAACTGCGATATCTTCGGAATCGTTGTTGTTTCCAGCTGAGATATGCATTTTCTGTGATAATCTTCATGATTCTGCTGTTACAAGCGTGCAGAATCACCGAAATCGCTGTTTTCGTGCTACTGAATGCGAAAAACACGATTTCTGGTAATTTTCAACACTCCGCAGTGCGTTTGATATGCGGAAACTGCGATATCTTCGTTTTCGTTGGGTTTCCAGCTGAGATATGCATTTTCAGTGATAATCTTCATGATTCTGCTGTTACAAGTGCACAGAATCACCGAAATCGCTGTTTTCGTGCTATTGAATGCGAAAAACACGTTTTCTGGTGTTTTCAGCACGCCACAGAGCGTTTGACATGCGGAAACTGCGATATCTTCGGTATCGTTGTTGTTTCCAGCTGAGATATGCATTTTCAGTGATAATCTTCATGATTCTGCTGTTACAAGTGTGCAGAATCACCGAAATCGCTGTTTTCGTGCTTTTGAATGCGAAAAACACGTTTTCTGGTGTTTTCAGCACCCGACAATGCGTTTGATGTGCGGAAACAGGGTTATCTTCGTTTTCGTGGGGTTTCCAGCTGAGATATGCATTTTCAGTGATAATCTTCATGATTCTGCTGTTACAAGTGTGCAGAATCACCGAATTCGCTGTTTTCGTGCTATTGAATGCGAAAAACACGTTTTCTGGTGTTTTCAGCACGCCACAGAGCGTTTGACATGCGGAAACTGCGATATCTTCGGTATCGTTGTTGTTTCCAGCTGAGATATGCATTTTCAGTGATAATCTTCATGATTCTGCTGTTACAAGTGCGCAGAATAACCGAAATCGCTGTTTTCGTGCTTTTGAATGCGAAAACACGTTTTCTGGTGTTTTCAGCACGCCACAGAGCGTTTGACATGCGGAAACTGCGATATCTTCGGTATCGTTGTTGTTTCCAGCTGAGATATGCATTTTCAGTGATAATCTTCATGATTCTGCTGTTACAAGTGTGCAGAATCACCGAAATCGCTGTTTTCGTGCTTTTGAATGCGAAAACACGTTTTCTGGTGTTTTCAGCACTCCACAGTGCGTTTGATATGCGGAAGCTGCGATATCTTCTTTATCGTTGTTGTTTCCAGCTGAGATATGCATTTTCAGTGATAATCTTCATGATTCTGCTGTTACAAGTGTGCAGAATCACCGAAATCGCTGTTTTCGTGCTTTTGAATGCGAAAAACACGTTTTCTGGTGTTTTCAGCACCCGACAATGCGTTTGATGTGCGGATACAGGGTTATCTTCGTTTTCGTGGGGTTTCCAGCTGAGATATGCATTTTCAGTGATAATCTTCATGATTCTGCTGTTACAAGTGTGCAGAATCACCGAAATCGCTGTTTTCGTGCTATTGAATGCGAAAAACACGTTTTCTGGTGTTTTCAGCACTCCACAGTGCGTTTGATATGCGGAAGCTGCGATATCTTCTTTATCGTTGTTGTTTCCAGCTGAGATATGCATTTTCAGTGATAATCTTCATGATTCTGCTGTTACAAGTGTGCAGAATCACCGAAATCGCTGTTTTCGTGCTATTGAATGCGAAAAACACGTTTTCTGGTGTTTTCAGCACGCCACAGAGCGTTTGACATGCGGAAACTGCGATATCTTCGGTATCGTTGGGTTTCCAGCTGAGATATGCATTTTCTGTGATAATCTTCATGATTCTGCTGTTACAAGAGTGCAGAATCACCGAAATCGCTGTTTTCGTGCTATTGAATGCGAAAAACACGTTTTCTGGTGTTTTCAGCACTCCACAGTGCATTTGATATGCGGAAACTGCCATATCTTCGGTATTGTTGTTGTTTCCAGCTGAGATATGCATTTTCAGTGATAATCTTCATGATTCTGCTGTTACAAGTGTGCAGAATCACCGAAATCGCTATTTTCGTGCTATTGAATGCGAAAAACACGTTTTCTGGTGTTTTCAGCACGCCACAGAACGTTTGACATGCGGAAACTGCGATATCTTCGGTATCGTTGGGTTTCCAGCTGAGATATGCATTTTCAGTGATAATCTTCATGATTCTGCTGTTACAAGCGTGCAGAATCACCGAAATCGCTGTTTTCGTGCTACTGAATGCGAAAAACACGATTTCTGGTAATTTTCAACACTCCACAGTGCGTTTGATATGCGGAAACTGCAATATCTTCGTTTTCGTTGGGTTTCCAGCTGAGATATGCATTTTCAGTGATAATCTTCATGATTCTGCTGTTACAAGTGCACAGAATCACCGAAATCGCTGTTTTCGTGCTATTGAATGCGAAAAACACGTTTTCTGGTGTTTTCAGCACGCCACAGAGCGTTTGACATGCGGAAACTGCGATATCTTCGGTATCGTTGTTGTTTCCAGCTGAGATATGCATTTTCAGTGATAATCTTCATGATTCTGCTGTTACAAGTGTGCAGAATCACCGAAATCGCTGTTTTCGTGCTATTGAATGCGAAAAACACGTTTTCTGGTGTTTTCAGCACTCCACAGTGCATTTGATATGCGGAAGCTGCGATATCTTCTTTATCGTTGTTGTTTCCAGCTGAGATATGCATTTTCAGTGATAATCTTCATGATTCTGCTGTTACAAGTGTGCAGAATCACCGAAATCGCTATTTTCGTGCTATTGAATGCGAAAAACACGTTTTCTGGTGTTTTCAGCACGCCACAGAACGTTTGACATGCGGAAACTGCGATATCTTCGGTATCGTTGGGTTTCCAGCTGAGATATGCATTTTCAGTGATAATCTTCATGATTCTGCTGTTACAAGAGTGCAGAATCACCGAAATCGCTGTTTTCGTGCTATTGAATGCGAAAAACACGTTTTCTGGTGTTTTCAGCACTCCACAGTGCGTTTGATATGCGGAAACTGCCATATCTTCGGTATTGTTGTTGTTTCCAGCTGAGATATGCATTTTCAGTGATAATCTTCATGATTCTGCTGTTACAAGTGTGCAGAATCACCGAAATCGCTATTTTCGTGCTATTGAATGCGAAAAACACGTTTTCTGGTGTTTTCAGCACGCCACAGAACGTTTGACATGCGGAAACTGCGATATCTTCGGTATCGTTGGGTTTCCAGCTGAGATATGCATTTTCAGTGATAATCTTCATGATTCTGCTGTTACAAGCGTGCAGAATCACCGAAATCGCTGTTTTCGTGCTACTGAATGCGAAAAACACGATTTCTGGTAATTTTCAACACTCCACAGTGCGTTTGATATGCGGAAACTGCAATATCTTCGTTTTCGTTGGGTTTCCAGCTGAGATATGCATTTTCAGTGATAATCTTCATGATTCTGCTGTTACAAGTGCACAGAATCACCGAAATCGCTGTTTTCGTGCTATTGAATGCGAAAAACACGTTTTCTGGTGTTTTCAGCACGCCACAGAGCGTTTGACATGCGGAAACTGCGATATCTTCGGTATCGTTGTTGTTTCCAGCTGAGATATGCATTTTCAGTGATAATCTTCATGATTCTGCTGTTACAAGTGTGCAGAATCACCGAAATCGCTGTTTTCGTGCTATTGAATGCGAAAAACACGTTTTCTGGTGTTTTCAGCACTCCACAGTGCATTTGATATGCGGAAGCTGCGATATCTTCTTTATCGTTGTTGTTTCCAGCTGAGATATGCATTTTCAGTGATAATCTTCATGATTCTGCTGTTACAAGTGTGCAGAATCACCGAAATCGCTGTTTTCGTGCTATTGAATGCGAAAAACACGTTTTCTGGTGTTTTCAGCACTCCACAGTGCGTTTGATATGCGGAAGCTGCGATATCTTCGGTATCGTTGGGTTTCCAGCTGAGATATGCATTTTCAGTGATAATCTTCATGATTCTGCTGTTACAAGAGTGCAGAATCACCGAAATCGCTGTTTTCGTGCTATTGAATGCGAAAAACACGTTTTCTGGTGTTTTCAGCACTCCACAGTGCGTTTGATATGCGGAAACTGCCATATCTTCGGTATCGTTGTTGTTTCCAGCTGAGATATGCATTTTCAGTGATAATCTTCATGATTCTGCTGTTACAAGTGTGCAGAATCACCGAAATCGCTATTTTCGTGCTATTGAATGCGAAAAACACGTTTTCTGGTGTTTTCAGCACGCCACAGAACGTTTGACATGCGGAAACTGCGATATCTTCGGTATCGTTGGGTTTCCAGCTGAGATATGCATTTTCAGTGATAATCTTCATGATTCTGCTGTTACAAGTGCGCAGAATAACCGAAATCGCTGTTTTCGTGCTTTTGAATGCGAAAAACACGTTTTCTGGTGTTTTCAGCACCCGACAATGCGTTTGATGTGCGGAAACAGGGTTATCTTCGTTTTCGTGGGGTTTCCAGCTGAGATATGCATTTTCAGTGATAATCTTCATGATTCTGCTGTTACAAGTGTGCAGAATCACCGAAATCGCTGTTTTCGTGCTATTGAATGCGAAAAACACGTTTTCTGGTGTTTTCAGCACGCCACAGAGCGTTTGACATGCGGTAACTGCGATATCTTCGGAATCGTTGTTGTTTCCAGCTGAGATATGCATTTTCAGTGATAATCTTCATGATTCTGCTGTTACAAGTGTGCAGAATCACCGAAATCGCTGTTTTCGTGCTATTGAATGCGAAAAACACGATTTCTGGTAATTTTCAACACTCCACAGTGCGTTTGATATGCGGAAACTGCGATATCTTCGTTTTCGTTGGGTTTCCAGATGAGATATGCATTTTCAGTGATAATCTTCATGATTCTGCTGTTACAAGTGCACAGAATCACCGAAATCGCTGTTTTCGTGCTATTGAATGCGAAAAACACGTTTTCTGGTGTTTTCAGCACGCCACAGAGCGTTTGACATGCGGAAACTGCGATATCTTCGGTATCGTTGTTGTTACCAGCTGAGATATGCATTTTCAGTGATAATCTTCATGATTCTGCTGTTACAAGTGTGCAGAATCACCGAAATCGCTGTTTTCGTGCTATTGAATGCGAAAAACACGTTTTCTGGTGTTTTCAGCACTCCACAGTGCATTTGATATGCGGAAGCTGCGATAACTTCTTTATCGTTGTTGTTTCCAGCTGAGATATGCATTTTCAGTGATAATCTTCATGATTCTGCTGTTACAAGTGTGCAGAATCACCGAAATCGCTGTTTTCGTGCTATTGAATGCGAAAAACACGTTTTCTGGTGTTTTCAGCACTCCACAGTGCGTTTGATATGCGGAAGCTGCGATATCTTCTTTTTCGTTGTTGTTTCCAGCTGAGATATGCATTTTCAGTGATAATCTTCATGATTCTGCTGTTACAAGTGCGCAGAATCACCGAAATCGCTGTTTTCGTGCTATTGAATGCGAAAAACACGTTTTCTGGGGTTTTCAGCACGCGACAGAGCGTTTGACATGCGGAAACTGCGATATCTTCGGTATCGTTGGGTTTCCAGCTGAGATATTCATTTTCAGTGATAATCTTCATGATTCTGCTGTTACAAGTGTGCAGAATCACCGAAATCGCTGTTTTCGTGCTATTGAATGCGAAAAACACGTTTTCTGGTGTTTTCAGCACGCCACAGAGCGTTTGACATGCGGAAACTGCGATATCTTCGGTATCGTTGTTGTTTCCAGCTGAGATATGCATTTTCAGTGATAATCTTCATGATTCTGCTGTTACAAGTGTGCAGAATCAGCGAAATCGCTGTTTTCGTGCTATTGAATGCGAAAAACACGTTTTCTGGTGTTTTCAGCACTCCACAGTGCGTTTGATATGCGGAAGCTGCGATATCTTCTTTATCGTTGTTGTTTCCAGCTGAGATATGCATTTTCAGTGATAATCTTCATGATTCTGCTGTTACAAGTGTGCAGAATCACCGAAATCGCTGTTTTCGTGCTATTGAATGCGAAAAACACGTTTTCTGGTGTTTTCAGCACTCCACAGTGCATTTGATATGCGGAAGCTGCGATATCTTCTTTATCGTTGTTGTTTCCAGCTGAGATATGCATTTTCAGTGATAATCTTCATGATTCTGCTGTTACAAGTGTGCAGAATCACCGAAATCGCTGTTTTCGTGCTATTGAATGCGAAAAGCACGTTTTCTGGTGTTTTCAGCACTCCACAGTGCGTTTGATATGCGGAAGCTGCGATATCTTCGGTATCGTTGGGTTTCCAGCTGAGATATGCATTTTCAGTGATAATCTTCATGATTCTGCTGTTACAAGAGTGCAGAATCACCGAAATCGCTGTTTTCGTGCTATTGAATGCGAAAAACACGTTTTCTGGTGTTTTCAGCACTCCACAGTGCGTTTGATATGCGGAAACTGCCATATCTTCGGTATCGTTGTTGTTTCCAGCTGAGATATGCATTTTCAGTGATAATCTTCATGATTCTGCTGTTACAAGTGTGCAGAATCACCGAAATCGCTATTTTCGTGCTATTGAATGCGGAAAACACGTTTTCTGGTGTTTTCAGCACGCCACAGAACGTTTGACATGCGGAAACTGCGATATCTTCGGTATCGTTGGGTTTCCAGCTGAGATATGCATTTTCAGTGATAATCTTCATGATTCTGCTGTTACAAGTGCGCAGAATAACCGAAATCGCTGTTTTCGTGCTTTTGAATGCGAAAAACACGTTTTCTGGTGTTTTCAGCACCCGACAATGCGTTTGATGTGCGGAAACAGGGTTATCTTCGTTTTCGTGGGGTTTCCAGCTGAGATATGCATTTTCAGTGATAATCTTCATGATTCTGCTGTTACAAGTGTGCAGAATCACCGAATTCGCTGTTTTCGTGCTATTGAATGCGAAAAACACGTTTTCTGGTGTTTTCAGCACGCCACAGAGCGTTTGACATGCGGAAACTGCGATATCTTCGGTATCGTTGTTGTGTCCAGCTGAGATATGCATTTTCAGTGATAATCTTCATGATTCTGCTGTTACAAGTGTGCAGAATCACCGAAATCGCTGTTTTCGTGCTTTTGAATGCGAAAACACGTTTTCTGGTGTTTTCAGCACTCCACAGTGCGTTTGATATGCGGAAGCTGCGATATCTTCTTTATCGTTGTTGTTTCCAGCTGAGATATGCATTTTCAGTGATAATCTTCATGATTCTGCTGTTACAAGTGTGCAGAATCACCGAAATCGCTGTTTTCGTGCTTTTGAATGCGAAAAACACGTTTTCTGGTGTTTTCAGCACCCGACAATGCGTTTGATGTGCGGAAACAGGGTTATCTTCGTTTTCGTGGGGTTTCCAGCTGAGATATGCATTTTCAGTGATAATCTTCATGATTCTGCTGTTACAAGTGTGCAGAATCACCGAAATCGCTGTTTTCGTGCTATTGAATGCGAAAAACACGTTTTCTGGTGTTTTCAGCACTCCACAGTGCGTTTGATATGCGGAAGCTGCGATATCTTCTTTATCGTTGTTGTTTCCAGCTGAGATATGCATTTTCAGTGATAATCTTCATGATTCTGCTGTTACAAGTGTGCAGAATCACCGAAATCGCTGTTTTCGTGCTATTGAATGCGAAAAACACGTTTTCTGGTGTTTTCAGCACGCCACAGAGCGTTTGACATGCGGAAACTGCGATATCTTCGGTATCGTTGGGTTTCCAGCTGAGATATGCATTTTCTGTGATAATCTTCATGATTCTGCTGTTACAAGAGTGCAGAATCACCGAAATCGCTGTTTTCGTGCTATTGAATGCGAAAAACACGTTTTCTGGTGTTTTCAGCACTCCACAGTGCGTTTGATATGCGGAAACTGCCATATCTTCGGTATCGTTGTTGTTTCCAGCTGAGATATGCATTTTCAGTGATAATCTTCATGATTCTGCTGTTACAAGTGTGCAGAATCACCGAAATCGCTATTTTCGTGCTATTGAATGCGAAAAACACGTTTTCTGGTGTTTTCAGCACGCCACAGAACGTTTGACATGCGGAAACTGCGATATCTTCGGTATCGTTGGGTTTCCAGCTGAGATATGCATTTTCAGTGATAATCTTCATGATTCTGCTGTTACAAGCGTGCAGAATCACCGAAATCGCTGTTTTCGTGCTACTGAATGCGAAAAACACGATTTCTGGTAATTTTCAACACTCCACAGTGCGTTTGATATGCGGAAACTGCGATATCTTCGTTTTCGTTGGGTTTCCAGCTGAGATATGCATTTTCAGTGATAATCTTCATGATTCTGCTGTTACAAGTGCACAGAATCACCGAAATCGCTGTTTTCGTGCTATTGAATGCGAAAAACACGTTTTCTGGTGTTTTCAGCACGCCACAGAGCGTTTGACATGCGGAAACTGCGATATCTTCGGTATCGTTGTTGTTTCCAGCTGAGATATGCATTTTCAGTGATAATCTTCATGATTCTGCTGTTACAAGTGTGCAGAATCACCGAAATCGCTGTTTTCGTGCTATTGAATGCGAAAAACACGTTTTCTGGTGTTTTCAGCACTCCACAGTGCATTTGATATGCGGAAGCTGCGATATCTTCTTTATCGTTGTTGTTTCCAGCTGAGATATGCATTTTCAGTGATAATCTTCATGATTCTGCTGTTACAAGTGTGCAGAATCACCGAAATCGCTGTTTTCGTGCTATTGAATGCGAAAAACACGTTTTCTGGTGTTTTCAGCACTCCACAGTGCGTTTGATATGCGGAAGCTGCGATATCTTCGGTATCGTTGGGTTTCCAGCTGAGATATGCATTTTCAGTGATAATCTTCATGATTCTGCTGTTACAAGAGTGCAGAATCACCGAAATCGCTGTTTTCGTGCTATTGAATGCGAAAAACACGTTTTCTGGTGTTTTCAGCACTCCACAGTGCGTTTGATATGCGGAAACTGCCATATCTTCGGTATCGTTGTTGTTTCCAGCTGAGATATGCATTTTCAGTGATAATCTTCATGATTCTGCTGTTACAAGTGTGCAGAATCACCGAAATCGCTATTTTCGTGCTATTGAATGCGAAAAACACGTTTTCTGGTGTTTTCAGCACGCCACAGAACGTTTGACATGCGGAAACTGCGATATCTTCGGTATCGTTGGGTTTCCAGCTGAGATATGCATTTTCAGTGATAATCTTCATGATTCTGCTGTTACAAGTGTGCAGAATCACCGAAATCGCTATTTTCGTGCTATTGAATGCGAAAAACACGTTTTCTGGTGTTTTCAGCACGCCACAGAACGTTTGACATGCGGAAACTGCGATATCTTCGGTATCGTTGGGTTTCCAGCTGAGATATGCATTTTCAGTGATAATCTTCATGATTCTGCTGTTACAAGTGCGCAGAATAACCGAAATCGCTGTTTTCGTGCTTTTGAATGCGAAAAACACGTTTTCTGGTGTTTTCAGCACCCGACAATGCGTTTGATGTGCGGAAACAGGGTTATCTTCGTTTTCGTGGGGTTTCCAGCTGAGATATGCATTTTCAGTGATAATCTTCATGATTCTGCTGTTACAAGTGTGCAGAATCACCGAAATCGCTGTTTTCGTGCTATTGAATGCGAAAAACACGTTTTCTGGTGTTTTCAGCACGCCACAGAGCGTTTGACATGCGGTAACTGCGATATCTTCGGAATCGTTGTTGTTTCCAGCTGAGATATGCATTTTCAGTGATAATCTTCATGATTCTGCTGTTACAAGTGTGCAGAATCACCGAAATCGCTGTTTTCGTGCTATTGAATGCGAAAAACACGATTTCTGGTAATTTTCAACACTCCACAGTGCGTTTGATATGCGGAAACTGCGATATCTTCGTTTTCGTTGGGTTTCCAGATGAGATATGCATTTTCAGTGATAATCTTCATGATTCTGCTGTTACAAGTGCACAGAATCACCGAAATCGCTGTTTTCGTGCTATTGAATGCGAAAAACACGTTTTCTGGTGTTTTCAGCACGCCACAGAGCGTTTGACATGCGGAAACTGCGATATCTTCGGTATCGTTGTTGTTACCAGCTGAGATATGCATTTTCAGTGATAATCTTCATGATTCTGCTGTTACAAGTGTGCAGAATCACCGAAATCGCTGTTTTCGTGCTATTGAATGCGAAAAACACGTTTTCTGGTGTTTTCAGCACTCCACAGTGCATTTGATATGCGGAAGCTGCGATAACTTCTTTATCGTTGTTGTTTCCAGCTGAGATATGCATTTTCAGTGATAATCTTCATGATTCTGCTGTTACAAGTGTGCAGAATCACCGAAATCGCTGTTTTCGTGCTATTGAATGCGAAAAACACGTTTTCTGGTGTTTTCAGCACTCCACAGTGCGTTTGATATGCGGAAGCTGCGATATCTTCTTTTTCGTTGTTGTTTCCAGCTGAGATATGCATTTTCAGTGATAATCTTCATGATTCTGCTGTTACAAGTGCGCAGAATCACCGAAATCGCTGTTTTCGTGCTATTGAATGCGAAAAACACGTTTTCTGGGGTTTTCAGCACGCGACAGAGCGTTTGACATGCGGAAACTGCGATATCTTCGGTATCGTTGGGTTTCCAGCTGAGATATTCATTTTCAGTGATAATCTTCATGATTCTGCTGTTACAAGTGTGCAGAATCACGGAAATCGCTGTTTTCGTGCTATTGAATGCGAAAAACACGTTTTCTGGTGTTTTCAGCACGCCACAGAGCGTTTGACATGCGGAAACTGCGATATCTTCGGTATCGTTGTTGTTTCCAGCTGAGATATGCATTTTCAGTGATAATCTTCATGATTCTGCTGTTACAAGTGTGCAGAATCACCGAAATCGCTGTTTTCGTGCTATTGAATGCGAAAAACACGTTTTCTGGTGTTTTCAGCACTCCACAGTGCGTTTGATATGCGGAAGCTGCGATATCTTCTTTATCGTTGTTGTTTCCAGCTGAGATATGCATTTTCAGTGATAATCTTCATGATTCTGCTGTTACAAGTGTGCAGAATCACCGAAATCGCTGTTTTCGTGCTATTGAATGCGAAAAACACGTTTTCTGGTGTTTTCAGCACTCCACAGTGCATTTGATATGCGGAAGCTGCGATATCTTCTTTATCGTTGTTGTTTCCAGCTGAGATATGCATTTTCAGTGATAATCTTCATGATTCTGCTGTTACAAGTGTGCAGAATCACCGAAATCGCTGTTTTCGTGCTATTGAATGCGAAAAACACGTTTTCTGGTGTTTTCAGCACGCCACAGAACGTTTGACATGCGGAAACTGCGATATCTTCGGTATCGTTGGGTTTCCAGCTGAGATATGCATTTTCAGTGATAATCTTCATGATTCTGCTGTTACAAGTGTGCAGAATCACCGAAATCGCTATTTTCGTGCTATTGAATGCGAAAAACACGTTTTCTGGTGTTTTCAGCACGCCACAGAACGTTTGACATGCGGAAACTGCGATATCTTCGGTATCGTTGGGTTTCCAGCTGAGATATGCATTTTCAGTGATAATCTTCATGATTCTGCTGTTACAAGTGCGCAGAATAACCGAAATCGCTGTTTTCGTGCTTTTGAATGCGAAAAACACGTTTTCTGGTGTTTTCAGCACCCGACAATGCGTTTGATGTGCGGAAACAGGGTTATCTTCGTTTTCGTGGGGTTTCCAGCTGAGATATGCATTTTCAGTGATAATCTTCATGATTCTGCTGTTACAAGTGTGCAGAATCACCGAAATCGCTGTTTTCGTGCTATTGAATGCGAAAAACACGTTTTCTGGTGTTTTCAGCACGCCACAGAGCGTTTGACATGCGGTAACTGCGATATCTTCGGAATCGTTGTTGTTTCCAGCTGAGATATGCATTTTCAGTGATAATCTTCATGATTCTGCTGTTACAAGTGTGCAGAATCACCGAAATCGCTGTTTTCGTGCTATTGAATGCGAAAAACACGATTTCTGGTAATTTTCAACACTCCACAGTGCGTTTGATATGCGGAAACTGCGATATCTTCGTTTTCGTTGGGTTTCCAGATGAGATATGCATTTTCAGTGATAATCTTCATGATTCTGCTGTTACAAGTGCACAGAATCACCGAAATCGCTGTTTTCGTGCTATTGAATGCGAAAAACACGTTTTCTGGTGTTTTCAGCACGCCACAGAGCGTTTGACATGCGGAAACTGCGATATCTTCGGTATCGTTGTTGTTACCAGCTGAGATATGCATTTTCAGTGATAATCTTCATGATTCTGCTGTTACAAGTGTGCAGAATCACCGAAATCGCTGTTTTCGTGCTATTGAATGCGAAAAACACGTTTTCTGGTGTTTTCAGCACTCCACAGTGCATTTGATATGCGGAAGCTGCGATAACTTCTTTATCGTTGTTGTTTCCAGCTGAGATATGCATTTTCAGTGATAATCTTCATGATTCTGCTGTTACAAGTGTGCAGAATCACCGAAATCGCTGTTTTCGTGCTATTGAATGCGAAAAACACGTTTTCTGGTGTTTTCAGCACTCCACAGTGCGTTTGATATGCGGAAGCTGCGATATCTTCTTTTTCGTTGTTGTTTCCAGCTGAGATATGCATTTTCAGTGATAATCTTCATGATTCTGCTGTTACAAGTGCGCAGAATCACCGAAATCGCTGTTTTCGTGCTATTGAATGCGAAAAACACGTTTTCTGGGGTTTTCAGCACGCGACAGAGCGTTTGACATGCGGAAACTGCGATATCTTCGGTATCGTTGGGTTTCCAGCTGAGATATTCATTTTCAGTGATAATCTTCATGATTCTGCTGTTACAAGTGTGCAGAATCACGGAAATCGCTGTTTTCGTGCTATTGAATGCGAAAAACACGTTTTCTGGTGTTTTCAGCACGCCACAGAGCGTTTGACATGCGGAAACTGCGATATCTTCGGTATCGTTGTTGTTTCCAGCTGAGATATGCATTTTCAGTGATAATCTTCATGATTCTGCTGTTACAAGTGTGCAGAATCACCGAAATCGCTGTTTTCGTGCTATTGAATGCGAAAAACACGTTTTCTGGTGTTTTCAGCACTCCACAGTGCGTTTGATATGCGGAAGCTGCGATATCTTCTTTATCGTTGTTGTTTCCAGCTGAGATATGCATTTTCAGTGATAATCTTCATGATTCTGCTGTTACAAGTGTGCAGAATCACCGAAATCGCTGTTTTCGTGCTATTGAATGCGAAAAACACGTTTTCTGGTGTTTTCAGCACTCCACAGTGCATTTGATATGCGGAAGCTGCGATATCTTCTTTATCGTTGTTGTTTCCAGCTGAGATATGCATTTTCAGTGATAATCTTCATGATTCTGCTGTTACAAGTGTGCAGAATCACCGAAATCGCTGTTTTCGTGCTATTGAATGCGAAAAGCACGTTTTCTGGTGTTTTCAGCACTCCACAGTGCGTTTGATATGCGGAAGCTGCGATATCTTCGGTATCGTTGGGTTTCCAGCTGAGATATGCATTTTCAGTGATAATCTTCATGATTCTGCTGTTACAAGAGTGCAGAATCACCGAAATCGCTGTTTTCGTGCTATTGAATGCGAAAAACACGTTTTCTGGTGTTTTCAGCACTCCACAGTGCGTTTGATATGCGGAAACTGCCATATCTTCGGTATCGTTGTTGTTTCCAGCTGAGATATGCATTTTCAGTGATAATCTTCATGATTCTGCTGTTACAAGTGTGCAGAATCACCGAAATCGCTATTTTCGTGCTATTGAATGCGGAAAACACGTTTTCTGGTGTTTTCAGCACGCCACAGAACGTTTGACATGCGGAAACTGCGATATCTTCGGTATCGTTGGGTTTCCAGCTGAGATATGCATTTTCAGTGATAATCTTCATGATTCTGCTGTTACAAGTGCGCAGAATAACCGAAATCGCTGTTTTCGTGCTTTTGAATGCGAAAAACACGTTTTCTGGTGTTTTCAGCACCCGACAATGCGTTTGATGTGCGGAAACAGGGTTATCTTCGTTTTCGTGGGGTTTCCAGCTGAGATATGCATTTTCAGTGATAATCTTCATGATTCTGCTGTTACAAGTGTGCAGAATCACCGAAATCGCTGTTTTCGTGCTATTGAATGCGAAAAACACGTTTTCTGGTGTTTTCAGCACGCCACAGAGCGTTTGACATGCGGTAACTGCGATATCTTCGGAATCGTTGTTGTTTCCAGCTGAGATATGCATTTTCAGTGATAATCTTCATGATTCTGCTGTTACAAGTGTGCAGAATCACCGAAATCGCTGTTTTCGTGCTATTGAATGCGAAAAACACGATTTCTGGTAATTTTCAACACTCCACAGTGCGTTTGATATGCGGAAACTGCGATATCTTCGTTTTCGTTGGGTTTCCAGCTGAGATATGCATTTTCAGTGATAATCTTCATGATTCTGCTGTTACAAGTGCACAGAATCACCGAAATCGCTGTTTTCGTGCTATTGAATGCGAAAAACACGTTTTCTGGTGTTTTCAGCACTCCACAGTGCATTTGATATGCGGAAGCTGCGATAACTTCTTTATCGTTGTTGTTTCCAGCTGAGATATGCATTTTCAGTGATAATCTTCATGATTCTGCTGTTACAAGTCTGCAGAATCACCGAAATCGCTGTTTTCGTGCTATTGAATGCGAAAAACACGTTTTCTGGTGTTTTCAGCACTCCACAGTGCGTTTGATATGCGGAAGCTGCGATATCTTCTTTTTCGTTGTTGTTTCCAGCTGAGATATGCATTTTCAGTGATAATCTTCATGATTCTGCTGTTACAAGTGTGCAGAATCACCGAAATCGCTGTTTTCGTGCTATTGAATGCGAAAAACACGTTTTCTGGTGTTTTCAGCACGCCACAGAGCGTTTGACATGCGGAAACTGCGATATCTTCGGTATCGTTGGGTTTCCAGCTGAGATATTCATTTTCAGTGATAATCTTCATGATTCTGCTGTTACAAGTGTGCAGAATCACCGAAATCGCTGTTTTCGTGCTATTGAATGCGAAAAACACGTTTTCTGGTGTTTTCAGCACGCCACAGAGCGTTTGACATGCGGAAACTGCGATATCTTCGGTATCGTTGTTGTTTCCAGCTGAGATATGCATTTTCAGTGATAATCTTCATGATTCTGCTGTTACAAGTGTGCAGAATCACCGAAATCGCTGTTTTCGTGCTATTGAATGCGAAAAACACGTTTTCTGGTGTTTTCAGCACTCCACAGTGCGTTTGATATGCGGAAGCTGCGATATCTTCTTTATCGTTGTTGTTTCCAGCTGAGATATGCATTTTCAGTGATAATCTTCGTGATTCTGCTGTTACAAGTGCGCAGAAACACCGAAATCGCTGTTTTCGTGCTATTGAATGCGAAAAACACGTTTTCTGGTGTTTTCAGCACGCCACAGAGCGTTTGACATGCGGAAACTGCGATATCTTCGGTATCGTTGTTGTTTCCAGCTGAGATATGCATTTTCAGTGATAATCTTCATGATTCTGCTGTTACAAGTGTGCAGAATCACCGAAATCGCTGTTTTCGTGCTATTGAATGCGAAAAACACGTTTTCTGGTGTTTTCAGCACTCCACAGTGCGTTTGACATGCGGAAACTGCGATATCATCGGTGTCGTTGTTGTTTCCAGCTGAGATATGCATTTTCAGTGATAATCTTCATGATTCTGCTGTTACAAGTGTGCAGAATCACCGAAATCGCTGGTTTTGTGCTATTGAATGCGAAAAACACGTTTTCTGGTGTTTTCAGCACGCCACAGAACGTTTGACATGCGCAAACTGCGATATCTTCGGTATCGTTTGGTTTCCAGCTGAGATATGCATTTTCAGTGATAATCTTCATGATTCTGCTGTTACAAGTGCGCAGAAACACCGAAATCGCTGTTTTCGTGCTATTGAATGCGAAAAACACGTTTTCTGGTGTTTTCAGCTCGCCACAGAGCGTTTGACATGCGGAAACTGCGATATCTTCGGTATCGTTGTTGTTTCCAGCTGAGATATGCATTTTCAGTGATAATCTTCATGATTCTGCTGTTACAAGTGTGCAGAATCACCGAAATCGCTATTTTCGTGCTATTGAATGCGAAAAACACGTTTTCTGGTGTTTTCAGCACGCCACAGAACGTTTGACATGCGGAAACTGCGATATCTTCGGTATCGTTGTTGTTTCCAGCTGAGATATGCATTTTCAGTGATAATCTTCATGATTCTGCTGTTACAAGTGTGCAGAATCACCGAAATCGCTGTTTTCGTACTATTGAATGCGAAAAACACGTTTTCTGGTGTTTTCAGCACTCCACAGTGCGTTTGATATGCGGAAGCTGCGATATCTTCTTTTTCGTTGTTGTTTCCAGCTGAGATATGCATTTTCAGTGATAATCTTCATGATTCTGCTGTTACAAGTGTGCAGAATCACCGAAATCGCTGTTTTCGTGCTATTGAATGCGAAAAACACGTTTTCTGGTGTTTTCAGCACGCCACAGAGCGTTTGACATGCGGAAACTGCGATATCTTCGGTATCGTTGTTGTTTCCAGCTGAGATATGCATTTTCAGTGATAATCTTCATGATTCTGCTGTTACAAGTGTGCAGAATCACCGAAATCGCTGTTTTCGTGCTATTGAATGCGAAAAACACGTTTTCTGGTGTTTTCAGCACGCCACAGAGCGTTTGACATGCGGAAACTGCGATATCTTCAGTATCGTTGGGTTTCCAGCTGAGATATGCATTTTCAGTGATAATCTTCATGATTCTGCTGTTACAAGTGTGCAGAATCACCGAAATCGCTGTTTTCGTGCTATTGAATGCGAAAAACACGTTTTCTGGTGTTTTCAGCACTCCACAGTGCGTTTGACATGCGGAAACTGCGATATCATCGGTGTCGTTGTTGTTTCCAGCTGAGATATGCATTTTCAGTGATAATCTTCATGATTCTGCTGTTACAAGTGTGCAGAATCACCGAAATCGCTGGTTTTGTGCTATTGAATGCGAAAAACACGTTTTCTGGTGTTTTCAGCACTCCACAGTGCGTTTGACATGCGGAAACTGCGATATCATCGGTGTCGTTGTTGTTTCCAGCTGAGATATGCATTTTCAGTGATAATCTTCATGATTCTGCTGTTACAAGTGTGCAGAATCACCGAAATCGCTGGTTTTGTGCTATTGAATGCGAAAAACACGTTTTCTGGTGTTTTCAGCACGCCACAGAACGTTTGACATGCGCAAACTGCGATATCTTCGGTATCGTTTGGTTTCCAGCTGAGATATGCATTTTCAGTGATAATCTTCATGATTCTGCTGTTACAAGTGCGCAGAAACACCGAAATCGCTGTTTTCGTGCTATTGAATGCGAAAAACACGTTTTCTGGTGTTTTCAGCTCGCCACAGAGCGTTTGACATGCGGAAACTGCGATATCTTCGGTATCGTTGTTGTTTCCAGCTGAGATATGCATTTTCAGTGATAATCTTCATGATTCTGCTGTTACAAGTGTGCAGAATCACCGAAATCGCTATTTTCGTGCTATTGAATGCGAAAAACACGTTTTCTGGTGTTTTCAGCACGCCACAGAACGTTTGACATGCGGAAACTGCGATATCTTCGGTATCGTTGGGTTTCCAGCTGAGATATGCATTTTCAGTGATAATCTTCATGATTCTGCTGTTACAAGTGCGCTGAATAACCGAAATCGCTGTTTTCGTGCTTTTGAATGCGAAAAACACGTTTTCTGGTGTTTTCAGCACCCGACAATGCGTTTGATGTGCGGAAACAGGGTTATCTTCGTTTTCGTGGGGTTTCCAGCTGAGATATGCATTTTCAGTGATAATCTTCATGATTCTGCTGTTACAAGTGTGCAGAATCACCGAAATCGCTGTTTTCGTGCTATTGAATGCGAAAAACACGTTTTCTGGTGTTTTCAGCACGCCACAGAGCGTTTGACATGCGGTAACTGCGATATCTTCGGTATCGTTGTTGTTTCCAGCTGAGATATGCATTTTCAGTGATAATCTTCATGATTCTGCTGTTACAAGCGTGCAGAATCACCGAAATCGCTGTTTTCGTGCTACTGAATGCGAAAAACACGATTTCTGGTGTTTTCAACACTTCACAGTGCGTTTGATATGCGGAAACTGCGATATCTTCGTTTTCGTTGGGTTTCCAGCTGAGATATGCATTTTCAGTGATAATCTTCATGATTCTGCTGTTACAAGTGCACAGAATCACCGAAATCGCTGTTTTCGTGCTATTGAATGCGAAAAACACGTTTTCTGGTGTTTTCAGCACGCCACAGAGCGTTTGACATGCGGAAACTGCGATATCTTCGGTATCGTTGTTGTTTCCAGCTGAGATATGCATTTTCAGTGATAATCTTCATGATTCTGCTGTTACAAGTGTGCAGAATCACCGAAATCGCTGTTTTCGTGCTATTGAATGCGAAAAACACGTTTTCTGGTGTTTTCAGCACTCCACAGTGCGTTTGATATGCGGAAGCTGCGATATCTTCTTTTTCGTTGTTGTTTCCAGCTGAGATATGCATTTTCAGTGATAATCTTCATGATTCTGCTGTTACAAGTGTGCAGAATCACCGAAATCGCTGTTTTCGTGCTATTGAATGCGAAAAACACGTTTTCTGGTGTTTTCAGCACGCCACAGAGCGTTTGACATGCGGAAACTGCGATATCTTCGGTATCGTTGTTGTTTCCAGCTGAGATATGCATTTTCAGTGATAATCTTCATGATTCTGCTGTTACAAGTGTGCAGAATCACCGAAATCGCTGTTTTCGTGCTATTGAATGCGAAAAACACGTTTTCTGGTGTTTTCAGCACGCCACAGAGCGTTTGACATGCGGAAACTGCGATATCTTCAGTATCGTTGGGTTTCCAGCTGAGATATGCATTTTCAGTGATAATCTTCATGATTCTGCTGTTACAAGTGTGCAGAATCACCGAAATCGCTGTTTTCGTGCTATTGAATGCGAAAAACACGTTTTCTGGTGTTTTCAGCACGCCACAGAGCGTTTGACATGCGGAAACTGCGATATCTTCGGTGTCGTTGTTGTTTCCAGCTGAGATATGCATTTTCAGTGATAATCTTCATGATTCTGCTGTTACAAGTGTGCAGAATCACCGAAATCGCTGGTTTTGTGCTATTGAATGCGAAAAACACGTTTTCTGGTGTTTTCAGCACGCCACAGAACGTTTGACATGCGCAACCTGCGATATCTTCGGTATCGTTTGGTTTCCAGCTGAGATATGCATTTTCAGTGATAATCTTCATGATTCTGCTGTTACAAGTGCGCAGAAACACCGAAATCGCTGTTTTCGTGCTATTGAATGCGAAAAACACGTTTTCTGGTGTTTTCAGCACGCCACAGAGCGTTTGACATGCGGAAACTGCGATATCTTCGGTATCGTTGTTGTTTCCAGCTGAGATATGCATTTTCAGTGATAATCTTCATGATTCTGCTGTTACAAGTGTGCAGAATCACCGAAATCGCTATTTTCGTGCTAATGAATGCGAAAAACACGTTTTCTGGTGTTTTCAGCACGCCACAGAACGTTTGACATGCGGAAACTGCGATATCTTCGGTATCGTTGGGTTTCCAGCTGAGATATGCATTTTCAGTGATAATCTTCATGATTCTGCTGTTACAAGTGCGCTGAATAACCGAAATCGCTGTTTTCGTGCTTTTGAATGCGAAAAACACGTTTTCTGGTGTTTTCAGCACCCGACAATGCGTTTGATGTGCGGAAATAGGGTTATCTTCGTTTTCGTGGGGTTTCCAGCTGAGATATGCATTTTCAGTGATAATCTTCATGATTCTGCTGTTACAAGTGTGCAGAATCACCGAAATCGCTGTTTTCGTGCTATTGAGTGCGAAAAACACGTTTTCTGGTGTTTTCAGCACGCCACAGAACGTTTGACATGCGGAAACTGCGATATCTTCGGTATCGTTGGGTTTCCAGCTGAGATATGCATTTTCAGTGATAATCTTCATGATTCTGCTGTTACAAGTGCGCTGAATAACCGAAATCGCTGTTTTCGTGCTTTTGAATGCGAAAAACACGTTTTCTGGTGTTTTCAGCACCCGACAATGCGTTTGATGTGCGGAAATAGGGTTATCTTCGTTTTCGTGGGGTTTCCAGCTGAGATATGCATTTTCAGTGATAATCTTCATGATTCTGCTGTTACAAGTGTGCAGAATCACCGAAATCGCTGTTTTCGTGCTATTGAGTGCGAAAAACACGTTTTCTGGTGTTTTCAGCACGCCACAGAGCGTTTGACATGCGGTAACTGCGATATCTTCGGTATCGTTGTTGTTTCCAGCTGAGATATGCATTTTCAGTGATAATCTTCATGATTCTGCTGTTACAAGCGTGCAGAATCACCGAAATCGCTGTTTTCGTGCTACTGAATGCGAAAAACACGATTTCTGGTGTTTTCAACACTCCACAGTGCGTTTGATATGCGGAAACTGCGATATCTCCGTTTTCGTTGGGTTTCCAGCTGAGATATGCATTTTCAGTGATAATCTTCATGATTCTGCTGTTACAAGTGCACAGAATCACCGAAATCGCTGTTTTCGTGCTATTGAATGCGAAAAACACGTTTTCTGGTGTTTTCAGCACGCCACAGAGCGTTTGACATGCGGAAACTGCGATATCTTCGGTATCGTTGTTGTTTCCAACTGAGATATGCATTTTCAGTGATAATCTTCATGATTCTGCTGTTACAAGTGTGCAGAATCACCGAAATCGCTGTTTTCGTGCTATTGAATGCGAAAAACACGTTTTCTGGTGTTTTCAGCACTCCACAGTGCGTTTGATATGCGGAAGCTGCGATATCTTCTTTTTCGTTGTTGTTTCCAGCTGAGATATGCATTTTCAGTGATAATCTTCATGATTCTGCTGTTACAAGTGTGCAGAATCACCGAAATCGCTGTTTTCGTGCTATTGAATGCGAAAAACACGTTTTCTGGTGTTTTCAGCACGCCACAGAGCGTTTGACATGCGGAAACTGCGATATCTTCGGTATCGTTGTTGTTTCCAGCTGAGATATGCATTTTCAGTGATAATCTTCATGATTCTGCTGTTACAAGTGTGCAGAATCACCGAAATCGCTGTTTTCGTCCTATTGAATGCGAAAAACACGTTTTCTGGTGTTTTCAGCACTCCACAGTGCGTTTGATATGCGGAAGCTGCGATATCTTCTTTATCGTTGTTGTTTCCAGCTGAGATATGCATTTTCAGTGATAATCTTCATGATTCTGCTGTTACAAGTGTGCAGAATCACCGAAATCGCTGTTTTCGTGCTATTGAATGCGAAAAACACGTTTTCTGGTATTTTCAGCACTCCACAGTGCGTTTGATATGCGGAAGCTGCGATATCTTCTTTATCGTTGTTGTTTCCAGCTGAGATATGCATTTTCAGTGATAATCTTCATGATTCTGCTGTTACAAGTGTGCAGAATCACCGAAATCGCTGTTTTCGTGCTATTGAATGCGAAAAACACGTTTTCTGGTGTTTTCAGCAATCCACAGTGCGTTTGATATGCGGAAGCTGCGATATCTTCTTTTTCGTTGTTGTTTCCAGCTGAGATATGCATTTTCAGTGATAATCTTCATGATTCTGCTGTTACAAGTGTGCAGAATCACCGAAATCGCTGTTTTCGTGCTATTGAATGCGAAAAACACGTTTTCTGGTGTTTTCAGCACGCCACAGAGCGTTTGACATGCGGTAACTGCGATATCTTCGGTATCGTTGTTGTTTCCAGCTGAGATATGCATTTTCAGTGATAATCTTCATGATTCTGCTGTTACAAGCGTGCAGAATCACCGAAATCGCTGTTTTCGTGCTACTGAATGCGAAAAACACGTTTTCTGGTGTTTTCAACACTCCACAGTGCGTTTGATATGCGGAAACTGCGATATCTTCGTTTTCGTTGGGTTTCCAGCTGAGATATGCATTTTCAGTGATAATCTTCATGATTCTGCTGTTAGAAGTGTGCAGAATCACCGAAATCGCTGTTTTCGTGCTATTGAATGCGAAAAACACGTTTTCTGGTGTTTTCAGCCCTCCACAGTGCGTTTGATATGCGGAAACTGCGATATCTTCGGTATCGTTGTTGTTTCCAGCTCAGATAAGCATTTTCAGTGAGAATCTTCATGATTCTGCTGTTACAAGCGTGCAGAATCACCGAAATCGCTGTTTTCGTGCTACTGAATGCGAAAAACACGATTTCTGGTGTTTTCAACACTCCACAGTGCGTTTGATATGCGGAAACTGCGATATCTTCGTTTTCGTTGGGTTTCCAGCTGAGATATGCATTTTCAGTGATAATCTTCATGATTCTGCTGTTACAAGTGCACAGAATCACCGAAATCGCTGTTTTCGTGCTATTGAATGCGAAAAACACGTTTTCTGGTGTTTTCAGCACGCCACAGAGCGTTTGACATGCGGAAACTGCGATATCTTCGGTATCGTTGTTGTTTCCAGCTGAGATATGCATTTTCAGTGATAATCTTCATGATTCTGCTGTTACAAGTGTGCAGAATCTCCGAAATCGCTGTTTTCGTGCTATTGAATGCGAAAAACACGTTTTCTGGTGTTTTCAGCACTCCACAGTGCGTTTGATATGCGGAAGCTGCGATATCTTCTTTTTCGTTGTTGTTTCCAGCTGAGATATGCATTTTCAGTGATAATCTTCATGATTCTGCTGTTACAAGTGTGCAGAATCACCGAAATCGCTGTTTTCGTGCTATTGAATGCGAAAAACACGTTTTCTGGTGTTTTCAGCACGCCACAGAGCGTTTGACATGCGGAAACTGCGATATCTTCGGTATCGTTGTTGTTTCCAGCTGAGATATGCATTTTCAGTGATAATCTTCATGATTCTGCTGTTACAAGTGTGCAGAATCACCGAAATCGCTGTTTTCGTGCTATTGAATGCGAAAAACACGTTTTCTGGTGTTTTCAGCACGCCACAGAGCGTTTGACATGCGGAAACTGCGATATCTTCAGTATCGTTGGGTTTCCAGCTGAGATATGCATTTTCAGTGATAATCTTCATGATTCTGCTGTTACAAGTGTGCAGAATCACCGAAATCGCTGTTTTCGTGCTATTGAATGCGAAAAACACGTTTTCTGGTGTTTTCAGCACGCCACAGAGCGTTTGACATGCGGAAACTGCGATATCTTCGGTGTCGTTGTTGTTTCCAGCTGAGATATGCATTTTCAGTGATAATCTTCATGATTCTGCTGTTACAAGTGTGCAGAATCACCGAAATCGCTGTTTTCGTGCTATTGAATGCGAAAAACACGTTTTCTGGTGTTTTCAGCACGCCACAGAGCGTTTGACATGCGGAAACTGCGATATCTTCGGTATCGTTGTTGTTTCCAGCTGAGATATGCATTTTCAGTGATAATCTTCATGATTCTGCTGTTACAAGTGTGCAGAATCACCGAAATCGCTGTTTTCGTGCTATTGAATGCGAAAAACACGTTTTCTGGTGTTTTCAGCACGCCACAGAGCGTTTGACATGCGGAAACTGCGATATCTTCAGTATCGTTGGGTTTCCAGCTGAGATATGCATTTTCAGTGATAATCTTCATGATTCTGCTGTTACAAGTGTGCAGAATCACCGAAATCGCTGTTTTCGTGCTATTGAATGCGAAAAACACGTTTTCTGGTGTTTTCAGCACGCCACAGAGCGTTTGACATGCGGAAACTGCGATATCTTCGGTGTCGTTGTTGTTTCCAGCTGAGATATGCATTTTCAGTGATAATCTTCATGATTCTGCTGTTACAAGTGTGCAGAATCACCGAAATCGCTGGTTTTGTGCTATTGAATGCGAAAAACACGTTTTCTGGTGTTTTCAGCACGCCACAGAACGTTTGACATGCGCAACCTGCGATATCTTCGGTATCGTTTGGTTTCCAGCTGAGATATGCATTTTCAGTGATAATCTTCATGATTCTGCTGTTACAAGTGCGCAGAAACACCGAAATCGCTGTTTTCGTGCTATTGAATGCGAAAAACACGTTTTCTGGTGTTTTCAGCACGCCACAGAGCGTTTGACATGCGGAAACTGCGATATCTTCGGTATCGTTGTTGTTTCCAGCTGAGATATGCATTTTCAGTGATAATCTTCATGATCCTGCTGTTACAAGTGTGCAGAATCACCGAAATCGCTATTTTCGTGCTATTGAATGCGAAAAACACGTTTTCTGGTGTTTTCAGCACGCCACAGAACGTTTGACATGCGGAAACTGCGATATCTTCGGTATCGTTGGGTTTCCAGCTGAGATATGCATTTTCAGTGATAATCTTCATGATTCTGCTGTTACAAGTGCGCTGAATAACCGAAATCGCTGTTTTCGTGCTTTTGAATGCGAAAAACACGTTTTCTGGTGTTTTCAGCACCCGACAATGCGTTTGATGTGCGGAAACAGGGTTATCTTCGTTTTCGTGGGGTTTCCAGCTGAGATATGCATTTTCAGTGATAATCTTCATGATTCTGCTGTTACAAGTGTGCAGAATCACCGAAATCGCTGTATTCGTGCTATTGAATGCGAAAAACATGTTTTCTGGTGTTTTCAGCACGCCACAGAGCGTTTGACATGCGGTAACTGCGATATCTTCGGTATCGTTGTTGTTTCCAGCTGAGATATGCATTTTCAGTGATAATCTTCATTATTCTGCTGTTACAAGCGTGCAGAATCACCGAAATCGCTGTTTTCGTGCTACTGAATGCGAAAAACACGATTTCTGGTGTTTTCAACACTCCACAGTGCGTTTGATATGCGGAAACTGCGATATCTCCGTTTTCGTTGGGTTTCCAGCTGAGATATGCATTTTCAGTGATAATCTTCATGATTCTGCTGTTACAAGTGCACAGAATCACCGAAATCGCTGTTTTCGTGCTATTGAATGCGAAAAACACGTTTTCTGGTGTTTTCAGCACGCCACAGAGCGTTTGACATGCGGAAACTGCGATATCTTCGGTATCGTTGTTGTTTCCAGCTGAGATATGCATTTTCAGTGATAATCTTCATGATTCTGCTGTTACAAGTGTGCAGAATCACCGAAATCGCTGTTTTCGTGCTATTGAATGCGAAAAACACGTTTTCTGGTGTTTTCAGCACTCCACAGTGCGTTTGATATGCGGAAGCTGCGATATCTTCTTTTTCGTTGTTGTTTCCAGCTGAGATATGCATTTTCAGTGATAATCTTCATGATTCTGCTGTTACAAGTGAGCAGAATCACCGAAATCGCTGTTTTCGTGCTATTGAATGCGAAAAACACGTTTTCTGGTGTTTTCAGCACGCCACAGAGCGTTTGACATGCGGAAACTGCGATATCTTCGGTATCGTTGTTGTTTCCAGCTGAGATATGCATTTTCAGTGATAATCTTCATGATTCTGCTGTTACAAGTGTGCAGAATCACCGAAATCGCTGTTTTCGTGCTATTGAATGCGAAAAACACGTTTTCTGGTGTTTTCAGCACTCCACAGTGCGTTTGATATGCGGAAGCTGCGATATCTTCTTTATCGTTGTTGTTTCCAGCTGAGATATGCATTTTCAGTGATAATCTTCATGATTCTGCTGTTACAAGTGTGCAGAATCACCGAAATCGCTGTTTTCGTGCTATTGAATGCGAAAAACACGTTTTCTGGTATTTTCAGCACTCCACAGTGCGTTTGATATGCGGAAGCTGCGATATCTTCTTTATCGTTGTTGTTTCCAGCTGAGATATGCATTTTCAGTGATAATCTTCATGATTCTGCTGTTACAAGTGTGCAGAATCACCGAAATCGCTGTTTTCGTGCTATTGAATGCGAAAAACACGTTTTCTGGTGTTTTCAGCACTCCACAGTGCGTTTGATATGCGGAAGCTGCGATATCTTCTTTTTCGTTGTTGTTTCCAGCTGAGATATGCATTTTCAGTGATAATCTTCATGATTCTGCTGTTACAAGTGTGCAGAATCACCGAAATCGCTGTTTTCGTGCTATTGAATGCGAAAAACACGTTTTCTGGTGTTTTCAGCACGCCACAGAGCGTTTGACATGCGGTAACTGCGATATCTTCGGTATCGTTGTTGTTTCCAGCTGAGATATGCATTTTCAGTGATAATCTTCATGATTCTGCTGTTACAAGTGTGCAGAATCACCGAAATCGCTGTTTTCGTGCTATTGAATGCGAAAAACACGTTTTCTGGTGTTTTCAGCACGCCACAGAGCGTTTGACATGCGGTAACTGCGATATCTTCGGTATCGTTGTTGTTTCCAGCTGAGATATGCATTTTCAGTGATAATCTTCATGATTCTGCTGTTACAAGCGTGCAGAATCACCGAAATCGCTGTTTTCGTGCTACTGAATGCGAAAAACACGTTTTCTGGTGTTTTCAACACTCCACAGTGCGTTTGATATGCGGAAACTGCGATATCTTCGTTTTCGTTGGGTTTCCAGCTGAGATATGCATTTTCAGTGATAATCTTCATGATTCTGCTGTTAGAAGTGTGCAGAATCACCGAAATCGCTGTTTTCGTGCTATTGAATGCGAAAAACACGTTTTCTGGTGTTTTCAGCACGCCACAGAGCGTTTGACATGCGGAAACTGCGATATCTTCGGTATCGTTGTTGTTTCCAGCTGAGATATGCATTTTCAGTGATAATCTTCATGATTCTGCTGTTACAAGTGTGCAGAATCACCGAAATCGCTGTTTTCGTGCTATTGAATGCGAAAAACACGTTTTCTGGTGTTTTCAGCACGCCACAGAGCGTTTGACATGCGGAAACTGCGATATCTTCGGTATCGTTGGGTTTCCAGCTGAGATATTCATTTTCAGTGATAATCTTCATGATTCTGCTGTTACAAGTGTGCAGAATCACCGAAATCGCTGTTTTCGTGCTATTGAATGCGAAAAACACGTTTTCTGGTGTTTTCAGCACTCCACAGTGCGTTTGATATGCGGAAACTGCGATATCTTCGTTTTCGTTGGGTTTCCAGCTGAGATATGCATTTTCAGTGATAATCTTCATGATTCTGCTGTTACAAGTGTGCAGAATCACCGAAATCGCTGTTTTCGTGCTATTGAATGCGAAAAACACGTTTTCTGGTGTTTTCAGCACGCCACAGAGCGTTTGACATGCGGAAACTGCGATATCTTCGGTATCGTTGTTGTTTCCAGCTGAGATATGCATTTTCAGTGATAATCTTCATGATTCTGCTGTTACAAGTGTTCAGAATCACCGAACTTGCTATTTTCGTGCTATTGAATGCGAAAAACACGTTTTCTGGTGTTTTCAGCACGCCACAGAACGTTTGACATGCGGAAACTGCGATATCTTCGGTATCGTTGGGTTTCCAGCTGAGATATGCATTTTCAGTGATAATCTTCATGATTCTGCTGTTACAAGTGCGCTGAATAACCGAAATCGCTGTTTTCGTGCTTTTGAATGCGAAAAACACGTTTTCTGGCGTTTTCAGCACCCGACAATGCGTTTGATGTGCGGAAACAGGGTTATCTTCGTTTTCGTGGGATTTCCAGCTGAGATATGCATTTTCAGTGATAATCTTCATGATTCTGCTGTTACAAGTGTGCAGAATCACCGAAATCGCTGTTTTCGTGCTATTGAATGCGAAAAACACGTTTTCTGGTGTTTTCAGCACGCCACAGAGCGTTTGACATGCGGTAACTGCGATATCTTCGGTATCGTTGTTGTTTCCAGCTGAGATATGCATTTTCAGTGATAATCTTCATGATTCTGCTGTTACAAGCGTGCAGAATCACCGAAATCGCTGTTTTCGTGCTACTGAATGCGAAAAACACGATTTCTGGTGTTTTCAACACTCCACAGTGCGTTTGATATGCGGAAACTGCGATATCTTCGTTTTCGTTGGGTTTCCAGCTGAGATATGCATTTTCAGTGATAATCTTCATGATTCTGCTGTTACAAGTGCACAGAATCACCGAAATCGCTGTTTTCGTGCTATTGAATGCGAAAAACACGTTTTCTGGTGTTTTCAGCACGCCACAGAGCGTTTGACATGCGGAAACTGCGATATCTTCGGTATCGTTGTTGTTCCCAGCTGAGATATGCATTTTCAGTGATAATCTTCATGATTCTGCTGTTACAAGTGTGCAGAATCACCGAAATCGCTGTTTTCGTGCTATTGAATGCGAAAAACACGTTTTCTGGTGTTTTCAGCACTCCACAGTGCATTTGATATGCGGAAGCTGCGATATCTTCTTTATCGTTGTTGTTTCCAGCTGAGATATGCATTTTCAGTGATAATCTTCATGATTCTGCTGTTACAAGTGTGCAGAATCACCGAAATCGCTGTTTTCGTGCTATTGAATGCGAAAAACACGTTTTCTGGTGTTTTCAGCACTCCACAGTGCGTTTGATATGCGGAAGCTGCGATATCTTCTTTATCGTTGTTGTTTCCAGCTGAGATATGCATTTTCAGTGATAATCTTCATGATTCTGCTGTTACAAGTGTGCAGAATCACCGAAATCGCTGTTTTCGTGCTATTGAATGCGAAAAACACGTTTTCTGGTGTTTTCAGCACGCCACAGAGCGTTTGACATGCGGAAACTGCGATATCTTCAGTATCGTTGGGTTTCCAGCTGAGATATGCATTTTCAGTGATAATCTTCATGATTCTGCTGTTACAAGTGTGCAGAATCACCGAAATCGCTGGTTTCGTGCTATTGAATGCGAAAAACACGTTTTCTGGTGTTTTCAGCACGCCACAGAACGTTTGACATGCGCAAACTGCGATATCTTCGGTATCGTTGGGTTTCCAGCTGAGATATGCATTTTCAGTGATAATCTTCATGATTCTGCTGTTACAAGTGCGCAGAAACACCGAAATCGCTGTTTTCGTGCTATTGAATGCGAAAAACACGTTTTCTGGTGTTTTCAGCACGCCACAGAGCGTTTGACATGCGGAAACTGCGATATCTTCGGTATCGTTGTTGTTTCCAGCTGAGATATGCATTTTCAGTGATAATCTTCATGATTCTGCTGTTACAAGTGTGCAGAATCACCGAAATCGCTGTTTTGGTGCTATTGAATGCGAAAAACACGTTTTCTGGTGTTTTCAGCACGCCACAGAGCGTTTGACATGCGGAAACTGCGATATCTTCGGTATCGTTGTTGTTTCCAGCTGAGATATGCATTTTCAGTGATAATCTTCATGATTCTGCTGTTACAAGTGTGCAGAATCACCGAAATCGCTGGTTTCGTGCTATTGAATGCGAAAAACACGTTTTCTGGTGTTTTCAGCACGCCACAGAACGTTTGACATGCGCAAACTGCGATATCTTCAGTATCGTTGGGTTTCCAGCTGAGATATGCATTTTCAGTGATAATCTTCATGATTCTGCTGTTACAAGTGCGCAGAAACACCGAAATCGCTGTTTTCGTGCTATTGAATGCGAAAAACACGTTTTCTGGTGTTTTCAGCACGCCACAGAGCGTTTGACATGCGGAAACTGCGATATCTTCGGTATCGTTGTTGTTTCCAGCTGAGATATGCATTTTCAGTGATAATCTTCATGATTCTGCTGTTACAAGTGTGCAGAATCACCGAAATCGCTGTTTTCGTGCTATTGAATGCGAAAAACACGTTTTCTGGTGTTTTCAGCACGCCACAGAGCGTTTGACATGCGGAAACTGCGATATCTTCGGTATCGTTGTTGTTTCCAGCTGAGATATGCATTTTCAGTGATAATCTTCATGATTCTGCTGTTACAAGTGTGCAGAATCACCGAAATCGCTGTTTTCGTGCTATTGAATGCGAAAAACACGTTTTCTGGTGTTTTCAGCACTCCACAGTGCGTTTGATATGCGGAAGCTGCGATATCTTCTTTATCGTTGTTGTTTCCAGCTGAGATATGCATTTTCAGTGATAATCTTCATGATTCTGCTGTTACAAGTGTGCAGAATCACCGAAATCGCTGTTTTCGTGCTATTGAATGCGAAAAACACGTTTTCTGGTGTTTTCAGCACGCCACAGAGCGTTTGACATGCGGAAACTGCGATATCTTCAGTATCGTTGGGTTTCCAGCTGAGATATGCATTTTCAGTGATAATCTCCATGATTCTGTTGTTACAAGTGTGCTGAATCACCGAAATCGCTGTTTTCGTGCTATTGAATGCGAAAAACACGTTTTCTGGTGTTTTCAGCACGCCACAGAGCGTTTGACATGCGGAAACTGCGATATCTTGGGTGTCGTTGTTGTTTCCAGCTGAGATATGCATTTTCAGTGATAATCTTCATGATTCTGCTGTTACAAATGTGCAGAATCACCGAAATCGCTGGTTTTGTGCTATTGAATGCGAAAAACACGTTTTCTGGTGTTTTCAGCACGCCACAGAACGTTTGACATGCGCAAACTGCGATATCTTCGGTATCGTTTGGTTTCCAGCTGAGATATGCATTTTCAGTGATAATCTTCATGATTCTGCTGTTACAAGTGCGCAGAAACACCGAAATCGCTGTTTTCGTGCTATTGAATGCGAAAAACACGTTTTCTGGTGTTTTCAGCACGCCACAGAGCGTTTGACATGCGGAAACTGCGATATCTTCGGTATCGTTGTTGTTTCCAGCTGAGATATGCATTTTCAGTGATAATCTTCATGATTCTGCTGTTACAAGTGTGCAGAATCACCGAAATCGCTATTTTCGTGCTATTGAATGCGAAAAACACGTTTTCTGGTGTTTTCAGCACGCCACAGAACGTTTGACATGCGGAAACTGCGATATCTTCGGTATCGTTGGGTTTCCAGCTGAGATATGCATTTTCAGTGATAATCTTCATGATTCTGCTGTTACAAGTGCGCTGAATAACCGAAATCGCTGTTTTCGTGCTTTTGAATGCGAAAAACACGTTTTCTGGTGTTTTCAGCACCCGACAATGCGTTTGATGTGCGGAAACAGGGTTATCTTCGTTTTCGTGGGGTTTCCAGCTGAGATATGCATTTTCAGTGATAATCTTCATGATTCTGCTGTTACAAGTGTGCAGAATCACCGAAATCGCTGTTTTCGTGCTATTGAATGCGAAAAACACGTTTTCTGGTGTTTTCAGCACGCCACAGAGCGTTTGACATGCGGTAACTGCGATATCTTCGGTATCGTTGTTGTTTCCAGCTGAGATATGCATTTTCAGTGATAATCTTCATGATTCTGCTGTTACAAGCGTGCAGAATCACCGAAATCGCTGTTTTCGTGCTACTGAATGCGAAAAACACGATTTCTGGTGTTTTCAACACTCCACAGTGCGTTTAATATGCGGAAACTGCGATATCTTCGTTTTCGTTGGGTTTCCAGCTGAGATATGCATTTTCAGTGATAATCTTCATGATTCTGCTGTTACAAGTGCACAGAATCACCGAAATCGCTGTTTTCGTGCTATTGAATGCGAAAAACACGTTTTCTGGTGTTTTCAGCACGCCACAGAGCGTTTGACATGCGGAAACTGCGATATCTTCGGTATCGTTGTTGTTTCCAGCTGAGATATGCATTTTCAGTGATAATCATCATGATTCTGCTGTTACAAGTGTGCAGAATCACCGAAATCGCTGTTTTCGTGCTATTGAATGCGAAAAACACGTTTTCTGGTGTTTTCAGCACTCCACAGTGCGTTTGATATGCGGAAGCTGCGATATCTTCTTTTTCGTTGTTGTTTCCAGCTGAGATATGCATTTTCAGTGATAATCTTCATGATTCTGCTGTTACAAGTGTGCAGAATCACCGAAATCGCTGTTTTCGTGCTATTGAATGCGAAAAACACGTTTTCTGGTGTTTTCAGCACGCCACAGAGCGTTTGACATGCGGAAACTGCGATATCTTCGGTATCGTTGTTGTTTCCAGCTGAGATATGCATTTTCAGTGATAATCTTCATGATTCTGCTGTTACAAGTGTGCAGAATCACCGAAATCGCTGTTTTCGTTCTATTGAATGCGAAAAACACGTTTTCTGGTGTTTTCAGCACTCCACAGTGCGTTTGATATGCGGAAGCTGCGATATCTTCTTTATCGTTGTTGTTTCCAGCTGAGATATGCATTTTCAGTGATAATCTTCATGATTCTGCTGTTACAAGTGTGCAGAATCACCGAAATCGCTGTTTTCGTGCTATTGAATGCGAAAAACACGTTTTCTGGTATTTTCAGCACTCCACAGTGCGTTTGATATGCGGAAGCTGCGATATCTTCTTTATCGTTGTTGTTTCCAGCTGAGATATGCATTTTCAGTGATAATCTTCATGATTCTGCTGTTACAAGTGTGCAGAATCACCGAAATCGCTGTTTTCGTGCTATTGAATGCGAAAAACACGTTTTCTGGTGTTTTCAGCACTCCACAGTGCGTTTGATATGCGGAAGCTGCGATATCTTCTTTTTCGTTGTTGTTTCCAGCTGAGATATGCATTTTCAGTGATAATCTTCATGATTCTGCTGTTACAAGTGTGCAGAATCACCGAAATCGCTGTTTTCGTGCTATTGAATGCGAAAAACACGTTTTCTGGTGTTTTCAGCACGCCACAGAGCGTTTGACATGCGGTAACTGCGATATCTTCGGTATCGTTGTTGTTTCCAGCTGAGATATGCATTTTCAGTGATAATCTTCATGATTCTGCTGTTACAAGCGTGCAGAATCACCGAAATCGCTGTTTTCGTGCTACTGATTGCGAAAAACACGATTTCTGGTGTTTTCAACACTCCACAGTGCGTTTAATATGCGGAAACTGCGATATCTTCGTTTTCGTTGGGTTTCCAGCTGAGATATGCATTTTCAGTGATAATCTTCATGATTCTGCTGTTACAAGTGCACAGAATCACCGAAATCGCTGTTTTCGTGCTATTGAATGCGAAAAACACGTTTTCTGGTGTTTTCAGCACGCCACAGAGCGTTTGACATGCGGAAACTGCGATATCTTCGGTATCGTTGTTGTTTCCAGCTGAGATATGCATTTTCAGTGATAATCTTCATGATTCTGCTGTTACAAGTGTGCAGAATCACCGAAATCGCTGTTTTCGTGCTATTGAATGCGAAAAACACGTTTTCTGGTGTTTTCAGCACTCCACAGTGCGTTTGATATGCGGAAGCTGCGATATCTTCTTTTTCGTTGTTGTTTCCAGCTGAGATATGCATTTTCAGTGATAATCTTCATGATTCTGCTGTTACAAGTGTGCAGAATCACCGAAATCGCTGTTTTCGTGCTATTGAATGCGAAAAACACGTTTTCTGGTGTTTTCAGCACGCCACAGAGCGTTTGACATGCGGAAACTGCGATATCTTCGGTATCGTTGTTGTTTCCAGCTGAGATATGCATTTTCAGTGATAATCTTCATGATTCTGCTGTTACAAGTGTGCAGAATCACCGAAATCGCTGTTTTCGTTCTATTGAATGCGAAAAACACGTTTTCTGGTGTTTTCAGCACTCCACAGTGCGTTTGATATGCGGAAGCTGCGATATCTTCTTTATCGTTGTTGTTTCCAGCTGAGATATGCATTTTCAGTGATAATCTTCATGATTCTGCTGTTACAAGTGTGCAGAATCACCGAAATCGCTGTTTTCGACCTATTGAATGCGAAAAACACGTTTTCTGGTATTTTCAGCACTCCACAGTGCGTTTGATATGCGGAAGCTGCGATATCTTCTTTATCGTTGTTGTTTCCAGCTGAGATATGCATTTTCAGTGATAATCTTCATGATTCTGCTGTTACAAGTGTGCAGAATCACCGAAATCGCTGTTTTCGTGCTATTGAATGCGAAAAACACGTTTTCTGGTGTTTTCAGCACTCCACAGTGCGTTTGATATGCGGAAGCTGCGATATCTTCTTTTTCGTTGTTGTTTCCAGCTGAGATATGCATTTTCAGTGATAATCTTCATGATTCTGCTGTTACAAGTGTGCAGAATCACCGAAATCGCTGTTTTCGTGCTATTGAATGCGAAAAACACGTTTTCTGGTGTTTTCAGCACGCCACAGAGCGTTTGACATGCGGTAACTGCGATATCTTCGGTATCGTTGTTGTTTCCAGCTGAGATATGCATTTTCAGTGATAATCTTCATGATTCTGCTGTTACAAGCGTGCAGAATCACCGAAATCGCTGTTTTCGTGCTACTGAATGCGAAAAACACGTTTTCTGGTGTTTTCAACACTCCACAGTGCGTTTGATATGCGGAAACTGCGATATCTTCGTTTTCGTTGGGTTTCCAGCTGAGATATGCATTTTCAGTGATAATCTTCATGATTCTGCTGTTAGAAGTGTGCAGAATCACCGAAATCGCTGTTTTCGTGCTATTGAATGCGAAAAACACGTTTTCTGGTGTTTTCAGCACGCCACAGAGCGTTTGACATGCGAAAACTGCGATATCTTCGGTATCGTTGTTGTTTCCAGCTGAGATATGCATTTTCAGTGATAATCTTCATGATTCTGCTGTTACAAGTGTGCAGAATCACCGAAATCGCTGTTTTCGTGCTATTGAATGCGAAAAACACGTTTTCTGGTGTTTTCAGCACGCCACAGAGCGTTTGACATGCGGAAACTGCGATATCTTCGGTATCGTTGGATTTCCAGCTGAGATATTCATTTTCAGTGATAATCTTCATGATTCTGCTGTTACAAGTGTGCAGAATCACCGAAATCGCTGTTTTCGTGCTATTGAATGCGAAAAACACGTTTTTTGGTGTTTTCAGCACGCCACAGAGCGTTTGACATGCGGAAACTGCGATATCTTCAGTATCGTTGTTGTTTCCAGCTGAGATATGCATTTTCAGTGATAATCTTCATGATTCTGTTGTTACAAGTGTGCAGAATCACCGAAATCGCTGTTTTCGTGCTACTGAATGCGAAAAACACGATTTCAGGTGTTTTCAACACTCCACAGTGCGTTTAATATGCGGAAACTGCGATATCTTCGTTTTCGTTGGGTTTCCAGCTGAGATATGCATTTTCAGTGATAATCTTCATGATTCTGCTGTTACAAGTGCACAGAATCACCGAAATCGCTGTTTTCGTGCTATTGAATGCGAAAAACACGTTTTCTGGTGTTTTCAGCACGCCACAGAGCGTTTGACATGCGGAAACTGCGATATCTTCGGTATCGTTGTTGTTTCCAGCTGAGATATGCATTTTCAGTGATAATCTTCATGATTCTGCTGTTACAAGTATGCAGAATCACCGAAATCGCTGTTTTCGTGCTATTGAATGCGAAAAACACGTTTTCTGGTGTTTTCAGCCCGCCACAGAGCGTTTGACATGCGGTAACTGCGATATCTTCGGTATCGTTGTTGTTTCCAGCTGAGATATGCATTTTCAGTGATAATCTTCATGATTCTGCTGTTACAAGCGTGCAGAATCACCGAAATCGCTGTTTTCGTGCTACTGAATGCGAAAAACACGTTTTCTGGTGTTTTCAACACTCCACAGTGCGTTTGATATGCGGAAACTGCGATATCTTCGTTTTCGTTGGGTTTCCAGCTGAGATATGCATTTTCAGTGATAATCTTCATGATTCTGCTGTTAGAAGTGTGCAGAATCACCGAAATCGCTGTTTTCGTGCTATTGAATGCGAAAAACACGTTTTCTGGTGTTTTCAGCACGCCACAGAGCGTTTGACATGCGGAAACTGCGATATCTTCGGTATCGTTGTTGTTTCCAGCTGAGATATGCATTTTCAGTGATAATCTTCATGATTCTGCTGTTACAAGTGTGCAGAATCACCGAAATCGCTATTTTCGTGCTATTGAATGCGAAAAACACGTTTTCTGGTGTTTTCAGCACGCCACAGAACGTTTGACATGCGGAAACTGCGATACCTTAGGTATCGTTGGGTTTCCAGCTGAGATATGCATTTTCAGTGATAATCTTCATGATTCTGCTGTTACAAGTGCGCTGAATAACCGAAATCGCTGTGTTCGTGCTTTTGAATGCGAAAAACACGTTTTCTGGTGTTTTCAGCACCCGACAATGCGTTTGATGTGCGGAAACAGGGTTATCTTCGTTTTCGTGGGGTTTCCAGCTGAGATATGCATTTTCAGTGATAATCTTCATGATTCTGCTGTTACAAGTGTGCAGAATCACCGAAATCGCTGTTTTCGTGCTATTGAATGCGAAAAACACGTTTTCTGGTGTTTTCAGCACGCCACAGAGCGTTTGACATGCGGTAACTGCGATATCTTCGGTATCGTTGTTGTTTCCAGCTGAGATATGCATTTTCAGTGATAATCTTCATGATTCTGCTGTTACAAGCGTGCAGAATCACCGAAATCGCTGTTTTCGTGCTACTGAATGCGAAAAACACGATTTCAGGTGTTTTCAACACTCCACAGTGCGTTTAATATGCGGAAACTGCGATATCTTCGTTTTCGTTGGGTTTCCAGCTGAGATATGCATTTTCAGTGATAATCTTCATGATTCTGCTGTTACAAGTGCACAGAATCACCGAAATCGCTGTTTTCGTGCTATTGAATGCGAAAAACACGTTTTCTGGTGTTTTCAGCACGCCACAGAGCGTTTGACATGCGGAAACTGCGATATCTTCGGTATCGTTGTTGTTTCCAGCTGAGATATGCATTTTCAGTGATAATCTTCATGATTCTGCTGTTACAAGTGTGCAGAATCACCGAAATCGCTGTTTTCGTGCTATTGAATGCGAAAAACACGTTTTCTGGTGTTTTCAGCACTCCACAGTGCGTTTGATATGCGGAAGCTGCGATATCTTCTTTTTCGTTGTTGTTTCCAGCTGAGATATGCATTTTCAGTGATAATCTTCATGATTCTGCTGTTACAAGTGTGCAGAATCACCGAAATCGCTGTTTTCGTGCTATTGAATGCGAAAAACACGTTTTCTGGTGTTTTCAGCACGCCACAGAGCGTTTGACATGCGGAAACTGCGATATCTTCGGTATCGTTGTTGTTTCCAGCTGAGATATGCATTTTCAGTGATAATCTTCATGATTCTGCTGTTACAAGTGTGCAGAATCACCGAAATCGCTGTTTTCGTTCTATTGAATGCGAAAAACACGTTTTCTGGTGTTTTCAGCACTCCACAGTGCGTTTGATATGCGGAAGCTGCGATATCTTCTTTATCGTTGTTGTTTCCAGCTGAGATATGCATTTTCAGTGATAATCTTCATGATTCTGCTGTTACAAGTGTGCAGAATCACCGAAATCGCTGTTTTCGTGCTATTGAATGCGAAAAACACGTTTTCTGGTATTTTCAGCACTCCACAGTGCGTTTGATATGCGGAAGCTGCGATATCTTCTTTATCGTTGTTGTTTCCAGCTGAGATATGCATTTTCAGTGATAATCTTCATGATTCTGCTGTTACAAGTGTGCAGAATCACCGAAATCGCTGTTTTCGTGCTATTGAATGCGAAAAACACGTTTTCTGGTGTTTTCAGCACTCCACAGTGCGTTTGATATGCGGAAGCTGCGATATCTTCTTTTTCGTTGTTGTTTCCAGCTGAGATATGCATTTTCAGTGATAATCTTCATGATTCTGCTGTTACAACTGTGCAGAATCACCGAAATCGCTGTTTTCGTGCTATTGAATGCGAAAAACACGTTTTCTGGTGTTTTCAGCACGCCACAGAGCGTTTGACATGCGGTAACTGCGATATCTTCGGTATCGTTGTTGTTTCCAGCTGAGATATGCATTTTCAGTGATAATCTTCATGATTCTGCTGTTACAAGCGTGCAGAATCACCGAAATCGCTGTTTTCGTGCTACTGAATGCGAAAAACACGTTTTCTGGTGTTTTCAACACTCCACAGTGCGTTTGATATGCGGAAACTGCGATATCTTCGTTTTCGTTGGGTTTCCAGCTGAGATATGCATTTTCAGTGATAATCTTCATGATTCTGCTGTTAGAAGTGTGCAGAATCACCGAAATCGCTGTTTTCGTGCTATTGAATGCGAAAAACACGTTTTCTGGTGTTTTCAGCACGCCACAGAGCGTTTGACATGCGGAAACTGCGATATCTTCGGTATCGTTGTTGTTTCCAGCTGAGATATGCATTTTCAGTGATAATCTTCATGATTCTGCTGTTACAAGTGTGCAGAATCACCGAAATCGCTGTTTTCGTGCTATTGAATGCGAAAAACACGTTTTCTGGTGTTTTCAGCACGCCACAGAGCGTTTGACATGCGGAAACTGCGATATCTTCGGTATCGTTGGATTTCCAGCTGAGATATTCATTTTCAGTGATAATCTTCATGATTCTGCTGTTACAAGTGTGCAGAATCACCGAAATCGCTGTTTTCGTGCTATTGAATGCGAAAAACACGTTTTCTGGTGTTTTCAGCACGCCACAGAGCGTTTGACATGCGGAAACTGCGATATCTTCAGTATCGTTGTTGTTTCCAGCTGAGATATGCATTTTCAGTGATAATCTTCATGATTCTGTTGTTACAAGTGTGCAGAATCACCGAAATCGCTGTTTTCGTGCTACTGAATGCGAAAAACACGATTTCTGGTGTTTTCAACACTCCACAGTGCGTTTAATATGCGGAAACTGCGATATCTTCGTTTTCGTTGGGTTTCCAGCTGAGATATGCATTTTCAGTGATAATCTTCATGATTCTGCTGTTACAAGTGCACAGAATCACCGAAATCGCTGTTTTCGTGCTATTGAATGCGAAAAACACGTTTTCTGGTGTTTTCAGCCCGCCACAGAGCGTTTGACATGCGGTAACTGCGATATCTTCGGTATCGTTGTTGTTTCCAGCTGAGATATGCATTTTCAGTGATAATCTTCATGATTCTGCTGTTACAAGCGTGCAGAATCACCGAAATCGCTGTTTTCGTGCTACTGAATGCGAAAAACACGTTTTCTGGTGTTTTCAACACTCCACAGTGCGTTTGATATGCGGAAACTGCGATATCTTCGTTTTCGTTGGGTTTCCAGCTGAGATATGCATTTTCAGTGATAATCTTCATGATTCTGCTGTTAGAAGTGTGCAGAATCACCGAAATCGCTGTTTTCGTGCTATTGAATGCGAAAAACACGTTTTCTGGTGTTTTCAGCACGCCACAGAGCGTTTGACATGCGGAAACTGCGATATCTTCGGTATCGTTGTTGTTTCCAGCTGAGATATGCATTTTCAGTGATAATCTTCATGATTCTGCTGTTACAAGTGTGCAGAATCACCGAAATCGCTATTTTCGTGCTATTGAATGCGAAAAACACGTTTTCTGGTGTTTTCAGCACGCCACAGAACGTTTGACATGCGGAAACTGCGATACCCCTGGTATCGTTGGGTTTCCAGCTGAGATATGCATTTTCAGTGATAATCTTCATGATTCTGCTGTTACAAGTGCGCTGAATAACCGAAATCGCTGTGTTCGTGCTTTTGAATGCGAAAAACACGTTTTCTGGTGTTTTCAGCACCCGACAATGCGTTTGATGTGCGGAAACAGGGTTATCTTCGTTTTCGTGGGGTTTCCAGCTGAGATATGCATTTTCAGTGATAATCTTCATGATTCTGCTGTTACAAGTGTGCAGAATCACCGAAATCGCTGTTTGCGTGCTATTGAATGCGAAAAACACGTTTTCTGGTGTTTTCAGCACGCCACAGAGCGTTTGACATGCGGTAACTGCGATATCTTCGGTATCGTTGTTGTTTCCAGCTGAGATATGCATTTTCAGTGATAATCTTCATGATTCTGCTGTTACAAGCGTGCAGAATCACCGAAATCGCTGTTTTCGTGCTACTGAATGCGAAAAACACGATTTCTGGTGTTTTCAACACTCCACAGTGCGTTTGATATGCGGAAACTGCGATATCTTCGTTTTCGTTGGGTTTCCAGCTGAGATATGCATTTTCAGTGATAATCTTCATGATTCTGCTGTTACAAGTGCACAGAATCACCGAAATCGCTGTTTTCGTGCTATTGAATGCGAAAAACACGTTTTCTGGTGTTTTCAGCACGCCACAGAGCGTTTGACATGCGGAAACTGCGATATCTTCGGTATCGTTGTTGTTTCCAGCTGAGATATGCATTTTCAGTGATAATCTTCATGATTCTGCTGTTACAAGTGTGCAGAATCACCGAAATCGCTGTTTTCGTGCTATTGAATGCGAAAAACACGTTTTCTGGTGTTTTCAGCACTCCACAGTGCATTTGATATGCGGAAGCTGCGATATCTTCTTTTTCGTTGTTGTTTCCAGCTGAGATATGCATTTTCAGTGATAATCTTCATGATTCTGCTGTTACAAGTGTGCAGAATCACCGAAATCGCTGTTTTCGTGCTATTGAATGCGAAAAACACGTTTTCTGGTGTTTTCAGCACGCCACAGAGCGTTTGACATGCGGAAACTGCGATATCTTCGGTATCGTTGGGTTTCCAGCTGAGATATTCATTTTCAGTGATAATCTTCATGATTCTGCTGTTACAAGTGTGCAGAATCACCGAAATCGCTGTTTTCGTGCTATTGAATGCGAAAAACACGTTTTCTGGTGTTTTCAGCACGCCACAGAGCGTTTGACATGCGGAAACTGCGATATCTTCGGTATCGTTGTTGTTTCCAGCTGAGATATGCATTTTCAGTGATAATCTTCATGATTCTGCTGTTACAAGTGTGCAGAATCACCGAAATCGCTGTTTTCGTGCTATTGAATGCGAAAAAAACGTTTTCTGGTGTTTTCAGCACTCCACAGTGCGTTTGATATGCGGAAACTGCGATATCTTCGGTATCGTTGGGTTTCCAGCTGAGATATGCATTTTCAGTGATAATCTTCATGATTCTGCTGTTACAAGTGTGCAGAATCACCGAAATCGCTGTTTTCGTGCTATTGAATGCGAAAAACACGGTTTCTGGTGTTTTCAGCACGCCACAGAGCGTTTGACATGCGGTAACTGCGATATCTTCGGTATCGTTGTTGTTTCCAGCTGAGATATGCATTTTCAGTGATAATCTTCATGATTCTGCTGTTACAAGCGTGCAGAATCACCGAAATCGCTGTTTTCGTGCTACTGAATGCGAAAAACACGTTTTCTGGTGTTTTCAACACTCCACAGTGCGTTTGATATGCGGAAACTGCGATATCTTCGTTTTCGTTGGGTTTCCAGCTGAGATATGCATTTTCAGTGATAATCTTCATGATTCTGCTGTTACAAGTGCGCTGAATAACCGAAATCGCTGTTTTCGTGCTTTTGAATGCGAAAAACACGTTTTCTGGTGTTTTCAGCACCCGACAATGCGTTTGATGTGCGGAAACAGGGTTATCTTCGTTTTCGTGGGGTTTCCAGCTGAGATATGCATTTTCAGTGATAATCTTCATGATTCTGCTGTTACAAGTGTGCAGAATCACCGAAATCGCTGTTTTCGTGCTATTGAATGCGAAAAACACGTTTTCTGGTGTTTTCAGCACGCCACAGAGCGTTTGACATGCGGTAACTGCGATATCTTCGGTATCGTTGTTGTTTCCAGCTGAGATATGCATTTTCAGTGATAATCTTCATGATTCTGCTGTTACAAGCGTGCAGAATCACCGAAATCGCTGTTTTCGTGCTACTGAATGCGAAAAACACGATTTCTGGTGTTTTCAACACTCCACAGTGCGTTTGATATGCGGAAACTGCGATATCTTCGTTTTCGTTGGGTTTCCAGCTGAGATATGCATTTTCAGTGATAATCTTCATGATTCTGCTGTTACAAGTGCACAGCATCACCGAAATCGCTGTTTTCGTGCTATTGAATGCGAAAAACACGTTTTCTGGTGTTTTCAGCACGCCACAGAGCGTTTGACATGCGGAAACTGCGATATCTTCGGTATCGTTGTTGTTTCCAGCTGAGATATGCATTTTCAGTGATAATCTTCATGATTCTGCTGTTACAAGTGTGCAGAATCACCGAAATCGCTGTTTTCGTGCTATTGAATGCGAAAAACACGTTTTCTGGTGTTTTCAGCACTCCACAGTGCGTTTGATATGCGGAAGCTGCGATATCTTCTTTATCGTTGTTGTTTCCAGCTGAGATATGCATTTTCAGTGATAATCTTCATGATTCTGCTGTTACAAGTGTGCAGAATCACCGAAATCGCTGTTTTCGTGCTATTGAATGCGAAAAACACGTTTTCTGGTATTTTCAGCACTCCACAGTGCGTTTGATATGCGGAAGCTGCGATATCTTCTTTATCGTTGTTGTTTCCAGCTGAGATATGCATTTTCAGTGATAATCTTCATGATTCTGCTGTTACAAGTGTGCAGAATCACCGAAATCGCTGTTTTCGTGCTATTGAATGCGAAAAACACGTTTTCTGGTGTTTTCAGCACGCCACAGAGCGTTTGACATGCGGTAACTGCGATATCTTCGGTATCGTTGTTGTTTCCAGCTGAGATATGCATTTTCAGTGATAATCTTCATGATTCTGCTGTTACAAGCGTGCAGAATCACCGAAATCGCTGTTTTCGTGCTACTGAATGCGAAAAACACGTTTTCTGGTGTTTTCAACACTCCACAGTGCGTTTGATATGCGGAAACTGCGATATCTTCGTTTTCGTTGGGTTTCCAGCTGAGATATGCATTTTCAGTGATAATCTTCATGATTCTGCTGTTAGAAGTGTGCAGAATCACCGAAATCGCTGTTTTCGTGCTATTGAATGCGAAAAACACGTTTTCTGGTGTTTTCAGCACGCCACAGAGCGTTTGACATGCGGAAACTGCGATATCTTCGGTATCGTTGTTGTTTCCAGCTGAGATATGCATTTTCAGTGATAATCTTCATGATTCTGCTGTTACAAGTGTGCAGAATCACCGAAATCGCTGTTTTCGTGCTATTGAATGCGAAAAACACGTTTTCTGGTGTTTTCAGCACGCCACAGAGCGTTTGACATGCGGAAACTGCGATATCTTCGGTATCGTTGGGTTTCCAGCTGAGATATTCATTTTCAGTGATAATCTTCATGATTCTGCTGTTACAAGTGTGCAGAATCACCGAAATCGCTGTTTTCGTGCTATTGAATGCGAAAAACACGTTTTCTGGTGTTTTCAGCACGCCACAGAACGTCTGACATGCGGAAACTGCGATATCTTCGGTATCGTTGGGTTTCCAGCTGAGATATGCATTTTCAGTGATAATCTTCATGATTCTGCTGTTACAAGTGCGCAGAAACACCGAAATCGCTGTTTTCGTGCTATTGAATGCGAAAAACACGTTTTCTGGTGTTTTCAGCACGCCACAGAGCGTTTGACATGCGGAAACTGCGATATCTTCGGTATCGTTGTTGTTTCCAGCTGAGATATGCATTTTCAGTGATAATCTTCATGATTCTGCTGTTACAAGTGTGCAGAATCACCGAAATCGCTATTTTCGTGCTATTGAATGCGAAAAACACGTTTTCTGGTGTTTTCAGCACGCCACAGAACGTTTGACATGCGGAAACTGCGATATCTTCGGTATCGTTGGGTTTCCAGCTGAGATATGCATTTTCAGTGATAATCTTCATGATTCTGCTGTTACAAGTGCGCTGAATAACCGAAATCGCTGTTTTCGTGCTTTTGAATGCGGAAAACACGTTTTCTGGTGTTTTCAGCACCCGACAATGCGTTTGATGTGCGGAAACAGGGTTATCTTCGTTTTCGTGGGGTTTCCAGCTGAGATATGCATTTTCAGTGATAATCTTCATGATTCTGCTGTTACAAGTGTGCAGAATCACCGAAATCGCTGTTTTCGTGCTATTGAATGCGAAAAACACGTTTTCTGGTGTTTTCAGCACGCCACAGAGCGTTTGACATGCGGTAACTGCGATATCTTCGGTATCGTTGTTGTTTCCAGCTGAGATATGCATTTTCAGTGATAATCTTCATGATTCTGCTGTGACAAGCGTGCAGAATCACCGAAATCGCTGTTTTCGTGCTACTGAATGCGAAAAACACGATTTCTGGTGTTTTCAACACTCCACAGTGCGTTTGATATGCGGAAACTGCGATATCTTCGTTTTCGTTGGGTTTCCAGCTGAGATATGCATTTTCAGTGATAATCTTCATGATTCTGCTGTTACAAGTGCACAGAATCACCGAAATCGCTGTTTTCGTGCTATTGAATGCGAAAAACACGTTTTCTGGTGTTTTCAGCACGCCACAGAGCGTTTGACATGCGGAAACTGCGATATCTTCGGTATCGTTGTTGTTTCCAGCTGAGATATGCATTTTCTGTGATAATCATCATCATTCTGCTGTTACAAGTGTGCAGAATCACCGAAATCGCTGTTTTCGTGCTATTGAATGCGAAAAACACGTTTTCTGGTGTTTTCAGCACTCCACAGTGCATTTGATATGCGGAAGCTGCGATATCTTCTTTATCGTTGTTGTTTCCAGCTGAGATATGCATTTTCAGTGATAATCTTCATGATTCTGCTGTTACAAGTGTGCAGAATCACCGAAATCGCTGTTTTCGTGCTATTGAATGCGAAAAACACGTTTTCTGGTGTTTTCAGCACTCCACAGTGCGTTTGATATGCGGAAGCTGCGATATCTTCTTTTTCGTTGTTGTTTCCAGCTGAGATATGCATTTTCAGTGATAATCTTCATGATTCTGCTGTTACAAGTGTGCAGAATCACCGAAATCGCTGTTTTCGTGCTATTGAATGCGAAAAACACGTTTTCTGGTGTTTTCAGCACGCCACAGAGCGTTTGACATGCGGAAACTGCGATATCTTCGGTATCGTTGGGTTTCCAGCTGAGATATTCATTTTCAGTGATAATCTTCATGATTCTGCTGTTACAAGTGTGCAGAATCACCGAAATCGCTGTTTTCGTGCTATTGAATGCGAAAAACACGTTTTCTGGTGTTTTCAGCACGCCACAGAGCGTTTGACATGCGGAAACTGCGATATCTTCGGTATCGTTGTTGTTTCCAGCTGAGATATGCATTTTCAGTGATAATCTTCATGATTCTGCTGTTACAAGTGTGCAGAATCACCGAAATCGCTGTTTTCGTGCTATTGAATGCGAAAAAAACGTTTTCTGGTGTTTTCAGCACTCCACAGTGCGTTTGATATGCGGAAACTGCGATATCTTCGGTATCGTTGGGTTTCCAGCTGAGATATGCATTTTCAGTGATAATCTTCATGATTCTGCTGTTACAAGTGTGCAGAATCACCGAAATCGCTGTTTTCGTGCTATTGAATGCGAAAAACACGTTTTCTGGTGTTTTCAGCACGCCACAGAGCGTTTGACATGCGGAAACTGCGATATCTTCGGTATCGTTGTTGTTTCCAGCTGAGATATGCATTTTCAGTGATAATCTTCATGATTCTGCTGTTACAAGTGTGCAGAATCACCGAAATCGCTGTTTTCGTGCTATTGAATGCGAAAAACACGTTTTCTGGTGTTTTCAGCACTCCACAGTGCGTTTGATATGCGGAAGCTGCGATATCTTCTTTATCGTTGTTGTTTCCAGCTGAGATATGCATTTTCAGTGATAATCTTCATGATTCTGCTGTTACAAGTGTGCAGAATCACCGAAATCGCTGTTTTCGTGCTATTGAATGCGAAAAACACGTTTTCTGGTATTTTCAGCACTCCACAGTGCGTTTGATATGCGGAAGCTGCGATATCTTCTTTATCGTTGTTGTTTCCAGCTGAGATATGCATTTTCAGTGATAATCTTCATGATTCTGCTGTTACAAGTGTGCAGAATCACCGAAATCGCTGTTTTCGTGCTATTGAATGCGAAAAACACGTTTTCTGGTGATTTCAGCACTCCACAGTGCGTTTGATATGCGGAAGCTGCGATATCTTCTTTTTCGTTGTTGTTTCCAGCTGAGATATGCATTTTCAGTGATAATCTTCATGATTCTGCAGCTACAAGTGTGCAGAATCACCGAAATCGCTGTTTTCGTGCTATTGAATGCGAAAAACACGTTTTCTGGTGTTTTCAGCACGCCACAGAGCGTTTGACATGCGGTAACTGCGATATCTTCGGTATCGTTGTTGTTTCCAGCTGAGATATGCATTTTCAGTGATAATCTTCATGATTCTGCTGTTACAAGCGTGCAGAATCACCGAAATCGCTGTTTTCGTGCTACGGAATGCGAAAAACACGTTTTCTGGTGTTTTCAACACTCCACAGTGCGTTTGATATGCGGAAACTGCGATATCTTCGTTTTCGTTGGGTTTCCAGCTGAGATATGCATTTTCAGTGATAATCTTCATGATTCTGCTGTTAGAAGTGTGCAGAATCACCGAAATCGCTGTTTTCGTGCTATTGAATGCGAAAAACACGTTTTCTGGTGTTTTCAGCACGCCACAGAGCGTTTGACATGCGGAAACTGCGATATCTTCGGTATCGTTGTTGTTTCTAGCTGAGATATGCATTTTCAGTGATAATCTTCATGATTCTGCTGTTACAAGTGTGCAGAATCACCGAAATCGCTGTTTTCGTGCTATTGAATGCGAAAAACACGTTTTCTGGTGTTTTCAGCACGCCACAGAGCGTTTGACATGCGGAAACTGCGATATCTTCGGTATCGTTGGGTTTCCAGCTGAGATATTCATTTTCAGTGATAATCTTCATGATTCTGCTGTTACAAGTGTGCAGAATCACCGAAATCGCTGTTTTCGTGCTATTGAATGCGAAAAACACGTTTTCTGGTGTTTTCAGCACGCCACAGAGCGTTTGACATGCGGAAACTGCGATATCTTCGGTATCGTTGTTGTTTCCAGCTGAGATATGCATTTTCAGTGATAATCTTCATGATTCTGCTGTTACAAGTGTGCAGAATCACCGAAATCGCTGTTTTCGTGCTATTGAATGCGAAAAACACGTTTTCTGGTGTTTTCAGCACGCCACAGAACGTCTGACATGCGGAAACTGCGATATCTTCGGTATCGTTGGGTTTCCAGCTGAGATATGCATTTTCAGTGATAATCTTCATGATTCTGCTGTTACAAGTGCGCAGAAACACCGAAATCGCTGTTTTCGTGCTATTGAATGCGAAAAACACGTTTTCTGGTGTTTTCAGCACGCCACAGAGCGTTTGACATGCGGAAACTGCGATATCTTCGGTATCGTTGTTGTTTCCAGCTGAGATATGCATTTTCAGTGATAATCTTCATGATTCTGCTGTTACAAGTGTGCAGAATCACCGAAATCGCTATTTTCGTGCTATTGAATGCGAAAAACACGTTTTCTGGTGTTTTCAGCACCCGACAATGCGTTTGATGTGCGGAAACAGGGTTATCTTCGTTTTCGTGGGGTTTCCAGCTGAGATATGCATTTTCAGTGATAATCTTCATGATTCTGCTGTTACAAGTGTGCAGAATCACCGAAATCGCTGTTTTCGTGCTATTGAATGCGAAAAACACGTTTTCTGGTGTTTTCAGCACGCCACAGAGCGTTTGACATGCGGTAACTGCGATATCTTCGGTATCGTTGTTGTTTCCAGCTGAGATATGCATTTTCAGTGATAATCTTCATGATTCTGCTGTTACAAGCGTGCAGAATCACCGAAATCGCTGTTTTCGTGCTACTGAATGCGAAAAACACGATTTCTGGTGTTTTCAACACTCCACAGTGCGTTTGATATGCGGAAACTGCGATATCTTCGTTTTCGTTGGGTTTCCAGCTGAGATATGCATTTTCAGTGATAATCTTCATGATTCTGCTGTTACAAGTGCACAGAATCACCGAAATCGCTGTTTTCGTGCTATTGAATGCGAAAAACACGTTTTCTGGTGTTTTCAGCACGCCACAGAGCGTTTGACATGCGGAAACTGCGATATCTTCGGTATCGTTGTTGTTTCCAGCTGAGATATGCATTTTCAGTGATAATCTTCGTGATTCTGCTGTTACAAGTGTGCAGAATCACCGAAATCGCTGTTTTCGTGCTATTGAATGCGAAAAACACGTTTTCTGGTGTTTTCAGCACTCCACAGTGCGTTTGATATGCGGAAGCTGCGATATCTTCTTTTTCGTTGTTGTTTCCAGCTGAGATATGCATTTTCAGTGATAATCTTCATGATTCTGCTGTTACAAGTGTGCAGAATCACCGAAATCGCTGTTTTCGTGCTATTGAATGCGTCAAACACGTTTTCTGGTGTTTTCAGCACGCCACAGAGCGTTTGACATGCGGAAACTGCGATATCTTCGGTATCGTTGGGTTTCCAGCTGAGATATTCATTTTCAGTGATAATCTTCATGATTCTGCTGTTACAAGTGTGCAGAATCACCGAAATCGCTGTTTTCGTGCTATTGAATGCGAAAAACACGTTTTCTGGTGTTTTCAGCACGCCACAGAGCGTTTGACATGCGGAAACTGCGATATCTTCGGTATCGTTGTTGTTTCCAGCTGAGATATGCATTTTCAGTGATAATCTTCATGATTCTGCTGTTACAAGTGTGCAGAATCACCGAAATCGCTGTTTTCGTGCTATTGAATGCGAAAAACACGTTTTCTGGTGTTTTCAGCACTCCACAGTGCGTTTGATATGCGGAAACTGCGATATCTTCGGTATCGTTGGGTTTCCAGCTGAGATATGCATTTTCAGTGATAATCTTCATGATTCTGCTGTTGCAAGTGTGCAGAATCACCGAAATCGCTGTTTTCGTGCTATTGAATGCGAAAAACACGTTTTCTGGTGTTTTCAGCACCCGACAATGCGTTTGATGTGCGGAAACAGGGTTAGCTTCGTTTTCGTGGGGTTTCCAGCCGAGATATGCATTTTCAGTGATAATCTTCATGATTCTGCTGTTACAAGTGTGCAGAATCACCGAAATCGCTGTTTTCGTGCTATTGAATGCGAAAAACACGGTTTCTGGTGTTTTCAGCACGCCACAGAGCGTTTGACATGCGGTAACTGCGATATCTTCGGTATCGTTGTTGTTTCCAGCTGAGATATGCATTTTCAGTGATAATCTTCATGATTCTGCTGTTACAAGCGTGCAGAATCACCGAAATCGCTGTTTTCGTGCTACTGAATGCGAAAAACACGTTTTCTGGTGTTTTCAACACTCCACAGTGCGTTTGATATGCGGAAACTGCGATATCTTCGTTTTCGTTGGGTTTCCAGCTGAGATATGCATTTTCAGTGATAATCTTCATGATTCTGCTGTTACAAGTGCGCTGAATAACCGAAATCGCTGTTTTCGTGCTTTTGAATGCGAAAAACACGTTTTCTGGTGTTTTCAGCACCCGACAATGCTTTTGATGTGCGGAAACAGGGTTAGCTTCGTTTTCGTGGGGTTTCCAGCTGAGATATGCATTTTCAGTGATAATCTTCATGATTCTGCTGTTACAAGTGTGCAGAATCACCGAAATCGCTGTTTTCGTGCTATTGAATGCGAAAAACACGGTTTCTGGTGTTTTCAGCACGCCACAGAGCGTTTGACATGCGGTAACTGCGATATCTTCGGTATCGTTGTTGTTTCCAGCTGAGATATGCATTTTCAGTGATAATCTTCATGATTCTGCTGTTACAAGTGTGCAGAATCACCGAAATCGCTGTTTTCGTGCTATTGAATGCGAAAAACACGGTTTCTGGTGTTTTCAGCACGCCACAGAGCGTTTGACATGCGGTAACTGCGATATCTTCGGTATCGTTGTTGTTTCCAGCTGAGATATGCATTTTCAGTGATAGTCTTCATGATTCTGCTGTTACAAGTGCGCTGAATAACCGAAATCGCTGTTTTCGTGCTTTTGAATGCGAAAAACACGTTTTCTGGTGTTTTCAGCACCCGACAATGCGTTTGATGTGCGGAAACAGGGTTAGCTTCGTTTTCGTGGGGTTTCCAGCCGAGATATGCATTTTCAGTGATAATCTTCATGATTCTGCTGTTACAAGCGTGCAGAATCACCGAAATCGCTGTTTTCGTGCTACTGAATGCGAAAAACACGTTTTCTGGTGTTTTCAACACTCCACAGTGCGTTTGATATGCGAAAACTGCGATATCTTCGTTTTCGTTGGGTTTCCAGCTGAGATATGCATTTTCAGTGATAATCTTCATGATTCTGCTGTTACAAGTGTGCAGAATCACCGAAATCGCTGTTTTCGTGCTATTGAATGCGAAAAACACGTTTTCTGGTGTTTTCAGCACGCCACAGAACGTTTGACATGCGGAAACTGCGATATCTTCGGTATCGTTGGGTTTCCAGCTGAGATATGCATTTTCACTGATAATCTTCATGATTCTGCTGTTACAAGTGCGCTGAATAACCGAAATCGCTGTTTTCGTGCTTTTGAATGCGAAAAACACGTTTTCTGGTGTTTTCAGCACCCGACAATGCGTTTGATGTGCGGAAACAGGGTTAGCTTCGTTTTCGTGGGGTTTCCAGCCGAGATATGCATTTTCAGTGATGATCTTCATGATTCTGCTGTTACAAGTGTGCAGAATCACCGAAATCGCTGTTTTCGTGCTATTGAATGCGAAAAACACGGTTTCTGCTGTTTTCAGCACGCCACAGAGCGTTTGACATGCGGTAACTGCGATATCTTCGGTATCGTTGTTGTTTCCAGCTGAGATATGCATTTTCAGTGATAATCTTCATGATTCTGCTGTTACAAGCGTGCAGAATCACCGAAATCGCTGTTTTCTTTCTACTGAATGCGAAAAACACGTTTTCTGGTGTTATCAACACTCCACTGTGCGTTTGATATGCGGAAACTGCGATATCTTCGTTTTCGTTGGGTTTCCAGCTGAGATATGCATTTTCAGTGATAATCTTCATGATTCTGCTGTTACAAGTGAACAGAATCACCGAAATCGCTGTTTTCGTGCTATTGAATGCGAAAAACACGTTTTCTGGTGTTTTCAGCACGCCACAGAGCGTTTGACATGCGGAAACTGCGATATCTTCGGTATCGTTGTTGTTTCCAGCTGAGATATGCATTTTCAGTGATAATCTTCATGATTCTGCTGTTACAAGTGTGCAGAATCACCGAAATCGCTGTTTTCGTGCTATTGAATGCGAAAAACACGTTTTCTGGTGTTTTCAGCACTCCACAGTGCGTTTGATATGCGGAAGCTGCGATATCTTCTTTATCGTTGTTGTTTCCAGCTGAGATATGCATTTTCAGTGATAATCTTCATGATTCTGCTGTTACAAGTGTGCAGAATCACCGAAATCGCTGTTTTCGTGCTATTGAATGCGAAAAACACGTTTTCTGGTATTTTCAGCACTCCACAGTGCGTTTGATATGCGGAAGCTGCGATTTCTTCTTTATCGTTGTTGTTTCCAGCTGAGATATGCATTTTCAGTGATAATCTTCATGATTCTGCTGTTACAAGTGTGCAGAATCACCGAAATCGCTGTTTTCGTGCTATTGAATGCGAAAAACACGTTTTCTGGTGATTTCAGCACTCCACAGTGCGTTTGATATGCGGAAGCTGCGATATCTTCTTTTTCGTTGTTGTTTCCAGCTGAGATATGCATTTTCAGTGATAATCTTCATGATTCTGCTGCTACAAGTGTGCAGAATCACCGAAATCGCTGTTTTCGTGCTATTGAATGCGAAAAACACGTTTTCTGGTGTTTTCAGCACGCCACAGAGCGTTTGACATGCGGTAACTGCGATATCTTCGGTATCGTTGTTGTTTCCAGCTGAGATATGCATTTTCAGTGATAATCTTCATGATTCTGCTGTTACAAGCGTGCAGAATCACCGAAATCGCTGTTTTCGTGCTACTGAATGCGAAAAACACGTTTTCTGGTGTTTTCAACACTCCACAGTGCGTTTGATATGCGGAAACTGCGATATCTTCGTTTTCGTTGGGTTTCCAGCTGAGATATGCATTTTCAGTGATAATCTTCATGATTCTGCTGTTAGAAGTGTGCAGAATCACCGAAATCGCTGTTTTCGTGCTATTGAATGCGAAAAACACGTTTTCTGGTGTTTTCAGCACGCCACAGAGCGTTTGACATGCGGAAACTGCGATATCTTCGGTATCGTTGTTGTTTCCAGCTGAGATATGCATTTTCAGTGATAATCTTCATGATTCTGCTGTTACAAGTGTGCAGAATCACCGAAATCGCTGTTTTCGTGCTACTGAATGCGAAAAACACGTTTTCTGGTGTTTTCAGCACGCCACAGAGCGTTTGACATGCGGAAACTGCGATATCTTCGGTATCGTTGGGTTTCCAGCTGAGATATTCATTTTCAGTGATAATCTTCATGATTCTGCTGTTACAAGTGTGCAGAATCACCGAAATCGCTGTTTTCGTGCTATTGAATGCGAAAAACACGTTTTCTGGTGTTTTCAGCACGCCACAGAGCGTTTGACATGCGGAAACTGCGATATCTTCGGTATCGTTGTTGTTTCCAGCTGAGATATGCATTTTCAGTGATAATCTTCATGATTCTGCTGTTACAAGTGTGCAGAATCACCGAAATCGCTGTTTTCGTGCTATTGAATGCGAAAAACACGTTTTCTGGTGTTTTCAGCACGCCACAGAACGTCTGACATGCGGAAACTGCGATATCTTCGGTATCGTTGGGTTTCCTGCTGAGATATGCATTTTCAGTGATAATCTTCATGATTCTGCTGTTACAAGTGCGCAGAATCACCGAAATCGCTATTTTCGTGCTATTGAATGCGAAAAACACGTTTTCTGGTGTTTTCAGCACGCCACAGAACGTTTGACATGCGGAAACTGCGATATCTTCGGTATCGTTGGGTTTCCAGCTGAGATATGCATTTTCAGTGATAATCTTCATGATTCTGCTGTTACAAGTGCGCTGAATAACCGAAATCGCTGTTTTCGTGCTTTTGAATGCGAAAAACACGTTTTCTGGTGTTTTCAGCACCCGACAATGCGTTTGATGTGCGGAAACAGGGTTATCTTCGTTTTCGTGGGGTTTCCAGCTGAGATATGCATTTTCAGTGATAATCTTCATGATTCTGCTGTTATAAGTGTGCAGAATCACCGAAATCGCTGTTTTCGTGCTATTGAATGCGAAAAACACGTTTTCTGGTGTTTTCAGCACGCCACAGAGCGTTTGACATGCGGTAACTGCGATATCTTCGGTATCGTTGTTGTTTCCAGCTGAGATATGCATTTTCAGTGATAATCTTCATGATTCTGCTGTTACAAGCGTGCAGAATCACCGAAATCGCTGTTTTCGTGCTACTGAATGCGAAAAACACGATTTCTGGTGTTTTCAACACTCCACAGTGCGTTTGATATGCGGAAACTGCGATATCTTCGTTTTCGTTGGGTTTCCAGCTGAGATATGCATTTTCAGTGATAATCTTCATGATTCTGCTGTTACAAGTGCACAGAATCACCGAAATCGCTGTTTTCGTGCTATTGAATGCGAAAAACACGTTTTCTGGTGTTTTCAGCACGCCACAGAGCGTTTGACATGCGGAAACTGCGATATCTTCGGTATCGTTGTTGTTTCCAGCTGAGATATGCATTTTCAGTGATAATCTTCATGATTCTGCTGTTACAAGTGTGCAGAATCACCGAAATCGCTGTTTTCGTGCTATTGAATGCGAAAAACACGTTTTCTGGTGTTTTCAGCACTCCACAGTGCATTTGATATGCGGAAGCTGCGATATCTTCTTTATCGTTGTTGTTTCCAGCTGAGATATGCATTTTCAGTGATAATCTTCATGATTCTGCTGTTACAAGTGTGCAGAATCACCGAAATCGCTGTTTTCGTGCTATTGAATGCGAAAAACACGTTTTCTGGTGTTTTCAGCACTCCACAGTGCGTTTGATATGCGGAAGCTGCGATATCTTCTTTTTCGTTGTTGTTTCGAGCTGAGATATGCATTTTCAGTGATAATCTTCATGATTCTGCTGTTACAAGTGTGCAGAATCACCGAAATCGCTGTTTTCGTGCTATTGAATGCGAAAAACACGTTTTCTGGTGTTTTCAGCACGCCACAGAGCGTTTGACATGCGGAAACTGCGATATCTTCGGTATCGTTGGGTTTCCAGCTGAGATATTCATTTTCAGTGATAATCTTCATGATTCTGCTGTTACAAGTGTGCAGAATCACCGAAATCGCTGTTTTCGTGCTATTGAATGCGAAAAACACGTTTTCTGGTGTTTTCAGCACGCCACAGAGCGTTTGACATGCGGAAACTGCGATATCTTCGGTATCGTTGTTGTTTCCAGCTGAGATATGCATTTTCAGTGATAATCTTCATGATTCTGCTGTTACAAGTGTGCAGAATCACCGAAATCGCTGTTTTCGTGCTATTGAATGCGAAAAACACGTTTTCTGGTGTTTTCAGCACTCCACAGTGCGTTTGATATGCGGAAACTGCGATATCTTCGGTATCGTTGGGTTTCCAGCTGAGATATGCATTTTCAGTGATAATCTTCATGATTCTGCTGTTACAAGTGTGCAGAATCACCGAAATCGCTGTTTTCGTGCTATTGAATGCGAAAAACACGGTTTCTGGTGTTTTCAGCATGCCACAGAGCGTTTGACATGCGGTAACTGCGATATCTTCGGTATCGTTGTTGTTTCCAGCTGAGATATGCATTTTCAGTGATAATCTTCATGATTCTGCTGTTACAAGTGCGCTGAATAACCGAAATCGCTGTTTTCGTGCTTTTGAATGCGAAAAACACGTTTTCTGGTGTTTTCAGCACCCGACAATGCGTTTGATGTGCGGAAACAGGGTTAGCTTCGTTTTCGTGGGGTTTCCAGCCGAGATATGCATTTTCAGTGATAATCTTCATGATTCTGCTGTTACAAGTGCGCTGAATAACCGAAATCGCTGTTTTCGTGCTTTTGAATGCGAAAAACACGTTTTCTGGTGTTTTCAGCACCCGACAATGCGTTTGATGTGCGGAAACAGGGTTAGCTTCGTTTTCGTGGGGTTTCCAGCCGAGATATGCATTTTCAGTGATAATCTTCATGATTCTGCTGTTACAAGTGTGCAGAATCACCGAAATCGCTGTTTTCGTGCTATTGAATGCGAAAAACACGGTTTCTGGTGTTTTCAGCACGCCACAGAGCGTTTGACATGCGGTAACTGCGATATCTTCGGTATCGTTGTTGTTTCCAGCTGAGATATGCATTTTCAGTGATAATCTTCATGATTCTGCTGTTACAAGCGTGCAGAATCACCGAAATCGCTGTTTTCGTGCTACTGAATGCGAAAAACACGTTTTCTGGTGTTTTCAACACTCCGCAGTGCGTTTGATATGCGGAAACTGCGATATCTTCGTTTTCGTTGGGTTTCCAGCTGAGATATGCATTTTCAGTGATAATCTTCATGATTCTGCTGTTACAAGTGAACAGAATCACCGAAATCGCTGTTTTCGTGCTATTGAATGCGAAAAACACGTTTTCTGGTGTTTTCAGCACGCCACAGAGCGTTTGACATGCGGAAACTGCGATATCTTCGGTATCGTTGTTGTTTCCAGCTGAGATATGCATTTTCAGTGATAATCTTCATGATTCTGCTGTTACAAGTGTGCAGAATCACCGAAATCGCTGTTTTCGTGCTATTGAATGCGAAAAACACGTTTTCTGGTGTTTTCAGCACTCCACAGTGCGTTTGATATGCGGTAACTGCGATATCTTCTTTATCGTTGTTGTTTCCAGCTGAGATATGCATTTTCAGTGATAATCTTCATGATTCTGCTGTTACAAGTGTGCAGAATCACCGAAATCGCTGTTTTCGTGCTATTGAATGCGAAAAACACGTTTTCTGGTGTTTTCAACACTCCACAGTGCGTTTGATATGCGGAAACTGCGATATCTTCGTTTTCGTTGGGTTTCCAGCTGAGATATGCATTTTCAGTGATAATCTTCATGATTCTGCTGTTACAAGTGAACAGAATCACCGAAATCGCTGTTTTCGTGCTATTGAATGCGAAAAACACGTTTTCTGGTGTTTTCAGCACGCCACAGAGCGTTTGACATGCGGAAACTGCGATATCTTCATTTTCGTTGTTGTTTCCAGCTGAGATATGCATTTTCAGTGATAATCTTCATGATTCTGCTGTTACAAGTGTGCAGAATCACCGAAATCGCTGTTTTCGTGCTATTGAATGCGAAAAACACGTTTTCTGGTGTTTTCAGCACTCCACAGTGCGTTTGATATGCGGAAGCTGCGATATCTTCTTTATCGTTGTTGTTTCCAGCTGAGATATGCATTTTCAGTGATAATCTTCATGATTCTGCTGTTACAAGTGTGCAGAATCACCGAAATCGCTGTTTTCGTGCTATTGAATGCGAAAAACACGTTTTCTGGTGTTTTCAGCACTCCACAGTGCGTTTGATATGCGGAAGCTGCGATATCTTCTTTATCGTTGTTGTTTCCAGCTGAGATATGCATTTTCAGTGATAATCTTCATGATTCTGCTGTTACAAGTGTGCAGAATCACCGAAATCGCTGTTTTCGTGCTATTGAATGCGAAAAACACGTTTTCTGGTGTTTTCAGCACTCCACAGTGCGTTTGATATGCGGAAGCTGCGATATCTTCATTTTCGTTGTTGTTTCCAGCTGAGATATGCATTTTCAGTGATAATCTTCATGATTCTGCTGTTACAAGTGTGCAGAATCACCGAAATCGCTGTTTTCGTGCTATTGAATGCGAAAAACACGTTTTCTGGTGTTTTCAGCACGCCACAGAGCGTTTGACATGCGGTAACTGCGATATCTTCGGTATCGTTGTTGTTTCCAGCTGAGATATGCATTTTCAGTGATAATCTTCATGATTCTGCTGTTACATGCGTGCAGAATCACCGAAATCGCTGTTTTCGTGCTACTGAATGCGAAAAACACGTTTTCTGGTGTTTTCAACACTCCACAGTGCGTTTGATATGCGGAAACTGCGATATCTTCGTTTTCGTTGGGTTTCCAGCTGAGATATGCATTTTCAGTGATAATCTTCATGATTCTGCTGTTAGAAGTGTGCAGAATCACCGAAATCGCTGTTTTCGTGCTATTGAATGCGAAAAACACGTTTTCTGGTGTTTTCAGCACGCCACAGAGCGTTTGACATGCGGAAACTGCGATATCTTCTTTATCGTTGTTGTTTCCAGCTGAGATATGCATTTTCAGTGATAATCTTCATGATTCTGCTGTTACAAGTGTGCAGAATCACCGAAATCGCTGTTTTCGTGCTATTGAATGCGAAAAACACTTTTTCTGGTGTTTTCAGCACGCCACAGAACGTTTGACATGCGGAAACTGCGATATCTTCGGTATCGTTGGGTTTCCAGCTGAGACATGCATTTTCAGTGACAATCTTCATGATTCTGCTGTTACAAGTGCGCAGAAACATCGAAATCGCTGTTTTCGTGCTATTGAATGCGAAAAACACGTTTTTTGGTGTTTTCAGCACGCCACAGAGCGTTTGACATGCGGAAACTGCGATATCTTCGGTATCGTTGTTGTTTCCAGCTGAGATATGCATTTTCAGTGATAATCTTCATGATTCTGCTGTTACAAGTGTGCAGAATCACCGAAATCGCTGTTTTCGTGCTATTGAATGCGAAAAACACGTTTTCTGGTGTTTTCAGCACTCCACAGTGCGTTTGATATCCGGAAACTGCGATATCTTCGTTTTCGTTGGGTTTCCAGCTGAGATATGCATTTTCAGTGATAATCTTCATGATTCTGCTGTTACAAGTGTGCAGAATCACCGAAATCGCTGTTTTCGTGCTATTGAATGCGAAAAACACGTTTTCTGGTGTTTTCAGCACGCCACAGAGCGTTTGACATGCGGAAACTGCGATATCTTCGGTATCGTTGTTGTTTCCAGCTGAGATATGCATTTTCAGTGATAATCTTCATGATTCTGCTGTTACAAGTGTGCAGAATCACCGAAATCGCTGTTTTCGTGCTATTGAATGCGAAAAACACGTTTTCTGGTGTTTTCAGCACGCCACAGAACGTCTGACATGCGGAAACTGCGATATCTTCGGTATCGTTGGGTTTCCAGCTGAGATATGCATTTTCAGTGATAATCTTCATGATTCTGCTGTTACAAGTGCGCAGAAACACCGAAATCGCTGTTTTCGTGCTATTGAATGCGAAAAACACGTTTTCTGGTGTTTTCAGCACGCCACAGAGCGTTTGACATGCGGAAACTGCGATATCTTCGGTATCGTTGTTGTTTCCAGCTGAGATATGCATTTTCAGTGATAATCTTCATGATTCTGCTGTTACAAGTGTGCAGAATCACCGAAATCGCTATTTTCGTGCTATTGAATGCGAAAAACACGTTTTCTGGTGTTTTCAGCACGCCACAGAACGTTTGACATGCGGAAACTGCGATATCTTCGGTATCGTTGGGTTTCCAGCTGAGATATGCATTTTCAGTGATAATCTTCATGATTCTGCTGTTACAAGTGCGCTGAATAACCGAAATCGCTGTTTTCGTGCTTTTGAATGCGAAAAACACGTTTTCTGGTGTTTTCAGCACCCGACAATGCGTTTGATGTGCGGAAACAGGGTTATCTTCGTTTTCGTGGGGTTTCCAGCTGAGATATGCATTTTCAGTGATAATCTTCATGATTCTGCTGTTACAAGTGTGCAGAATCACCGAAATCGCTGTTTTCGTGCTATTGAATGCGAAAAACACGTTTTCTGGTGTTTTCAGCACGCCACAGAGCGTTTGACATGCGGTAACTGCGATATCTTCGGTATCGTTGTTGTTTCCAGCTGAGATATGCATTTTCAGTGATAATCTTCATGATTCTGCTGTTACAAGCGTGCAGAATCACCGAAATCGCTGTTTTCGTGCTACTGAATGCGAAAAACACGATTTCTGGTGTTTTCAACACTCCACAGTGCGTTTGATATGCGGAAACTGCGATATCTTCGTTTTCGTTGGGTTTCCAGCTGAGATATGCATTTTCAGTGATAATCTTCATGATTCTGCTGTTACAAGTGCACAGAATCACCGAAATCGCTGTTTTCGTGCTATTGAATGCGAAAAACACGTTTTCTGGTGTTTTCAGCACGCCACAGAGCGTTTGACATGCGGAAACTGCGATATCTTCGGTATCGTTGTTGTTTCCAGCTGAGATATGCATTTTCAGTGATAATCTTCATGATTCTGCTGTTACAAGTGTGCAGAATCACCGAAATCGCTGTTTTCGTGCTATTGAATGCGAAAAACACGTTTTCTGGTGTTTTCAGCACTCCACAGAGCATTTGATATGCGGAAGCTGCGATATCTTCTTTATCGTTGTTGTTTCCAGCTGAGATATGCATTTTCAGTGATAATCTTCATGATTCTGCTGTTACAAGTGTGCAGAATCACCGAAATCGCTGTTTTCGTGCTATTGAATGCGAAAAACACGTTTTCTGGTGTTTTCAGCACTCCACAGTGCGTTTGATATGCGGAAGCTGCGATATCTTCTTTTTCGTTGTTGTTTCGAGCTGAGATATGCATTTTCAGTGATAATCTTCATGATTCTGCTGTTACAAGTGTGCAGAATCACCGAAATCGCTGTTTTCGTGCTATTGAATGCGAAAAACACGTTTTCTGGTGTTTTCAGCACGCCACAGAGCGTTTGACATGCGGAAACTGCGATATCTTCGGTATCGTTGGGTTTCCAGCTGAGATATTCATTTTCAGTGATAATCTTCATGATTCTGCTGTTACAAGTGTGCAGAATCACCGAAATCGCTGTTTTCGTGCTATTGAATGCGAAAAACACGTTTTCTGGTGTTTTCAGCACGCCACAGAGCGTTTGACATGCGGAAACTGCGATATCTTCGGTATCGTTGTTGTTTCCAGCTGAGATATGCATTTTCAGTGATAATCTTCATGATTCTGCTGTTACAAGTGTGCAGAATCACCGAAATCGCTGTTTTCGTGCTATTGAATGCGAAAAACACGTTTTCTGGTGTTTTCAGCACTCCACAGTGCGTTTGATATGCGGAAACTGCGATATCTTCGGTATCGTTGGGTTTCCAGCTGAGATATGCATTTTCAGTGATAATCTTCATGATTCTGCTGTTACAAGTGTGCAGAATCACCGAAATCGCTGTTTTCGTGCTATTGAATGCGAAAAACACGTTTTCTGGTGTTTTCAGCACCCGACAATGCGTTTGATGTGCGGAAACAGGGTTAGCTTCGTTTTCGTGGGGTTTCCAGCCGAGATATGCATTTTCAGTGATAATCTTCATGATTCTGCTGTTACAAGTGTGCAGAATCACCGAAATCGCTGTTTTCGTGCTATTGAATGCGAAAAACACGGTTTCTGGTGTTTTCAGCACGCCACAGAGCGTTTGACATGCGGTAACTGCGATATCTTCGGTATCGTTGTTGTTTCCAGCTGAGATATGCATTTTCAGTGATAATCTTCATGATTCTGCTGTTACAAGCGTGCAGAATCACCGAAATCGCTGTTTTCGTGCTACTGAATGCGAAAAACACGTTTTCTGGTGTTTTCAACACTCCACAGTGCGTTTGATATGCGGAAACTGCGATATCTTCGTTTTCGTTGGGTTTCCAGCTGAGATATGCATTTTCAGTGATAATCTTCATGATTCTGCTGTTACAAGTGCGCTGAATAACCGAAATCGCTGTTTTCGTGCTTTTGAATGCGAAAAACACGTTTTCTGGTGTTTTCAGCACCCGACAATGCGTTTGATGTGCGGAAACAGGGTTAGCTTCGTTTTCGTGGGGTTTCCAGCTGAGATATGCATTTTCAGTGATAATCTTCATGATTCTGCTGTTACAAGTGTGCAGAATCACCGAAAGCGCTGTTTTCGTGCTATTGAATGCGAAAAACACGGTTTCTGGTGTTTTCAGCACGCCACAGAGCGTTTGACATGCGGTAACTGCGATATCTTCGGTATCGTTGTTGTTTCCAGCTGAGATATGCATTTTCAGTGATAATCTTCATGATTCTGCTGTTACAAGTGTGCAGAATCACCGAAATCGCTGTTTTCGTGCTATTGAATGCGAAAAACACGGTTTCTGGTGTTTTCAGCACGCCACAGAGCGTTTGACATGCGGTAACTGCGATATCTTCGGTATCGTTGTTGTTTCCAGCTGAGATATGCATTTTCAGTGATAATCTTCATGATTCTGCTGTTACAAGTGCGCTGAATAACCGAAATCGCTGTTTTCGTGCTTTTGAATGCGAAAAACACGTTTTCTGGTGTTTTCAGCACCCGACAATGCGTTTGATGTGCGGAAACAGGGTTAGCTTCGTTTTCGTGGGGTTTCCAGCCGAGATATGCATTTTCAGTGATAATCTTCATGATTCTGCTGTTACAAGCGTGCAGAATCACCGAAATCGCTGTTTTCGTGCTACTGAATGCGAAAAACACGTTTTCTGGTGTTTTCAACACTCCACAGTGCGTTTGATATGCGGAAACTGCGATATCTTCGTTTTCGTTGGGTTTCCAGCTGAGATATGCATTTTCAGTGATAATCTTCATGATTCTGCTGTTACAAGTGTGCAGAATCACCGAAATCGCTGTTTTCGTGCAATTGAATGCGAAAAACACGTTTTCTGGTGTTTTCAGCACGCCACAGAACGTTTGACATGCGGAAACTGCGATATCTTCGGTATCGTTGGGTTTCCAGCTGAGATATGCATTTTCAGTGATAATCTTCATGATTCTGCTGTTACAAGTGCGCTGAATAACCGAAATCGCTGTTTTCGTGCTTTTGAATGCGAAAAACACGTTTTCTGGTGTTTTCAGCACCCGACAATGCGTTTGATGTGCGGAAACAGGGTTAGCTTCGTTTTCGTGGGGTTTCCAGCCGAGATATGCATTTTCAGTGATAATCTTCATGATTCTGCTGTTACAAGTGTGCAGAATCACCGAAATCGCTGTTTTCGTGCTATTGAATGCGAAAAACACGGTTTCTGGTGTTTTCAGCACGCCACAGAGCGTTTGACATGCGGTAACTGCGATATCTTCGGTATCGTTGTTGTTTCCAGCTGAGATATGCATTTTCAGTGATAATCTTCATGATTCTGCTGTTACAAGCGTGCAGAATCACCGAAATCGCTGTTTTCGTGCTACTGAATGCGAAAAACACGTTTTCTGGTGTTTTCAACACTCCACAGTGCGTTTGATATGCGGAAACTGCGATATCTTCGTTTTCGTTGGGTTTCCAGCTGAGATATGCATTTTCAGTGATAATCTTCATGATTCTGCTGTTACAAGTGAACAGAATCACCGAAATCGCTGTTTTCGTGGTATTGAATGCGAAAAACACGTTTTCTGGTGTTTTCAGCACGCCACAGAGCGTTTGACATGCGGAAACTGCGATATCTTCGGTATCGTTGTTGTTTCCAGCTGAGATATGCATTTTCAGTGATAATCTTCATGATTCTGCTGTTACAAGTGTGCAGAATCACCGAAATCGCTGTTTTCGTGCTATTGAATGCGAAAAACACGTTTTCTGGTGTTTTCAGCACTCCACAGTGCGTTTGATATGCGGAAGCTGCGATATCTTCTTTATCGTTGTTGTTTCCAGCTGAGATATGCATTTTCAGTGATAATCTTCATGATTCTGCTGTTACAAGTGTGCAGAATCACCGAAATCGCTGTTTTCGTGCTATTGAATGCGAAAAACACGTTTTCTGGTGTTTTCAGCACTCCACAGTGCGTTTGATATGCGGAAGCTGCGATATCTTCTTTATCGTTGTTGTTTCCAGCTGAGATATGCATTTTCAGTGATAATCTTCATGATTCTGCTGTTACAAGTGTGCAGAATCACCGAAATCGCTGTTTTCGTGCTATTGAATGCGAAAAACACGTTTTCTGGTGTTTTCAGCACTCCACAGTGCGTTTGATATGCGGAAGCTGCGATATCTTCTTTATCGTTGTTGTTTCCAGCTGAGATATGCATTTTCAGTGATAATCTTCATGATTCTGCTGTTACAAGTGTGCAGAATCACCGAAATCGCTGTTTTCGTGCTATTGAATGCGAAAAACACGTTTTCTGGTGTTTTCAGCACTCCACAGTGCGTTTGATATGCGGAAGCTGCGATATCTTCATTTTCGTTGTTGTTTCCAGCTGAGATATGCATTTTCAGTGATAATCTTCATGATTCTGCTGTTACAAGTGTGCAGAATCACCGAAATCGCTGTTTTCGTGCTATTGAATGCGAAAAACACGTTTTCTGGTGTTTTCAGCACGCCACAGAGCGTTTGACATGCGGTAACTGCGATATCTTCGGTATCGTTGTTGTTTCCAGCTGAGATATGCATTTTCAGTGATAATCTTCATGATTCTGCTGTTACAAGCGTGCAGAATCACCGAAATCGCTGTTTTCGTGCTACTGAATGCGAAAAACACGTTTTCTGGTGTTTTCAACACTCCACAGTGCGTTTGATATGCGGAAACTGCGATATCTTCGTTTTCGATGGGTTTCCAGCTGAGATATGCATTTTCAGTGATAATCTTCATGATTCTGCTGTTAGAAGTGTGCAGAATCACCGAAATCGCTGTTTTCGTGCTATTGAATGCGAAAAACACGTTTTCTGGTGTTTTCAGCACGCCACAGAGCGTTTGACATGCGGAAACTGCGATATCTTCTTTATCGTTGTTGTTTCCAGCTGAGATATGCATTTTCAGTGATAATCTTCATGATTCTGCTGTTACAAGTGTGCAGAATCACCGAAATCGCTGTTTTCGTGCTATTGAATGCGAAAAACACGTTTTCTGGTGTTTTCAGCACGCCACAGAACGTTTGACATGCGGAAACTGCGATATCTTCGGTATCGTTGGGTTTCCAGCTGAGACATGCATTTTCAGTGACAATCTTCATGATTCTGCTGTTACAAGTGCGCAGAAACATCGAAATCGCTGTTTTCGTGCTATTGAATGCGAAAAACACGTTTTTTGGTGTTTTCAGCACGCCACAGAGCGTTTGACATGCGGAAACTGCGATATCTTCGGTATCGTTGTTGTTTCCAGCTGAGATATGCATTTTCAGTGATAATCTTCATGATTCTGCTGTTACAAGTGTGCAGAATCACCGAAATCGCTGTTTTCGTGCTATTGAATGCGAAAAACACGTTTTCTGGTGTTTTCAGCACTCCACAGTGCGTTTGATATCCGGAAACTGCGATATCTTCGTTTTCGTTGGGTTTCCAGCTGAGATATGCATTTTCAGTGATAATCTTCATGATTCTGCTGTTACAAGTGTGCAGAATCACCGAAATCGCTGGTTTCGTGCTATTGAATGCGAAAAACACGTTTTCTGGTGTTTTCAGCACGCCACAGAGCGTTTGACATGCGGAAACTGCGATATCTTCGGTATCGTTGTTGTTTCCAGCTGAGATATGCATTTTCAGTGATAATCTTCATGATTCTGCTGTTACAAGTGTGCAGAATCACCGAAATCGCTGTTTTCGTGCTATTGAATGCGAAAAACACGTTTTCTGGTGTTTTCAGCACTCCACAGTGTGTTTGATATGCGGAAGCTGCGATATCTTCTTTATCGTTGTTGTTTCCAGCTGAGATATGCATTTTCAGTGATAATCTTCATGATTCTTCTGTTACAAGTGTGCAGAATCACCGAAATCGCTGGTTTCGTGCTATTGAATGCGAAAAACACGTTTTCTGGTGTTTTCAGCACGCCACAGAACGTTTGACATGCGGAAACTGCGATATCTTCGGTATCGTTGGGTTTCCAGCTGAGATATGCATTTTCAGTGATAATCTTCATGATTCTGCTGTTACAAGTGCGCAGAAACACCGAAATCGCTGTTTTCGTGCTATTGAATGCGAAAAGCACGTTTTCTGGTGTTTTCAGCACGCCACAGAGCGTTTGACATGCGGAAACTGCGATATCTTCGGTATCGTTGTTGTTTCCAGCTGAGATATGCATTTTCAGTGATAATCTTCATGATTCTGCTGTTACAAGTGTGCAGAATCACCGAAATCGCTGTTTTCGTGCTATTGAATGCGAAAAACACGTTTTCTGGTGTTTTCAGCACTCCACAGTGCGTTTGATATGCGGAAGCTGCGATATCTTCTTTATCGTTTTTTTTTCCAGCTGAGATATGCATTTTCAGTGATAATCTTCATGATTCTGCAGTTACAAGTGTGCAGAATCACCGAAATCGCTGTTTTCGTGCTATTGAATGCGAAAAACACGTTTTCTGGTGTTTTCAGCACTCCACAGTGCGTTTGATATGCGGAAGCTGCGATATCTTCTTTTTCGTTGTTGTTTCCAGCTGAGATATGCATTTTCAGTGATAATCTTCATGATTCTGCTGTTACAAGTGTGCAGAATCACCGAAATCGCTGTTTTCGTGCTATTGAATGCGAAAAACACGTTTTCTGGTGTTTTCAGCACTCCACAGTGCGTTTGATATGCGGAAGCTGCGATATCTTCATTTTCGTTGTTGTTTCCAGCTGAGATATGCATTTTCAGTGATAATCTTCATGATTCTGCTGTTACAAGTGTGCAGAATCACCGAAATCGCTGTTTTCGTGCTATTGAATGCGAAAAACACGTTTTCTGGTGTTTTCAGCACGCCACAGAGCGTTTGACATGCGGTAACTGCGATATCTTCGGTATCGTTGTTGTTTCCAGCTGAGATATGCATTTTCAGTGATAATCTTCATGATTCTGCTGTTACAAGCGTGCAGAATCACCGAAATCGCTGTTTTCGTGCTACTGAATGCGAAAAACACGTTTTCTGGTGTTTTCAACACTCCACAGTGCGTTTGATATGCGGAAACTGCGATATCTTCGTTTTCGTTGGGTTTCCAGCTGAGATATGCATTTTCAGTGATAATCTTCATGATTCTGCTGTTAGAAGTGTGCAGAATCACCGAAATCGCTGTTTTCGTGCTATTGAATGCGAAAAACACGTTTTCTGGTGTTTTCAGCACGCCACAGAGCGTTTGACATGCGGAAACTGCGATATCTTCTTTATCGTTGTTGTTTCCAGCTGAGATATGCATTTTCAGTGATAATCTTCATGATTCTGCTGTTACAAGTGTGCAGAATCACCGAAATCGCTGTTTTCGTGCTATTGAATGCGAAAAACACGTTTTCTGGTGTTTTCAGCACGCCACAGAACGTTTGACATGCGGAAACTGCGATATCTTCGGTATCGTTGGGTTTCCAGCTGAGACATGCATTTTCAGTGACAATCTTCATGATTCTGCTGTTACAAGTGCGCAGAAACATCGAAATCGCTGTTTTCGTGCTATTGAATGCGAAAAACACGTTTTTTGGTGTTTTCAGCACGCCACAGAGCGTTTGACATGCGGAAACTGCGATATCTTCGGTATCGTTGTTGTTTCCAGCTGAGATATGCATTTTCAGTGATAATCTTCATGATTCTGCTGTTACAAGTGTGCAGAATCACCGAAATCGCTGTTTTCGTGCTATTGAATGCGAAAAACACGTTTTCTGGTGTTTTCAGCACTCCACAGTGCGTTTGATATGCGGAAGCTGCGATATCTTCTCTATCGTTGTTGTTTCCAGCTGAGATATGCATTTTCAGTGATAATCTTCATGATTCTGCTCTTACAAGTGTGCAGAATCACCGAAATCGCTGTTTTCGTGCTATTGAATGCGAAAAACACGTTTTCTGGTGTTTTCAGCACGCCACAGAGCGTTTGACATGCGGAAACTGCGATATCTTCGGTATCGTTGTTGTTTCCAGCTGAGATATGCATTTTCAGTGATAATCTTCATGATTCTGCTGTTACAAGTGTGCAGAATCACCGAAATCGCTGTTTTCGTGCTATTGAATGCGAAAAAAACGTTTTCTGGTGTTTTCAGCACTCCACAGTGCGTTTGATATGCGGAAACTGCGATATCTTCGGTATCGTTGGGTTTCCAGCTGAGATATGCATTTTCAGTGATAATCTTCATGATTCTGCTGTTACAAGTGTGCAGAATCACCGAAATCGCTGTTTTCGTGCTATTGAATGCGAAAAACACGTTTTCTGGTGTTTTCAGCACCCGACAATGCGTTTGATGTGCGGAAACAGGGTTAGCTTCGTTTTCGTGGGGTTTCCAGCTGAGATATGCATTTTCAGTGATAATCTTCATGATTCTGCTGTTACAAGTGTGCAGAATCACCGAAATCGCTGTTTTCGTGCTATTGAATGCGAAAAACACGTTTTCTGGTGTTTTCAGCACGCCACAGAGCGTTTGACATGCGGTAACTGCGATATCTTCGGTATCGTTGTTGTTTCCAGCTGAGATATGCATTTTCAGTGAGAATCTTCATGATTCTGCTGTTACAAGCGTGCAGAATCACCGAAATCGCTGTTTTCGTGCTACTGAATGCGAAAAACACGATTTCTGGTGTTTTCAACACTCCACAGTGCGTTTGATATGCGGAAACTGCGATATCTTCGTTTTCGTTGGGTTTCCAGCTGAGATATGCATTTTCAGTGATAATCTTCATGATTCTGCTGTTACAAGTGCACAGAATCACCGAAATCGCTGTTTTCGTGCTATTGAATGCGAAAAACACGTTTTCTGGTGTTTTCAGCACGCCACAGAGCGTTTGACATGCGGAAACTGCGATATCTTCGGTATCGTTGTTGTTTCAAGCTGAGATATGCATTTTCAGTGATAATCTTCATGATTCTGCTGTTACAAGTGTGCAGAATCACCGAAATCGCTGTTTTCGTGCTATTGAATGCGAAAAACACGTTTTCTGGTGTTTTCAGCACTCCACAGTGCGTTTGATATGCGGAAGCTGCGATATCTTCTTTTTGGTTGTTGTTTCCAGCTGAGATATGCATTTTCAGTGATAATCTTCATGATTCTGCTGTTACAAGTGTGCAGAATCACCGAAATCGCTGTTTTCGTGCTATTGAATGCGAAAAACACGTTTTCTGGTGTTTTCAGCACGCCACAGAGCGTTTGACATGCGGAAACTGCGATATCTTCGGTATCGTTGTTGTTTCCAGCTGAGATATGCATTTTCAGTGATAATCTTCATGATTCTGCTGTTACAAGTGTGCAGAATCACCGAAATCGCTGTTTTCGTGCTATTGAATGCGAAAAACACGTTTTCTGGTGTTTTCAGCACTCCACAGTGCGTTTGATATGCGGAAACTGCGATATCTTCGGTATCGTTGTTGTTTCAAGCTGAGATATGCATTTTCAGTGATAATCTTCATGATTCTGCTGTTACAAGTGTGCAGAATCACCGAAATCGCTGTTTTCGTGCTATTGAATGCGAAAAACACGTTTTCTGGTGTTTTCAGCACTCCACAGTGCGTTTGATATGCGGAAGCTGCGATATCTTCTTTTTGGTTGTTGTTTCCAGCTGAGATATGCATTTTCAGTGATAATCTTCATGATTCTGCTGTTACAAGTGTGCAGAATCACCGAAATCGCTGTTTTCGTGCTATTGAATGCGAAAAACACGTTTTCTGGTGTTTTCAGCACGCCACAGAGCGTTTGACATGCGGAAACTGCGATATCTTCGGTATCGTTGTTGTTTCCAGCTGAGATATGCATTTTCAGTGATAATCTTCATGATTCTGCTGTTACAAGTGTGCAGAATCACCGAAATCGCTGTTTTCGTGCTATTGAATGCGAAAAACACGTTTTCTGGTGTTTTCAGCACTCCACAGTGCGTTTGATATGCGGAAGCTGCGATATCTTCTTTATCGTTGTTGTTTCCAGCTGAGATATGCATTTTCAGTGATAATCTTCATGATTCTGCTGTTACAAGTGTGCAGAATCACCGAAATCGCTGTTTTCGTGCTATTGAATGCGAAAAACACGTTTTCTGGTATTTTCAGCACTCCACAGTGCGTTTGATATGCGGAAGCTGCGATATCTTCTTTATCGTTGTTGTTTCCAGCTGAGATATGCATTTTCAGTGATAATCTTCATGATTCTGCTGTTAGAAGTGTGCAGAATCACCGAAATCGCTGTTTTCGTGCTATTGAATGCGAAAAACACGTTTTCTGGTGTTTTCAGCACGCCACAGAGCGTTTGACATGCGGAAACTGCGATATCTTCGGTATCGTTGTTGTTTCCAGCTGAGATATGCATTTTCAGTGATAATCTTCATGATTCTGCTGTTACAAGTGTGCAGAATCACCGAAATCGCTGTTTTCGTGCTATTGAATGCGAAAAACACGTTTTCTGGTGTTTTCAGCACGCCACAGAGCGTTTGACATGCGGAAACTGCGATATCTTCGGTATCGTTGGGTTTCCAGCTGAGATATTCATTTTCAGTGATAATCTTCATGATTCTGCTGTTACAAGTGTGCAGAATCACCGAAATCGCTGTTTTCGTGCTATTGAATGCGAAAAACACGTTTTCTGGTGTTTTCAGCACTCCACAGTGCGTTTGATATGCGGAAACTGCGATATCTTCGTTTTCGTTGGTTTTCCAGCTGAGATATGCATTTTCAGTGATAATCTTCATGATTCTGCTGTTACAAGTGTGCAGAATCACCGAAATCGCTGTTTTCGTGCTATTGAATGCGAAAAACACGTTTTCTGGTGTTTTCAGCACGCCACAGAACGTCTGACATGCGGAAACTGCGATATCTTCGGTATCGTTGGGTTTCCAGCTGAGATATGCATTTTCAGTGATAATCTTCATGATTCTGCTGTTACAAGTGCGCAGAAACACCGAAATCGCTGTTTTCGTGCTATTGAATGCGAAAAACACGTTTTCTGGTGTTTTCAGCACGCCACAGAGCGTTTGACATGCGGAAACTGCGATATCTTCGGTATCGTTGTTGTTTCCAGCTGAGATATGCATTTTCAGTGATAATCTTCATGATTCTGCTGTTACAAGTGTGCAGAATCACCGAAATCGCTATTTTCGTGCTATTGAATGCGAAAAACACGTTTTCTGGTGTTTTCAGCACGCCACAGAACGTTTGACATGCGGAAACTGCGATATCTTCGGTATCGTTGGGTTTCCAGCTGAGATATGCATTTTCAGTGATAATCTTCATGATTCTGCTGTTACAAGTGCGCTGAATAACCGAAATCGCTGTTTTCGTGCTTTTGAATGCGAAAAACACGTTTTCTGGTGTTTTCAGCACCCGACAATGCGTTTGATGTGCGGAAACAGGGTTATCTTCGTTTTCGTGGGGTTTCCAGCTGAGATATGCATTTTCAGTGATAATCTTCATGATTCTGCTGTTACAAGTGTGCAGAATCACCGAAATCGCTGTTTTCGTGCTATTGAATGCGAAAAACACGTTTTCTGGTGTTTTCAGCACGCCACAGAGCGTTTGACATGCGGTAACTGCGATATCTTCGGTATCGTTGTTGTTTCCAGCTGAGATATGCATTTTCAGTGATAATCTTCATGATTCTGCTGTGACAAGCGTGCAGAATCACCGAAATCGCTGTTTTCGTGCTACTGAATGCGAAAAACACGATTTCTGGTGTTTTCAACACTCCACAGTGCGTTTGATATGCGGAAACTGCGATATCTTCGTTTTCGTTGGGTTTCCAGCTGAGATATGCATTTTCAGTGATAATCTTCATGATTCTGCTGTTACAAGTGCACAGAATCACCGAAATCGCTGTTTTCGTGCTATTGAATGCGAAAAACACGTTTTCTGGTGTTTTCAGCACGCCACAGAGCGTTTGACATGCGGAAACTGCGATATCTTCGGTATCGTTGTTGTTTCCAGCTGAGATATGCATTTTCTGTGATAATCATCATGATTCTGCTGTTACAAGTGTGCAGAATCACCGAAATCGCTGTTTTCGTGCTATTGAATGCGAAAAACACGTTTTCTGGTGTTTTCAGCACTCCACAGTGCATTTGATATGCGGAAGCTGCGATATCTTCTTTATCGTTGTTGTTTCCAGCTGAGATATGCATTTTCAGTGATAATCTTCATGATTCTGCTGTTACAAGTGTGCAGAATCACCGAAATCGCTGTTTTCGTGCTATTGAATGCGAAAAACACGTTTTCTGGTGTTTTCAGCACTCCACAGTGCGTTTGATATGCGGAAGCTGCGATATCTTCTTTTTCGTTGTTGTTTCCAGCTGAGATATGCATTTTCAGTGATAATCTTCATGATTCTGCTGTTACAAGTGTGCAGAATCACCGAAATCGCTGTTTTCGTGCTATTGAATGCGAAAAACACGTTTTCTGGTGTTTTCAGCACGCCACAGAGCGTTTGACATGCGGAAACTGCGATATCTTCGGTATCGTTGGGTTTCCAGCTGAGATATTCATTTTCAGTGATAATCTTCATGATTCTGCTGTTACAAGTGTGCAGAATCACCGAAATCGCTGTTTTCGTGCTATTGAATGCGAAAAACACGTTTTCTGGTGTTTTCAGCACGCCACAGAGCGTTTGACATGCGGAAACTGCGATATCTTCGGTATCGTTGTTGTTTCCAGCTGAGATATGCATTTTCAGTGATAATCTTCATGATTCTGCTGTTACAAGTGTGCAGAATCACCGAAATCGCTGTTTTCGTGCTATTGAATGCGAAAAAAACGTTTTCTGGTGTTTTCAGCACTCCACAGTGCGTTTGATATGCGGAAACTGCGATATCTTCGGTATCGTTGGGTTTCCAGCTGAGATATGCATTTTCAGTGATAATCTTCATGATTCTGCTGTTACAAGTGTGCAGAATCACCGAAATCGCTGTTTTCGTGCTATTGAATGCGAAAAACACGTTTTCTGGTGTTTTCAGCACCCGACAATGCGTTTGATGTGCGGAAACAGGGTTAGCTTCGTTTTCGTGGGGTTTCCAGCCGAGATATGCATTTTCAGTGATAATCTTCATGATTCTGCTGTTACAAGCGTGCAGAATCACCGAAATCGCTGTTTTCGTGCTACTGAATGCGAAAAACACGTTTTCTGGTGTTTTCAACACTCCACAGAGCGTTTGACATGCGGAAACTGCGATATCTTCGGTATCGTTGGGTTTCCAGCTGAGATATTCATTTTCAGTGATAATCTTCATGATTCTGCTGTTACAAGTGTGCGGAATCACCGAAATCGCTGTTTTCGTGCTATTGAATGCGAAAAACACGTTTTCTGGTGTTTTCAGCACGCCACAGAGCGTTTGACATGCGGAAACTGCGATATCTTCGGTATCGTTGGGTTTCCAGCTGAGATATTCATTTTCAGTGATAATCTTCATGATTCTGCTGTTACAAGTGTGCAGAATCACCGAAATCGCTGTTTTCGTGCTATTGAATGCGAAAAACACGTTTTCTGGTGTTTTCAGCACGCCACAGAGCGTTTGACATGCGGAAACTGCGATATCTTCGGTATCGTTGTTGTTTCCAGCTGAGATATGCATTTTCAGTGATAATCTTCATGATTCTGCTGTTACAAGTGTGCAGAATCACCGAAATCGCTGTTTTCGTGCTATTGAATGCGAAAAACACGTTTTCTGGTGTTTTCAGCACGCCACAGAACGTCTGACATGCGGAAACTGCGATATCTTCGGTATCGTTGGGTTTCCAGCTGAGATATGCATTTTCAGTGATAATCTTCATGATTCTGCTGTTACAAGTGCGCAGAAACACCGAAATCGCTGTTTTCGTGCTATTGAATGCGAAAAACACGTTTTCTGGTGTTTTCAGCACGCCACAGAGCGTTTGACATGCGGAAACTGCGATATCTTCGGTATCGTTGTTGTTTCCAGCTGAGATATGCATTTTCAGTGATAATCTTCATGATTCTGCTGTTACAAGTGTGCAGAATCACCGAAATCGCTATTTTCGTGCTATTGAATGCGAAAAACACGTTTTCTGGTGTTTTCAGCACGCCACAGAACGTTTGACATGCGGAAACTGCGATATCTTCGGTATCGTTGGGTTTCCAGCTGAGATATGCATTTTCAGTGATAATCTTCATGATTCTGCTGTTACAAGTGCGCTGAATAACCGAAATCGCTGTTTTCGTGCTTTTGAATGCGAAAAACACGTTTTCTGGTGTTTTCAGCACCCGACAATGCGTTTGATGTGCGGAAACAGGGTTATCTTCGTTTTCGTGGGGTTTCCAGCTGAGATATGCATTTTCAGTGATAATCTTCATGATTCTGCTGTTACAAGTGTGCAGAATCACCGAAATCGCTGTTTTCGTGCTATTGAATGCGAAAAACACGTTTTCTGGTGTTTTCAGCACGCCACAGAGCGTTTGACATGCGGTAACTGCGATATCTTCGGTATCGTTGTTGTTTCCAGCTGAGATATGCATTTTCAGTGATAATCTTCATGATTCTGCTGTTACAAGCGTGCAGAATCACCGAAATCGCTGTTTTCGTGCTACTGAATGCGAAAAACACGATTTCTGGTGTTTTCAACACTCCACAGTGCGTTTGATATGCGGAAACTGCGATATCTTCGTTTTCGTTGGGTTTCCAGCTGAGATATGCATTTTCAGTGATAATCTTCATGATTCTGCTGTTACAAGTGCACAGAATCACCGAAATCGCTGTTTTCGTGCTATTGAATGCGAAAAACACGTTTTCTGGTGTTTTCAGCACGCCACAGAGCGTTTGACATGCGGAAACTGCGATATCTTCGGTATCGTTGTTGTTTCCAGCTGAGATATGCATTTTCAGTGATAATCTTCATGATTCTGCTGTTACAAGTGTGCAGAATCACCGAAATCGCTGTTTTCGTGCTATTGAATGCGAAAAACACGTTTTCTGGTGTTTTCAGCACTCCACAGTGCATTTGATATGCGGAAGCTGCGATATCTTCTTTATCGTTGTTGTTTCCAGCTGAGATATGCATTTTCAGTGATAATCTTCATGATTCTGCTGTTACAAGTGTGCAGAATCACCGAAATCGCTGTTTTCGTGCTATTGAATGCGAAAAACACGTTTTCTGGTGTTTTCAGCACGCCACAGAGCGTTTGACATGCGGAAACTGCGATATCTTCGGTATCGTTGGGTTTCCAGCTGAGATATTCATTTTCAGTAATAATCTTCATGATTCTGCTGTTACAAGTGTGCAGAATCACCGAAATCGCTGTTTTCGTGCTATTGAATGCGAAAAACACGTTTTCTGGTGTTTTCAGCACGCCACAGAGCGTTTGACATGCGGAAACTGCGATATCTTCGGTATCGTTGTTGTTTCCAGCTGAGATATGCATTTTCAGTGATAATCTTCATGATTCTGCTGTTACAAGCGTGCAGAATCACCGAAATCGCTGTTTTCGTGCTACTGAATGCGAAAAACACGTTTTCTGGTGTTTTCAACACTCCACAGTGCGTTTGATATGCGGAAACTGCGATATCTTCGTTTTCGTTGGGTTTCCAGCTGAGATATGCATTTTCAGTGATAATCTTCATGATTCTGCTGTTACAAGTGCGCTGAATAACCGAAATCGCTGTTTTCTTGCTTTTGAATGCGAAAAACACGTTTTCTGGTGTTTTCAGCACCCGACAATGCGTTTGATGTGCGGAAACAGGGTTAGCTTCGTTTTCGTGGGGTTTCCAGCTGAGATATGCATTTTCAGTGATAATCTTCATGATTCTGCTGTTACAAGTGTGCAGAATCACCGAAATCGCTGTTTTCGTGCTATTGAATGCGAAAAACACGGTTTCTGGTGTTTTCAGCACGCCACAGAGCGTTTGACATGCGGTAACTGCGATATCTTCGGTATCGTTGTTGTTTCCAGCTGAGATATGCATTTTCAGTGATAATCTTCATGATTCTGCTGTTACAAGTGTGCAGAATCACCGAAATCGCTGTTTTCGTGCTATTGAATGCGAAAAACACGGTTTCTGGTGTTTTCAGCACGCCACAGAGCGTTTGACATGCGGTAACTGCGATATCTTCGGTATCGTTGTTGTTTCCAGCTGAGATATGCATTTTCAGTGATAATCTTCATGATTCTGCTGTTACAAGTGCGCTGAATAACCGAAATCGCTGTTTTCGTGCTTTTGAATGCGAAAAACACGTTTTCTGGTGTTTTCAGCACCCGACAATGCGTTTGATGTGCGGAAACAGGGTTAGCTTCGTTTTCGTGGGGTTTCCAGCCGAGATATGCATTTTCAGTGATAATCTTCATGATTCTGCTGTTACAAGCGTGCAGAATCATCGAAATCGCTGTTTTCGTGCTACTGAATGCGAAAAACACGTTTTCTGGTGTTTTCAACACTCCACAGTGCGTTTGATATGCGGAAACTGCGATATCTTCGTTTTCGTTGGGTTTCCAGCTGAGATATGCATTTTCAGTGATAATCTTCATGATTCTGCTGTTACAAGTGTGCAGAATCACCGAAATCGCTGTTTTCGTGCTATTGAATGCGAAAAACACGTTTTCTGGTGTTTTCAGCACGCCACAGAACGTTTGACATGCGGAAACTGCGATATCTTCGGTATCGTTGGGTTTCCAGCTGAGATATGCATTTTCAGTGATAATCTTCATGATTCTGCTGTTACAAGTGCGCTGAATAACCGAAATCGCTGTTTTCGTGCTTTTGAATGCGAAAAACACGTTTCCTGGTGTTTTCAGCACCCGACAATGCGTTTGATGTGCGGAAACAGGGTTAGCTTCGTTTTCGTGGGGTTTCCAGCCGAGATATGCATTTTCAGTGATAATCTTCATGATTCTGCTGTTACAAGTGTGCAGAATCACCGAAATCGCTGTTTTCGTGCTATTGAATGCGAAAAACACGGTTTCTGGTGTTTTCAGCACGCCACAGAGCGTTTGACATGCGGTAACTGCGATATCTTCGGTATCGTTGTTGTTTCCAGCTGAGATATGCATTTTCAGTGATAATCTTCATGATTCTGCTGTTACAAGCGTGCAGAATCACCGAAATCGCTGTTTTCGTGCTACTGAATGCGAAAAACACGTTTTCTGGTGTTTTCAACACTCCACAGTGCGTTTGATATGCGGAAACTGCGATATCTTCGTTTTCGTTGGGTTTCCAGCTGAGATATGCATTTTCAGTGATAATCTTCATGATTCTGCTGTTACAAGTGAACAGAATCACCGAAATCGCTGTTTTCGTGCTATTGAATGCGAAAAACACGTTTTCTGGTGTTTTCAGCACGCCACAGAGCGTTTGACATGCGGAAACTGCGATATCTTCGGTATCGTTGTTGTTTCCAGCTGAGATATGCATTTTCAGTGATAATCTTCATGATTCTGCTGTTACAAGTGTGCAGAATCACCGAAATCGCTGTTTTCGTGCTATTGAATGCGAAAAACACGTTTTCTGGTGTTTTCAGCACTCCACAGTGCGTTTGATATGCGGAAGCTGCGATATCTTCTTTATCGTTGTTGTTTCCAGCTGAGATATGCATTTTCAGTGATAATCTTCATGATTCTGCTGTTACAAGTGTGCAGAATCACCGAAATCGCTGTTTTCGTGCTATTGAATGCGAAAAACACGTTTTCTGGTGTTTTCAGCACTCCACAGTGCGTTTGATATGCGGAAGCTGCGATATCTTCTTTATCGTTGTTGTTTCCAGCTGAGATATGCATTTTCAGTGATAATCTTCATGATTCTGCTGTTACAAGTGTGCAGAATCACCGAAATCGCTGTTTTCGTGCTATTGAATGCGAAAAACACGTTTTCTGGTGTTTTCAGCACTCCACAGTGCGTTTGATATGCGGAAGCTGCGATATCTTCATTTTCGTTGTTGTTTCCAGCTGAGATATGCATTTTCAGTGATAATCTTCATGATTCTGCTGTTACAAGTGTGCAGAATCACCGAAATCGCTGTTTTCGTGCTATTGAATGCGAAAAACACGTTTTCTGGTGTTTTCAGCACGCCACAGAGCGTTTGACATGCGGAAACTGCGATATCTTCGGTATCGTTGGGTTTCCAGCTGAGACATGCATTTTCAGTGACAATCTTCATGATTCTGCTGTTACAAGTGCGCAGAAACATCGAAATCGCTGTTTTCGTGCTATTGAATGCGAAAAACACGTTTTCTGGTGTTTTCAACACTCCACAGTGCGTTTGATATGCGGAAACTGCGATATCTTCGTTTTCGTTGGGTTTCCAGCTGAGATATGCATTTTCAGTGATAATCTTCATGATTCTGCTGTTACAAGTGTGCAGAATCACCGAAATCGCTGTTTTCGTGCTATTGAATGCGAAAAACACGTTTTCTGGTGTTTTCAGCACGCCACAGAACGTTTGACATGCGGAAACTGCGATATCTTCGGTATCGTTGGGTTTCCAGCTGAGATATGCATTTTCAGTGATAATCTTCATGATTCTGCTGTTACAAGTGCGCTGAATAACCGAAATCGCTGTTTTCGTGCTTTTGAATGCGAAAAACACGTTTCCTGGTGTTTTCAGCACCCGACAATGCGTTTGATGTGCGGAAACAGGGTTAGCTTCGTTTTCGTGGGGTTTCCAGCCGAGATATGCATTTTCAGTGATAATCTTCATGATTCTGCTGTTACAAGTGTGCAGAATCACCGAAATCGCTGTTTTCGTGCTATTGAATGCGAAAAACACGGTTTCTGGTGTTTTCAGCACGCCACAGAGCGTTTGACATGCGGTAACTGCGATATCTTCGGTATCGTTGTTGTTTCCAGCTGAGATATGCATTTTCAGTGATAATCTTCATGATTCTGCTGTTACAAGCGTGCAGAATCACCGAAATCGCTGTTTTCGTGCTACTGAATGCGAAAAACACGTTTTCTGGTGTTTTCAACACTCCACAGTGCGTTTGATATGCGGAAACTGCGATATCTTCGTTTTCGTTGGGTTTCCAGCTGAGATATGCATTTTCAGTGATAATCTTCATGATTCTGCTGTTACAAGTGAACAGAATCACCGAAATCGCTGTTTTCGTGCTATTGAATGCGAAAAACACGTTTTCTGGTGTTTTCAGCACGCCACAGAGCGTTTGACATGCGGAAACTGCGATATCTTCGGTATCGTTGTTGTTTCCAGCTGAGATATGCATTTTCAGTGATAATCTTCATGATTCTGCTGTTACAAGCGTGCAGAATCACCGAAATCGCTGTTTTCGTGCTACTGAATGCGAAAAACACGTTTTCTGGTGTTTTCAACACTCCACAGTGCGTTTGATATGCGGAAACTGCGATATCTTCGTTTTCGTTGGGTTTCCAGCTGAGATATGCATTTTCAGTGATAATCTTCATGATTCTGCTGTTAGAAGTGTGCAGAATCACCGAAATCGCTGTTTTCGTGCTATTGAATGCGAAAAACACGTTTTCTGGTGTTTTCAGCACGCCACAGAGCGTTTGACATGCGGAAACTGCGATATCTTCTTTATCGTTGTTGTTTCCAGCTGAGATATGCATTTTCAGTGATAATCTTCATGATTCTGCTGTTACAAGTGTGCAGAATCACCGAAATCGCTGTTTTCGTGCTATTGAATGCGAAAAACACGTTTTCTGGTGTTTTCAGCACGCCACAGAACGTTTGACATGCGGAAACTGCGATATCTTCGGTATCGTTGGGTTTCCAGCTGAGACATGCATTTTCAGTGACAATCTTCATGATTCTGCTGTTACAAGTGCGCAGAAACATCGAAATCGCTGTTTTCGTGCTATTGAATGCGAAAAACACGTTTTTTGGTGTTTTCAGCACGCCACAGAGCGTTTGACATGCGGAAACTGCGATATCTTCGGTATCGTTGTTGTTTCCAGCTGAGATATGCATTTTCAGTGATAATCTTCATGATTCTGCTGTTACAAGTGTGCAGAATCACCGAAATCGCTGTTTTCGTGCTATTGAATGCGAAAAACACGTTTTCTGGTGTTTTCAGCACTCCACAGTGCGTTTGATATCCGGAAACTGCGATATCTTCGTTTTCGTTGGGTTTCCAGCTGAGATATGCATTTTCAGTGATAATCTTCATGATTCTGCTGTTACAAGTGTGCAGAATCACCGAAATCGCTGTTTTCGTGCTACTGAATGCGAAAAACACGTTTTCTGGTGTTTTCAACACTCCACAGTGCGTTTGATATGCGGAAACTGCGATATCTTCGTTTTCGTTGGGTTTCCAGCTGAGATATGCATTTTCAGTGATAATCTTCATGATTCTGCTGTTACAAGTGAACAGAATCACCGAAATCGCTGTTTTCGTGCTATTGAATGCGAAAAACACGTTTTCTGGTTTTTTCAGCACTCCACAGTGCGTTTGATATGCGGAAGCTGCGATATCTTCTTTATCGTTGTTGTTTCCAGCTGAGATATGCATTTTCAGTGATAATCTTCATGATTCTGCTGTTACAAGTGTGCAGAATCACCGAAATCGCTGTTTTCGTGCTATTGAATGCGAAAAACACGTTTTCTGGTGTTTTCAGCACTCCACAGTGCGTTTGGTATGCGGAAGCTGCGATATCTTCTTTATCGTTGTTGTTTCCAGCTGAGATATGCATTTTCAGTGATAATCTTCATGATTCTGCTGTTACAAGTGTGCAGAATCACCGAAATCGCTGTTTTCGTGCTATTGAATGCGAAAAACACGTTTTCTGGTGTTTTCAGCACTCCACAGTGCGTTTGATATGCGGAAGCTGCGATATCTTCATTTTCGTTGTTGTTTCCAGCTGAGATATGCATTTTCAGTGATAATCTTCATGATTCTGCTGTTACAAGTGTGCAGAATCACCGAAATCGCTGTTTTCGTGCTATTGAATGCGAAAAACACGTTTTCTGGTGTTTTCAGCACGCCACAGAGCGTTTGACATGCGGTAACTGCGATATCTTCGGTATCGTTGTTGTTTCCAGCTGAGATATGCATTTTCAGTGATAATCTTCATGATTCTGCTGTTACAAGCGTGCAGAATCACCGAAATCGCTGTTTTCGTGCTACTGAATGCGAAAAACACGTTTTCTGGTGTTTTCAACACTCCACAGTGCGTTTGATATGCGGAAACTGCGATATCTTCGTTTTCGTTGGGTTTCCAGCTGAGATATGCATTTTCAGTGATAATCTTCATGATTCTGCTGTTAGAAGTGTGCAGAATCACCGAAATCGCTGTTTTCGTGCTATTGAATGCGAAAAACACGTTTTCTGGTGTTTTCAGCACGCCACAGAGCGTTTGACATGCGGAAACTGCGATATCTTCTTTATCGTTGTTGTTTCCAGCTGAGATATGCATTTTCAGTGATAATCTTCATGATTCTGCTGTTACAAGTGTGCAGAATCACCGAAATCGCTGTTTTCGTGCTATTGAATGCGAAAAACACGTTTTCTGGTGTTTTCAGCACGCCACAGAACGTTTGACATGCGGAAACTGCGATATCTTCGGTATCGTTGGGTTTCCAGCTGAGACATGCATTTTCAGTGACAATCTTCATGATTCTGCTGTTACAAGTGCGCAGAAACATCGAAATCGCTGTTTTCGTGCTATTGAATGCGAAAAACACGTTTTTTGGTGTTTTCAGCACGCCACAGAGCGTTTGACATGCGGAAACTGCGATATCTTCGGTATCGTTGTTGTTTCCAGCTGAGATATGCATTTTCAGTGATAATCTTCATGATTCTGCTGTTACAAGTGTGCAGAATCACCGAAATCGCTGTTTTCGTGCTATTGAATGCGAAAAACACGTTTTCTGGTGTTTTCAGCACTCCACAGTGCGTTTGATATCCGGAAACTGCGATATCTTCGTTTTCGTTGGGTTTCCAGCTGAGATATGCATTTTCAGTGATAATCTTCATGATTCTGCTGTTACAAGTGTGCAGAATCACCGAAATCGCTGGTTTCGTGCTATTGAATGCGAAAAACACGTTTTCTGGTGTTTTCAGCACGCCACAGAGCGTTTGACATGCGGAAACTGCGATATCTTCGGTATCGTTGTTGTTTCCAGCTGAGATATGCATTTTCAGTGATAATCTTCATGATTCTGCTGTTACAAGTGTGCAGAATCACCGAAATCGCTGTTTTCGTGCTATTGAATGCGAAAAACACGTTTTCTGGTGTTTTCAGCACTCCACAGTGTGTTTGATATGCGGAAGCTGCGATATCTTCTTTATCGTTGTTGTTTCCAGCTGAGATATGCATTTTCAGTGATAATCTTCATGATTCTGCTGTTACAAGTGTGCAGAATCACCGAAATCGCTGGTTTCGTGCTATTGAATGCGAAAAACACGTTTTCTGGTGTTTTCAGCACGCCACAGAACGTTTGACATGCGGAAACTGCGATATCTTCGGTATCGTTGGGTTTCCAGCTGAGATATGCATTTTCAGTGATAATCTTCATGATTCTGCTGTTACAAGTGCGCAGAAACACCGAAATCGCTGTTTTCGTGCTATTGAATGCGAAAAGCACGTTTTCTGGTGTTTTCAGCACGCCACAGAGCGTTTGACATGCGGAAACTGCGATATCTTCGGTATCGTTGTTGTTTCCAGCTGAGATATGCATTTTCAGTGATAATCTTCATGATTCTGCTGTTACAAGTGTGCAGAATCACCGAAATCGCTGTTTTCGTGCTATTGAATGCGAAAAACACGTTTTCTGGTGTTTTCAGCACTCCACAGTGCGTTTGATATGCGGAAGCTGCGATATCTTCTTTTTCGTTGTTGTTTCCAGCTGAGATATGCATTTTCAGTGATAATCTTCATGATTCTGCTGTTACAAGTGTGCAGAATCACCGAAATCGCTGTTTTCGTGCTATTGAATGCGAAAAACACGTTTTCTGGTGTTTTCAGCACGCCACAGAGCGTTTGACATGCGGAAACTGCGATATCTTCGGTATCGTTGTTGTTTCCAGCTGAGATATGCATTTTCAGTGATAATCTTCATGATTCTGCTGTTACAAGTGTGCAGAATCACCGAAATCGTTGTTTTCGTGCTATTGAATGCGAAAAACACGTTTTCTGGTGTTTTCAGCACTCCACAGTGCGTTTGATATGCGGAAGCTGCGATATCTTCTCTATCGTTGTTGTTTCCAGCTGAGATATGCATTTTCAGTGATAATCTTCATGATTCTGCTGTTACAAGTGTGCAGAATCACCGAAATCGCTGTTTTCGTGCTATTGAATGCGAAAAACACGTTTTCTGGTGTTTTCAGCACGCCACAGAACGTTTGACATGCGGAAACTGCGATATCTTCGGTATCGTTGGGTTTCCAGCTGAGACATGCATTTTCAGTGACAATCATCATGATTCTGCTGTTACAAGTGCGCAGAAACATCGAAATCGCTGTTTTCGTGCTATTGAATGCGAAAAACACGTTTTCTGGTGTTTTCAGCACGCCACAGAGCATTTGACATGCGGAAACTGCGATATCTTCGTTTTCATTGGGTTTCCAGCTGAGATATGCATTTTCAGTGATAATCTTCATGATTCTGCTGTTACAAGTGTGCAGAATAACCGAAATCGCTGTTTTCGTGCTTTTGAATGCGAAAAACACGTTTTCTGGTGTTTTCAGCACCCGACAATGCGTTTGATGTGCGGAAACATTGTTATCTTCGTTTTCGTGGGGTTTCCAGCTGAGATATGCATTTTCAGTGATAATCTTCATGATTCTGCTGTTACAAGTGTGCAGAATCACCGAAATCGCTGCTGTCGTGCTAGTGAATGCGAAAAACACGTTTTCTGGTGTTTTCAACACTCCACAGTGCGTTTGATATGCGGAAACTGCGATATCTTCGGTATCGTTGTTGTTTCCAGCTGAGATATGCATTTTCAGTGATAATCTTCATGATTCTGCTGTTACAAGTGTGCAGAATCACCGAAATCGCTGTTTTCGTGCTATTGAATGCGAAAAACACGGTTTCTGGTGTTTTCAGCACGCCACAGAGCGTTTGACATGCGGTAACTGCGATATCTTCGGTATCGTTGTTGTTTCCAGCTGAGATATGCATTTTCAGTGATAATCTTCATGATTCTGCTGTTACAAGCGTGCAGAATCACCGAAATCGCTGTTTTCGTGCTACTGAATGCGAAAAACACGTTTTCTGGTGTTTTCAACACTCCACAGTGCGTTTGATATGCGGAAACTGCGATATCTTCGTTTTCGTTGGGTTTCCAGCTGAGATATGCATTTTCAGTGATAATCTTCATGATTCTGCTGTTACAAGTGCGCTGAATAACCGAAATCGCTGTTTTCGTGCTTTTGAATGCGAAAAACACGTTTTCTGGTGTTTTCAGCACCCGACAATGCGTTTGATGTGCGGAAACAGGGTTAGCTTCGTTTTCGTGGGGTTTCCAGCTGAGATATGCATTTTCAGTGATAATCTTCATGATTCTGCTGTTACAAGTGTGCAGAATCACCGAAATCGCTGTTTTCGTGCTATTGAATGCGAAAAACACGGTTTCTGGTGTTTTCAGCACGCCACAGAGCGTTTGACATGCGGTAACTGCGATATCTTCGGTATCGTTGTTGTTTCCAGCTGAGATATGCATTTTCAGTGATAATCTTCATGATTCTGCTGTTACAAGTGTGCAGAATCACCGAAATCGCTGTTTTCGTGCTATTGAATGCGAAAAACACGGTTTCTGGTGTTTTCAGCACGCCACAGAGCGTTTGACATGCGGTAACTGCGATATCTTCGGTATCGTTGTTTTTTCCAGCTGAGATATGCATTTTCAGTGATAATCTTCATGATTCTGCTGTTACAAGTGCGCTGAATAACCGAAATCGCTGTTTTCGTGCTTTTGAATGCGAAAAACACGTTTTCTGGTGTTTTCAGAACCCGACAATGCGTTTGATGTGCGGAAACAGGGTTAGCTTCGTTTTCGTGGGGTTTCCAGCCGAGATATGCATTTTCAGTGATAATCTTCATGATTCTGCTGTTACAAGTGTGCAGAATCACCGAAATCGCTGTTTTCGTGCTATTGAATGCGAAAAACATATTTTCTGGTGTTTTCAGCACTCCACAGAGCGTTTGATATGCGGAAGCTGCGATATCTTCTTTATCGTTGTTGTTTCCAGCTGAGATATGCCTTTTCCGTGATAATCTTCATGATTCTGCTGTTACAAGTGTGCAGAATCACCGAAATCGCTGTTTTCGTGCTATTGAATGCGAAAAACACGTTTTCTGGTGTTTTCAGCACGCCACAGAGCGTTTGACATGCGGAAACTGCGATATCTTCTTTATCGTTGTTGTTTCCAGCTGAGATATGCATTTTCAGTGATAATCTTCATGATTCTGCTGTTACAAGTGTGCAGAATCACCGAAATCGCTGGTTTCGTGCTATTGAATGCGAAAAACACGTTTTCTGGTGTTTTCAGCACGCCACAGAGCGTTTGACATGCGGAAACTGCGATATCTTCGGTATCGTTGTTGTTTCCAGCTGAGATATGCATTTTCAGTGATAATCTTCATGATTCTGCTGTTACAAGTGTGCAGAATCACCGAAATCGCTGTTTTCGTGCTATTGAATGCGAAAAACACGTTTTCTGGTGTTTTCAGCACTCCACAGTGCGTTTGATATGCGGAAGCTGCGATATCTTCTTTATCGTTGTTGTTTCCAGCTGAGATATGCATTTTCAGTGATAATCTTCATGATTCTGCTGTTACAAGTGTGCAGAATCACCGAAATCGCTGTTTTCGTGCTATTGAATGCGAAAAACATATTTTCTGGTGTTTTCAGCACTCCACAGAGCGTTTGATATGCGGAAGCTGCGATATCTTCTTTATCGTTGTTGTTTCCAGCTGAGATATGCATTTTCAGTGATAATCTTCATGATTCTGCTGTTACAAGTGTGCAGAATCACCGAAATCGCTGTTTTCGTGCTATTGAATGCGAAAAACACGTTTTCTGGTGTTTTCAGCACGCCACAGAGCGTTTGACATGCGGAAACTGCGATATCTTCGGTGTCGTTGTTGTTTCCAGCTGAGATATGCATTTTCAGTGATAATCTTCATGATTCTGCTGTTACAAGTGTGCAGAATCACCGAAATCGCTGTTTTCGTGCTATTGAATGCGAAAAACACGTTTTCTGGTGTTTTCAGCACTCCACAGTGTGTTTGATATGCGGAAGCTGCGATATCTTCTTTATCGTTGTTGTTTCCAGCTGAGATATGCATTTTCAGTGATAATCTTCATGATTCTGCTGTTACAAGTGTGCAGAATCACCGAAATCGCTGGTTTCGTGCTATTGAATGCGAAAAACACGTTTTCTGGTGTTTTCAGCACGCCACAGAACGTTTGACATGCGGAAACTGCGATATCTTCGGTATCGTTGGGTTTCCAGCTGAGATATGCATTTTCAGTGATAATCTTCATGATTCTGCTGTTACAAGTGCGCAGAAACACCGAAATCGCTGTTTTCGTGCTATTGAATGCGAAAAACACGTTTTCTGGTGTTTTCAGCACGCCACAGAGCGTTTGACATGCGGAAACTGCGATAGCTTCGGTATCGTTGTTGTTTCCAGCTGAGATATGCATTTTCAGTGATAATCTTCATGATTCTGCTGTTACAAGTGTGCAGAATCACCGAAATCGCTGTTTTCGTGCTATTGAATGCGAAAAACACGTTTTCTGGTGTTTTCAGCACTCCACAGTGCGTTTGATATGCGGAAGCTGCGATATCTTCTTTATCGTTTTTTTTTCCAGCTGAGATATGCATTTTCAGTGATAATCTTCATGATTCTGCAGTTACAAGTGTGCAGAATCACCGAAATCGCTGTTTTCGTGCTATTGAATGCGAAAAACACGTTTTCTGGTGTTTTCAGCACTCCACAGTGCGTTTGATATGCGGAAGCTGCGATATCTTCTTTTTCGTTGTTGTTTCCAGCTGAGATATGCATTTTCAGTGATAATCTTCATGATTCTGCTGTTACAAGTGTGCAGAATCACCAAAATCGCTGTTTTCGTGCTATTGAATGCGAAAAACACGTTTTCTGGTGTTTTCAGCACGCCACAGAACGTTTGACATGCGGAAACTGCGATATCTTCGGTATCGTTGGGTTTCCAGCTGAGACATGCATTTTCAGTGATAATCTTCATGATTCTGCTGTTACAAGTGTGCAGAATCACCGAAATCGCTGTTTTCGTGCTATTGAATGCGAAAAACACGTTTTCTGGTGTTTTCAGCACGCCACAGAACGTTTGACATGCGGAAACTGCGATATCTTCGGTATCGTTGGGTTTCCAGCTGAGACATGCATTTTCAGTGACAATCTTCATGATTCTGCTGTTACAAGTGCGCAGAAACATCGAAATCGCTGTTTTCGTGCTATTGAATGCGAAAAACACGTTTTCTGGTGTTTTCAGCACGCCACAGAGCATTTGACATGCGGAAACTGCGATATCTTCGTTTTCGTTGGGTTTCCAGCTGAGATATGCATTTTCAGTGATAATCTTCATGATTCTGCTGTTACAAGTGTGCAGAATAACCGAAATCGCTGTTTTCGTGCTTTTGAATGCGAAAAACACGTTTTCTGGTGTTTTCAGCACCCGACAATGCGTTTGATGTGCGGAAACAGGGTTATCTTCGTTTTCGTGGGGTTTCCAGCTGAGATATGCATTTTCAGTGATAATCTTCATGATTCTGCTGTTACAAGTGTGCAGAATCACCGAAATCGCTGCTTTCGTGCTACTGAATGCGAAAAACACGTTTTCTGGTGTTTTCAGCACGCCACAGAGCGTTTGACATGCGGAAACTGCGATATCTTCTTTATCGTTGTTGTTTCCAGCTGAGATATGCATTTTCAGTGATAATCTTCATGATTCTGCTGTTACAAGTGTGCAGAATCACCGAAATCGCTGTTTTCGTGCTATTGAATGCGAAAAACACGTTTTCTGGTGTTTTCAGCACTCCACAGTGCGTTTGATATGCGGAAGCTGCGATATCTTCTTTATCGTTGTTGTTTCCAGCTGAGATATGCATTTTCAGTGATAATCTTCATGATTCTGCTGTTACAAGTGTGCAGAATCACCGAAATCGCTGTTTTCGTGCTATTGAATGCGAAAAACATATTTTCTGGTGTTTTCAGCACTCCACAGAGCGTTTGATATGCGGAAGCTGCGATATCTTCTTTATCGTTGTTGTTTCCAGCTGAGATATGCATTTTCAGTGATAATCTTCATGATTCTGCTGTTACAAGTGTGCAGAATCACCGAAATCGCTGTTTTCGTGCTATTGAATGCGAAAAACACGTTTTCTGGTGTTTTCAGCACGCCACAGAGCGTTTGACATGCGGAAACTGCGATATCTTCGGTGTCGTTGTTGTTTCCAGCTGAGATATGCATTTTCAGTGATAATCTTCATGATTCTGCTGTTACAAGTGTGCAGAATCACCGAAATCGCTGTTTTCGTGCTATTGAATGCGAAAAACACGTTTTCTGGTGTTTTCAGCACGCCACAGAACGTTTGACATGCGGAAACTGCGATATCTTCGGTATCGTTGGGTTTCCAGCTGAGATATGCATTTTCAGTGATAATCTTCATGATTCTGCTGTTACAAGTGTGCAGAATAACCGAAATCGCTGTTTTCGTGCTTTTGAATGCGAAAAACACGTTTTCTGGTGTTTTCAGCACCCGACAATGCGTTTGATGTGCGGAAACAGGGTTATCTTCGTTTTCGTGGGGTTTCCAGCTGAGATATGCATTTTCAGTGATAATCTTCATGATTCTGCTGTTACAAGTGTGCAGAATCACAGAAATCGCTGTTTTCGTGCTATTGAATGCGAAAAACACGTTTTCTGGTGTTTTCAGCACACCATAGTGCGTTTGATATGCGGAAGCTGCGATATCTTCTTTATCGTTGTTGTTTCCAGCTGAGATATGCATTTTCAGTGATAATCTTCATGATTCTGCTGTTACAAGTGTGCAGAATCACCGAAATCGCTGTTTTCGTGCTATTGAATGCGAAAAACACGTTTTCTGGTGTTTTCAGCACGCCACAGAGCGTTTGACATGCGGAAACTGCGATATCTTCGGTATCGTTGGGTTTCCAGCTGAGATATGCATTTTCAGTGATAATCTTCATGATTCTGCTGTTACAAGTGTGCAGAATCACCGAAATCGCTGTTTTCGTGCTATTGAATGCGAAAAACAGGTGTTCTGGTGTTTTCAGCACTCCACAGTGCGTTTGATATGCGGAAACTGCGATATCTGCGGTATCGTTGTTGTTTCCAGCTGAGATATGCATTTTCAGTGATAATCTTCATGATTCTGCTGTTACAAGTGTGCAGAATCACCGAAATCGCTGTTTTCGTGCTATTGAATGCGAAAAACACGTTTTCTGGTGTTTTCAGCACGCCACAGAACGTTTGATGTGCGGAAACAGGGTTATCTTCGTTTTCGTGGGGTTTCCAGCTGAGATATGCATTTTCAGTGATAATCTTCATGATTCTGCTGTTACAAGTGTGCAGAATCACCGAAATCGCTGTTTTCGTGCTATTGAATGCGAAAAACACGTTTTCTGGTGTTTTCAGCACGCCACAGAGCGTTTGACATGCGGTAACTGCGATATCTTCGGTATCGTTGTTGTTTCCAGCTGAGATATGCATTTTCAGTGATAATCTTCATGATTCTGCTGTTACAAGTGTGCAGAATCACCGAAATCGCTGTTTTCGTGCTACTGAATGCGAAAAACACGTTTTCTGGTGTTTTCAACACTCCACAGATCGTTTGATATGCGGAAACTGCGATATCTTCGGTATCGTTGTTGTTTCCAGCTGAGATATGCATTTTCAGTGATAATCTTCATGATTCTGCTGTTACAAGTGTGCAGAATCACCGAAATCGCTGTTTTCGTGCTATTGAATGCGAAAAACACGTTTTCTGGTGTTTTCAGCACGCCACAGAACGTTTGACATGCGGAAACTGCGATATCTTCGGTATCGTTGGGTTTCCAGCTGAGATATGCATTTTCAGTGATAATCTTCATGATTCTGCTGTTACAAGCGCGCAGAAACACCGAAATCGCTGTTTTCGTGCTATTGAATGCGAAAAACACTTTTTCTGGTGTTTTCAGCACGCCACAGAGCGTTTGACATGCGGAAACTGCGATATCTTCGTTTTCGTTGGGTTTCCAGCTGAGATATGCATTTTCAGTGATAATCTTCATGATTCTGCTGTTACAAGTGTGCAGAATAACCGAAATCGCTGTTTTCGTTCTTTTGAATGCGAAAAACACGTTTTCTGGTGTTTTCAACACTCCACAGTGCGTTTGATATGCGGAAACTGCGATATCTTCGGTATCGTTGTTGTTTCCAGCTGAGATATGCATTTTCAGTGATAATCTTCATGATTCTGCTGTTACAAGTGTGCAGAATCACCGAAATCGCTGTTTTCGTGCTTTTGAATGCGAAAAACACGTTTTCTGGTGTTTTCAACAATCCACAGTGCGTTTGATATGCGGAAACTGCGATATCTTCGGTATCGCTGTTGTTTCCAGCTGAGATATGCATTTTCAGTGATAATCTTCATGATTCTGTTGTTACAAGTGTGCAGAATCACCGAAATCGCTGTTTTCGTGCTATTGAATGCGAAAAACATGTTTTCTGGTGTTTTCAGCACTCCACAGAGCGTTTGACATGCGGAAACTGCGATATCTTCGTTTTCGTTGGGTTTCCAGCTGAGATATGCATTTTCAGTGATAATCTTCATGATTCTGCTGTTACAAGTGTGCAGAATCACCGAAATCGCTGTTTTCGTGCTATTGAATGCGAAAAACACGTTTTCTGGTGTTTTCAGCACGCCACAGAGCGTTTGACATGCGGAAACTGCGATATCTTCGGTATCGTTGTTGTTTCCAGCTGAGATATGCATTTTCAGTGATAATCTTCATGATTTTGCTGTTACAAGCGTGCTGAATCACCGAAATCGCTGTTTTCGTGCTACTGAATGCGAAAAACACGTTTTCTGGTGTTTTCAACACTCCACAGTGCGTTTGATATGCGGAAACTGCGATATCTTTGGTATCGTTGTTGTTTCCAGCTGAGATATGCATTTTCAGTGATAATCTTCATGATTCTGCTGTTACAAGTGTGCAGAATCACCGAAATCGCTGTTTTCGTGCTATTGAATGCGAAAAACATGTTTTCTGGTGTTTTCAGCACTCCACAGAGCGTTTGACATGCGGAAACTGCGATATCTTCGTTTTCGTTGGGTTTCCAGCTGAGATATGCATTTTCAGTGATAATCTTCATGATTCTGCTGTTACAAGTGTGCAGAATCACGGAAATCGCTGTTTTCGTGCTATTGAATGCGAAAAACACGTTTTCTGGTGTTTTCAGCACGCCACAGAGCGTTTGACATGCGGAAACTGCGATATCTTCGGTATCGTTGTTGTTTCCAGCTGAGATATGCATTTTCAGTGATAATCTTCATGATTCTGCTGTTACAAGTGTGCAGAATCACCGAAATCGCTGTTTTCGTGCTATTGAATGCGAAAAACACGTTTTCTGGTGTTTTCAGCACTCCACAGTGCGTTTGATATGCGGAAGCTGCGATATCTTCTTTATCGTTGTTGTTTCCAGCTGAGATATGCATTTTCAGTGATAATCTTCATGATTCTGCTGTTACAAGTGTGCAGAATCACCGAAATCGCTGTTTTCGTGCTATTGAATGCGAAAAACACGTTTTCTGGTGTTTTCAGCACGCCACAGAGCGTTTGACATGCGGAAACTGCGATATCTTCGGTATCGTTGGGTTTCCAGCTGAGATATACATTTTCAGTGATAATCTTCATGATTCTGCTGTTACAAGTGTGCAGAATAACCGAAATCGCTGTTTTCGTGCTTTTGAATGCGAAAAACACGTTTTCTGGTGTTTTCAGCACCCGACAATGCGTTTGATGTGCGGAAACAGGGTTATCTTCGTTTTCGTGGGGTTTCCAGCTGAGATATGCATTTTCAGTGATAATCTTCATGATTCTGCTGTTACAAGTGTGCAGAATCACCGAAATCGCTGTTTTCGTGCTATTGAATGCGAAAAACACGTTTTCTGGTGTTTTCAGCACGCCACAGAACGTTTGACATCCGGAAACTGCGACATCTTCGGTATCGTTGGGTTTCCAGCTGAGATATGCATTTTCAGTGATAATCTTCATGATTCTGCTGTTACAAGTGCGCAGAAACACCGAAATCGCTGTTTTCGTGCTATTGAATGCGAAAAACACGTTTTCTGGTGTTTTCAGCACGCCACAGAGCGTGTGACATGCGGAAACTGCGATATCTTCGTTTGCGTTGGGTTTCCAGCTGAGATATGCATTTTCAGTGATAATCTTCATGATTCTGCTGTTACAAGTGTGCAGAATAACCGAAATCGCTGTTTTCGTGCTTTTGAATGCGAAAAACACGTTTTCTGGTGTTTTCAGCACCCGACAATGCGTTTGATGTGCGGAAACAGGGTTATCTTCGTTTTCGTGGGGTTTCCAGCTGAGATATGCATTTTCAGTGATAATCTTCATGATTCTGCTGTTACAAGTGTGCAGAATCACCGAAATCGCTGTTTTCGTGCTATTGAATGCGAAAAACACGTTTTCTTGTGTTTTCAGCACGCCACAGTGCGTTTGACATGCGGTAACTGCGATATCTTCGGTATCGTTGTTGTTTCCAGCTGAGATATGCATTTTCAGTGATAATCTTCATGATTCTGCTGTTACAAGTGTGCAGAATCACCGAAATCGCTGTTTTCGTGCTACTGAATGCGAAAAACACGTTTTCTGGTGTTTTCAACACTCCACAGTGCGTTTGATATGCGGAAACTGCGATATCTTCGTTTTCGTTGGGTTTCCAGCTGAGATATGCATTTTCAGTGATAATCTTCATGATTCTGCTGTTACAAGTGTGCAGAATCACCGAAATCGCTGTTTTCGTGCTACTGAATGCGAAAAAAACGTTTTCTGGTGTTTTCAACACTCCACAGTGCGTTTGATATGCGGAAACTGCGATATCTTCGGTATCGTTGTTGTTTCCAGCTGAGATATGCATTTTCAGTGATAATCTTCATGATTCTGCTGTTACAAGTGTGCAGAATCACCGAAATCGCTGTTTTCGTGCTATTGAATGCGAAAAACATGTTTTCTGGTGTTTTCAGCACTCCACAGAGCGTTTGACATGCGGAAACTGCGATATCTTCGTTTTCGTTGGGTTTCCAGCTGAGATATGCATTTTCAGTGATAATCTTCATGATTGTGCTGTTACAAGTGTGCAGAATAACCGAAATCGCTGTTTTCGTGCTTTTGAATGCGAAAAACACGTTTTCTGGTGTTTTCAGCACCCGACAATGCGTTTGATGTGCGGAAACAGGGTTATCTTCGTTTTCGTTGGGTTTCCAGCTGAGATATGCATTTTCAGTGATAATCTTCATGATTCTGCTGTTACAAGTGTGCAGAATCACCGAAATCGCTGTTTTCGTGCTATTGAATGCGAAAAACACGTTTTCTGGTGTTTTCAGCACTCCACAGAGCGTTGGACATGCGGAAACTGCGATATCTTCGTTTTCGTTGGGTTTCCAGCTGAGATACGCATTTTCAGTGATAATCTTCATGATTCTGCTGTTACAAGTGTGCAGAATAACCGAAATCGCTGTTTTCGTGCTTTTGAATGCGAAAAACACGTTTTCTGGTGTTTTCAGCACCCGACAATGCGTTTGATGTGCGGAAACAGGGTTATCTTCGTTTTCGTTGGGTTTCCAGCTGAGATATGCATTTTCAGTGATAATCTTCATGATTCTGCTGTTACAAGTGTGCAGAATCACCGAAATCGCTGTTTTCGTGCTATTGAATGCGAAAAACACGTTTTCTGGTGTTTTCAGCACTCCACAGAGCGTTTGACATGCGGAAACTGCGATATCTTCGTTTTCGTTGGGTTTCCAGCTGACATATGCATTTTCAGTGATAATCTTCATGATTCTGCTGTTACAAGTGTGCAGAATAACCGAAATCGCTGTGTTCGTGCTTTTGAATGCGAAAAACACGTTTTCTGGTGTTTTCAGCACCCGACAATGCGTTTGATGTGCGGAAACAGGGTTATCTTCGTTTTCGTTGGGTTTCCAGCTGAGATATGCATTTTCAGTGATAATCTTCATGATTCTGCTGTTACAAGTGTGCAGAATCACCGAAATCGCTGTTTTCGTGCTATTGAATGCGAAAAACACGTTTTCTGGTGTTTTCAGCACTCCACAGAGCGTTTGACATGCGGAAACTGCGATATCTTCGGTATCGTTGTTGTTTCCAGCTGAGATATGCATTTTCAGTGATAATCTTCATGATTCTGCTGTTACAAGTGTGCAGAATCACCGCAATCGCTGTTTTCGTGCTATTGAGTGCGAAAAACACGTTTTCTAGTGTTTTCAGCACCCGACAGTGCGTTTGACATGCGGAAACTGCGATATCTTCGTTTTCGTTGGGTTTCCAGCTGAGATATGCATTTTCAGTGATAATCTTCATGATTCTGCTGTTACAAGTGTGCAGAATCACCGAAATCACTGTTTTCGTGCTATTGAAAGCGAAAAACACGTTTTCTGGTGTTTTCAGCACGCCACAGAGCGTTTGACATGCGGAAACTGCGATATCTTCGGTATCGTTGGGTTTTCAGCTGAGATATGCATTTTCAGTGATAATCTTCATGATTCTGCTGTTACAAGTGTGCAGAATCACCGAAATCGCTGTTTTCGTGCTATTGAATGCGAAAAACACGTTTTCTGGTGTTTTCAGCACTCCACAGAGCGTTTGACATGCGGAAACTGCGATATCTTCGGTATCGTTGTTGTTTCCAGCTGAGATATGCATTTTCAGTGATAATCTTCATGATTCTGCTGTTACAAGTGTGCAGAATCACCGAAATCGCTGTTTTCGTGCTTTTGAATGCGAAAAACACGTTTTCTGGTGTTTTCAGCACCCGACAATGCGTTTGATGTGCGGAAACAGGGTTATCTTCGTTTTCGTTGGGTTTCCAGCTGAGATATGCATTTTCAGTGATAATCTTCATGATTCTGCTGTTACAAGTGTGCAGAATCACCGAAATCGCTGTTTTCGTGCTATTGAATGCGAAAAACACGTTTTCTGGTGTTTTCAGCACTCCACAGAGCGTTTGACATGCGGAAACTGCGATATCTTCGTTTTCGTTGGGTTTCCAGCTGAGATATGCATTTTCAGTGATAATCTTCATGATTCTGCTGTTACAAGTGTGCAGAATAACCGAAATCGCTGTTTTCGTGCTTTTGAATGCGAAAAACACGTTTTCTGGTGTTTTCAGCACCCGACAATGCGTTTGATGTGCGGAAACAGGGTTATCTTCGTTTTCGTTGGGTTTCCAGCTGAGATATGCATTTTCAGTGATAATCTTCATGATTCTGCTGTTACAAGTGTGCAGAATCACCGAAATCGCTGTTTTCGTGCTATTGAATGCGAAAAACACGTTTTCTGGTGTTTTCAGCACTCCACAGAGCGTTTGACATGCGGAAACTGCGATATCTTCGTTTTCGTTGGGTTTCCAGCTGACATATGCATTTTCAGTGATAATCTTCATGATTCTGCTGTTACAAGTGTGCAGAATAACCGAAATCGCTGTGTTCGTGCTTTTGAATGCGAAAAACACGTTTTCTGGTGTTTTCAGCACCCGACAATGCGTTTGATGTGCGGAAACAGGGTTATCTTCGTTTTCGTTGGGTTTCCAGCTGAGATATGCATTTTCAGTGATAATCTTCATGATTCTGCTGTTACAAGTGTGCAGAATCACCGAAATCGCTGTTTTCGTGCTATTGAATGCGAAAAACACGTTTTCTGGTGTTTTCAGCACTCCACAGAGCGTTTGACATGCGGAAACTGCGATATCTTCGGTATCGTTGTTGTTTCCAGCTGAGATATGCATTTTCAGTGATAATCTTCATGATTCTGCTGTTACAAGTGTGCAGAATCACCGAAATCGCTGTTTTCGTGCTACTGAATGCGAAAAACACGTTTTCTGGTGTTTTCAACACTCCACAGTGCGTTTGACATGCGGAAACTGCGATATCTTCGGTATCGTTGTTGTTTCCAGCTGAGATATGCATTTTCAGTGATAATCTTCATGATTCTGCTGTTACAAGTGTGCAGAATCACCGCAATCGCTGTTTTCGTGCTATTGAGTGCGAAAAACACGTTTTCTAGTGTTTTCAGCACCCGACAGTGCGTTTGACATGCGGAAACTGCGATATCTTCGTTTTCGTTGGGTTTCCAGCTGAGATATGCATTTTCAGTGATAATCTTCATGATTCTGCTGTTACAAGTGTGCAGAATCACCGAAATCACTGTTTTCGTGCTATTGAAAGCGAAAAACACGTTTTCTGGTGTTTTCAGCACGCCACAGAGCGTTTGACATGCGGAAACTGCGATATCTTCGGTATCGTTGGGTTTTCAGCTGAGATATGCATTATCAGTGATAATCTTCATGATTCTGCTGTTACAAGTGTGCAGAATCACCGAAATCGCTGTTTTCGTGCTATTGAATGCGAAAAACACGTTTTCTGGTGTTTTCAGCACTCCACAGAGCGTTTGACATGCGGAAACTGCGATATCTTCGGTATCGTTGTTGTTTCCAGCTGAGATATGCATTTTCAGTGATAATCTTCATGATTCTGCTGTTACAAGTGTGCAGAATCACCGAAATCGCTGTTTTCGTGCTACTGAATGCGAAAAACACGTTTTCTGGTGTTTTCAACACTCCACAGTGCGTTTGACATGCGGAAACTGCGATATCTTCGGTATCGTTGTTGTTTCCAGCTGAGATATGCATTTTCAGTGATAATCTTCATGATTCTGCTGTTACAAGTGTGCAGAATCACCGCAATCGCTGTTTTCGTGCTATTGAGTGCGAAAAACACGTTTTCTAGTGTTTTCAGCACCCGACAGTGAGTTTGACTTGCGGAAACTGCGATATCTTCGTTTTCGTTGGGTTTCCAGCTGAGATATGCATTTTCAGTGATAATCTTCATGATTCTGCTGTTACAAGTGTGCAGAATCACCGAAATCGCAGTTTTCGTGCTATTGAAAGCGAAAAACACGTTTTCTGGTGTTTTCAGCACGCCACAGAGCGTTTGACATACGGAAACTGCGATATCTTCGGTATCGTTGGGTTTTCAGCTGAGATATGCATTTTCAGTGATAATCTGCATGATTCTGCTGCTACAAGTGCGCAGAAACACCGAAATCGCTGTTTTCGTGCTATTGAATGCGAAAAACACGTTTTCTGGTGTTTTCAGCACGCCACAGAGCGTTTGACATGCGGAAACTGCGATATCTTCGTTTTCGTTGGGTTTCCAGCTGAGATATGCATTTTCAGTGATAATCTTCATGATTCTGCTGTTACAAGTGTGCAGAATAACCGAAATCGCTGTTTTCGTGCTTTTGAATGCGAAAAACACGTTTTCTGGTGTTTTCAGCACCCGACAATGCGTTTGATGTGCGGAAACAGGGTTATCTTCGTTTTCGTGGGGTTTCCCAGCTGAGATATGCATTTTCAGTGATAATCTTCATGATTCTGCTGTTACAAGTGTGCAGAATCACCGAAATCGCTGTTTTCGTGCTATTGAATGCGAAAAACACGTTTTCTGGTGTTTTCAGCACGCCACAGAGTGTTTGACATGCGGAAACTGCGATATCTTCGGTATCGTTGGGTTTCCAGCTGAGATATGCATTTTCAGTGATAATCTTCATGATTCTGCTGTTACAAGTGTGCAGAATCACCGAAATCGCTATTTTCGTGCTATTGAATGCGAAAAACATGTTTTCTGGTGTTTTCAGCACTCCACAGAGCGTTTGACATGCGGAAACTGCGATATCTTCGTTTTCGTTGGGTTTCCAGCTGAGATATGCATTTTCAGTGATAATCTTCATGATTCTGCTGTTACAAGTGTGCAGAATAACCGAAATCGCTGTTTTCGTGCTTTTGAATGCGAAAAACACGTTTTCTGGTGTTTTCAGCACCCGACAATGCGTTTGATGTGCGGAAACAGGGTTATCTTCGTTTTCGTGGGGTTTCCAGATGAGATATGCATTTTCAGTGATAATCTTCATGATTCTGCTGTTACAAGTGTGCAGAATCACCGAAATCGCTGTTTTCGTGCTATTGAATGCGAAAAACACGTTTTCTAGTGTTTTCAGCACCCGACAGTGCGTTTGATGTGCGGAAACAGGGATATCTTCTTTATCGTTGTTGTTTCCAGCTGAGATATGCATTTTCAGTGATAATCTTCATGATTCTGCTGTTACAAGTGTGCAGAATCACCGAAATCGCTGTTTTCGTGCTATTGAATGCGAAAATCATGTTTTCTGGTGTTTTCAGCACTCCACAGAGCGTTTGACATGCGGAAACTGCGATATCTTCGTTTTCGTTGGGTTTCCAGCTGAGATATGCATTTTCAGTGATAATCTTCATGATTCTGCTGTTACAAGTGTGCAGAATAACCGAAATCGCTGTTTTCGTGCTTTTGAATGCGAAAAACACGTTTTCTGGTGTTTTCAGCACCCGACAATGCGTTTGATGTGCGGAAACAGGGTTATCTTCGTTTTCGTGGGGTTTCCAGATGAGATATGCATTTTCAGTGATAATCTTCATGATTCTGCTGTTACAAGTGTGCAGAATCACCGAAATCGCTGTTTTCGTGCTATTGAATGCGAAAAACACGTTTTCTGGTGTTTTCAACACTCCACAGTGCGTTTGATATGCGGAAATTGCGATATCTTCGGTATCGTTGTTGTTTCCAGCTGAGATATGCATTTTCAGTGATAATCTTCATGATTCTGCTGTTACAAGTGTGCAGAATCACCGAAATCGCTGTTTTCGTGCTATTGAATGCGAAAAACACGTTTTCTGGTGTTTTCAGCACGCCACAGAGCGTTTGACATGCGGAAACTGCGATATCGTCGGTATCGTTGGGTTTCCAGCTGAGATATGCATTTTCAGTGATAATCTTCATGATTCTGCTGTTACAAGTGTGCAGAATCACCGAAATCGCTGTTTTCGTGCTACTGAATGCGAAAAACACGTTTTCTGGTGTTTTCAACACTCCACAATGCGTTTGATATGCGGAAACTGCGATATCTTCGGTATCGTTGTTGTTTCCAGCTGAGATATGCATTTTCAGTGATAATCTTCATGATTCTGCTGTTACGAGTGTGCAGAATCACCGAAATCGCTGTTTTCGTGCTATTGAATGCGAAAAACATGTTTTCTGGTGTTTTCAGCACTCCACAGAGCGTTTGACATGCGGAAACTGCGATATCTTCGTTTTCGTTGGGTTTCCAGCTGAGATATGCATTTTCAGTGATAATCTTCATGATTCTGCTGTTACAAGTGTGCAGAATCACCGAAATCGCTGTTTTCGTGCTATTGAATGCGAAAAACATGTTTTCTGGTGTTTTCAGCACTCCACAGAACGTTTGACATGCGGAAACTGCGATATCTTCGTTTTCGTTGGGTTTCCAGCTGAGATATGCATTTTCAGTGGTAATCTTCATGATTCTGCTGTTACAAGTGTGCAGAATCACCGAAATCGCTGTTTTCGTGCTATTGAATGCGAAAAACACGTTTTCTGGTGTTTTCAGCACGCCACACAGCGTTTGACATGCGGAAACTGCGATATCTTCGGTATCGTTGGGTTTCCAGCTGAGATATGCATTTTCAGTGATAATCTTCATGATTCTGCTGTTACTAGTGTGCAGAATCACCGATATCGCTGTTTTCGTGCTATTGAATGAGAAAAACCCGTTTTCTGGTGTTTTCAGCACTCCACAGTGCGTTTGATATGCGGAAACTGCGATATCTTCGGTATCGTTGTTGTTTCCAGCTGAGATATGCATTTTCAGTGATAATCTTCATGATTCTGCTGTTACAAGTGTGCAGAATCACCGAAATCGCTGTTTTCGTGCTATTGAATGCGAAAAACACGTTTTCTGGTGTTTTCAGCACGCCACAGAGTGTTTGACATGCGGAAACTGCGATATCTTCGGTATCGTTGGGTTTCCAGCTGAGATATGCATTTTCAGTGATAATCTTCATGATTCTGCTGTTACAAGTGTGCAGAATCACCGAAATCGCTGTTTTCGTGCTATTGAATGCGAAAAACATGTTTTCTGGTGTTTTCAGCACTCCACAGAGCGTTTGACATCCGGAAACTGCGATATCTTCGTTTTCGTTGGGTTTCCAGCTGAGATATGCATTTTCAGTGATAATCTTCATGATTCTGCTGTTACAAGTGTGCAGAATAACCGAAATCGCTGTTTTCGTGCTTTTGAATGCGAAAAACACGTTTTCTGGTGTTTTCAGCACCCGACAATGCGTTTGATGTGCGGAAACAGGGTTATCTTCGTTTTCGTGGGGTTTCCAGCTGAGATATGCATTTTCAGTGATAATCTTCATGATTCTGCTGTTACAAGTGTGCAGAAACACCGAAATCTCTGTATTCGTGCTATTGAATGCGAAAAACACGTTTTCTGGTGTTTTCAGCACCCGACAATGCGTTTGATTTGCGGAAACAGGGTTATCTTCGTTTTCGTGGGGTTTCCAGCTGAGATATGCATTTTCAGTGATAATCTTCATGATTCTGCTGTTACAAGTGTGCAGAATCACCGAAATCGCTGTTTTCGTGCTATTGAATGCGAAAAACACGTTTTCTGGTGTTTTTAGCACGCCACAGATCGTTTGACATGCGGAAACTGCGATATCTTCGGTATCGTTGGGTTTCCAGCTGAGATATGCATTTTCAGTGATAATCTTCATGATTCTGCTGTTACAAGTGTGCAGAATCACCGAAATCGCTGTTTTCGTGCTATTGAATGCGAAAAACACGTTTTCTGGTGTTTTCAGCACGCCACAGAGCGTTTGACATGCGGAAACTGCGATATCTTCGGTATCGTTGTTGTTTCCAGCTGAGATATGCATTTTCACTGATAATCTTCATGATTCTGCTGTTACAAGTGTGCAGAATCACCGAAATCGCTGTTTTCGTGCTATTGAATGCGAAAAACACGTTTTCTGGTGTTTTCAGCACGCCACAGAGCGTTTGACATGCGGAAACTGCGATATCTTCGGTATCGTTGGGTTTCCAGCTGAGATATGCATTTTCAGTGATAATCTTCATGATTCTGCTGTTACAAGTGTGCAGAATTACTGAAATCGCTGTTTTCGTGCTATTGAATGCGAAAAACACGTTTTCTAGTGTTTTCAGCACCCGACAGTGCGTTTGATGTGCGGACACAGGGTTATCTTCGTTTTCGTGGGGTTTCCAGCTGAGATATGCATTTTCAGTGATAATCTTCATGATTCTGCTGTTACAAGTGTGCAGAATCACCGAAATCGCTGTTTTCGTGCTTTTGAATGCGAAAAACACGTTTTCTGGTGTTTTCAGCACTCCACAGTGCGTTTGATATGCGGAAACTGCGATATCTTCGGTATCGTTGTTGTTTCCAGCTGAGATATGCATTTTCAGTGATAATCTTCATGATACTGCTGTTACAAGTGTGCAGAATCACCGAAATCGCTGGTTTCGTGCTATTGAATGCGAAAAACACGTTTTCTGGTGTTTTCAGCACACCACAGAACGTTTGACATGCGGAAACTGCGATATCTTCGGTATCGTTGGGTTTCCAGCTGAGATATGCATTTTCAGTGATAATCTTCATGATTCTGCTGTTACAAGTGCGCAGATTCACCGAAATCGCTGTTTTCGTGCTACTGAATGCGAAAAACACGTTTTCTGGTGTTTTCAGCACGCCACAGAGCGTTTGACATGCGGAAACTGCGATATCTTCGTTTTCGTTGGGTTTCCAGCTGAGATATGCATTTTCAGTGATAATCTTCATGATTCTGCTGTTACAAGAGTGCAGAATCACCGAAATCGCTGTTTTCGTGCTATTGAATGCGAAAAACACGTTTTCTTGTGTTTTCAGCACCCGACAATGCGTTTGATGTGCGAAAACTGCGATATCTTCGGTATCGTTGGGTTTCCAGCTGAGATATGCATTTTCAGTGATAATCTTCATGATTCTGCTGTTTCAAGCGTGCAGAATCACCGAAATCGCTGTTTTCGTGCTATTGAATGCGAAAAACAAGTTTTCTGGTGTTTTCAGCACCCGACACTGCGTTTGATGTGCGGGAACAGGGTTATCTTCGTTTTCGTGGGGTTTCCAGCTGAGATATGCATTTTCAGTGATAATCTTCATGATTCTGCTGTTACAAGAGTGCAGAATCACCGAAATCGCTGTTTTCGTGCTATTGAATGCGAAAAACACGTTTTCTTGTGTTTTCAGCACCCGACAATGCGTTTGATGTGCGGAAACTGCGATATCTTCGGTATCGTTGGGTTTCCAGCTGAGATATGCATTTTCAGTGATAATCTTCATGATTCTGCTGTTACAAGTGTGCAGAATCACCGAAATCGCTGTTTTCGTGCTATTGAATGCGAAAAACACGTTTTCTGGTGTTTTCAGCACTCCACAGTGCGTTTGATATGCGGAAACTGCGATATCTTCGGTATCGTTGTTGTTTCCAGCTGAGATATGCATTTTCAGTGATAATCGTCATGATTCTGCTGTTACAAGTGCGCAGAAACACCGAAATCGCTGTTTTCGTGCTATTGAATGCGAAAAACACGTTTTCTGGTGTTTTCAGCACGCCACAGAGCGTTTGACATGCGGAAACTGCGATATCTTCGTTTTCGTTGGGTTTCCAGCTGAGATATGCATTTTCAGTGATAATCTTCATGATTCTGCTGTTACAAGTGTGCAGAATAACCGAAATCGCTGTTCTCGTGCTTTTGAATGCGAAAGACACGTTTTCTGGTGTTTTCAGCACCCGACAATGCGTTTGATGTTTGGAAACAGGGTTATCTTCGTTTTCGTGGGGTTTCCAGCTGAGATATGCATTTTCAGTGATAATCTTCATGATTCTGCTGTTACAAGTGTGCAGAATCACCGAAATCGCTGTTTTCGTGCTATTGAATGCGAAAAACACGTTTTCTGGTGTTTTCAGCACCCAACAATGCGTTTGATGTGCGGAAACAGGTTTATCTTCGTTTTCGTGGGGTTTCCAGCTGACATATGCATTTCAGTGATAATCTTCATGATTCTGCTGTTACAAGTGTGCAGAATCACCGAAATCGCTGTTTTCGTGCTATTGAATGCGAAAAACACGTTTTCTGGTGTTTTCAGCACTCCACAGTGCGTTTGATATGCGGAAGCTGCGGTATCTTTTTTATCGTTGTTGTTTCCAGCTGAGATATGCATTTTCAGTGATAATCTTCATGATTCTGCTGTTACAAGTGTGCAGAATAACCGAAATCGCTGTTTTCGTGCTTTTGAATGCGAAAAACACGTTTTCTGGTGTTTTCAGCACGCCACAGAGCGTTTGACATGCGGAAACTGCGATATCTTCGGTATCGTTGGGTTTCCAGCTGAGATATGTATTTTCAGTGATAATCTTCATGATTCTGCTGTTACAAGTGTGCAGAATCACCGAAATCGCTGTTTTCATGCTTTTGAATGCGAAAAACACGTTTTCTGGTGTTTTCAGCACGCCACAGAGCGTTTGACATGCGGAAACTGCGATATTTTCGGTATCGTTGGGTTTCCAGCTGAGATATGCATTTTCACTGATAATCTTCATGATTCTGCTGTTACAAGTGTGCAGAATCACCGAAATCGCTGTTTTCGTGCTATTGAATGCGAAAAACACGTTTTCTGGTGTTTTCAGCACGCCACAGAGCGTTTGACATGCGGAAACTGCGATATCTTCGGTATCGTTGGGTTTCCAGCTGAGATATGCATTTTCAGTGATAATCTTCATGATTCTGCTGTTACAAGTGTGCAGAATTACTGAAATCGCTGTTTTCGTGCTATTGAATGCGAAAAACACGTTTTCTAGTGTTTTCAGCACCCGACAGTGCGTTTGATGTGCGGACACAAGGATATCTTCGGTATCGTTGGGTTTCCAGCTGAGATATGCATTTTCAGTGATAATCTTCATGATTCTGCTGTTACAAGTGCGCAGAAACACCGAAATCGCTGTTTTCGTGCTACTGAATGCGAAAAACACGTTTTCTGGTGTTTTCAGCACCCGACAATGCGTTTGATGTGCGGAAACAGGGTTATCTTCGTTTTCGTGGGGTTTCCAGCTGAGATATGCATTTTCAGTGATAATCTTCATGATTCTGCTGTTACAAGTGTGCAGAATCACCGAAATCGCTGTTTTCGTGCTTTTGAATGCGAAAAACACGTTTTCTGGTGTTTTCAGCACTCCACAGTGCGTTTGATATGCGGAAACTGCGATATCTTCGGTATCGTTGTTGTTTCCAGCTGAGATATGCATTTTCAGTGATAATCTTCATGATACTGCTGTTACAAGTGTGCAGAATCACCGAAATCGCTGGTTTCGTGCTATTGAATGCGAAAAACACGTTTTCTGGTGTTTTCAGCACACCACAGAACGTTTGACATGCGGAAACTGCGATATCTTCGGTATCGTTGGGTTTCCAGCTGAGATATGCATTTTCAGTGATAATCTTCATGATTCTGCTGTTACAAGTGCGCAGATTCACCGAAATCGCTGTTTTCGTGCTACTGAATGCGAAAAACACGTTTTCTGGTGTTTTCAGCACGCCACAGAGCGTTTGACATGCGGAAACTGCGATATCTTCGTTTTCGTTGGGTTTCCAGCTGAGATATGCATTTTCAGTGATAATCTTCATGATTCTGCTGTTACAAGAGTGCAGAATCACCGAAATCGCTGTTTTCGTGCTATTGAATGCGAAAAACACGTTTTCTTGTGTTTTCAGCACCCGACAATGCGTTTGATGTGCGGAAACTGCGATATCTTCGGTATCGTTGGGTTTCCAGCTGAGATATGCATTTTCAGTGATAATCTTCATGATTCTGCTGTTTCAAGCGTGCAGAATCACCGAAATCGCTGTTTTCGTGCTATTGAATGCGAAAAACAAGTTTTCTGGTGTTTTCAGCACCCGACACTGCGTTTGATGTGCGGGAACAGGGTTATCTTCGTTTTCGTGGGGTTTCCAGCTGAGATATGCATTTTCAGTGATAATCTTCATGATTCTGCTGTTACAAGAGTGCAGAATCACCGAAATCGCTGTTTTCGTGCTATTGAATGCGAAAAACACGTTTTCTTGTGTTTTCAGCACCCGACAATGCGTTTGATGTGCGGAAACTGCGATATCTTCGGTATCGTTGGGTTTCCAGCTGAGATATGCATTTTCAGTGATAATCTTCATGATTCTGCTGTTACAAGTGTGCAGAATCACCGAAATCGCTGTTTTCGTGCTATTGAATGCGAAAAACACGTTTTCTGGTGTTTTCAGCACTCCACAGTGCGTTTGATATGCGGAAACTGCGATATCTTCGGTATCGTTGTTGTTTCCAGCTGAGATATGCATTTTCAGTGATAATCGTCATGATTCTGCTGTTACAAGTGCGCAGAAACACCGAAATCGCTGTTTTCGTGCTATTGAATGCGAAAAACACGTTTTCTGGTGTTTTCAGCACGCCACAGAGCGTTTGACATGCGGAAACTGCGATATCTTCGTTTTCGTTGGGTTTCCAGCTGAGATATGCATTTTCAGTGATAATCTTCATGATTCTGCTGTTACAAGTGTGCAGAATAACCGAAATCGCTGTTCTCGTGCTTTTGAATGCGAAAGACACGTTTTCTGGTGTTTTCAGCACCCGACAATGCGTTTGATGTTTGGAAACAGGGTTATCTTCGTTTTCGTGGGGTTTCCAGCTGAGATATGCATTTTCAGTGATAATCTTCATGATTCTGCTGTTACAAGTGTGCAGAATCACCGAAATCGCTGTTTTCGTGCTATTGAATGCGAAAAACACGTTTTCTGGTGTTTTCAGCACCCAACAATGCGTTTGATGTGCGGAAACAGGGTTATCTTCGTTTTCGTGGGGTTTCCAGCTGACATATGCATTTCAGTGATAATCTTCATGATTCTGCTGTTACAAGTGTGCAGAATCACCGAAATCGCTGTTTTCGTGCTATTGAATGCGAAAAACACGTTTTCTGGTGTTTTCAGCACTCCACAGTGCGTTTGATATGCGGAAGCTGCGGTATCTTTTTTATCGCTGTTGTTTCCAGCTGAGATATGCATTTTCAGTGATAATCTTCATGATTCTGCTGTTACAAGTGTGCAGAATAACCGAAATCGCTGTTTTCGTGCTTTTGAATGCGAAAAACACGTTTTCTGGTGTTTTCAGCACGCCACAGAGCGTTTGACATGCGGAAACTGCGATATCTTCGGTATCGTTGGGTTTCCAGCTGAGATATGCATTTTCAGTGATAATCTTCATGATTCTGCTGTTACAAGTGTGCAGAATCACCGAAATCGCTGTTTTCGTGCTATTGAATGCGAAAAACACGTTTTCTGGTGCTTTCAGCACTCCACAGTGCGTTTGATATGCGGAAACTGCGATATCTTCGGTATCGTTGTTGTTTCCAGCTGAGATATGCATTTTCAGTGATAATCTTCATGATTCTGCTGTTACCAGTGTGCAGAATCACCGAAATCGCTGTTTTCGTACTATTGAATTCGAAAAACACGTTTTCTGGTGTTTTCAGCACGCCACAGAGCGTTTGACATGCGGAAACTGCGATATCTTTGGTATCGTTGTTGTTTCCAGCTGAGATATGCATTTTCAGTGATAATCTTCATGATTCTGCTGTTACAAGTGTGCAGAATCACCGAAATCGCTGTTTTCGTGCTATTGAATGCGAAAAACATGTTTTCTGGTGTTTTCAGCACTCCACAGTACGTTTGATATGCGGAAGCTGGGATATCTTCGGTATCGTTGGGTTTCCAGCTGAGATATGCATTTTCAGTGATAATCTTCATGATTCTGCTGTTACAAGTGTGCAGAATCACCGACATCGCTGTTTTCGTGCTTTTGAATGCGAAAAACACGTTTTCTGGTGTTTTCAGCACTCCACAGTGCGTTTGATATGCGGAAACTGCGATATCTTCGGTATCGTTGTTGTTTCCAGCTGAGATATGCATTTTCAGTGATAATCTTCATGATACTGCTGTTACAAGTGTGCAGAATCACCGAAATCGCTGGTTTCGTGCTATTGAATGCGAAAAACACGTTTTCTGGTGTTTTCAGCACACCACAGAACGTTTGACATGCGGAAACTGCGATATCTTCGGTATCGTTGGGTTTCCAGCTGAGATATGCATTTTCAGTGATAATCTTCATGATTCTGCTGTTACAAGTGCGCAGATTCACCGAAATCGCTGTTTTCGTGCTACTGAATGCGAAAAACACGTTTTCTGGTGTTTTCAGCACGCCACAGAGCGTTTGACATGCGGAAACTGCGATATCTTCGTTTTCGTTGGGTTTCCAGCTGAGATATGCATTTTCAGTGATAATCTTCATGATTCTGCTGTTACAAGTGTGCAGAATAACCGAAATCGCTGTTTTCGTGCTTTTGAATGCGAAAAACACGTTTTCTGGTGTTTTCAGCACCCGACAATGCGTTTGATGTGCGGAAACAGGGTTATCTTCGTTTTCGTGGGGTTTCCAGCTGAGATATGCATTTTCAGTGATAATCTTCATGATTCTGCTGTTACAAGTGTGCAGAATCACCGAAATCGCTGTTTTCGTGCTATTGAATGCGAAAAACACGTTTTCTCGTGTTTTCAGCACCCGACAGTGCGTTTGATGTGCGGAAACTGCGATATCTTCGGTATCGTTGTTGTTTCCAGCTGAGATATGCATTTTCAGTGATAATCTTCATGATTCTGCTGTTACAAGTGTGCAGAATCACCGAAATCGCTGTTTTCGTGCTATTGAATGCGAAAAACACGTTTTCTGGTGTTTTCAGCACCCGACAATGCGTTTGATGTGCGGAAACAGGGTTATCTTCTTTTTCGTGGGGTTTCCAGCTGAGATATGCATTTTCAGTGATAATCTTCATGATTCTGCTGTTACAAGTGTGCAGAATCACCGAAATCGCTGTTTTCGTGCTATTGAATGCGAAAAACACGTTTTCTGGTGTTTTCAGCACTCCACAGTGCGTTTGATATGCGGAAGCTGCGGTATCTTTTTTATCGTTGTTGTTTCCAGCTGAGATATGCATTTTCAGTGATAATCTTCATGATTCTGCTGTTTCAAGTGTGCAGAATAACCGAAATCGCTGTTTTCGTGCTTTTGAATGCGAAAAACACGTTTTCTGGTGTTTTCAGCACGCCACAGAGCGTTTGACATGCGGAAACTGCGATATCTTCGGTATCGTTGTTGTTTCCAGCTGAGATATGCATTTTCAGTGATAATCTTCATGATTCTGCTGTTACAAGTGTGCAGAATCACCGAAATCGCTGGTTTCGTGCTATTGAATGCGAAAAACACGTTTTCTGGTGTTTTCAGCACGCCACAGAATGTTTGACATGCGGAAACTGCGATATCTTCGGTATCGTTGGGTTTCCAGCTGAGATATGCATTTTCAGTGATAATCTTCATGATTCTGCTGTTACCAGTGTGCAGAATCACCGAAATCGCTGATTTCGTGCTATTGAATGCGAAAAACACGTTTGCTGGTGTTTTCAGCACGCCACAGAGCGTTTGACATGCGGAAACTGCGATATCTTCGGTATCGTTGTTGTTTCCAGCTGAGATATGCATTTTCAGTGATAATCTTCATGATTCTGCTGTTACAAGTGTGCAGAATCACCGAAATCGCTGTTTTCGTGCTATTGAATGTGAAAAACATGTTTTCTGGTGTTTTCAGCACTCCACAGTACGTTTGATACGCGGAAGCTGCGATATCTTCGGTATCGTTGGGTTTCCAGCTGAGATATGCATTTTCAGTGATAATCTTCATGATTCTGCTGTTACAAGTGTGCAGAATCACCGAAATCGCTGTTTTCGTGCTTTTGAATGCGAAAAACACGTTTTCTGGTGTTTTCAGCACTCCACAGTGCGTTTGATATGCGGAAACTGCGATATCTTCGGTATCGTTGTTGTTTCCAGCTGAGATATGCATTTTCAGTGATAATCTTCATGATACTGCTGTTACAAGTGTGCAGAATCACCGAAATCGCTGGTTTCGTGCTATTGAATGCGAAAAACACGTTTTCTGGTGTTTTCAGCACGTCACAGAACGTTTGACATGCGGAAACTGCGATATCTTCGGTATCGTTGGGTTTCCAGCTGAGATATGCATTTTCAGTGATAATCTTCATGATTCTGCTGTTACAAGTGCGCAGATTCACCGAAATCGCTGTTTTCGTGCTACTGAATGCGAAAAACACGTTTTCTGGTGTTTTCAGCACGCCACAGAGCGTTTGACATGCGGAAACTGCGATATCTTCGTTTTCGTTGGGTTTCCAGCTGAGATATGCATTTTCAGTGATAATCTTCATGATTCTGCTGTTACAAGTGTGCAGAATCACCGAAATCGCTGTTTTCGTGCTATTGAATGCGAAAAACACGTTTTCTCGTGTTTTCAGCACCCGACAGTGCGTTTGATGTGCGGAAACTGCGATATCTTCGGTATCGTTGTTGTTTCCAGCTGAGATATGCATTTTCAGTGATAATCTTCATGATTCTGCTGTTACAAGTGTGCAGAATCACCGAAATCGCTGTTTTTGTGCTATTGAATGCGAAAAACACGTTTTCTGGTGTTTTCAGCACGCCACAGAGCGTTATACATGCGGTAACTGCGATATCTTCGGTATCGTTGTTGTTTCCAGCTGAGATATGCATTTTCAGTGATAAACTTCATGATTCTGCTGTTACAAGTGTGCAGAATCACCGAAATCGCTGTTTTCGTGCTTTTGAATGCGAAAAACACGTTTTCTGGTGTTTTCAGCACTCCACAGTGCGTTTGATATGCGGAAACTGCGATATCTTCGGTATCGTTGGGTTTCCAGCTGAGATATGCATTTTCAGTGATAATCTTCATGATTCTGCTGTTACAAGTGTGCAGAATCACCGAAATCGCTGTTTTCGTGCTATTGAATGCGAAAAACACGTTTTCTGGTGTTTTCAGCACGCAACAGAGCGTTTGACATGCGGAAACGGCGATATCTTCGTTTTCGTGGGGTTTCCAGCTGAGATATGCATTTTCAGTGATAATCTTCGAGATTCTGCTGTTACAAGTGTGCAGAATCACCGAAATCGCTGTTTTCGTGCTATTGAATGCGAAAAACACGTTTTCTAGTGTTTTCAGCACCCGACAGTGCGTTTGATGTGCGGAAACAGGGTTATCTTCGTTTTCGTGGGGTTTCCAGCTGAGATATGCATTTTCAGTGATAATCTTCATGATTCTGCTGTCACAAGTGTGCAGAATAACCGAAATCGCTGTTTTCGTGCTTTTGAATGCGAAAAACACGTTTTCTGGTGTTTTCAGCACGCCACAGAGCGTTTGACATGCGGAAACTGCGATATCTTCGGTATCGTTGTTGGTTCCAGCTGAGATATGCATTTTCAGTGATAATCTTCATGATTCTGCTGTTACAAGTGTGCAGAATCACCGAAATCGCTGGTTTCGTGCTATTGAATGCGAAAAACACGTTTTCTGGTGTTTTCAGCACGCCACAGAATGTTTGACATGCGGAAACTGCGATATCTTCGGTATCGTTGGGTTTCCAGCTGAGATATGCATTTTCAGTGATAATCTTCATGATTCTGCTGTTACCAGTGTGCAGAATCACCGAAATCGCTGATTTCGTGCTATTGAATGCGAAAAACACGTTTTCTGGTGTTTTCAGCACGCCACAGAGCGTTTGACATGCGGAAACTGCGATATCTTCGGTATCGTTGTTGTTTCCAGCTGAGATATGCATTTTCAGTGATAATCTTCATGATTCTGCTGTTACAAGTGTGCAGAATCACCGAAATCGCTGTTTTCGTGCTATTGAATGTGAAAAACATGTTTTCTGGTGTTTTCAGCACTCCACAGTACGTTTGATACGCGGAAGCTGCGATATCTTCGGTATCGTTGGGTTTCCAGCTGAGATATGCATTTTCAGTGATAATCTTCATGATTCTGCTGTTACAAGTGTGCAGAATCACCGAAATCGCTGTTTTCGTGCTTTTGAATGCGAAAAACACGTTTTCTGGTGTTTTCAGCACTCCACAGTGCGTTTGATATGCGGAAACTGCGATATCTTCGGTATCGTTGTTGTTTCAAGCTGAGATATGCATTTTCAGTGATAATCTTCATGATACTGCTGTTACAAGTGTGCAGAATCACCGAAATCGCTGGTTTCGTGCTATTGAATGCGAAAAACACGTTTTCTGGTGTTTTCAGCACGTCACAGAACGTTTGACATGCGGAAACTGCGATATCTTCGGTATCGTTGGGTTTCCAGCTGAGATATGCATTTTCTGTGATAATCTTCATGATTCTGCTGTTACAAGTGCGCAGATTCACCGAAATCGCTGTTTTCGTGCTACTGAATGCGAAAAACACGTTTTCTGGTGTTTTCAGCACGCCACAGAGCGTTTGACATGCGGAAACTGCGATATCTTCGTTTTCGTTGGGTTTCCAGCTGAGATATGCATTTTCAGTGATAATCTTCATGATTCTGCTGTTACAAGTGTGCAGAATCACCGAAATCGCTGTTTTCGTGCTATTGAATGCGAAAAACACGTTTTCTCGTGTTTTCAGCACCCGACAGTGCGTTTGATGTGCGGAAACTGCGATATCTTCGGTATCGTTGTTGTTTCCAGCTGAGATATGCATTTTCAGTGATAATCTTCATGATTCTGCTGTTACAAGTGTGCAGAATCACCGAAATCGCTGTTTTTGTGCTATTGAATGCGAAAAACACGTTTTCTGGTGTTTTCAGCACGCCACAGAGCGTTATACATGCGGTAACTGCGATATCTTCGGTATCGTTGTTGTTTCCAGCTGAGATATGCATTTTCAGTGATAATCTTCATGATTCTGCTGTTACATGTGTGCAGAATCACCGAAATCGCTGTTTTCGTGCTATTGAATGCGAAAAACACATTTTCTGGTGTTTTCAGCACGCCACAGAGCGTTTGACATGCGGAAACTGCGATATCTTCAGTATCGTTGGGTTTCCAGCTGAGATATGCATTTTCAGTGATAATCTTCATGATTCTGCTGTTACAAGTGTGCAGAATCACCGAAATCGCTGTTTTCGTGCTATTGAATGCGAAAAACACGTTTTCTAGTGTTTTCAGCATGCCACAGAGCGTTTGACATGCGGAAACTGCGATATCTTCGGTATCGTTGTTGTTTCCAGCTGAGATATGCATTTTCAGTGATAATCTTCATGATTCTGCTGTTACAAGTGTGCAGAATCACCGAAATCGCTGTTTTCGTGCTTTTGAATGCGAAAAACACGTTTTCTGGTGTTTTCAGCACTCCACAGTGCGTTTGATATGCGGAAACTGCGATATCTTCGGTATCGTTGGGTTTCCAGCTGAGATATGCATTTTCAGTGATAATCTTCATGATTCTGCTGTTACAAGTGTGCAGAATCACCGAAATCGCTGTTTTCGTGCTATTGAATGCGAAAAACACGTTTTCTGGTGTTTTCAGCACGCAACAGAGCGTTTGACATGCGGAAACGGCGATATCTTCGTTTTCGTGGGGTTTCCAGCTGAGATATGCATTTTCAGTGATAATCTTCAAGATTCTGCTGTTACAAGTGTGCAGAATCACCGAAATCGCTGTTTTCGTGCTATTGAATGCGAAAAACACGTTTTCTAGTGTTTTCAGCACCCGACAGTGCGTTTGATGTGCGGAAACAGGGTTATCTTCGTTTTCGTGGGGTTTCCAGCTGAGATATGCATTTTCAGTGATAATCTTCATGATTCTGCTGTTACAAGTGTGCAGAATCACCGAAATCGCTGTTTTCGTGCTATTGAATGCGAAAAACACGTTTTCTGGTGTTTTCAGCACTCCACAGTGCGTTTGATATGCGGAAGCTGCGGTATCTTTTTTATCGTTGTTGTTTCCAGCTGAGATATGCATTTTCAGTGATAATCTTCATGATTCTGCTGTTACAAGTGTGCAGAATCACCGAAATCGCTGTTTTCGTGCTATTGAATGCGAAAAACACGTTTTCTGGTGTTTTCAGCACCCGACAATGCGTTTGATGTGCGGAAACAGGGTTATCTTCTTTTTCGTGGGGTTTCCAGCTGAGATATGCATTTTCAGTGATAATCTTCATGATTCTGCTGTTACAAGTGTGCAGAATCACCGAAATCGCTGTTTTCGTGCTATTGAATGCGAAAAACACGTTTTCTGGTGTTTTCAGCACTCCACAGTGCGTTTGATATGCGGAAGCTGCGGTATCTTTTTTATCGTTGTTGTTTCCAGCTGAGATATGCATTTTCAGTGATAATCTTCATGATTCTGCTGTTACAAGTGTGCAGAATAACCGAAATCGCTGTTTTCGTGCTTTTGAATGCGAAAAACACGTTTTCTGGTGTTTTCAGCACGCCACAGAGCGTTTGACATGCGGAAACTGCGATATCTTCGGTATCGTTGTTGTTTCCAGCTGAGATATGCATTTTCAGTGATAATCTTCATGATTCTGCTGTTACAAGTGTGCAGAATCACCGAAATCGCTGGTTTCGTGCTATTGAATGCGAAAAACACGTTTTCTGGTGTTTTCAGCACGCCACAGAATGTTTGACATGCGGAAACTGCGATATCTTCGGTATCGTTGGGTTTCCAGCTGAGATATGCATTTTCAGTGATAATCTTCATGATTCTGCTGTTACCAGTGTGCAGAATCACCGAAATCGCTGATTTCGTGCTATTGAATGCGAAAAACACGTTTTCTGGTGTTTTCAGCACGCCACAGAGCGTTTGACATGCGGAAACTGCGATATCTTCGGTATCGTTGTTGTTTCCAGCTGAGATATGCATTTTCAGTGATAATCTTCATGATTCTGCTGTTACAAGTGTGCAGAATCACCGAAATCGCTGTTTTCGTGCTATTGAATGTGAAAAACATGTTTTCTGGTGTTTTCAGCACTCCACAGTACGTTTGATACGCGGAAGCTGCGATATCTTCGGTATCGTTGGGTTTCCAGCTGAGATATGCATTTTCAGTGATAATCTTCATGATTCTGCTGTTACAAGTGTGCAGAATCACTGAAATCGCTGTTTTCGTGCTTTTGAATGCGAAAAACACGTTTTCTGGTGTTTTCAGCACTCCACAGTGCGTTTGATATGCGGAAACTGCGATATCTTCGGTATCGTTGTTGTTTCCAGCTGAGATATGCATTTTCAGTGATAATCTTCATGATACTGCTGTTACAAGTGTGCAGAATCACCGAAATCGCTGGTTTCGTGCTATTGAATGCGAAAAACACGTTTTCTGGTGTTTTCAGCACGTCACAGAACGTTTGACATGCGGAAACTGCGATATCTTCGGTATCGTTGGGTTTCCAGCTGAGATATGCATTTTCAGTGATAATCTTCATGATTCTGCTGTTACAAGTTCGCAGATTCACCGAAATCGCTGTTTTCGTGCTACTGAATGCGAAAAACACGTTTTCTGGTGTTTTCAGCACGCCACAGAGCGTTTGACATGCGGAAACTGCGATATCTTCGTTTTCGTTGGGTTTCCAGCTGAGATATGCATTTTCAGTGATAATCTTCATGATTCTGCTGTTACAAGTGTGCAGAATCACCGAAATCGCTGTTTTCGTGCTATTGAATGCGAAAAACACGTTTTCTCGTGTTTTCAGCACCCGACAGTGCGTTTGATGTGCGGAAACTGCGATATCTTCGGTATCGTTGTTGTTTCCAGCTGAGATATGCATTTTCAGTGATAATCTACATGATTCTGCTGTTACAAGTGTGCAGAATCACCGAAATCGCTGTTTTTGTGCTATTGAATGCGAAAAACACGTTTTCTGGTGTTTTCAGCACGCCACAGAGCGTTATACATGCGGTAACTGCGATATCTTCGGTATCGTTGTTGTTTCCAGCTGAGATATGCATTTTCAGTGATAATCTTCATGATTCTGCTGTTACATGTGTGCAGAATCACCGAAATCGCTGTTTTCGTGCTATTGAATGCGAAAAACACATTTTCTGGTGTTTTCAGCACGCCACAGAGCGTTTGACATGCGGAAACTGCGATATCTTCAGTATCGTTGGGTTTCCAGCTGAGATATGCATTTTCAGTGATAATCTTCATGATTCTGCTGTTACAAGTGTGCAGAATCACCGAAATCGCTGTTTTCGTGCTATTGAATGCGAAAAACACGTTTTCTAGTGTTTTCAGCATGCCACAGAGCGTTTGACATGCGGAAACTGCGATATCTTCGGTATCGTTGTTGTTTCCAGCTGAGATATGCATTTTCAGTGATAATCTTCATGATTCTGCTGTTACAAGTGTGCAGAATCACCGAAATCGCTGTTTTCGTGCTTTTGAATGCGAAAAACACGTTTTCTGGTGTTTTCAGCACTCCACAGTGCGTTTGACATGCGGAAACTGCGATATCTTCGGTATCGTTGGGTTTCCAGCTGAGATATGCATTTTCAGTGATAATCTTCATGATTCTGCTGTTACAAGTGTGCAGAATCACCGAAATCGCTGTTTTCGTGCTATTGAATGCGAAAAACACGTTTTCTGGTGTTTTCAGAACGCAACAGAGCGTTTGACATGCGGAAACGGCGATATCTTCGTTTTCGTGGGGTTTCCAGCTGAGATATGCATTTTCAGTGATAATCTTCAAGATTCTGCTGTTACAAGTGTGCAGAATCACCGAAATCGCTGTTTTCGTGCTATTGAATGCGAAAAACACGTTTTCTAGTGTTTTCAGCACCCGACAGTGCGTTTGATGTGCGGAAACAGGGTTATCTTCGTTTTCGTGGGGTTTCCAGCTGAGATATGCATTTTCAGTGATAATCTTCATGATTCTGCTGTTACAAGTGCGCAGATTCACCGAAATCGCTGTTTTCGTGCTATTGAATGCGAAAAACACGTTTTCTGGTGTTTTCAGCACGCCACAGAGCGTTTGACATGCGGAAACTGCGATATCTTCGTTTTCGTTGGGTTTCCAGCTGAGATATGCATTTTCAGTGATAATCTTCATGATTCTGCTGTTACAAGTGTGCAGAATAACCGATATCGCTGTTTTCGTGCTTTTGAATGCGAAAAACACGTTTTCTGGTGTTTTCAGCACCCGACAATGCGTTTGATGTGCGGAAACAGGGTTATCTTCGTTTTCGTGGGGTTTCCAGCTGAGATATGCATTTTCAGTGATAATCTTCATGATTCTGCTGTTACAAGTGTGCAGAATCACCGAAATCGCTGTTTTCGTGCTATTGAATGCGAAAAACACGCTTTCTGGTGTTTTCAGCACGCCACAGAGCGTTTGACATGCGGAAACTGCGATATATTCGGTATCGTTGGGTTTCTAGTTGAGATATGCATTTTCAGTGATAATCTTCATGATTCTGCTGTTACAAGTGTGCAGAATCACCGAAATCGCTGTTTTCGTGCTATTGAATGCGAAAAACACGTTTTCTGGTGTTTTCAGCACGCCACAGAGCGTTTGACATGCGGAAACTGCGATATCTTCGGTATCGTTGGGTTTCCAGCTGAGATATGCATTTTCAGTGATAATCTTCATGATTCTGCTGTTACAAGTGTGCAGAATTACTGAAATCGCTGTTTTCGTGCTATTGAATGCGAAAAACACGTTTTCTAGTGTTTTCAGCACCCGACAGTGCGTTTGATGTGCGGACACAAGGATATCTTCGGTATCGTTGGGTTTCCAGCTGAGATATGCATTTTCAGTGATAATCTTCATGATTCTGCTGTTACAAGTGCGCAGAAACACCGAAATCGCTGTTTTCGTGCTATTGAATGCGAAAAACACGTTTCCTGGTGTTTTCAGCACGCCACAGAGCGTTTGACATGCGGAAACTGCGATATCTTCGGTATCGTTGTTGTTTCCAGCTGAGATATGCATTTTCAGTGATAATCTTCATGATTCTGCTGTTACAAGTGTGCAGAATCACCGAAATCGCTGTTTTCGTGCTATTGAATGCGAAAAACACGTTTTCTCGTGTTTTCAGCACCCAACAGTTGCGTTTGATGTGCGGATACTGCGATATCTTCGGTATCGTTGTTGTTTCCAGCTGAGATATGCATTTTCAGTGATAATCTTCATGATTCTGCTGTTACAAGTGTGCAGAATCACCGAAATCGCTGTTTTTGTGCTATTGAATGAGAAAAACACGTTTTCTGGTGTTTTCAGCACGCCACAGAGCGTTTGACTTGCGGTAACTGCGATATCTTCGGTATCGTTGGGTTTCCAGCTGAGATATGCATTTTCAGTGATAATCTTCATGATTCTGCTGTTACAAGTGTGCAGAATTACTGAAATCGCTGTTTTCGTGCTATTGAATGCGAAAAACACGTTTTCTAGTGTTTTCAGCACCCGACAGTGCGTTTGATGTGCGGACACAAGGATATCTTCGGTATCGTTGGGTTTCCAGCTGAGATATGCATTTTCAGTGATAATCTTCATGATTCTGCTGTTACAAGTGCGCAGAAACACCGAAATCGCTGTTTTCGTGCTATTGAATGCGAAAAACACGTTTCCTGGTGTTTTCAGCACGCCACAGAGCGTTTGACATGCGGAAACTGCGATATCTTCGGTATCGTTGTTGTTTCCAGCTGAGATATGCATTTTCAGTGATAATCTTCATGATTCTGCTGTTACAAGTGTGCAGAATCACCGAAATCGCTGTTTTCGTGCTATTGAATGCGAAAAACACGTTTTCTGGTGTTTTCAACACCCGACAATGCGTTTGATGTGCGGGAACAGGGTTATCTTCGTTTTCGTGGGGTTTCCAGCTGAGATATGCATTTTCAGTGATAATCTTCATGATTCTGCTGTTACAAGTGTGCAGAATCACCGAAATCGCTGTTTTCGTGCTATTGAATGCGAAAAACACGTTTTCTCGTGTTTTCAGCACCCAACAGTTGCGTTTGATGTGCGGATACTGCGATATCTTCGGTATCGTTGTTGTTTCCAGCTGAGATATGCATTTTCAGTGATAATCTTCATGATTCTGCTGTTACAAGTGTGCAGAATCACCGAAATCGCTGTTTTTGTGCTATTGAATGCGAAAAACACGTTTTCTGGTGTTTTCAGCACGCCACAGAGCGTTTGACTTGCGGTAACTGCGATATCTTCGGTATCGTTGTTGTTTCCAGCTGAGATATGCATTTTCAGTGAGAATCTTCATGATTCTGCAGTTACAAGTGTGCAGAATCACCGAAATCGCTGTTTTCGTGCTATTGAATGCGAAAAACACGTTTTCTGGTGTTTTCAGCACTCGACAGAGCGTTTGACATGCGGAAACTGCGATATCTTCGTTTTCGTGGGGTTTCCAGCTGAGATATGCATTTTCAGTGATAATCTTCATGATTCTGCTGTTACAAGTGTGCAGAATCACCGAAATCGCTGTTTTCGTGCTATTGAATGCGAAAAACACGTTTTCTGGTGTTTTCAGCACGCCACAGAGCGTTTGACATGCGGAAACTGCGATATCTTCGTTTTCGTTGGGTTTCCAGGTGAGATATGCATTTTCAGTGATAATCTTCATGATTCTGCTGTTACAAGTGTGCAGAATCACTGAAATCGCTGTTTTCGTGCTATTGAATGCGAAAAACACGTTTTCTGGTGTTTTCAACACTCCACAGAGCGTTTGACATGCGGAAACTGCGATATCTTCGGTATCGTTGTTGTTTCCATCTGAGATATGCATTTTCAGTGATAATCTTCATGATTCTGCTGTTACAAGTGTGCAGAATCACCGAAATCGCTGTTTTCGTGCTATTGAATGCGAAAAACACGTTTTCTGGTGTTTTCAGCACGCAACAGAGCGTTTGATATGCGGAAACTGCGATATCTTCGGTATCGTTGGGTTTCCAGCTGAGATATGCATTTTCAGTGATAATCTTCAAGATTCTGCTGTTACAAGTGTGCAGAATCACCGAAATCGCTGTTTTCGTGCTATTGAATGCGAAAAACACGTTTTCTAGTGTTTTCAGCACCCGACAGTGCGTTTGATGTGCGGAAACAGGGTTATCTTCGTTTTCGTGGGGTTTCCAGCTGAGATATGCATTTTCAGTGATAATCTTCATGATTCTGCTGTTACAAGTGTGCAGAATCACCGAAATCGCTGTTTTCGTGCTATTGAATGCGAAAAACACGTTTTCTAGTGTTTTCAGCACCCGACAGTGCGTTTGATGTGCGGAAACAGGGATATCTTCGTTTTCGTGGGGTTTCCAGCTGAGATATGCATTTTCAGTGATAATCTTCATGATTCTGCTGTTACAAGTGCGCAGAAACACCGAAATCGCTGTTTTCGTGCTATTGAATGCGAAAAACACGTTTTCTGGTGTTTTCAGCACGCCACAGAGCGTTTGACATGCGGAAACTGCGATATCTTCGGTATCGTTGGGTTTCCAGCTGAGATATGCATTTTCAGTGATAATCTTCATGATTCTGCTGTTACAAGTGTGCAGAATAACCGAAATCGCTGTTTTCGTGCTTTTGAATGCGAAAAACACCTTTCCTGGTGTTTTCAGCACGCCACAGAGCGTTTGACATGCGGAAACTGCGATATCTTCGGTATCGTTGTTGTTTCCAGCTGAGATATGCATTTTCACTGATAATCTTCATGATTCTGCTGTTACAAGTGTGCAGAATCACCGAAATCACTGTTCTCGTGCTATTGAATGCGAAAAACACGTTTTCTGGTGTTTTCAGCACGCCACAGAGCGTTTGCCATGCGGAAACTGCGATATCTTCGGTATCGTTGTTGTTTCCAGCTGAGATATGCATTTTCAGTGATAATCTTCATGATTCTGCTGTTACAAGTGTGCAGAATCACCGAAATCGCTGTTTTCGTGCTATTGAATGCGAAAAACACGTTTTCTGGTGTTTTCAGCACGCCACAGAGCGTTTGACATGCGGAAACTGCGATATCTTCGGTATCGTTGGGTTTCCAGCTGAGATATGCATTTTCAGTGATAATCTTCATGATTCTGCTGTTACAAGTGTGCAGAATCACCGAAATCGCTGTTTTCGTGCTATTGAATGCGAAAAACACGTTTTCTGGTGTTTTCAACACTCCACAGAGCGTTTGACATGCGGAAACTGCGATATCTTCGTTTTCGTTGGGTTTCCAGGTGAGATATGCATTTTCAGTGATAATCTTCATGATTCTGCTGTTACAAGTGTGCAGAATCACTGAAATCGCTGTTTTCGTGCTATTGAATGCGAAAAACACGTTTTCTGGTGTTTTCAACACTCCACAGAGCGTTTGACATGCGGAAACTGCGATATCTTCGGTATCGTTGTTGTTTCCATCTGAGATATGCATTTTCAGTGATAATCTTCAAGATTCTGCTGTTACAAGTGTGCAGAATCACCGAAATCGCTGTTTTCGTGCTATTGAATGCGAAAAACACGTTTTCTAGTGTTTTCAGCACCCGACAGTGCGTTTGATGTGCGGAAACAGGGTTATCTTCGTTTTCGTGGGGTTTCCAGCTGAGATATGCATTTTCAGTGATAATCTTCATGATTCTGCTGTTACAAGTGTGCAGAATCACCGAAATCGCTGTTTTCGTGCTATTGAATGCGAAAAACACGTTTTCTAGTGTTTTCAGCACCCGACAGTGCGTTTGATGTGCGGAAACAGGGATATCTTCGTTTTCGTGGGGTTTCCAGCTGAGATATGCATTTTCAGTGATAATCTTCATGATTCTGCTGTTACAAGTGCGCAGAAACACCGAAATCGCTGTTTTCGTGCTATTGAATGCGAAAAACACGTTTTCTAGTGTTTTCAGCACCCGACAGTGCGTTTGATGTGCGGAAACAGGGATATCTTCGGTATCGTTGGGTTTCCAGCTGAGATATGCATTTTCAGTGATAATCTTCATGATTCTGCTGTTACAAGTGTGCAGAATAACCGAAATCGCTGTTTTCGTGCTTTTGAATGCGAAAAACACGTTTTCTGGTGTTTTCAGCACCCGACAATGCGTTTGATGTGCGGAAACAGGGTTATCTTCGTTTTCGTGGGGTTTCCAGCTGAGATATGCATTTTCAGTGATAATCTTCATGATTCTACTGTTACAAGTGTGCAGAATCACCGAAACCGCTGTTTTCGTGCTATTGAATGCGAAAAACACGTTTTCTGGTGTTTTCAGCACGCCACAGAGCGTTTGACATGCGGAAACTGCGATATCTTCGGTATCGTTGTTGTTTCCAGCTGAGATATGCATTTTCAGAGATAATCTTCATGATTCTGCTGTTACAAGTGTGCAGAATCACCGAAATCGCTGTTTTCGTGCTATTGAATGCGTAAAACATGTTTTCTGGTGTTTTCAGCACTCCACAGAGCGTTTGACATGCGGAAACTGCGATTTCTTCGTATTCGTTGGGTTTCCACCTGAGATATGCATTTTCAGTGATAATCTTCATGATTCTGCTGTTACAAGTGCGCAGAAACGCCGAAATCGCTGTTTTCGTGCTATTGAATGCGAAAAACACGTTTTCTGGTGTTTTCAGCACGCCACAGAGCGTTAGACATGCGGAAACTGCGATATCTTCGTTTTCGTTGGGTTTCCAGCTGAGATATGCATTTTCAGTGATAATCTTCATGATTCTGCTGTTACAAGTGTGCAGAATAACCGAAATCGCTGTTTTCGTGCTTTTGAATGCGATTAACACGTTTTCTGGTGTTTTCAGCACCCGACAATGCGTTTGATGTGCGGGAACAGGGTTATCTTCGTTTTCGTGGGGTTTCTAGCTGAGATATGCATTTTCAGTAATAATCTTCATGATTCTGCTGTTACAAGAGTGCAGAATCACCGAAATCGCTGTTTTCGTGCTATTGAATGCGAAAAACACGTTTTCTAGTGTTTTCAGCACCCGACAATGCGTTTGATGTGCGGAAACTGCGATATCTTCGGTATCGTTGGGTTTCCAGCTGAGATATGCATTTTCAGTGATAATCTTCATGATTCTGCTGTTACAAGTGTGCAGAATCACCGAAATCGCTGTTTTCGTGCTATTGAATGCGAAAAACACGTTTTCTGGTGTTTTCAGCACTCCACAGTGCGTTTGATATGCGGAAACTGCGATATCTTCGGTATCGTTGTTGTTTCCAGCTGAGATATGCATTTTCAGTGATAATCTTCATGATTCTGCTGTTACAAGTGTGCAGAATAACCGAAATCGCTGTTTTCGTGCTTTTGAATGCGAAAAACACGTTTTCTGGTGTTTTCAGCACCCGACAATGCGTTTGATGTGCGGGAACAGGGTTATCTTCGTTTTCGTGGGGTTTCCAGCTGAGATATGCATTTTCAGTGATAATCTTCATGATTCTGCTGTTACAAGAGTGCAGAATCACCGCAATCGCTGTTTTCGTGCTATTGAATGCGAAAAACACGTTTTCTAGTGTTTTCAGCACCCGACAATGCGTTTGATGTGCGGAAACTGCGATATCTTCGGTATCGTTGGGTTTCCAGCTGAGATATGCATTTTCAGTGATAATCTTCATGATTCTGCTGTTACAAGTGTGCAGAATCACCGAAATCGCTGTTTTCGTGCTATTGAATGCGAAAAACAGGTTTTCTGGTGTTTTCAGCACCCGACAATGCGTTTGATGTGCGGAAACAGGGTTATCTTCGTTTTCGTGGGGTTTCGAGCTGAGATATGCATTTTCAGTGATAATCTTCATGATTCTGCTGTTACAAGTGTGCAGAATCACCGAAATCGCTGTTTTCGTGCTATTGAATGCGAAAAACACGTTTTCTGGTGTTTTCAGCACTCCACAGTGCGTTTGATATGCGGAAGCTGCGATATCTTCTTTATCGTTGTTGTTTCCAGCTGAGATATGCATTTTCAGTGATAATCTTCATGATTCTGCTGTTACAAGTGTGCAGAATAACCGAAATCGCTGTTTTCGTGCTTTTGAATGCGAAAAACACGTTTTCTGGTGTATTCAGCACGCCACAGAGCGTTTGACATGCGGAAACTGCGATATCTTCGGTATCGTTGGGTTTCCAGGTGAGATATGCATTTTCAGTGATAATCTTCATGATTCTGCTGTTACAAGTGTGCAGAATCACCGAAATCGCTGTTTTCGTGCTATTGAATGCGAAAAACACGTTTTCTGGTGTTTTCAGCACTCCACAGTGCGTTTGATATGCGGAAACTGCGATATCTCCGGTATCGTTGTTGTTTCCAGCTGAGATATGCATTTTCAGTGATAATCTTCATGATTCTGCTGTTACAAGTGTGCAGAATCACCGAAATCGCTGGTTTCGTGCTATTGAATGCGAAAAACACGTTTTCTGGTGTTTTCAGCACGCCACAGAACGTTTGACATGCGGAAACTGCGATATCTTCGGTACCGTAGGGTTTCCAGCTGAGATATGCATTTTCAGTGATAATCTTCATGATTCTGCTGTTACAAGTGCGCAAAAACACCGAAATCGCTGTTTTCGTGCTATTGAATGCGATAAACACGTTTTCTGGTGTTTTCAGCACGCCACAGAGCGATTGACATGCGGAAACTGCGATATCTTCGTTTTCGTTGGGTTTCCAGCTGAGATATGCATTTTCAGTGATAATCTTCATGATTCTGCTGTTACAAGTGTGCAGAATAACCGAAATCGCTGTTTTCGTGCTTTTGAATGCGAAAAACACGTTTTCTGGTGTTTTCAGCACCCGACAATGCGTTTGATGTGCGGAAGCAGGGTTATCTTCGTTTTCGTGGGGTTTCCAGCTGAGATATGCATTTTCAGTGATAATCTTCATGATTCTGCTGTTACAAGTGTGCAGAATCACCGAAATCGCTGTTTTCGTGCTATTGAATGCGAACAACACGTTTTCTCGTGTTTTCAGCACCCGACAGTGCGTTTGATGTGCGGAAACTGCGATATCTTCGGTATCGTTGTTGTTTCCAGCTGAGATATGCATTTTCAGTGATAATCTTCATGATTCTGCTGTTACAAGTGTGCAGAATCACCGAAATCGCTGTTTTCGTGCTATTGAATGCGAAAAACACGTTTTCTGGTGTTTTCAGCACGCCACAGAGCGTTTGACATGCGGAAACTGCGATATCTTCAGTATCGTTGGGTTTCCAGCTGAGATATGCATTTTCAGTGATAATCTTCATGATTCTGCTGTTACAAGTGTGCAGAATCACCGAAATCGCTGTTTTCGTGCTATTGAATGCGAAAAACACGTTTTTTGGTGTTTTCAGCACGCCACAGAGCGTTTGACATGCGGAAACTGCGATATCTTCGGTATCGTTGTTGTTTCCAGCTGAGATATGCATTTTCAGTGATAATCTTCATGATTCTGGTGTTACAAGTGTGCAGAATCACCGAAATCGCTGGTTTCGTGCTATTGAATGCGAAAAACACGTTTTCTGGTGTTTTCAGCACGCCACAGAATGTTTGACATGCGGAAACTGCGATATCTTCGGTATCGTTGGGTTTCCAGCTGAGATATGAATTTTCAGTGATAATCTTCATGATTCTGCTGTTACAAGTGCGCAGAAACACCGAAATCGCTGTTTTCGTGCTATTGAATGCGAAAAACACGTTTTCTGGTGTTTTCAGCACGCCACAGAGCGTTTGACATGCGGAAACTGCGATATCTTCGTTTTCGTTGGGTTTCCAGCTGAGATATGCATTTTCAGTGATAATCTTCATGATTCTGCTGTTACAAGTGTGCAGAATAACCGAAATCGCTGTTTTCGTGCTTTTGAATGCGAAAAACACGTTTTCTGGTGTTTTCAGCACCCGACAATGCGTTTGATGTGCGGAAACAGGGTTATCTTCGTTTTCGTTGGGTTTCCAGCTGAGATATGCATTTTCAGTGATAATCTTCATGATTCTGCTGTTACAAGTGTGCAGAATAACCGAAATCGCTGTTTTCGTGCTTTTGAATGCGAAAAACACGTTTTCTGGTGTTTTCAGCACCCGACAATGCGTTTGATGTGCGGAAACTGCGATATCTTCGGTATCGTTGTTGTTTCCAGCTGAGATATGCATTTTCAGTGATAATCTTCATGATTCTGCTGTTACAAGTGTGCAGAATCACCGAAATCGCTGTTTTCGTGCTATTGAATGCGAAAAACACGTTTTCTGGTGTTTTCAGCACGCCACAGAGCGTTTGACATGCGGTAACTGCGATATCTTCGGTATCGTTGTTGTTTCCAGCTGAGATATGCATTTTCAGTGATAATCTTCATGATTCTGCTGTTACAAGTGTGCAGAATCACCGAAATCGCTGTTTTCGTGCTATTGAATGCGAAAAACACGTTTTCTGGTGTTTTCAGCACGCCACAGAGCGTTTGACATGCGGAAACTGCGATATCTTCAGTATCGTTGGGTTTCCAGCTGAGATATGCATTTTCAGTGATAATCTTCATGATTCTGCTGTTACAAGTGTGCAGAATCACCGAAATCGCTGATTTCGTGCTATTGAATGCGAAAAACACGTTTTTTGGTGTTTTCAGCACGCCACAGAGCGTTTGACATGCGGAAACTGCGATATCTTCGGTATCGTTGTTGTTTCCAGCTGAGATATGCATTTTCAGTGATAATCTTCATGATTCTGCTGTTACAAGTGTGCAGAATCACCGAAATCGCTGTTTTCGTGCTATTGAATGCGAAAAACACGTTTTCTGGTGTTTTCAGCACGCCACAGAGCGTTTGACATGCGGAAACTGCGATATCTTCAGTATCGTTGGGTTTCCCGCTGAGATATGCATTTTCAGTGATAATCTTCATGATTCTGCTGTTACAAGTGTGCAGAATCACCGAAATCGCTGTTTTCGTGCTTTTGAATGCGAAAAACACGTTTTCTGGTGTTTTCAGCACTCCACAGTGCGTTTGATATGCGGAAACTGCGATATCTTCGGTATCGTTGTTGTTTCCAGCTGAGATATGCATTTTCAGTGATAATCTTCATGATTCTGCTGTTACAAGTGTGCAGAATCACCGAAATCGCTGTTTTCGTGCTTTTGAATGCGAAAACACGTTTTCTGGTGTTTTCAGCACTCCACAGTGCGTTTGATATGCGGAAGCTGCGATATCTTCTTTATCGTTGTTGTTTCCAGCTGAGATGTGCATTTTCAGTGATAATCTTCATGATTCTGCTGTTACAAGTGTGCAGAATCACCGAAATCGCTGTTTTCGTGCTATTGAATGCGAAAAACACGTTTTCTGGTGTTTTCAGCACGCCACAGAGCGTTTGACATGCGGAAACTGCGATATCTTCGGTATCGTTGGGTTTCCAGCTGAGATATGCATTTTCAGTGATAATCTTCATGATTCTGCTGTTACAAGTGCGCAGAAATACCGAACTCGCTGTTTTCGTGCTATTGAATGCGAAAAACACGTTTTCTGGTGTTTTCAGCACGCCACAGAGCGTTTGACATGCGGAAACTGCGATATCTTCGTTTTCGTTGGGTTTCCAGCTGAGATATGCATTTTCAGAGATAATCTTCATGATTCTGCTGTTACAAGTGTGCAGAATCACCGAAATCGCTGTTTTCGTGCTATTGAATGCGAAAAACACGTTTTCTGGTGTTTTCAGCTCGCCACAGAGCGTTTGACATGCGGAAACTGCGATATCTTCGGTATGGTTGATGTTTCCAGCTGAGATATGCATTTTCAGTGATAATCTTCATGATTCTGCTGTTACAAGTGTGCAGAATCACCGACATCGCTGTTTTCGTCCTATTGAATACGAAAAACACGTTTTCTGGTGTTTTCAGCACTCCACAGTGCGTTTGATATGCGGAAGCTGCGATATCTTCTTTATCGTTGTTGTTTCCAGCTGAGATATGCATTTTCAGTGATAATCTTCATGATTCTGCTGTTACAAGTGTGCAGAATCACCGAAATCGCTGTTTTCGTGCTATTGAATGCGAAAAACACGTTTTCTGGTGTTTTCAGCACGCCACAGAGCGTTTGACATGCGGAAACTGCGATATCTTCGTTTTCGTTGGGTTTCCAGCTGAGATATGCATTTTCAGAGATAATCTTCATGATTCTGCTGTTACAAGTGTGCAGAATCACCGAAATCGCTGTTTTCGTGCTATTGAATGCGAAAAACACGTTTTCTGGTGTTTTCAGCACCCGACAATGCGTTTGATGTGCGGAAACAGGGTTATCTTCGTTTTCGTGGGGTTTCCCAGCTGAGATATGCATTTTCAGTGATAATCTTCATGATTCTGCTGTTACAAGTGTGCAGAATCACCGAAATCGCTGTTTTCGTGCTATTGAATGCGAAAAACACGTTTTCTGGTGTTTTCAGCACGCCACAGAGCGTTTGACATGCGGAAACTGCGATATCTTTGATATCGTTGTTGTTTCCAGCTGAGATATGCATTTTCAGTGATAATCTTCATGATTCTGCTGTTACAAGTGTGCAGAATCACCGAAATCGCTGTTTTCGTGCTATTGAATGCGAAAAACACGTTTTCTGGTGTTTTCAACACTCCACAGTGCGTTTGATATGCGGAAACTGCGATATCTTCGTTTTCGTTGGGTTTCCAGCTGAGATATGCATTTTCAGAGATAATCTTCATGATTCTGCTGTTACAAGTGTGCAGAATCACCGAAATCGCTGTTTTCGTGCTATTGAATGCGAAAAACACGTTTTCTGGTGTTTTCAGCACGCCACAGAGCGTTTGACATGCGGAAACTGCGATATCTTCGGTATCGTTGGGTTTCCAGCTGAGATATGCATTTTCAGTGATAAGCTTCATGATTCTGCTGTTACAAGTGCGCAGAAATACCGATATCGCTGTTTTCGTGCTATTGAATGCGAAAAACACGTTTTCTGGTGTTTTCAGCACGCCACAGAGCGTTTGACATGCGGAAACTGCGATATCTTCGTTTTCGTTGGGTTTCCAGCTGAGATATGCATTTTCAGAGATAATCTTGATGATTCTGCTGTTACAAGTGTTCAGAATCACCGAAATCGCTGTTTTCGTGCTATTGAATGCGAAAAACATGTTTTCTGGTGTTTTCAGCACGCCACAGAGCGTTTGACATGCGGAAACTGCGATATCTTCGGTATCGTTGGGTTTCCAGCTGAGATATGCATTTTCAGTGATAATCTTCATGATTCTGCTGTTACAAGTGTGCAGAATCACCGAAATCGCTGTTTTCGTGCTTTTGAATGCGAAAACACGTTTTCTGGTGTTTTCAGCACTCCACAGTGCGTTTGATATGCGGAAGCTGCGATATCTTCTTTATCGTTGTTGTTTCCAGCTGAGATATGCATTTTCAATGATAATCTTCATGATTCTGCTGTTACAAGTGTGCAGAATCTCCGAAATCGCTGTTTTCGTGCTATTGAATGCGAAAAACACGTTTTCTGGTGTTTTCAGCACGCCACAGAGCGTTTGACATGCGGAAACTGCGATATCTTCGGTATCATTCGGTTTCCAGCTGAGATATGCATTTTCAGTGATAATCTTCATGATTCTGCTGTTACAAGTGTGCAGAATCACCGAAATCGCTGTTTCCGTGCTATTGAATGCGAAAAACACGTTTTCTGGTGTTTTCAGCACTCCACAGTGCGTTTGATATGCGGAATCTGCGATATCTTCGGTATCGTTGTTGTTTCCAGCTGAGATATGCATTTTCAGTGATAATCTTCATGATTCTTCTGTTACAAGTGTGCAGAATCACCGAAATCGCTGTTTTCGTGCTATTGAATGCGAAAAACACGTTTTCTGGTGTTTTCAGCACTCCACAGTGCGTTTGATATGCGGAAGCTGCGATATCTTCGGTATCGTTGTGGTTTCCAGCTGAGATATGCATTTTCAGTGATAATCTTCATGATTCTGCTGTTACAAGTGTTCAGAATCACCGAAATCGCTGTTTTCGTGCTATTGAATGCGAAAAACACGTTTTCTGGTGTTTTCAGCAGGCCACAGAGCGTTTGACATGCGGAAACTGCGATATCTTCGGTATCGTTGGGTTTCCAGCTGAGATATGCATTTTCAGTGATAATCTTCATGATTCTGCTGTTACAAGTGTGCAGAATCACCGACATCGCTGTTTTCGTGCTATTGAATGCGAAAAACACGTTTTCTGGTGTTTTCAGCACTCCACAGTGCGTTTGATATGCGGAAGCTGCGATATCTTCTTTTTCGTTGTTGTTTCCAGCTGAGATATGCATTTTCAGTGATAATCTTCATGATTCTGCTGTTACAAGTGTGCAGAATCACCGAAATCGCTGTTTTCGTGCTATTGAATGCGAAAAACACGTTTTCTGGTGTTTTCAGCACGCCACAGAGCGTTTGACATGCGGAAACTGCGATATCTTTGATATCGTTGTTGTTTCCAGCTGAGATATGCATTTTCAGTGATAATCTTCATGATTCTGCTGTTACAAGTGTGCAGAATCACCGAAATCGCTGTTTTCGTGCTATTGAATGCGAAAAACACGTTTTCTGGTGTTTTCAACACTCCACAGTGCGTTTGATATGCGGAAACTGCGATATCTTCGTTTTCGTTGGGTTTCCAGCTGAGATATGCATTTTCAGAGATAATCTTCATGATTCTGCTGTTACAAGTGTGCAGAATCACCGAAATCGCTGTTTTCGTGCTATTGAATGCGAAAAACACGTTTTCTGGTGTTTTCAGCACGCCACAGAGCGTTTGACATGCGGAAACTGCGATATCTTCGGTATCGTTGGGTTTCCAGCTGAGATATGCATTTTCAGTGATAAGCTTCATGATTCTGCTGTTACAAGTGCGCAGAAATACCGATATCGCTGTTTTCGTGCTATTGAATGCGAAAAACACGTTTTCTGGTGTTTTCAGCACGCCACAGAGCGTTTGACATGCGGAAACTGCGATATCTTCGTTTTCGTTGGGTTTCCAGCTGAGATATGCATTTTCAGAGATAATCTTCATGATTCTGCTGTTACAAGTGTTCAGAATCACCGAAATCGCTGTTTTCGTGCTATTGAATGCGAAAAACATGTTTTCTGGTGTTTTCAGCACGCCACAGAGCGTTTGACATGCGGAAACTGCGATATCTTCGGTATCGTTGGGTTTCCAGCTGAGATATGCATTTTCAGTGATAATCTTCATGATTCTGCTGTTACAAGTGTGCAGAATCACCGAAATCGCTGTTTTCGTGCTTTTGAATGCGAAAACACGTTTTCTGGTGTTTTCAGCACTCCACAGTGCGTTTGATATGCGGAAGCTGCGATATCTTCTTTATCGTTGTTGTTTCCAGCTGAGATATGCATTTTCAATGATAATCTTCATGATTCTGCTGTTACAAGTGTGCAGAATCACCGAAATCGCTGTTTTCGTGCTATTGAATGCGAAAAACACGTTTTCTGGTGTTTTCAGCACGCCACAGAGCGTTTGACATGCGGAAACTGCGATATCTTCGGTATCATTCGGTTTCCAGCTGAGATATGCATTTTCAGTGATAATCTTCATGATTCTGCTGTTACAAGTGTGCAGAATCACCGAAATCGCTGTTTCCGTGCTATTGAATGCGAAAAACACGTTTTCTGGTGTTTTCAGCACTCCACAGTGCGTTTGATATGCGGAATCTGCGATATCTTCGGTATCGTTGTTGTTTCCAGCTGAGATATGCATTTTCAGTGATAATCTTCATGATTCTTCTGTTACAAGTGTGCAGAATCACCGAAATCGCTGTTTTCGTGCTATTGAATGCGAAAAACACGTTTTCTGGTGTTTTCAGCACTCCACAGTGCGTTTGATATGCGGAAGCTGCGATATCTTCGGTATCGTTGTGGTTTCCAGCTGAGATATGCATTTTCAGTGATAATCTTCATGATTCTGCTGTTACAAGTGTTCAGAATCACCGAAATCGCTGTTTTCGTGCTATTGAATGCGAAAAACACGTTTTCTGGTGTTTTCAGCAGGCCACAGAGCGTTTGACATGCGGAAACTGCGATATCTTCGGTATCGTTGGGTTTCCAGCTGAGATATGCATTTTCAGTGATAATCTTCATGATTCTGCTGTTACAAGTGTGCAGAATCACCGACATCGCTGTTTTCGTGCTATTGAATGCGAATAACACGTTTTCTGGTGTTTTCAGCACTCCACAGTGCGTTTGATATGCGGAAGCTGCGATATCTTCTTTTTCGTTGTTGTTTCCAGCTGAGATATGCATTTTCAGTGATAATCTTCATGATTCTGCTGTTACAAGTGTTCAGAATCACCGAAATCGCTGTTTTCGTGCTATTGAATGCGAAAAACACGTTTTCTGGTGTTTTCAGCAGGCCACAGAGCGTTTGACATGCGGAAACTGCGATATCTTCGGTATCGTTGGGTTTCCAGCTGAGATATGCATTTTCAGTGATAATCTTCATGATTCTGCTGTTACAAGTGTGCAGAATCACCGAAATCGCTGTTTTCGTGCTATTGAACGCGAAGAACACGTTTTCTGGTGTTTTCAGCACTCCACAGTGCGTTTGATATGCGGAATCTGCGATATCTTCGGAATCGTTGTTGTTTCCAGCTGAGATATGCATTTTCAGTGATAATCTTCATGATTCTGCTGTTACAAGTGTGCAGAATCACCGAAATCGCTGTTTTCGTGCTATTGAATGCGAAAAACACGTTTTCTGGTGTTTTCAGAACTCCACAGTGCGTTTGATATGCGGAAGCTGCGATATCTTCGGTATCGTTGTTGTTTCCAGCTGAGATATGCATTTTCAGTGATAATCTTCATGATTCTGCTGTTACAAGTGTGCAGAAACACCGAAATCGCTGTTTTCGTGCTATTGAATGCGAAAAACACGTTTTCTGGTGTTTTCAGCACTCCACAGTGCGTTTGATATGCGGAAGCTGCGATATCTTCTTTATCGTTGTTGTTTCCAGCTGAGATATGCATTTTCAGTGATAATCTTCATGATTCTGCTGTTACAAGTGTGCAGAATCACCGAAATCGCTGTTTTCGTGCTATTGAATGAGAAAAACACGTTTTCTGGTGTTTTCAGCACGCCACAGAGCGTTTGACATGCGGAAACTGCGATATCTTCGGTATCGTTGGGTTTCCAGCTGAGATATGCATTTTCAGTGATAATCTTCATGATTCTGCTGTTACAAGTGCGCAGAAATACCGAAATCGCTGATTTCGTGCTATTGAATGCGAAAAACACGTTTTCTGGTGTTTTCAGCACGCCACAGAGCGTTTGACATGCGGAAACTGCGATATCTTCGTTTTCGTTGGGTTTCCAGCTGAGATATGCATTTTCAGCGATAATCTTCATGATTCTGCTGTTACAAGTGTGCAGAATAACCGAAATCGCTGTTTTCGTGCTTTTGAATGCGAAAAACACGTTTTCTGGTGTTTTCAGCACCCGACAATGCGTTTGATGTGCGGAAACAGGGTTATCTTCCTTTTCGTGGGGTTTCCAGCTGAGATATGCATTTTCAGTGATAATCTTCATGATTCTGCTGTTACAAGTGTGCAGAATCACCGAAATCGCTGTTTTCGTGCTATTGAATGAGAAAAACACGTTTTCTGGTGTTTTCAGCACGCCACAGAGCGTTTGACATGCGGAAACTGCGATATCTTCGGTATCGTTGGGTTTCCAGCTGAGATATGCATTTTCAGTGATAATCTTCATGATTCTGCTGTTACAAGTGCGCAGAAATACCGAAATCGCTGTTTTCGTGCTATTGAATGCGAAAAACACGTTTTCTGGTGTTTTCAGCACGCCACAGAGCGTTTGACAAGCGGAAACTGCGATATCTTCGTTTTCGTTGGGTTTCCAGCTGAGATATGCATTTTCAGTGATAATCTTCATGATTCTGCTGTTACAAGTGTGCAGAATAACCGAAATCGCTGTTTTCGTGCTTTTGAATGCGAAAAACACGTTTTCTGGTGTTTTCAGCACCCGACAATGCGTTTGATGTGCGGAAACAGGGTTATCGTCCTTTTCGTGGGGTTTCCAGCTGAGATATGCATTTTCAGTGATAATCTTCATGATTCTGCTGTTACAAGTGTGCAGAATCACCGAAATCGCTGTTTTCGTGCTACTGAATGCGAAAAACACGTTTTCTGGTGTTTTCAACACTCCACAGTGCGTTTGATATGCGGAAACTGCGATATCTTCGGTATCGTTGTTGTTTCCAGCTGAGATATGCATTTTCAGTGATAATCTTCATGATTCTGCTGTTACAAGTGTGCAGAATCACCGAAATCGCGGTTTTCGTGCTATTGAATGCGAAAAACAAGTTTTCTGGTGTTTTCAGCACTCCACAGAGCGTTTGACATGCGGAAACTGCGATATCTTCGTTTTCGTTGGGTTTCCAGCTGAGATATGCATTTTCTGTGATAATCTTCATGATTCTGCTGTTACAAGTGTGCAGAATAACCGAAATCGCTGATTTCGTGCTTTTGAATGCGAAAAACACGTTTTCTGGTGTTTTCAGCACCCGACAATGCGTTTGATGTGCGGAAACAGGGTTATCTTCTTTTTCGTGGGGTTTGCAGCTGAGATATGCATTTTCAGTGATAATCTTCATGATTCTGCTGTTACAAGTGTGCAGAATCACCGAAATCGCTGTTTTCGTGCTATTGAATGCGAAAAACACGTTTTCTGGTGTTTTCAGCACTCCACAGTGCGTTTGATATGCGGAAGCTGCGATATCTTCTTTTTCGTTGTTGCTTCCAGCTGAGATATGCATTTTCAGTGATAATCTTCATGATTCTGCTGTTACAAGTGTTCAGAATCACCGAAATCGCTGTTTTCGTGCTATTGAATGCGAAAAACATGTTTTCTGGTGTTTTCAGCACTCCACAGAGCGATTGACATGCGGAAACTGCGATATCTTCGGTATGGTTGGGTTTCCAGCTGAGATATGCATTTTCAGTGATAATCTTCATGATTCTGCTGTTACAAGTGTGCAGAATCACCGAAATCGCTGTTTTCGTGCTACTTAATACGAAAAACACGTTTTCTAGTGTTTTCAGCACGCCACAGAGCGTTTGACATGCGGAAACTGCGATATCTTCGGTATCGTTGTTGTTTCCAGCTGAGATATGCATTTTCAGTGATAATCTTCATGATTCTGCTGTTACAAGAGTGCAGAATCACCGAAATCGCTGTTTTCGTGCTATTGAATGCGAAAAACACGTTTTCTGGTGTTTTCAGCACTCCACAGAGCGAGTGACATGCGGAAACTGCGATATCTTCGGAATCGTTGGGTTTCCAGCTGAGATATGCATTTTCAGTGATAATCTTCATGATTCTGCTGTTACAAGTGTGCAGAATCACCGAAATCGCTGTTTTCGTGCTATTGAATGCGAAAAACATGTTGTCTGGTGTTTTCAGCACTCCACAGAGCGTTTGACATGCGGAAACTGCGATATCTTCGGTATCGTTGGGTTTCCGGCTGAGATATGCATTTTCAGTGATAATCTTCATGATTCTGCTGTTACAAGTGTGCAGAATAGCCGAAATCGCTGTTTTCGTGCTTTTGAATGCGAAAAACACGTTTTCTAGTGTTTTCAGCACCCGACAGTGCGTTTGATGTGCGGAAACAGGGATATCTTCGTTTTCGTTGGGTTTCCAGCTGAGATATGCATTTTCAGTGATAAGATTCATGATTCTGCTGTTACAAGTGTGCAGAATCACCGAAATCGCTGTTTTCGTGCTATTGAATGCGAAAAACACGTTTTCTAGTGTTTTCAGCACCCGACAGTGCGTTTGATGTGCGGAAACTGCGATGTCTTCGGTATCGTTGGGTTTCCAGCTGAGTTATGCATATTCAGTTATAATCTTCATGATTCTGCTGTTACTAGTGTGCAGAATCACCGAAATCGCTGTTTTCGTTGTAACGTCGGCCATACCGACGACTCCCTACCTTACCGTCTATTCTGCACGATCACTACATTACCATTTACCTATAATCAATAAGCACGCATATATCCGTAGTCGCTAAGCTAATAACCTTAAGCACCAACCACAGCTATCTCATCCCTCGACTCAATTCCTAGAACGCACCGTCAGTTTGTTCCATCCCAATCCTCCAACTCCTATCTTCCTTCAATTACCCAGAGTCAGCAATCCCACGCTAGCTCGCGCTATCTCTCTCGAGGTATGCGGAGTCAGCAGCCCCACGCTAGCTCGCGCTATCTCTCTCGAGGTATGCGGAGTCAGCAGTCCCACGCTCGCTCGCACTATCTCTCCCGAGGTATGCAGAGTCAGCAGTCCCACGCTAGCTCGCGTTATCTCTCCCGAGGTATGCAGAGTCAGCAGTCCCACGCTCGCTTATCCTTACCATTACCACACCCCTCATCCATATCCGACTACTATAAAGATAGCTCCGCTACGCCCAGTCAGGGAAGTTCCACTCCGGAGCTCCCGGGGTACACATCACGTGGAAGTTCCACTCCGGAACTCCCGGAGTACACATCGCGTTTCTACATCGTTACTATTTCCAAGTATTTCTATTTCCAAGCGTTACTATTTCATTGTATTCCTATATCTTATATTATATTATTATTTCCATATTCAATTGTAATCTATATCTTATATAACCTACATCGTGAAGTATATTAAAGTGATTATTAATATTACAATTCCATATTTAATTCTTATAACCCATTATCAAAGTGGGCGATTCACATACCAACCGCTACGCTATTATCATCTAGCCTGCAGCAACGAGGAGTTACAGTGCAGTGCCATCGTGAAATTGAGGTAAGCCATTACGACAATTTTATCAATAACCGAGAGTCCCCGTTAGACGCAGACGCACGAGCTGCGTGAACGTTAAAGAACGGCATTTTAGTGCGCGATCCTCGACATTTGCCAATCCGCGCAGTCTGGGACGTGACAGATATGCATTTTCAGTGATAATCTTCATGATTCTGCTGTTACATGTGTGCAGAATCACCGAAATCGCTGTTTTCGTGCTATTTAATGCGAAAAACACGTTTTCTGGTGTTTTCAGCACGCTACAGAGCGTTTGAAATGCGGAAACTGCGATATCTTCGGTATCGTTGTGTTTCCAGCTGAGATATGCATTTTCAGTGATAATCTTCATGATTCTGCTGTTACAAGTGTGCAGAATCACCGAAATCGCTGTTTTCGTGCTATTGAATGCGAAAAACACGTTTTCTGGTGTTTTCAACACTCCACAGTGCGTTCGATATGCGGAAACTGCGATATCTTCGGTATCGTTGTTGTTTCCAGCTGAGATATGCATTTTCAGTGACACTCTTCATGATTCTGCTGTTACTAGTGTGCAGAATCACCGAAATCGCTGTTTTCGTGCTATTGAATGCGAAAAACATGTTTTCTGGTGTTTTCAGCACTCCACAGAGCGATTGACATGCGGAAACTGCGATATCTTCGGTATCGTTGGGTTTCCAGCTGAGATATGCATTTTCAGTGATAATCTTCATGATTCTGCTGTTACAAGTGTGCAGAATCACCGAAATCGCTGTTTTCGTGCTACTTAATGCGAAAAACACGTTTTCTGGTGTTTCCAGCACGCCACAGAGTGTTTGACATTCGGTAACTGCGATATCTTCGGTATCGTTGTTGTTTCCAGCTGAGATATGCATTTTCAGTGACAATCTTCATGATTCTGCTGTTACAAGCGTGCAGAATCACCGAAATCGCTGTTTTCGTGCTATTGAATGCGAAAAACACGTTTTCTAGTGTTTTCAGCACCCGACAGTGCGTTTGATGTGCGGTAACAGGGATATCTTCGGTATCGTTGTTGTTTCCAGCTGAGATATGCATTTTCAGTGACAATCTTCATGATTCTGCTGTTACAAGCGTGCAGAATCACCGAAATCGCTGTTTTCGTGCTATTGAATGCCAAAAACACGTTTTCTAGTGTTTTCAGCACCCGACAGTGCGTTTGATGTGCGGAAACTGCGATATCTTCGTTTTCGTTGGGTTTCCAGCTGAGATATGCATTTTCAGTGATAAGATTCATGATTCTGCTGTTACAAGTGTGCAGAATCACCGAAATTGCTGTTTTCGTGGTATTGAATGCGAAAAACACGTTTTCTAGTGTTTTCAGCACCCGACAGTGCGTTTGATGTGCGGAAACTGCGATGTCTTCGGTATCGTTGGGTTTCCAGCTGAGTTATGCATATTCAGTTATAATCTTCATGATTCTGCTGTTACTAGTGTGCAGAATCACCGAAATCGCTGTTTTCGTGCTATTGAATGCGAAAAACATGTTTTCTGGTGTTTTCAGTACTCCACAGAGCGTTTGACATGCGGAAACTGCGATATCTTCGGTATCGTTGGGTTTCCAGCTAAGATATGCATTTTCAGTGATAATCTTCATGATTCTGCTATTACAAGTGTGCATAATCACCGAAATCGCTGTTTTCGTGCTACTTAATGCGAAAAACACGTTTTCTAGTGTTTTCAGCACGCCACAGAGCGTTTGACATGCGGTAACTGCGATATCTTCGGTATCGTTGTTGTTTCCAGCTGAGATATGCATTTTCAGTGATAATCTTCATGATTCTGCTGTTACAAGTGTGCAGAATCACCGAAATCGCTGTTTTCGTGCTATTGAATGCGAAAAACACGTTTTCTAGTGTTTTCAGCACCCGACAGTGCGTTTGATGTGCGGAAACAGGGATATCTTCGTTTTCGTTGGGTTTCCAGCTGAGATATGCATTTTCAGTGATAAGATTCATGATTCTGCTGTTACAAGTGTGCAGAATCACCGAAATTGCTGTTTTCGTGGTATTGAATGCGAAAAACACGTTTTCTAGTGTTTTCAGCACCCGACAGTGCGTTTGATGTGCGGAAACTGCGATGTCTTCGGTATCGTTGGGTTTCCAGCTGAGTTATGCATATTCAGTGATAATCTTCATGATTCTGCTGTTACAAGTGTGCAGAATCACCGAAATCGCTGTTTTCGTGCTATTGAATGCGAAAAACACGTTTTCTAGTGTTTTCAGCACCCGACAGAGCGTTTGATGTGCGGAAACTGCGATATCTTCGGTATCGTTGGGTTTCCAGCTGAGATATGCATTTTCAGTGATAAGATTCATGATTCTGCTGTTACATGTGTGCAGAATCACCGAAATTGCTGTTTTCGTGGTATTGAATGCGAAAAACACGTTTTCTAGTGATTTCAGCACCCGACAGTGCGTTTGATGTGCGGAAACTGCGATGTCTTCGGTATCGTTGGGTTTCCAGCTGACTTATGCATATTCAGTTATAATCTTCATGATTCTGCTGTTACTAGTGTGCAGAATCACCGAAATCGCTGATTTCGTGCTATTGAATGCGAAAAACATGTTTTCTGGTGTTTTCAGCACTCCACAGAGCGTTTGACATGCGGAAACTGCGATATCTTCGGTATCGTTGGGTTACCAGCTGAGATATGCATTTTCAGTGATAATCTTCATGATTCTGCTGTTACTAGTGTGCAGAATCACTGAAATCGCTGTTTTCGTGCTATTGAATGCGAAAAACACGTTTTCTAGTGTTTTCAGCACCCGACAGTGCGTTTGATGTGCGGAAACAGGGATATCTTCGTTTTCGTGGGGTTTCCAGCTGAGATATGCATTTTCAGTGATAATCTTCATGATTCTGCTGTTACAAGTGTGCAGAATAACCGAAATCGCTGTTTTCGTGCTATTGAATGCGAAAAACACGTTTTCTGGTGTTTTCAGCACGCTACAGAGCGTTTGACATGCGGAAACTGCGATATCTTCGGTATGGTTGTTGTTTCCAGCTGAGATATGCATTTTCAGTGATAATCTTCATGATTCTGCTGTTACAAGTGTGCAGAATCACCGAAATCGCTGGTTTCGTTTATTGAATGCGAAAAACACGTTTTCTGGTGTTTTCAACACCCGACAATGCGTTTGATGTGCGGAAACAGGGATATCTTCGTTTTCGTGGGGTTTCCAGCTGAGATATGCATTTTCAGTGATAATCTTCATGATTCTGCTATTACAAGTGTGCAGAATCACCGAAATCGCTGTTTTCGTGCTATTGAATGCGAAAAACACGTTTTCTGGTGTTTTCAGCACCTGACAGTGCGTTTGATGTGCGGATACAGGGATATCTTCGTTTTCGTCGGGATTTCAGTTGAGATATGCATTTTCAGTGATAATCTTCATGATTCTGCTGTTACAAGTGTGCAGAATCACCGAAATCGCTGTTTTCGTGCTATTGAATGCGAAAAACACGTTTTCTGGTGTATTCAGCACGCTACAGAGCGTTTGACATGCGGAAACTGCGATATCTTCGTTTTCGTTGGGTTTCCAGCTAAGATATGCATTTTCAGTGATAATCTTCATAATTCTGCTGTTACAAGTGTGCAGAATCACTGAAATCGCTGTTTTCGTGCTATTGAATGCGAAAAACACGTTTTCTAGTGTTTTCAGCACCCGACAGTGAGTTTGATGAGCGGAAACAGGGATATCTTCGTTTTCGTGGGGTTTCCAGCTGAGATATGCATTTTCAGTGATAATCTTCATGATTCTGCTGTTACAAGTGTGCAGAATAACCGAAATCGCTGTTTTCGTGCTATTGAATGCGAAAAACACGTTTTCTAGTGTTTTCAGCACCCGACAGTGCGTTTGATGTGCGGAAACTGCGATATCTTCGGTATCGTTGGGTTTCCAGCTGAGATATGCATTTTCAGTGATAAGATTCATGATTCTGCTGTTACAAGTGTGCAGAATCACCGAAATCGCTGTTTTCGTGCTATTGAATGCGAAAAACACGTTTTCTGATGTTTTCAGCACTCCATAGTGCGTTTGATATTCGGAAACTGCGATATCTTCGGTATCGTGGGGTTTCCAGCTGAGATATGCATTTTCAGTGATAATCTTCATGATTCTGCTGTTACAAGTGTGCAGAATCACCGAAATCGCTGTTTTCGTGCTATTGAATGCGAAAAACACGTTTTCTGGTGTTTTCGGCACGCCACAGAGCGTTTGACATGCGGTAACTGCGATATCTTCGGTATCGTTGTTGTTTCCAGCTGAGATATGCATTTTCAGTGATAATCTTCATGATTCTGCTGTTACAAGTGTGCAGAATAGCCGAAATCGCTGTTTTCGTGCTATTGAATGCGAAAAACATGTTTTCTGGTGTTTTCAGCACTCCACAGAGCGTATGACATGCGGAAACTGCGATATCTTCGGTATCGTTGGGTTTCCAGCTGAGATATGCATTTTCAGTGATAATCTTCATGATTCTGCTGTTACAAGTGTGCAGAATCACCGAAATCGCTGTTTTCGTGCTACTTAATGCGAAAAACACGTTTTCTGGTGATTTCAGCACTCCACAGTGCGTTTGATATGCGGAAGCTGCGATATCTTCGGTATCGTTGTTGTTTCCAGCTGAGATATGCATTTTCAGTGATAATCTTCATGATTCTGCTGTTACAAGTGTGCAGAATCACCGAAATCGCTGTTTTCGTGCTATTGAATGCGAAAAACATGTTTTCTGGTGTTTTCAGCACTCCACAGAGCGTTTGACATGCGGAAACTGCGATATCTTCGGTATCGTTGGGTTTCCAGCTGAGATATGCATTTTCAGTGATAATCTTCATGATTCTGCTGTTACAAGTGTGCAGAATAGCCGAAATCGCTGTTTTCGTGCTTTTGAATTCGAAAAACACGTTTTCTGGTGTTTTCAGCCCTCCACAGTGCGATTGATATGCGGAAACTGCGATATCTTCGGTATCGTTGGGTTTCCAGCTGAGATATGCATTTTCAGTGATAATCTTCATGATTCTGCTGTTACAAGTGTGCAGAATCACCGAAATCGCTGTTTTCGTTGTAACGTCGGCCATACCGACGACTCCCTACCTCACCCTCTATTCTGCACGATCACTACATTACCATTTACCTATAATCAATAAGCACGCATATATCCGTAGTCGCTAAGCTAATAACCTTAAGCACCAACCACAGCTATCTCATCCCTCGACTCAATTCCTAGAACGCACCGTCAGCTTGTTCCATCCCAATCCTCCAACTCCTATCTTCCTTCAATTACCCAGAGTCAGCAATCCCACGCTAGCTCGCGCTATCTCTCCCGAGGTATGCAGAGTCAGCAGTCCCACGATAGCTCGCGTTATCTCTCCCGAGGTATGCAGAGTCGGCAGTCCCACGCTCGCTTATCCTTACCATTACCACACCCCTCATCCATATCCGACTACTATAAAGATAGCTCCGCAACGCCCAGTCAGGGAAGTTCCACTCCGGAGCTCCCGGGGTACACATCACGTGGAAGTTCCACTCCGGAACTCCCGGAGTACACATCGCGTTTCTACATCGTTACTATTTCCAAGTATTTCTATTTCCAAGCGTTACTATTTCATTGTATTCCTATATCTTATATTATATTATTATTTCCATATTCAATTGTATTCTATATCGTATATAACCTACATCGTGAAGTATATTAAAGTGATTATTAATATTACAATTCCATATTTAATTCTTATAACCCATTATCAAAGTGCGCGATTCACATACCAACCGCTACGCTATTATCATCTAGCCTGCAGCAACGAGGAGTTACAGTGCAGTGCCATCGTGAAATTGAGGTAAGCCATTACGACAATTTTATCAATAACCGAGAGTCCCCGTTAGACGCAGACGCACGAGCTGCGTGAACGTTAAAGAACGGCATTTTAGTGCGCGATCCTCGACATTTGCCAATCCGCGCAGTCTGGGACGTGACAGATATGCATTTTCAGTGATAATCTTCATGATTCTGCTGTTACATGTGTGCAGAATCACCGAAATCGCTGTTTTCGTTCTATTTAATGCGAAAAACACGTTTTCTGGTGTTTTCAGCACGCTACAGAGCGTTTGACATGCGGAAACTGCGATATCTTCGGTATCGTTGGGTTTCCAGCTGAGATATGCATTTTCAGTGATAATCTTCATGATTCTGCTGTTACAGGTGTGCAGAATCACCGAAATCGCTGTTTTCGTGCTATTGAATGCGAAAAACACGTTTTCTGGTGTTTTCAACACTCCACAGTGCGTTCGATATGCGGAAACTGCGATATCTTCGGTATCGTTGTTGTTTCCAGCTGAGATATGCATTTTCAGTTATAATCTTCATGATTCTGCTGTTACTAGTGTGCAGAATCACCGAAATCGCTGTTTTCGTGCTATTGAATGCGAAAAACATGTTTTCTGGTGTTTTCAGCACTCCACAGAGCGATTGACATGCGGAAACTGCGATATCTTCGGTATCGTTGGGTTTCCAGTTGAGATATGCATTTTCAGTGATAATCTTCATGATTCTGCTGTTACAAGTGTGCAGAATCACCGAAATCGCTGTTTTCGTGCTACTTAATGCGAAAAACACGTTTTCTAGTGTTTTCAGCACGCCACAGAGCGTTTGACATGCGGTAACTGCGATATCTTCGGTATCGTTGTTGTTTCCAGCTGAGATATGCATTTTCAGTGATAATCTTCATGATTCTGCTGTTACAAGTGTGCAGAATCACCGAAATCGCTGTTTTCGTGCTATTGAATGCGAAAAACACGTTTTCTAGTGTTTTCAGCACCCGACAGTGCGTTTGATGTGCGGAAACTGCGATATCTTCGGTATCGTTGGATTTCCAGCTGAGATATGCATTTTCAGTGATAAGATTCATGATTCTGCTGTTACAAGTGTGCAGAATCACCGAAATCGCTGTTTTCGTGCTATTGAATGCGAAAAACACGTTTTCTAGTGTTTTCAGCACCCGACAGTGCGTTTGATGTGCGGAAACAGGGATATCTTCGTTTTCGTGGGGTTTTCAGCTGAGATATGCATTTTCAGTGACAATCTTCATGATTCTGCTGTTACAAGTGTGCAGAATCACCGAAATCGCTGTTTTCGTGCTACTTAATGCGAAAAACACGTTTTCTGGTGTTTTCAGCCCTCCACAGTGCGTTTGATATGCGGAAACTGCGATATCTTCGGTATCGTTGGGTTTCCAGCTGAGATATGCATTTTCAGTGATAATCTTCATGATTCTGCTGTTACAAGTGTGCAGAATCACCGAAATCGCTGTTTTCGTGCTATTGAATGCGAAAAACACGTTTTCTGGTGATTTCAGCACTCCACAGTGCGTTTGATATGCGGAAGCTGCGATATCTTCGGTATCGTTGTTGTTTCCAGCTGAGATATGCATTTTCAGTGATAATCTTCATGATTCTGCTGTTACAAGTGTGCAGAATCACCGAAATCGCTGTTTTCGTGCTATTGAATGCGAAAAACATGTTTTCTGGTGTTTTCAGCACTCCACAGACCGTTTGACATGCGGAAACTGCGATATCTTCGGTATCGTTGGGTTTCCAGCTGAGATATGCATTTTCAGTGATAATCTTCATGATTCTGCTGTTACAAGTGTGCAGAATAGCCGAAATCGCTGTTTTCGTGCTTTTGAATGCGAAAAACACGTTTTCTGGTGTTTTCAGCCCTCCACAGTGCGATTGATATGCGGAAACTGCGATATCTTCGGTATCGTTGGGTTTCCAGCTGAGATATGCATTTTCAGTGATAATCTTCATGATTCTGCTGTTACAAGTGTGCAGAATCACCGAAATCGCTGTTTTCGTTGTAACGTCGGCCATACCGACGACTCCCTACCTTACCCTCTATTCTGCACGATCACTACATTACCATTTACCTATAATCATTAAGCACGCATATATCCGTAGTCGCTAAGCTAATAACCTTAAGCACCAACCACAGCTATCTCATCCCTCGACTCAATTCCTAGAACGCACCGTCAGCTTGTTCCATCCCAATCCTCCAACTCCTATCTTCCTTCAATTACCCAGAGTCAGCAATCCCACGCTAGCTCGCGCTATCTCTCTCGAGGTATGCGGAGTCAGCAGTCCCACGCTAGCTCGCGCTATCTCTCTCGAGGTATGCGGAGTCAGCAGTCCCACGCTCGCTCGCACTATCTCTCCCGAGGTATGCAGAGTCAGCAGTCCCACGATAGCTCGCGTTATCTCTCCCGAGGTATGCAGAGTCAGCAGTCCCACGCTCGCTTATCCTTACCATTACCACACCCCTCATCCATATCCGACTACTATAAAGATAGCTCCGCAACGCCCAGTCAGGGAAGTTCCACTCCGGAGCTCCCGGGGTACACATCACGTGGAAGTTCCACTCCGGAACTCCCGGAGTACACATCGCGTTTCTACATCGTTACTATTTCCAAGTATTTCTATTTCCAAGCGTTACTATTTCATTGTATTCCTATATCTTATATTATATTATTATTTCCATATTCAATTGTATTCTATATCGTATATAACCTACATCGTGAAGTATATTAAAGTGATTATTAATATTACAATTCCATATTTAATTCTTATAACCCATTATCAAAGTGCGCGATTCACATACCAACCGCTACGCTATTATCATCTAGCCTGCAGCAACGAGGAGTTACAGTGCAGTGCCATCGTGAAATTGAGGTAAGCCATTACGACAATTTTATCAATAACCGAGAGTCCCCGTTAGACGCAGACGCACGAGCTGCGTGAACGTTAAAGAACGGCATTTTAGTGCGCGATCCTCGACATTTGCCAATCCGCGCAGTCTGGGACGTGACAGATATGCATTTTCAGTGATAATCTTCATGATTCTGCTGTTACATGTGTGCAGAATCACCGAAATCGCTGTTTTCGTTCTATTTAATGCGAAAAACACGTTTTCTGGTGTTTTCAGCACGCTACAGAGCGTTTGACATGCGGAAACTGCGATATCTTCGGTATCGTTGGGTTTCCAGCTGAGATATGCATTTTCAGTGATAATCTTCATGATTCTGTTACAGGTGTGCAGAATCACCGAAATCGCTGTTTTCGTGCTATTGAATGCGAAAAACACGTTTTCTGGTGTTTTCAACACTCCACAGTGCGTTCGATATGCGGAAACTGCGATATCTTCGGTATCGTTGTTGTTTCCAGCTGAGATATGCATTTTCAGTTATAATCTTCATGATTCTGCTGTTACTAGTGTGCAGAATCACCGAAATCGCTGTTTTCGTGCTATTGAATGCGAAAAACATGTTTTCTGGTGTTTTCAGCACTCCACAGAGCGATTGACATGCGGAAACTGCGATATCTTCGGTATCGTTGGGTTTCCAGCTGAGATATGCATTTTCAGTGATAATCTTCATGATTCTGCTGTTACAAGTGTGCAGAATCACCGAAATCGCTGTTTTAGTGCTACTTAATGCGAAAAACACGTTTTCTAGTGTTTTCAGCACGCTACAGAGCGTTTGACATGCGGAAACTGCGATATCTTCGGTATCGTTGGGTTTCCAGCTGAGATATGCATTTTCAGTGATAATCTTCATGATTCTGTTACAGGTGTGCAGAATCACCGAAATCGCTGTTTTCGTGCTATTGAATGCGAAAAACACGTTTTCTGGTGTTTTCAACACTCCACAGTGCGTTCGATATGCGGAAACTGCGATATCTTCGGTATCGTTGTTGTTTCCAGCTGAGATATGCATTTTCAGTGATAATCTTCATGATTCTGCTGTTACTAGTGTGCAGAATCACCGAAATCGCTGTTTTCGTGCTATTGAATGCGAAAAACATGTTTTCTGGTGTTTGCAGCACTCCACAGAGCGTTTGACATGCGGAAACTGCGATATCTTCGGTATCGTTGGGTTTCCAGCTGAGATATGCATTTTCAGTGATAATCTTCATGATTCTGCTGTTACAAGTGTGCAGAATCACCGAAATCGCTGTTTTCGTGCTACTTAATGCGAAAAACACGTTTTCTGGTGTTTTCAGCCCTCCACAGTGCGTTTGATATGCGGAAACTGCGATATCTTCGGTATCGTTGGGTTTCCAGCTGAGATATGCATTTTCAGTGATAATCTTCATGATTCTGCTGTTACAAGTGTGCAGAATCACCGAAATCGCTGTTTTCGTGCTATTGAATGCGAAAAACACGTTTTCTAGTGTTTTCAGCACCCGACAGTGCGTTTGATGTGCGGAAACTGCGATATCTTCGGTATCGTTGGATTTCCAGCTGAGATATGCATTTTCAGTGATAATCTTCATGATTCTGCTGTTACTAGTGTGCAGAATCACCGAAATCGCTGTTTTCGTGCTATTGAATGCGAAAAACACGTTTTCTAGTGTTTTCAGCACCCGACAGTGCGTTTGATGTGCGGAAACAGGGATATCTTCGTTTTCGTGGGGTTTTCAGCTGAGATATGCATTTTCAGTGACAATCTTCATGATTCTGCTGTTACAAGTGTGCAGAATCACCGAAATCGCTGTTTTCGTGCTACTTAATGCGAAAAACACGTTTTCTAGTGTTTTCAGCACCCGACAGTGCATTTGATGTGCGGAAACTGCGATATCTTCGGTATCGTTGGGTTTCCAGCTGAGATATGCATTTTCAGTGATAATCTTCATGATTCTGCTGTTACTAGTGTGCAGAATCACCGAAATCGCTGTTTTCGTGCTATTGAATGCGAAAAACATGTTTTCTGGTGTTTGCAGCACTCCACAGAGCGTTTGACATGCGGAAACTGCGATATCTTCGGTATCGTTGGGTTTCCAGCTGAGATATGCATTTTCAGTGATAATCTTCATGATTCTGCTGTTACAAGTGTGCAGAATCACCGAAATCGCTGTTTTCGTGCTACTTAATGCGAAAAACACGTTTTCTGGTGTTTTCAGCCCTCCACAGTGCGTTTGATATGCGGAAACTGCGATATCTTCGGTATCGTTGGGTTTCCAGCTGAGATATGCATTTTCAGTGATAATCTTCATGATTCTGCTGTTACAAGTGTGCAGAATCACCGAAATCGCTGTTTTCGTGCTATTGAATGCGAAAAACACGTTTTCTAGTGTTTTCAGCACCCGACAGTGCGTTTGATGTGCGGAAACTGCGATATCTTCGGTATCGTTGGATTTCCAGCTGAGATATGCATTTTCAGTGATAAGATTCATGATTCTGCTGTTACAAGTGTGCAGAATCACCGAAATCGCTGTTTTCGTGCTATTGAATGCGAAAAACACGTTTTCTAGTGTTTTCAGCACCCGACAGTGCGTTTGATGTGCGGAAACAGGGATATCTTCGTTTTCGTGGGGTTTTCAGCTGAGATATGCATTCTCAGTGACAATCTTCATGATTCTGCTGTTACAAGTGTGCAGAATCACCGAAATCGCTGTTTTCGTGCTACTTAATGCGAAAAACACGTTTTCTGGTGTTTTCAGCCCTCCACAGTGCGTTTGATATGCGGAAACTGCGATATCTTCGGTATCGTTGGGTTTCCAGCTGAGATATGCATTTTCAGTGATAATCTTCATGATTCTGCTGTTACAAGTGTGCAGAATCACCGAAATCGCTGTTTTCGTGCTATTGAATGCGAAAAACACGTTTTCTGGTGATTTCAGCACTCCACAGTGCGTTTGATATGCGGAAGCTGCGATATCTTCGGTATCGTTGTTGTTTCCAGCTGAGATATGCATGTTCAGTGATAATCTTCATGATTCTGCTGTTACAAGTGTGCAGAATCACCGAAATCGCTGTTTTCGTGCTATTGAATTTGAAAAACACGTTCTCTGTTGTTTTCAGCACGCCACAGAGCGTTTGACATGCGGAAACTGCGATATCTTCGGTATCGTTGGGTTTCCAGCTGAGATATGCACTTTCAGTGATAATCTTCATGATTCTGCTGTTACAAGTGTGCAGAATCACCGAAATCGCTGTTTTCGTGCTATTGAATGCAGAAAACACGTTTTCTGGTGTTTTCAGCACTCCACAGTGCGTTTGATATGCGGAATCTGCGATATCTTCGGTATCGTTGTTGTTTCCAGCTGAGATATGCATTTTCAGTGATAATCTTCATGATTCTGCTGTTACAAGTGTGCAGAATCACCGAAATCGCTGTTTTCGTGCTATTGAATGCGAAAAACACGTTTTCTGGTGTTTTCGGCACGCCACAGAGCGTTTGACATGCGGTAACTGCGATATCTTCGGTATCGTTGTTGTTTCCAGCTGAGATATGCATTTTCAGTGATAATCTTCATGATTCTGCTGTTACAAGTGTGCAGAATCACCGAAATCGCTGTTTTCGTGCTATTGAATGCAGAAAACACGTTTTCTGGTGTTTTCAGCACTCCACAGTGCGTTTGATATGCGGAATCTGCGATATCTTCGGTATCGTTGTTGTTTCCAGCTGAGATATGCATTTTCAGTGATAATCTTCATGATTCTGCTGTTACAAGTGTGCAGAATCACCGAAATCGCTGTTTTCGTGCTATTGAATGCGAAAAACACGTTTTCTGGTGTTTTCGGCACGCCACAGAGCGTTTGACATGCGGTAACTGCGATATCTTCGGTATCGTTGGATTTCCAGCTGAGATATGCATTTTCAGTGATAAGATTCATGATTCTGGTGTTACAAGTGTGCAGAATCACCGAAATCGCTGTTTTCGTGCTATTGAATGCGAAAAACACGTTTTCTAGTGTTTTCAGCACCCGACAGTGCGTTTGATGTGCGGAAACAGGGATATCTTCGTTTTGGTGGGGTTTTCAGCTGAGATATGCATTTTCAGTGACAATCTTCATGATTCTGCTGTTACAAGTGTGCAGAATCACCGAAATCGCTGTTTTCGTGCTATTGAATGCGAAAAACACGTTTTCTGTTGTTTTCAGCACGCCACAGAGCGTTTGACATGCGGAAACTGCGATATCTTCGGTATCGTTGGGTTTCCAGCTGAGATATGCATTTTCAGTGATAATCTTCATGATTCTGCTGTTACAAGTGTGCAGAATCACCGAAATCGCTGTTTTCGTGCTATTGAATGCAGAAAACACGTTTTCTGGTGTTTTCAGCACTCCACAGTGCGTTTGATATGCGGAATCTGCGATATCTTCGGTATCGTTGTTGTTTCCAGCTGAGATATGCATTTTCAGTGATAATCTTCATGATTCTGCTGTTACATGTGTGCAGAATCACCGAAATCGCTGTTTTCGTGCTATTGAATGCGAAAAACACGTTTTCTGGTGTTTTCGGCACGCCACAGTGCGTTTGACATGCGGTAACTGCGATATCTTCGGTATCGTTGTTGTTTCCAGCTGAGATATGCATTTTCAGAGATGATCTTCATGATTCTGCTGTTACAAGTGTGCAGAATACCCGAAATCGCTGTTTTCGTGCTATTGAATGCGAAAAACATGTTTTCTGGTGTTTTCAGCACTCCACAGAGCGTTTGACATGCGGAAACTGCGATATCTTCGGTATCGTTGGGTTTCCAGCTGAGATATGCATTTTCAGTGATAATCTTCATGATTCTGCTGTTACAAGTGTGCAGAATCACCGAAATCGCTGTTTTCGTGCTACTTAATGCGAAAAACACGTTTTCTGGTGTTTTCAGCACGCCACAGAGCGTTCGACATGCGGTAACTGCGATATCTTCGGTATCGTTGTTGTTTCCAGCTGAGATATGCATTTTCAGTGATAATCTTCATGATTCTGCTGTTACAAGTGTGCAGAATCACCGAAATCGCTGTTTTCGTGCTATTGAATGCGAAAAACATGTTTTCTGGTGTTTTCAGCACTCCACAGAGCGTTTGACATGCGGAAACTGCGATATCTTCGGTATCGTTGGGTTTCCAGCTGAGATATGCATTTTCAGTGATAATCTTCATGATTCTGCTGTTACAAGTGTGCAGAATAGCCGAAATCGCTGTTTTCGTGCTTTTGAATGCGAAAAACACGTTTTCTGGTGTTTTCAGCCCTCCACAGTGCGATTGATATGCGGAAACTGCGATATCTTCGGTATCGTTGGGTTTCCAGCTGAGATATGCATTTTCAGTGATAATCTTCATGATTCTGCTGTTACAAGTGTGCAGAATCACCGAAATCGCTGTTTTCGTTGTAACGTCGGCCATACCGACGACTCCCTACCTTACCCTCTATTCTGCACGATCACTACATTACCATTTACCTATAATCAATAAGCACGCATATATCCGTAGTCGCTAAGCTAATAACCTTAAGCACCAACCACAGCTATCTCATCCCTCGACTCAATTCCTAGAACGCACCGTCAGCTTGTTCCATCCCAATCCTCCAACTCCTATCTTCCTTCAATTACCCAGAGTCAGCAATCCCACGCTAGCTCGCGCTATCTCTCTCGAGGTATGCGGAGTCAGCAGTCCCACGCTAGCTCGCGCTATCTCTCTCGAGGTATGCGGAGTCAGCAGTCCCACGCTCGCTCGCACTATCTCTCCCGAGGTATGCAGAGTCAGCAGTCCCACGATAGCTCGCGTTATCTCTCCCGAGGTATGCAGAGTCAGCAGTCCCACGCTCGCTTATCCTTACCATTACCACACCCCTCATCCATATCCGACTACTATAAAGATAGCTCCGCAACGCCCAGTCAGGGAAGTTCCACTCCGGAGCTCCCGGGGTACACATCACGTGGAAGTTCCACTCCGGAACTCCCGGAGTACACATCGCGTTTCTACATCGTTACTATTTCCAAGTATTTCTATTTCCAAGCGTTACTATTTCATTGTATTCCTATATCTTATATTATATTATTATTTCCATATTCAATTGTATTCTATATCGTATATAACCTACATCGTGAAGTATATTAAAGTGATTATTAATATTACAATTCCATATTTAATTCTTATAACCCTTTATCAAAGTGCGCGATTCACATACCAACCGCTACGCTATTATCATCTAGCCTGCAGCAACGAGGAGTTACAGTGCAGTGCCATCGTGAAATTGAGGTAAGCCATTACGACAATTTTATCAATAACCGAGAGTCCCCGTTAGACGCAGACGCACGAGCTGCGTGAACGTTAAAGAACGGCATTTTAGTGCGCGATCCTCGACATTTGCCAATCCGCGCAGTCTGGGACGTGACAGATATGCATTTTCAGTGATAATCTTCATGATTCTGCTGTTACATGTGTGCAGAATCACCGAAATCGCTGTTTTCGTTCTATTTAATGCGAAAAACACGTTTTCTGGTGTTTTCAGCACGCTACAGAGCGTTTGACATGCGGAAACTGCGATATCTTCGGTATCGTTGGGTTTCCAGCTGAGATATGCATTTTCAGTGATAATCTTCATGATTCTGTTACAGGTGTGCAGAATCACCGAAATCGCTGTTTTCGTGCTATTGAATGCGAAAAACACGTTTTCTGGTGTTTTCAACACTCCACAGTGCGTTCGATATGCGGAAACTGCGATATCTTCGGTATCGTTGTTGTTTCCAGCTGAGATATGCATTTTCAGTTATAATCTTCATGATTCTGCTGTTACTAGTGTGCAGAATCACCGAAATCGCTGTTTTCGTGCTATTGAATGCGAAAAACATGTTTTCTGGTGTTTTCAGCACTCCACAGAGCGATTGACATGCGGAAACTGCGATATCTTCGGTATCGTTGGGTTTCCAGCTGAGATATGCATTTTCAGTGATAATCTTCATGATTCTGCTGTTACAAGTGTGCAGAATCACAGAAATCGCTGTTTTCGTGCTACTTAATGCGAAAAACACGTTTTCTAGTGTTTTCAGCACGCCACAGAGCGTTTGACATGCGGTAACTGCGATATCTTCGGTATCGTTGTTGTTTCCAGCTGAGATATGCATTTTCAGTGATAATCTTCATGATTCTGCTGTTACAAGTGTGCAGAATCACCGAAATCGCTGTTTTCGTGCTATTGAATGCGAAAAACACGTTTTCTAGTGTTTTCAGCACCCGACAGTGCGTTTGATGTGCGGAAACTGCGATATCTTCGGTATCGTTGGATTTCCAGCTGAGATATGCATTTTCAGTGATAAGATTCATGATTCTGCTGTTACAAGTGTGCAGAATCACCGAAATCGCTGTTTTCGTGCTATTGAATGCGAAAAACACGTTTTCTAGTGTTTTCAGCACCCGACAGTGCGTTTGATGTACGGAAACAGGGATATCTTCGTTTTCGTGGGGTTTTCAGCTGAGATATGCATTTTCAGTGACAATCTTCATGATTCTGCTGTTACAAGTGTGCAGAATCACCGAAATCGCTGTTTTCGTGCTACTTAATGCGAAAAACACGTTTTCTGGTGTTTTCAGCACGCCACAGAGCGTTTGACATGCGGAAACTGCGATATCTTCGGTATCGTTGGGTTTCCAGCTGAGATATGCATTTTCAGTGATAATCTTCATGATTCTGCTGTTACTAGTGTGCAGAATCACCGAAATCGCTGTTTTCGTGCTATTGAATGCGAAAAACATGTTTTCTGGTGTTTACAGCACTCCACAGAGCGTTTGACATGCGGAAACTGCGATATCTTCGGTATCGTTGGGTTTCCAGCTGAGATATGCATTTTCAGTGATAATCTTCATGATTCTGCTGTTACAAGTGTGCAGAATCACCGAAATCGCTGTTTTCGTGCTACTTAATGCGAAAAACACGTTTTCTGGTGTTTTCAGCCCTCCACAGTGCGTTTGATATGCGGAAACTGCGATATCTTCGGTATCGTTGGGTTTCCAGCTGAGATATGCATTTTCAGTGATAATCTTCATGATTCTGCTGTTACAAGTGTGCAGAATCACCGAAATCGCTGTTTTCGTGCTATTGAATGCGAAAAACACGTTTTCTGGTGATTTCAGCACTCCACAGTGCGTTTGATATGCGGAAGCTGCGATATCTTCGGTATCGTTGTTGTTTCCAGCTGAGATATGCATTTTCAGTGATAATCTTCATGATTCTGCTGTTACAAGTGTGCAGAATCACCGAAATCGCTGTTTTCGTGCTATTGAATGCGAAAAACACGTTTTCTGTTGTTTTCAGCACGCCACAGAGCGTTTGACATGCGGAAACTGCGATATCTTCGGTATCGTTGGGTTTCCAGCTGAGATATGCATTTTCAGTGATAATCTTCATGATTCTGCTGTTACAAGTGTGCAGAATCACCGAAATCGCTGTTTTCCTGCTATTGAATGCAGAAAACACGTTTTCTGGTGTTTTCAGCACTCCACAGTGCGTTTGATATGCGGAATCTGCGATATCTTCGGTATCGTTGTTGTTTCCAGCTGAGATATGCATTTTCAGTGATAATCTTCATGATTCTGCTGTTACAAGTGTGCAGAATCACCGAAATCGCTGTTTTCGTGCTATTGAATGCGAAAAACACGTTTTCTGGTGTTTTCAGCACTCCACAGTGCGTTTGATATGCGGAAGCTGCGATATCTTCGGTATCGTTGTTGTTTCCAGCTGAGATATGCATTTTCAGTGATAATCTTCATGATTCTGCTGTTACAAGTGTGCAGAATCACCGAAATCGCCGTTTTCGTGCTATTGAATGCGAAAAACACGTTTTCTGGTGTTTTCAGCACTCCACAGTGCGTTTCATATGCGGAAGCTGCGATATCTTCTTTTTCGTTGTTGTTTCCAGCTGAGATATGCATTTTCAGTGATAATCTTCATGATTCTGCTGTTACAAGTGTGCAGAATCACCGAAATCGCTGTTTTCGTGCTATTGAATGCGAAAAACACGTTTTCTGGTGTTTTCAGCACGCCACATTGCGTTTGACATGCGGAAACTGCGATATCTTCGGTATCGTTGTTGTTTCCAGCTGAGATATGCATTTTCAGTGATAATCTTCATGATTCTGCTGTTACAAGTGTGCAGAATCACCGAAATCGCTGTTTTCGTGCTTTTGAATGCGAAAACACGTTTTCTGGTGTTTTCAGCACCTCACAGTGCGTTTGATATGCGGAAGCTGCGATATCTTCTTTATCGTTGTTGTTTCCAGCTGAGATATGCATTTTCAGTGATAATCTTCATGATTCTGCTGTTACAAGTGTGCAGAATCACCGAAATCGCTGTTTTCGTGCTATTGAATGCGAAAAACACGTTTTCTGGTGTTTTCAGCACGCCACAGAGCGTTTGACATGCGGAAACTGCGATATCTTCGGTATCGTTGTTGTTTCCAGCTGAGATATGCATTTTCAGTGATAATCTTCATGATTCTGCTCTTACAAGTGTGCAGAATCACCGAAATCGCTGTTTTCGTGCTATTGAATGCGAAAAACACGTTTTCTGGTGTTTTCAGCACTCCACAGTGCGTTTGATATGCGGAAGCTGCGATATCTTCTTTATCGTTGTTGTTTCCAGCTGAGATATGCATTTTCAGTGATAATCTTCATGATTCTGCTGTTACAAGTGTGCAGAATCACCGAAATCGCTGTTTTCGTGCTATTGAATGCGAAAAACACGTTTTCTGGTGTTTTCAGCACGCCACAGAGCGTTTGACATGCGGAAACTGCGATATCTTCGGTATCGTTGGGTTTCCAGCTGAGATATGCATTTTCAGTTATAATCTTCATGATTCTGCTCTTACAAGTGTGCAGAATCACCGAAATCGCTGTTTTCGTGCTATTGAATGCGAAAAACACGTTTTCTGGTGTTTTCAGCACTCCACAGTGCGTTTGATATGCGGAAGCTGCGATATCTTCTTTATCGTTGTTGTTTCCAGCTGAGATATGCATTTTCAGTGATAATCTTCATGATTCTGCTGTTACAAGTGTGCAGAATCACCGAAATCGCTGTTTTCGTGCTATTGAATGCGAAAAACACGTTTTCTGGTGTTTTCAGCACGCCACAGAGCGTTTGACATGCGGAAACTGCGATATCTTCGGTATCGTTGGGTTTCCAGCTGAGATATGCATTTTCAGTTATAATCTTCATGATTCTGCTGTTGCAAGTGCGCAGAAATACCGAAATCGCTGTTTTCGTGCTATTGAATGCGAAAAACACGTTTTCTGGTGTTTTCAGCACGCCACAGAGCGTTTGACATGCGGAAACTGCGATATCTTCGTTTTCGTTGGGTTTCCAGCTGAGATATGCTTTTTCAGAGATAATCTTCATGATTCTGCTGTTACAAGTGTGCAGAATCACCGAAATCGCTGTTTTCGTGCTATTGAATGCGAAAAACACGTTTTCTGGTGTTTACAGCACGCCACAGAGCGTTGGACATGCGGAAACTGCGATATCTTCGGTATCGTTGTTGTTTCCAGCTGAGATATGCATTTTCAGTGATAATCTTCATGATTCTGCTGTTACAAGTGTGCAGAATCACCGAAATCGCTGTTTTCGTGCTATTGAATGCGAAAAACACGTTTTCTGGTGTTTTCAGCATTCCACAGTGCGTTTGATATGCGGAATCTGCGATATCTTCGGTATCGTTGTTGTTTCCAGCTGAGATATGCATTTTCAGTGATAATCTTCATGATTCTGCTGTTACAAGTGTGCAGAATCACCGAAACCGCTGTTTTCGTGCTATTGAATGCGAAAAACACGTTTTCTGGTGTTTTCAGCACTCCACAGTGCGTTTGATATGCGGAAGCTGCGATATCTTCGGTATCGTTGTTGTTTCCAGCTGAGATATGCATTTTCAGTGATAATCTTCATGATTCTGCTGTTACAAGTGTGCAGAATCACCGAAATCGCCGTTTTCGTGCTATTGAATGCGAAAAACACGTTTTCTGGTGTTTTCAGCACTCGACAGTGCGTTTGATATGCGGAAGCTGCGATATCTTCTTTTTCGTTGTTGTTTCCAGCTGAGATATGCATTTTCAGTGATAATCTTCATGATTCTGCTGTTACAAGTGTGCAGAATCACCGAAATCGCTGTTTTCGTGCTATTGAATGCGAAAAACACGTTTTCTGGTGTTTTCAGCACGCCACATTGCGTTTGACATGCGGAAACTGCGATATCTTCGGTATCGTTGTTGTTTCCAGCTGAGATATGCATTTTCAGTGATAATCTTCATGATTCTGCTGTTACAAGTGTGCAGAATCACCGAAATCGCTGTTTTCGTGCTTTTGAATGCGAAAACACGTTTTCTGGTGTTTTCAGCACCTCACAGTGCGTTTGATATGCGGAAGCTGCGATATCTTCTTTATCGTTGTTGTTTCCAGCTGAGATATGCATTTTCAGTGATAATCTTCATGATTCTGCTGTTACAAGTGTGCAGAATCACCGAAATCGCTGTTTTCGTGCTATTGAATGCGAAAAACACGTTTTCTGGTGTTTTCAGCACGCCACAGAGCGTTTGACATGCGGAAACTGCGATATCTTCGGTATCGTTGTTGTTTCCAGCTGAGATATGCATTTTCAGTGATAATCTTCATGATTCTGCTCTTACAAGTGTGCAGAATCACCGAAATCGCTGTTTTCGTGCTATTGAATGCGAAAAACACGTTTTCTGGTGTTTTCAGCACTCCACAGTGCGTTTGATATGCGGAAGCTGCGATATCTTCTTTATCGTTGTTGTTTCCAGCTGAGATATGCATTTTCAGTGATAATCTTCATGATTCTGCTGTTACAAGTGTGCAGAATCACCGAAATCGCTGTTTTCGTGCTATTGAATGCGAAAGACACGTTTTCTGGTGTTTTCAGCACGCCACAGAGCGTTTGACATGCGGAAACTGCGATATCTTCGGTATCGTTGGGTTTCCAGCTGAGATATGCATTTTCAGTGATAATCTTCATGATTCTGCTGTTGCAAGTGCGCAGAAATACCGAAATCGCTGTTTTCGTGCTATTGAATGCGAAAAACACGTTTTCTGGTGTTTTCAGCACGCCACAGAGCGTTTGACATGCGGAAACTGCGATATCTTCGTTTTCGTTGGGTTTCCAGCTGAGATATGCTTTTTCAGAGATAATCTTCATGATTCTGCTGTTACAAGTGTGCAGAATCACCGAAATCGCTGTTTTCGTGCTATTGAATGCGAAAAACACGTTTTCTGGTGTTTACAGCACGCCACAGAGCGTTGGACATGCGGAAACTGCGATATCTTCGGTATCGTTGTTGTTTCCAGCTGAGATATGCATTTTCAGTGATAATCTTCATGATTCTGCTGTTACAAGTGTGCAGAATCACCGAAATCGCTGTTTTCGTGCTTTTGAATGCGAAAACACGTTTTCTGGTGTTTTCAGCACTCCACAGTGCGTTTGATATGCGGAAGCTGCGATATCTTCTTTATCGTTGTTGTTTCCAGCTGAGATATGCATTTTCAGTGATAATCTTCATGATTCTGCTGTTACAAGTGTGCAGAATCACCGAAATCGCTGTTTTCGTGCTATTGAATGCGAAAAACACGTTTTCTGGTGTTTTCAGCACGCCACAGAGCGTTTGACATGCGGAAACTGCGATATCTTCGGTATCGTTGGGTTTCCAGCTGAGATATGCATTTTCAGTGATAATCTTCATGATTCTGCTGTTACAAGTGTGCAGAATCACCGAAATCGCTGTTTTCGTGCTATTGAATGCGAAAAACACGTTTTCTGGTGTTTTCAGCATTCCACAGTGCGTTTGATATGCGGAATCTGCGATATCTTCGGTATCGTTGTTGTTTCCAGCTGAGATATGCATTTTCAGTGATAATCTTCATGATTCTGCTGTTACAAGTGTGCAGAATCACCGAAATCGCTGTTTTCGTGCTATTGAATGCGAAAAACACGTTTTCTGGTGTTTTCAGCACGCCACAGAGCGTTTGACGTGCGGAAACTGCGATATCTTCAGTATCGTTGGGTTTCCAGCTGAGATATGCATTTTCAGTGATAATCTTCATGATTCTGCTGTTACAAGTGCGCAGAATCCCCGAAATCGCTGTTTTCGTGCTATTGAATGCGAAAAACACGTTTTCTGGTGTTTTCAGCACTCCACAGTGCGTTTGATATGCGGAATCTGCGATATCTTCGGTATCGTTGTTGTTTCCAGTTGAGATATGCATTTTCAGTGATAATCTTCATGATTCTGCTGTTACAAGTGTGCAGAATCACCGAAATCGCTGTTTTCGTGCTTTTGAATGCGAAAACACGTTTTCTGGTGTTTTCAGCACTCCACAGTGCGTTTGATATGCGGAAGCTGCGATATCTTCTTTATCGTTGTTGTTTCCAGCTGAGATATGCATTTTCAGTGATAATCTTCATGATTCTGCTGTCACAAGTGTGCAGAATCACCGAAATCGCTGTTTTCGTGCTATTGAATGCGAAAAACACGTTTTCTGGTGTTTTCAGCACGCCACAGAGCGTTTGACATGCGGAAACTGCGATATCTGCGGTATCCTTGGGTTTCCAGCTGAGATATGCATTTTCAGTGATAATCTTCATGATTCTGCTGTTACAAGTGTGCAGAATCACCGAAATCGCTGTTTTCGTGCTATTGAATGCGAAAAACACGTTTTCTGGTGTTTTCAGCACTCCACAGTGCGTTTGATATGCGGAATCTGCGATATCTTCGGTATCGTTGTTGTTTCCAGCTGAGATATGCATTTTCAGTGATAATCTTCATGATTCTGCTGTTACAAGTGTGCAGAATCACCGAAACCGCTGTTTTCGTGCTATTGAATGCGAAAAACACGTTTTCTGGTGTTTTCAGCACTCCACAGTGCGTTTGATATGCGGAAGCTGCGATATCTTCGGTATCGTTGTTGTTTCCAGTTGAGATATGCATTTTCAGTGATAATCTTCATGATTCTGCTGTTACAAGTGTGCAGAATCACCGAAATCGCTGTTTTCGTGCTATTGAATGCGAAAAACACGTTTTCTGGTGTTTTCAGCACTCCACAGTGCGTTTGATATGCGGAAGCTGCGATATCTTCGGTATCGTTGTTGTTTCCAGCTGAGATATGCATTTTCAGAGATAATCTTTATGATTCTGCTGTTACAAGTGTGCAGAATCACCGAAATCTCTGTTTTCGTGCTATTGAATGCGAAAAACACGTTTTCTGGTGTTTTCAGCACTCCACAGTGCGTTTGATATGCGGAAGCTGCGATATCTTCTTTATCGTTGTTGTTTCCAGCTGAGATATGCATTTTCAGTGATAATCTTCATGATTCTGCTGTTACAAGTGTGCAGAATCACCGAAATCGCTGTTTTCGTGCTATTGAATGCGAAAAACACGTTTTCTGGTGTTTTCAGCACTCCACAGTGCGTTTGATATGCGGAAGCTGCGATATCTTCTTTATCGTTGTTGTTTCCAGCTGAGATATGCATTTTCAGTGATAATCTTCATGATTCTGCTGTTACAAGTGTGCAGAATCACCGAAATCGCTGTTTTCGTGCTATTGAATGCGAAAAACACGTTTTCTGGTGTTTTCAGCACTCCACAGTGCGTTTGATATGCGGAAGCTGCGATATCTTCGGTATCGTTGTTGTTTCCAGCTGAGATATGCATTTTCAGTGATAATCTTCATGATTCTGCTGTTACAAGTGTGCAGAATCACCGAAATCGCTGTTTTCGTGCTATTTAAAGCGAAAAACACGTTTTCTGGTGTTTTCAGCACGCCACAGAGCGTTTGACATGCGGAAACTGCGATATCTTCGGTATCGTTGTTGTTTCCAGCTGAGATATGCATTTTCAGTGATAATCTTCATGATTCTGCTGTTACAAGTGTGCAGAATCACCGAAATCGCTGTTTTCGTGCTATTGAATGCGAAAAACACGTTTTCTGGTGTTTTCAGCACTCCACAGTGCGTTTGATATGCGGAAACTGCGATATCTTTGGTATCGTTGTTGTTTCCAGCTGAGATATGCATTTTCAGTGATAATCTTCATGATTAAGCTGTTTCAAGTGTGCAGAATCACCGAAATCGCTGTTTTCGTGCTATTGTATGCGAAAAACACGTTTTCTGGTCTTTTCAGAACTCCACAGTGCGTTTGATATGCGGAAACTGCGATATCTTCGGTATCGTTGTTGTTTCCAGCTGAGATATGCATTTTCAGTGATAATCTTCATGATTAAGCTGTTTCAAGTGTGCAGAATCACCGAAATCGCTGTTTTCGTGCTATTGTATGCGAAAAACACGTTTTCTGGTGTTTTCAGCACTCCACAGTGCGTTTGATATGCGGAAGCTGCGATATCTTCGGTATCGTTGTTGTTTCCAGCTGAGATATGCATTTTCAGTGATAATCTTCATGATTCTGCTGTTACAAGTGTGCAGAATCACCGAAATCGCTGTTTTCGTGCTATTTAAAGCGAAAAACACGTTTTCTGGTGTTTTCAGCACGCCACAGAGCGTTTGACATGCGGAAACTGCGATATCTTCGGTATCGTTGTTGTTTCCAGCTGAGATATGCATTTTCAGTGATAATCTTCATGATTCTGCTGTTACAAGTGTGCAGAATCACCGAAATCGCTGTTTTCGTGCTATTGAATGCGAAAAACACGTTTTCTGGTGTTTTCAGCACTCCACAGTGCGTTTGATATGCGGAAACTGCGATATCTTTGGTATGGTTGTTGTTTCCAGCTGAGATATGCATTTTCAGTGATAATCTTCATGATTAAGCTGTTTCAAGTGTGCAGAATCACCGAAATCGCTGTTTTCGTGCTATTGTATGCGAAAAACACGTTTTCTGGTGTTTTCAGAACTCCACAGTGCGTTTGATATGCGGAAACTGCGATATCTTCGGTATCGTTGTTGTTTCCAGCTGAGATATGCATTTTCAGTGATAATCTTCATGATTCTGCTGTTACAAGTGTGCAGAATCACCGAAATCGCTGTTTTCGTGCTATTGAATGCGGAAAATACGTTTTCTGGTGTTTTCAGCACTCCACAGTGCGTTTGATATCCGGAAGCTGCGATATCTTCGGTATCGTTGTTGTTTCCAGCTGAGATATGCATTTTCAGTGATAATCTTCATGATTCTGCTGTTACAAGTGTGCAGAATCACCGAAATCGCTGTTTTCGTGCCATTTAAAGCGAAAAACACGTTTTCTGGGGTTTTCAGCACGCCACAGAGCGTTTGACATGCGGAAACTGCGATATCTTCGGTATCGTTGTTGTTTCCAGCTGAGATATGCATTTTCAGTGATAATCTTCATGATTCTGCTGTTACAAGTGTGCAGAATCACCGAAATCGCTGTTTTCGTGCTATTGAATGCGAAAAACACGTTTTCTGGTGTTTTCAGCACGCCACAGAGCGTTTGACATGCGGAAACTGCGATATCTTCGGTATCGTTGGGTTTCCAGCTGAGATATGCATTTTCAGTGATAATCTTCATGATTCTGCTGTTACAAGTGCGCAGAAATACCGAAATCGCTGTTTTCGTGCTATTGAATGCGAAAAACACGTTTTCTGGTGTTTTCAGCACGCCACAGAGCGTTTGACATGCGGAAACTGCGATATCTTCGGTATCGTTGGGTACCAGCTGAGATATGCATTTTCAGTGATAATCCTCATGATTCTGCTGTTACAAGTGTGCAGAATCACCGAAATCGCTGTTTTCGTGCTATTGAATTCGAAAAACACGTTTTCTAGTGTTTTCAGCACCGGACAGTGCGTTTGATGTGCGGAAACAGGGATATCTTCGTTTTCGTGTGGTTTCCAGCTGAGATATGCATTTTCAGTGATAATCTTCATGATTCTGCTGTTACAAGTGTGCAGAATCACCGAAATCGCTGTTTTCGTGCTATTGAATGCGAAAAACACGTTTTCTGGTGTTTTCAGCACTCCACAGTGCGTTTGATATGCGGAAGCTGCGATATCTTCGGTATCGTTGTTGTTTCCAGCTGAGATATGCATTTTCAGTGATAATCTTCATGATTCTGCTGTTACAAGTGTGCAGAATCACCGAAATCTCTGTTTTCGTGCTATTTAAAGCGAAAAACACGTTTTCTGGTGTTTTCAGCACGCCACAGAGCGTTTGACATGCGGAAACTGCGATACCTTCGGTATCGTTGAGTTTCCAGCTGAGATATGCATTTTCAGTGATAATCTTCATGATTCTGCTGTTACAAGTGTGCAGAATCATCGAAATCGCTTTTTTCGTGCTTTTGAATGCGAAAACACGTTTTCTGGTGTTTTCAGCACTCCACAGTGCGTTTGATATCCGGAAGCTGCGATATCTTCTTTATCGTTGTTGTTTCCAGCTGAGATATGCATTTTCAGTGATAATCTTCATGATTCTGCTGTTACAAGTGTGCAGAATCACCGAAATCGCTGCTTTCGTGCTATTGAATGCGAAAAACACGTTTTCTGGTGTTTTCAGCACGCCACAGAGCGTTTGACATGCGGAAACTGCGATACCTTCGGTATCGTTGAGTTTCCAGCTGAGATATGCATTTTCAGTGATAATCTTCATGATTCTGCTGTTACAAGTGTGCAGAATCACCGAAATCTCTGTTTTCGTGCTATTGAATGCGAAAAACACGTTTTCTGGTGTTTTCAGCACTCCACAGTGCGTTTGATATCCGGAAGCTGCGATATCTTCTTTATCGTTGTTGTTTCCAGCTGAGATATGCATTTTCAGTGATAATCTTCATGATTCTGCTGTTACAAGTGTGCAGAATCACCGAAATCGCTGTTTTCGTGCTATTGAATGCGAAAAACACGTTTTCTGGTGTTTTCAGCACGCCACAGAGCGTTTGACATGCGGAAACTGCGACATCTTCGGTATCGTAGGGTTTCCAGCTGAGATATGCATTTTCAGTGATAATCTTCATGATTCTGCTGTTACAAGTGCGCAGAAATACCGAAATCGCTGTTTTCGTGCTATTGAATGCGAAAAACACGTTTTCTGGTGTTTTCAGCCCTCCACAGTGCGTTTGATACGCGGAAACTGCGATATCTTCGGTATCGTTGTTGTTTCCAGCTGAGATATGCATTTTCAGTGATTATCTTCATGATTCTGCTGTTACAAGTGTGCAGAATCACCGAAATCGCTGTTTTCGTGCTATTGAATGCGAAAAACACGTTTTCTAGTGTTTTCAGCACCGGACAGTGCGTTTGATGTGCGGAAACAGGGATATCTTCGTTTTCGTGTGGTTTCCAGCTGAGATATGCATTTTCAGTGATAATCTTCATGATTCTGCTGTTACAAGTGTGCAGAATCACCGAAATCGCTGTTTTCGTGCTATTTAAAGCGCAAAACACGTTTTCTGGTGTTTTCAGCACGCCACAGAGCGTTTGACATGCGGAAACTGCGATATCTTCGGTATCGTTGTTGTTTCCAGCTGAGATATGCATTTTCAGTGATAATCTTCATGATTCTGCTGTTACAAGTGTGCAGAATCACCGAAATCGCTGTTTTCGTGCTATTGAATGCGAAAAACACGTTTTCTGGTGTTTTCAGCACTCCACAGTGCGTGTGATATGCGGAAACTGCGATATCTTCGGTATCGTTGTTGTTTCCAGCTGAGATATGCATTTTCAGTGATAATCTTCATGATTCTGCTGTTACAAGTGTGCAGAATCATCGAAATCGCTGTTTTCGTGCTTTTGAATGCGAAAACACGTTTTCTGGTGTTTTCAGCACTCCACAGTGCGTTTGATATGCGGAAGCTGCGATATCTTCTTTATCGTTGTTGTTTCCAGCTGAGATATGCATTTTCAGTGATAATCTTCATGATTCTGCTGTTACAAGTGTGCAGAATCACCGAAATCGCTGCTTTCGTGCTATTGAATGCGAAAAACACGTTTTCTGGTGTTTTCAGCACGCCACAGAGCGTTTGACATGCGGAAACTGCGATACCTTCGGTATCGTTGAGTTTCCAGCTGAGATATGCATTTTCAGTGATAATCTTCATGATTCTGCTGTTACAAGTGTGCAGAATCACCGAAATCTCTGTTTTCGTGCTATTGAATGCGAAAAACACGTTTTCTGGTGTTTTCAGCACTCCACAGTGCGTTTGATATGCGGAAACTGCGATATCTTCGGTATCGTTGTTGTTTCCAGCTGAGATATGCATTTTCAGTGATTATCTTCATGATTCTGCTGTTACAAGTGTGCAGAATCACCGAAATCGCTGTTTTCGTGCTATTGAATGCGAAAAACACGTTTTCTGGTGTTTTCAGCACGCCACAGAGCGTTTGACATGCGGAAACTGCGATATCTTCGGTATCGTTTGGTACCAGCTGAGATATGCATTTTCAGTGATAATCCTCATGATTCTGCTGTTACAAGTGTGCAGAATCACCGAAATCGCTGTTTTCGTGCTATTGAATGCGAAAAACACGTTTTCTAGTGTTTTCAGCACCGGACAGTGCGTTTGATGTGCGGAAACAGGGATATCTTCGTTTTCGTGTGGTTTCCAGCTGAGATATGCATTTTCAGTGATAATCTTCATGATTCTGCTGTTACAAGTGTGCAGAATCACCGAAATCGCTGTTTTCGTGCTATTTAATGCGAAAAACACGTTTTCTGGTGTTTTCAGCACGCCACAGAGCGTTTGACATGCGGAAACTGCGATATCTTCAGTATCGTTGGGTTTCCAGCTGAGATATGCATTTTCAGTGATACTCTTCATGATTCTGCTGTTACAAGTGTGCAGAATCACCGAAATCGCTGTTTTCGTGCTATTGAATGCGAAAAACACGTTTTCTGGTGTTTTCAGCACGCCACAGTGCGTTTGACATGCGGAAACTGCGATATCTTCGGTATCGTTGTTGTTTCCAGCTGAGATATGCATTTTCAGTGATAAGCTTGATGATTCTGCTGTTACATGTGTGCAGAATCACCGAAATCGCTGTTTTCGTGCTTTTGAATGCGAAAACACGTTTTCTGGTGTTTTCAGCACTCCACAGTGCGTTTGATATGCGGAAGCTGCGACATCTTCTTTATCGTTGTTGTTTCCAGCTGAGATATGCATTTTCAGTGATAATCTTCATGATTCTGCTGTTACAAGTGCGCAGAAATACCGAAATCGCTGTTTTCGTGCTATTGAATGCGAAAAACACGTTTTCTGGTGTTTTCAGCCCTCCACAGTGCGTTTGATATGCGGAAACTGCGATATCTTCGGTATCGTTGTTGTTTCCAGCTGAGATATGCATTTTCAGTGAGAATCTTCATGATTCTGCTGTTACAAGTGTGCAGAATCACCGAAATCGCTGTTTTCGTGCTATTGAATGCGAAAAACACGTTTTCTGGTGTTTTCAGCACTCCACAGAGCGTTTGACATGCGGAAACTGCGAGATCTTCGGTATCGTTGTTGTTTCCAGCTGAGATATGCATTTTCAGTGAGAATCTTCATGATTCTGCTGTTACAAGTGTGCAGAATCACCGAAATCGCTTTTTTCGTGCTATTGAATGCGAAAAACTGGTTTTCTGGTGTTTTCAGCACTCCACAGAGCGTTTGACATGCGGAAACTGCGATATCTTCGGTATCGTTGTTGTTTCCAGCTGAGATATGCATTTTCAGTGATTATCTTCATGATTCTGCTGTTACAAGTGTGCAGAATCACCGAAATCGCTGTTTTCGTGCTATTGAATGCGAAAAACACGTTTTCTAGTGTTTTCAGCACCCGACAGTGCGTTTGATGTGCGGAAACAGGGATATCTTCGTTTTCGTGTGGTTTCCAGCTGAGATATGCATTTTCAGTGATAATCTTCATGATTCTGCTGTTACAAGTGTGCAGAATCACCGAAATCGCTGTTTTCGTGCTATTGAATGCGAAAAACACGTTTTCTGGTGTTTTCAGCACGCCACAGAGCGTTTGACATGCGGAAACTGCGATATCTTCGGTATCGTTGGGTTTCCAGCTGAGATATGCATTTTCAGTGATAATCTTCATGATTTTGCTGTTACAAGTGTGCAGAATCACCGAAATCGTTGTTTTCGTGCTATTGAATGCGAAAAACACGTTTTCTGGTGTTTTCAGCACTCCACAGTGCGTTTGATATGCGGAAACTGCGATATCTTCGGTATCGTTGTTGTTTCCAGCTGAGATATGCATTTTCAGTGATAATCTTCATGATTCTGTTGTTACAAGTGTGCTGAATCACCGAAGTCGCTGTTTTCGTGCTATTGAATGCGAAAAACACTTTTTCTGGTGTTTTCAGCACGCCACAGAGCGTTTGACATGCGGAAACTGCGATATCTTCGGTATCGTTGGGTTTCCAGCTGAGATATGCATTTTCAGTGATAATCTTCATGATTTTGCTGGTACAAGTGTGCAGAATCACCGAAATCGTTGTTTTCGTGCTATTGAATGCGAAAAACACGTTTTCTGGTGTTTTCAGCACTCCACAGTGCGTTTGATATGCGGAAACTGCGATATCTTCGGTATCGTTGTTGTTTCCAGCTGAGATATGCATTTTCAGTGATAATCTTCATGATTCTGCTGTTACAAGTGTGCAGAATCACCTAAATCGCTGTTTTCGTGCTATTGAATGCGAAAAACACGTTTTCTGGTGTTTTCAGCACGCCACCGAGCGTTTGACATGCGGAAACTGCGATATCTTCTGTATCGTTGTTGTTTCCAGCTGAGATATGCATTTTCAGTGATAATGTTCCTGATTCTGCTGTTACAAGTGTGCAGAATCACCGAAATCGCTGTTTTCGTGCTATTTAATGCGAAAAAAACGTTTTCTGGTGTTTTCAGCACCCGACAGTGCGTTTGATGTGCGGAAACAGGGATATCTTCGTTTTCGTGGGGTTTTCAGCTGAGATTAGCATTTTAAGTGATAATCTTCATGATTCTGCTGTTACAAGTGTGCAGAATCACCGAAATCGCTGTTTTCGTGCTATTGAATGCGAAAAACACGTTTTCTGGTGTTTTCAACACCCGACAATGCGTTTGACGTGCGGAAACAGGGACATCTTCGTTTTCGTGGGGTTTTCAGCTGAGATTAGCATTTTAAGTGATAATCTTCATGATTCTGCTGTTACAAGTGTGCAGAATCACCGAAATCGCTGTTTTCGTGCTTTTGAATGCGAAAAACACGTTTTCTGGTGTTTTCAACACTCCACAGTGCGTTCGATATGCGGAAACTGCGATATCTTCGGTATCGTTGGGTTTCCAGCTGAGATATGCATTTTCAGTGATAATCTTCATGATTCTGCTGTTACAAGTGTGCAGAATCACCGAAATCGCTGTTTTCGTGCTATTGAATGCGAAAAACACGTTTTCTGGTGTTTTCAGCACGCCACAGAGCGTTTGACATGCGGAAACTGCGATATCTTCGGTATCGTTGGGTTTCCAGCTGAGATATGCATTTTCAGTGATAATCTTCATGATTTTGCTGTTACAAGTGTGCAGAATCACCGAAATCGCTGTTTTTGTGCTATTGAATGCGAAAAACACGTTTTCTGGTGTTTTCAACACTCCACAGTGCGTTCGATATGCGGAAACTGCGATATCTTCGGTATCGTTGTTGTTTCCAGGTGAGATATGCATTTTCAGTGACAATCTTCATGATTCTGCTGTTACAAGTGTGCAGAATAACCGAAATCGCTGTTTTCGTGCTTTTGAATGCGAAAAACACGTTTTCTGGTGTTTTCAGCCCTCCACAGTGCGTTTGATATGCGGAAACTGCGATATCTTCCGTATCGTTGTTGTTTCCAGCTGAGATATGCATTTTCAGTGAGAATCTTCATGATTCTGCTGTTACAAGTGTGCAGAATCACCGAAATCGCAGTTTTCGTGCTATTGAATGCGAAAAACACGTTTTCTAGTGTTTTCAGCACCCGACAGTGCGTTTGATGTGCGGAAACAGGGATATCTTCGTTTTCGTGTGGTTTCCAGCTGAGATATGCATTTTCAGTGATAATCTTCATGATTCTGCTGTTACAAGTGTGCAGAATCACCGAAATCGCTGTTTTCGTGCTATTTAATGCGATAAACACGTTTTCTGGTGTTTTCAGCACGCCACAGAGCGTTTGACATGCGGAAACTGCGATATCTTCGGTATCGTTGTTGTTTCCAGCTGAGATATGCATTTTCAGTGATAATCTTCATGATTCTGCTGTTACAAGTGTGCAGATTCACCGAAATCTCTGTTTTCGTGCTATTGAATGCGAAAAACACGTTTTCTGGTGTTTTCAGCACGCCACAGAGCGTTTGACATGCGGAAACTGCGATATCTTCGGTATCGTTGGGTTTCCAGCTGAGATATGCATTTTCAGTGATAATCTTCATGATTTTGCTGTTACAAGTGTGCAGAATCACCGAAATCGCTGTTTTTGTGCTATTGAATGCGAAAAACACGTTTTCTGGTGTATTCAACACTCCACAGTGCGTTCGATATGCGGAAACTGCGATATCTTCGGTATCGTTGTTGTTTCCAGGAGAGATATGCATTTTCAGTGACAATCTTCATGATTCTGCTGTTACAAGTGTGCAGAATAACCGAAATCGCTGTTTTCGTGCTTTTGAATGCGAAAAACACGTTTTCTGGTGTTTTCAGCCCTCCACAGTGCGTTTGATATGCGGAAACTGCGATATCTTCCGTATCGTTGTTGTTTCCAGCTGAGATATGCATTTTCAGTGAGAATCTTCATGATTCTGCTGTTACAAGTGTGCAGAATCACCGAAATCGCTGTTTTCGTGCTATTGAATGCGAAAAACACGTTTTCTAGTGTTTTCAGCACCCGACAGTGCGTTTGATGTGCGGAAACAGGGATATCTTCGTTTTCGTGTGGTTTCCAGCTGAGATATGCATTTTCAGTGATAATCTTCATGATTCTGCTGTTACAAGTGTGCAGAATCACCGAAATCGCTGTTTTCGTGCTATTTAATGCGAAAAACACGTTTTCTGGTGTTTTCAGCACGCCACAGAGCGTTTGACATGCGGAAACTGCGATATCTTCGGTATCGTTGTTGTTTCCAGCTGAGATATGCATTTTCAGTGATAATCTTCATGATTCTGCTGTTACAAGTGTGCAGATTCACCGAAATCGCTGTTTTCGTGCTATTGAATGCGAAAAACACGTTTTCTGGTGTTTTCAGCACTCCACAGTGCGTTTGATATGCGGAAACTGCGATATCTTCGGTATCGTTGTTGTTTCCAGCTGAGATATGCATTTTCAGTGATAATCTTCATGATTCTGCTGTTACAAGTGTGCAGAATCACCGAAATCGCTGTTTTCGTGCTATTGAATGCGAAAAACACGTTTTCTGGTGTTTTCAACAATCCACAGTGCGTTCGATATGCGGAAACTGCGATATCTTCGGTATCGTTGTTGTTTCCAGCTGAGATATTCATTTTCAGTAACAATCTTCATGATTCTGCTGTTACAAGTGTGCAGAATAACCGAAATCGCTGTTTTCGTGCTTTTGAATGCGAAAAACACGTTTTCTGGTGTTTTCAGCCCTCCACAGTGCGTTTGATATGCGGAAACTGCGATATCTTCCGTATCGTTGTTGTTTCCAGCTGAGATATGCATTTTCAGTGATAATCTTCATGATTCTGCTGTTACAAGTGTGCAGAATCACCGAAATCGCTGTTTTCGTGCTATTGAATGCGAAAAACACGTTTTCTAGTGTTTTCAGCACCTGACAGTGCGTTTGATGTGCGGAAACAGGGATATCTTCGTTTTCGTGGGGTTTCCAGCTGAGATATGCATTTTCAGTGATAATCTTCATGATTCTGCTGTTACAAGTGTGCAGAATCACCGAAATCGCTGTTTTCGTGCTATTGAATGCGAAAAACACGTTTTCTGGTGTTTTCAGCACGCCACAGAGCGTTTGACATGCGGAAACTGCGATATCTTCGGTATCGTTGTTGTTTCCAGCTGAGATATGCATTTTCAGTGATAATCTTCATGATTCTGCTGTTACAAGTGTGCAGAATCACCGAAATCGCTGTTTTCGTGCTATTTAATGCGAAAAACACGTTTTCTGGTGTTTTCAGCACCCGACAGTGCGTTTGATGTGCGGAAACAGGGATATCTTCGTTTTCGTGGGGTTTTCAGCTGAGATATGCATTTTAAGTGATAATCTTCATGATTCTGCTGTTACAAGTGTGCAGAATCACCGAAATCGCTGTTTTCGTGCTATTGAATGCGAAAAACACGTTTTCTGGTGTTTTCAGCACGCCACAGAGCGTTTGACATGCGGAAACTGCGATATCTTCGGTATCGTTGTTGTTTCCAGCTGAGATATGCATTTTCAGTGATAATCTTCATGATTCTGCTGTTACAAGTGTGCAGATTCACCGAAATCGCTGTTTTCGTGCTATTGAATGCGAAAAACACGTTTTCTGGTGTTTTCAGCACTCCACAGTGCGTTTGATATGCGGAAACTGCGATATCTTCGGTATCGTTGTTGTTTCCAGCTGAGATATGCATTTTCAGTGATAATCTTCATGATTCTGCTGTTACAAGTGTGCAGAATCACCGAAATCGCTGTTTTCGTGCTATTGAATGCGAAAAACACGTTTTCTGGTGTTTTCAACACTCCACAGTGCGTTCGATATGCGGAAAATGCGATATCTTCGGTATCGTTGTTGTTTCCAGCTGAGATATGCATTTTCAGTAACAATCTTCATGATTCTGCTGTTACAAGTGTGCAGAATCACCGAAATCGCTGTTTTCGTGCTATTGAATGCGAAAAACACGTTTTCTGGTGTTTTGAACAATCCACAGTGCGTTCGATATGCGGAAACTGCGATATCTTCGGTATCGTTGTTGTTTCCAGCTGAGATATTCATTTTCAGTAACAATCTTCATGATTCTGCTGTTACAAGTGTGCATAATAACCGAGATCGCTGTTTTCGTGCTTTTGAATGCGAAAAACAGGTTTTCTGCTGTTTTCAGCCCTCCACAGTGCGTTTGATATGCGGAAACTGCGATATCTTCGGTATCGTTGTTGTTTCCAGCTGAGATATGCATTTTCAGTGAGAATCTTCATGATTCTGCTGTTACAAGTGTGCAGAATAACCGAAATCGCTTGTTTTCGTGCTTTTGAATGCGAAAAACACGTTTTCTGGTGTTTTCAGCACCCGACAGTGCGTTTGATGTGCGGAAACAGGGATATCTTCGTTTTCGTGGGGTTTTCAGCTGAGATATGCATTTTCAGTGATAATCTTCATGATTCTGCTGTTACAAGTGTGCAGAATCACCGAAATCGCTGTTTTCGTGCTATTGAATGCGAAAAACACGTTTTCTAGTGTTTTCAGCACCCGACAGTGCGTTTGATGTGCGGAAACAGGGATATCTTCGTTTTCGTGGGGTTTCCAGCTGAGATATGCATTTTCAGTGATAATCTTCATGATTCTGCTGTTACAAGTGTGCAGAATCACCGAAATCGCTGTTTTCGTGCTATTGAATGCGAAAAACACGTTTTCTGGTGTTTTCAGCACGCCACAGAGCGTTTGACATGCGGAAACTGCGATATCTTCGGTATCGTTGTTGTTTCCAGCTGAGATATGCATTTTCAGTGATAATCTTCATGATTCTGCTGTTACAAGTGTGCAGAATCACCGAAATCGCTGTTTTCGTGCTATTTAATGCGAAAAACACGTTTTCTGGTGTTTTCAGCACCCGACAGTGCGTTTGATGTGCGGAAACAGGGATATCTTCGTTTTCGTGGGGTTTTCAGCTGAGATATGCATTTTAAGTGATAATCTTCATGATTCTGCTGTTACAAGTGTGCAGAATCACCGAAATCGCTGTTTTCGTGCTATTGAATGCGAAAAACACGTTTTCTGGTGTTTTCAGCACGCCACAGAGCGTTTGACATGCGGAAACTGCGATATCTTCGGTATCGTTGTTGTTTCCAGCTGAGATATGCATTTTCAGTGATAATCTTCATGATTCTGCTGTTACAAGTGTGCAGATTCACCGAAATCGCTGTTTTCGTGCTATTGAATGCGAAAAACACGTTTTCTGGTGTTTTCAGCACTCCACAGTGCGTTTGATATGCGGAAACTGCGATATCTTCGGTATCGTTGTTGTTTCCAGCTGAGATATGCATTTTCAGTGATAATCTTCATGATTCTGCTGTTACAAGTGTGCAGAATCACCGAAATCGCTGTTTTCGTGCTATTGAATGCGAAAAACACGTTTTCTGGTGTTTTCAACACTCCACAGTGCGTTCGATATGCGGAAAATGCGATATCTTCGGTATCGTTGTTGTTTCCAGCTGAGATATGCATTTTCAGTAACAATCTTCATGATTCTGCTGTTACAAGTGTGCAGAATCACCGAGATCGCTGTTTTCGTGCTTTTGAATGCGAAAAACACGTTTTCTGCTGTTTTCAGCCCTCCACAGTGCGTTTGATATGCGGAAACTGCGATATCTTCGGTATCGTTGTTGTTTCCAGCTGAGATATGCATTTTCAGTGAGAATCTTCATGATTCTGCTGTTACAAGTGTGCAGAATCACCGAAATCGCTGTTTTCGTGCTATTGAATGCGAAAAACACGTTTTCTGGTGTTTTCAGCACTCGACAGAGCGTTTGACATGCGGAAACTGCGATATCTTCGGTATCGTTGGGTTTCCCACTGAGATATGCATTTTCAGTGATAATCTTCATGATTCTGCTGTTACAAGTGTGCAGAATCACCGAAATCGCTGTTTTCGTGCTATTTAATGCGATAAACACGTTTCTGGTGTTTTCAGCACGCCACAGAGCGTTTGACATGCGGAAACTGCGATATCTTCGGTATCGTTGTTGTTTCCAGCTGAGATATGCATTTTCAGTGATAATCTTCATGATTCTGCTGTTACAAGTGTGCAGATTCACCGAAATCGCTGTTTTCGTGCTATTGAATGCGAAAAACACGTTTTCTGGTGTTTTCAGCACTCCACAGTGCGTTTGATATGCGGAAACTGCGATATCTTCGGTATCGTTGTTGTTTCCAGCTGAGATATGCATTTTCAGTGATAATCTTCATGATTCTGCTGTTACAAGTGTGCAGAATCACCGAAATCGCTGTTTTCGTGCTATTGAATGCGAAAAACACGTTTTCTGGTGTTTTCAACAATCCACAGTGCGTTCGATATGCGGAAACTGCGATATCTTCGGTATCGTTGTTGTTTCCAGCTGAGATATTCATTTTCAGTAACAATCTTCATGATTCTGCTGTTACAAGTGTGCATAATAACCGAGATCGCTGTTTTCGTGCTTTTGAATGCGAAAAACAGGTTTTCTGCTGTTTTCAGCCCTCCACAGTGCGTTTGATATGCGGAAACTGCGATATCTTCGGTATCGTTGTTGTTTCCAGCTGAGATATGCATTTTCAGTGAGAATCTTCATGATTCTGCTGTTACAAGTGTTCAGAATAACCGAAATCGCTTGTTTTCGTGCTTTTGAATGCGAAAAACACGTTTTCTGGTGTTTTCAGCACCCAACAGTGCGTTTGATGTGCGGAAACAGGGATATCTTCGTTTTCGTGGGGTTTTCAGCTGAGATATGCATTTTCAGTGAGAATCTTCATGATTCTGCTGTTACAAGTGTGCAGAATCACCGAAATCGCTGTTTTCGTGCTATTGAATGCGAAAAACACGTTTTCTGGTGTTTTCAGCACTCGACAGAGCGTTTGACATGCGGAAACTGCGATATCTTCGGTATCGTTGGGTTTCCCACTGAGATATGCATTTTCAGTGATAATCTTCATGATTCTGCTGTTACAAGTGTGCAGAATCACCGAAATCGCTGTTTTCGTGCTATTTAATGCGATAAACACGTTATCTGGTGTTTTCAGCACGCCACAGAGCGTTTGACATGCGGAATCTGCGATATCTTCGGTATCGTTGTTGTTTCCAGCTGAGATATGCATTTTCAGTGATAATCTTCATGATTCTGCTGTTACAAGTGTGCAGATTCACCGAAATCGCTGTTTTCGTGCTATTGAATGCGAAAAACACGTTTTCTGGTGTTTTCAGCACTCCACAGTGCGTTTGATATGCGGAAACTGCGATATCTTCGGTATCGTTGTTGTTTCCAGCTGAGATATGCATTTTCAGTGATAATCTTCATGATTCTGCTGTTACAAGTGTGCAGAATCACCGAAATCGCTGTTTTCGTGCTATTGAATGCGAAAAACACGTTTTCTGGTGTTTTCAACACTCCACAGTGCGTTCGATATGCGGAAAATGCGATATCTTCGGTATCGTTGTTGTTTCCAGCTGAGATATGCATTTTCAGTAACAATCTTCATGATTCTGCTGTTACAAGTGTGCATAATAACCGAGATCGCTGTTTTCGTGCTTTTGAATGCGAAAAACACGTTTTCTGCTGTTTTCAGCCCTCCACAGTGCGTTTGATATGCGGAAACTGCGATATCTTCGGTATCGTTGTTGTTTCCAGCTGAGATATGCATTTTCAGTGAGAATCTTCATGATTCTGCTGTTACAAGTGTGCAGAATCACCGAAATCGCTGTTTTCGTGCTATTGAATGCGAAAAACACGTTTTCTGGTGTTTTCAGCACTCGACAGAGCGTTTGACATGCGGAAACTGCGATATCTTCGGTATCGTTGGGTTTCCCCCTGAGATATGCATTTTCAGTGATAATCTTCATGATTCTGCTGTTACAAGTGTGCAGAATCACCGAAATCGCTGTTTTCGTGCTATTTAATGCGATAAACACGTTTTCTGGTGTTTTCAGCACGCCACAGAGCGTTTGACATGCGGAAACTGCGATATCTTCGGTATCGTTGTTGTTTCCAGCTGAGATATGCATTTTCAGTGATAATCTTCATGATTCTGCTGTTACAAGTGTGCAGATTCACCGAAATCGCTGTTTTCGTGCTATTGAATGCGAAAAACACGTTTTCTGGTGTTTTCAGCACTCCACAGTGCGTTTGATATGCGGAAACTGCGATATCTTCGGTATCGTTGTTGTTTCCAGCTGAGATATGCATTTTCAGTGATAATCTTCATGATTCTGCTGTTACAAGTGTGCAGAATCACCGAAATCGCTGTTTTCGTGCTATTGAATGCGAAAAACACGTTTTCTGGTGTTTTCAACAATCCACAGTGCGTTCGATATGCGGAAACTGCGATATCTTCGGTATCGTTGTTGTTTCCAGCTGAGATATTCATTTTCAGTAACAATCTTCATGATTCTGCTGTTACAAGTGTGCATAATAACCGAGATCGCTGTTTTCGTGCTTTTGAATGCGAAAAACAGGTTTTCTGCTGTTTTCAGCCCTCCACAGTGCGTTTGATATGCGGAAACTGCGATATCTTCGGTATCGTTGTTGTTTCCAGCTGAGATATGCATTTTCAGTGAGAATCTTCATGATTCTGCTGTTACAAGTGTTCAGAATAACCGAAATCGCTTGTTTTCGTGCTTTTGAATGCGAAAAACACGTTTTCTGGTGTTTTCAGCACCCGACAGTGCGTTTGATGTGCGGAAACAGGGATATCTTCGTTTTCGTGGGGTTTTCAGCTGAGATATGCATTTTCAGTGATAATCTTCATGATTCTGCTGTTACAAGTGTGCAGAATCACCGAAATCGCTGTTTTCGTGCTATTGAATGCGAAAAACACGTTTTCTAGTGTTTTCAGCACCCGACAGTGCGTTTGATGTGCGGAAACAGGGATATCTTCGTTTTCGTGGGGTTTCCAGCTGAGATATGCATTTTCAGTGATAATCTTCATGATTCTGCTGTTACAAGTGTGCAGAATCACCGAAATCGCTGTTTTCGTGCTATTGAATGCGAAAAACACGTTTTCTGGTGTTTTCAGCACGCCACAGAGCGTTTGACATGCGGAAACTGCGATATCTTCGGTATCGTTGTTGTTTCCAGCTGAGATATGCATTTTCAGTGATAATCTTCATGATTCTGCTGTTACAAGTGTGCAGAATCACCGAAATCGCTGTTTTCGTGCTATTTAATGCGAAAAACACGTTTTCTGGTGTTTTCAGCACCCGACAGTGCGTTTGATGTGCGGAAACAGGGATATCTTCGTTTTCGTGGGGTTTTCAGCTGAGATATGCATTTTAAGTGATAATCTTCATGATTCTGCTGTTACAAGTGTGCAGAATCACCGAAATCGCTGTTTTCGTGCTATTGAATGCGAAAAACACGTTTTCTGGTGTTTTCAACACCCGACAATGCGTTTGACGTGCGGAAACAGGGATATCTTCGTTTTCGTACGGTTTCCAGCTGAGATATGCATTTTAAGTGATAATCTTCATGATTCTGCTGTTACAAGTGTGCAGAATCACCGAAATCGCTGTTTTCGTGCTATTGAATGCGAAAAACACGTTTTTTGGTGTTTTCAACACTCCACAGTGCGTTCGATATGCGGAAAATGCGATATCTTCGGTATCGTTGTTGTTTCCAGCTGAGATATGCATTTTCAGTAACAATCTTCATGATTCTGCTGTTACAAGTGTGCATAATAACCGAGATCGCTGTTTTCGTGCTTTTGAATGCGAAAAACACGTTTTCTGCTGTTTTCAGCCCTCCACAGTGCGTTTGATATGCGGAAACTGCGATATCTTCGGTATCGTTGTTGTTTACAGCTGAGATATGCATTTTCAGTGATAATCTTCATGATTCTGCTGTTACAAGTGTGCAGAATCACCGAAATCGCTGTTTTCGTGCTATTGAATGCGAAAAACACGTTTTCTGGTGTTTTCAGCACGCCACAGAGCGTTTGACATGCGGAAACTGCGATATCTTCGGTATCGTTGTTGTTTCCAGCTGAGATATGCATTTTCAGTGATAATCTTCATGATTCTGCTGTTACAAGTGTGCAGATTCACCGAAATCGCTGTTTTCGTGCTATTGAATGCGAAAAACACGTTTTCTGGTGTTTTCAGCACTCCACAGTGCGTTTGATATGCGGAAACTGCGATATCTTCGGTATCGTTGTTGTTTCCAGCTGAGATATGCATTTTCAGTGATAATCTTCATGATTCTGCTGTTACAAGTGTGCAGAATCACCGAAATCGCTGTTTTCGTGCTATTGAATGCGAAAAACACGTTTTCTGGTGTTTTCAACACTCCACAGTGCGTTCGATATGCGGAAAATGCGATATCTTCGGTATCGTTGTTGTTTCCAGCTGAGATATGCATTTTCAGTGAGAATCTTCATGATTCTGCTGTTACAAGTGTGCAGAATAACCGAAATCGCTTGTTTTCGTGCTTTTGAATGCGAAAAACACGTTTTCTGGTGTTTTCAGCACCCGACAGTGCGTTTGATGTGCGGAAACAGGGATATCTTCGTTTTCGTGGGGTTTTCAGCTGAGATATGCATTTTCAGTGATAATCTTCATGATTCTGCTGTTACAAGTGTGCAGATTCACCGAAATCGCTGTTTTCGTGCTATTGAATGCGAAAAACACGTTTTCTGGTGTTTTCAGCACTCCACAGTGCGTTTGATATGCGGAAACTGCGATATCTTCGGTATCGTTGTTGTTTCCAGCTGAGATATGCATTTTCAGTGATAATCTTCATGATTCTGCTGTTACAAGTGTGCAGAATCACCGAAATCGCTGTTTTCGTGCTATTGAATGCGAAAAACACGTTTTCTGGTGTTTTCAACACTCCACAGTGCGTTCGATATGCGGAAACTGCGATATCTTCGGTATCGTTGTTGTTTCCAGCTGAGATATGCATTTTCAGTGATAATCTTCATGATTCTGCTGTTACAAGTGTGCAGAATCACCGAAATCGCTGTTTTCGTGCTATTGAATGCGAAAAACACGTTTTCTGGTGTTTTCAGCACGCCACAGAGCGTTTGACATGCGGAAACTGCGATATCTTCGGTATCGTTGTTGTTTCCAGCTGAGATATGCATTTTCAGTGATAATCTTCATGATTCTGCTGTTACAAGTGTGCAGATTCACCGAAATCGCTGTTTTCGTGCTATTGAATGCGAAAAACACGTTTTCTGGTGTTTTCAGCACTCCACAGTGCGTTTGATATGCGGAAACTGCGATATCTTCGGTATCGTTGTTGTTTCCAGCTGAGATATGCATTTTCAGTGATAATCTTCATGATTCTGCTGTTACAAGTGTGCAGAATCACCGAAATCGCTGTTTTCGTGCTATTGAATGCGAAAAACACGTTTTCTGGTGTTTTCAACACTCCACAGTGCGTTCGATATGCGGAAAATGCGATATCTTCGGTATCGTTGTTGTTTCCAGCTGAGATATGCATTTTCAGTAACAATCTTCATGATTCTGCTGTTACAAGTGTGCATAATAACCGAGATCGCTGTTTTCGTGCTTTTGAATGCGAAAAACACGTTTTCTGCTGTTTTCAGCCCTCCACAGTGCGTTTGATATGCGGAAACTGCGATATCTTCGGTATCGTTGTTGTTTCCAGCTGAGATATGCATTTTCAGTGAGAATCTTCATGATTCTGCTGTTACAAGTGTGCAGAATCACCGAAATCGCTGTTTTCGTGCTATTGAATGCGAAAAACACGTTTTCTGGTGTTTTGAGCACTCGACAGAGCGTTTGACATGCGGAAACTGCGATATCTTCGGTATCGTTGGGTTTCCCACTGAGATATGCATTTTCAGTGATAATCTTCATGATTCTGCTGTTACAAGTGTGCAGAATCACCGAAATCGCTGTTTTCGTGCTATTTAATGCGATAAACACGTTTTCTGGTGTTTTCAGCACGCCACAGAGCGTTTGACATGCGGAAACTGCGATATCTTCGGTATCGTTGTTGTTTCCAGCTGAGATATGCATTTTCAGTGATAATCTTCATGATTCTGCTGTTACAAGTGTGCAGATTCACCGAAATCGCTGTTTTCGTGCTATTGAATGCGAAAAACACGTTTTCTGGTGTTTTCAGCACTCCACAGTGCGTTTGATATGCGGAAACTGCGATATCTTCGGTATCGTTGTTGTTTCCAGCTGAGATATGCATTTTCAGTGATAATCTTCATGATTCTGCTGTTACAAGTGTGCAGAATCACCGAAATCGCTGTTTTCGTGCTATTGAATGCGAAAAACACGTTTTCTGGTGTTTTCAACAATCCACAGTGCGTTCGATATGCGGAAACTGCGATATCTTCGGTATCGTTGTTGTTTCCAGCTGAGATATTCATTTTCAGTAACAATCTTCATGATTCTGCTGTTACAAGTGTGCATAATAACCGAGATCGCTGTTTTCGTGCTTTTGAATGCGAAAAACAGGTTTTCTGCTGTTTTCAGCCCTCCACAGTGCGTTTGATATGCGGAAACTGCGATATCTTCGGTATCGTTGTTGTTTCCAGCTGAGATATGCATTTTCAGTGAGAATCTTCATGATTCTGCTGTTACAAGTGTTCAGAATAACCGAAATCGCTTGTTTTCGTGCTTTTGAATGCGAAAAACACGTTTTCTGGTGTTTTCAGCACCCGACAGTGCGTTTGATGTGCGGAAACAGGGATATCTTCGTTTTCGTGGGGTTTTCAGCTGAGATATGCATTTTCAGTGATAATCTTCATGATTCTGCTGTTACAAGTGTGCAGAATCACCGAAATCGCTGTTTTCGTGCTATTGAATGCGAAAAACACGTTTTCTAGTGTTTTCAGCACCCGACAGTGCGTTTGATGTGCGGAAACAGGGATATCTTCGTTTTCGTGGGGTTTCCAGCTGAGATATGCATTTTCAGTGATAATCTTCATGATTCTGCTGTTACAAGTGTGCAGAATCACCGAAATCGCTGTTTTCGTGCTATTGAATGCGAAAAACACGTTTTCTGGTGTTTTCAGCACGCCACAGAGCGTTTGACATGCGGAAACTGCGATATCTTCGGTATCGTTGTTGTTTCCAGCTGAGATATGCATTTTCAGTGATAATCTTCATGATTCTGCTGTTACAAGTGTGCAGAATCACCGAAATCGCTGTTTTCGTGCTATTTAATGCGAAAAACACGTTTTCTGGTGTTTTCAGCACCCGACAGTGCGTTTGATGTGCGGAAACAGGGATATCTTCGTTTTCGTGGGGTTTTCAGCTGAGATATGCATTTTAAGTGATAATCTTCATGATTCTGCTGTTACAAGTGTGCAGAATCACCGAAATCGCTGTTTTCGTGCTATTGAATGCGAAAAACACGTTTTCTGGTGTTTTCAACACCCGACAATGCGTTTGACGTGCGGAAACAGGGATATCTTCGTTTTCGTACGGTTTCCAGCTGAGATATGCATTTTAAGTGATAATCTTCATGATTCTGCTGTTACAAGTGTGCAGAATCACCGAAATCGCTGTTTTCGTGCTATTGAATGCGAAAAACACGTTTTTTGGTGTTTTCAACACTCCACAGTGCGTTCGATATGCGGAAAATGCGATATCTTCGGTATCGTTGTTGTTTCCAGCTGAGATATGCATTTTCAGTAACAATCTTCATGATTCTGCTGTTACAAGTGTGCATAATAACCGAGATCGCTGTTTTCGTGCTTTTGAATGCGAAAAACACGTTTTCTGCTGTTTTCAGCCCTCCACAGTGCGTTTGATATGCGGAAACTGCGATATCTTCGGTATCGTTGTTGTTTACAGCTGAGATATGCATTTTCAGTGATAATCTTCATGATTCTGCTGTTACAAGTGTGCAGAATCACCGAAATCGCTGTTTTCGTGCTATTGAATGCGAAAAACACGTTTTCTGGTGTTTTCAGCACGCCACAGAGCGTTTGACATGCGGAAACTGCGATATCTTCGGTATCGTTGTTGTTTCCAGCTGAGATATGCATTTTCAGTGATAATCTTCATGATTCTGCTGTTACAAGTGTGCAGATTCACCGAAATCGCTGTTTTCGTGCTATTGAATGCGAAAAACACGTTTTCTGGTGTTTTCAGCACTCCACAGTGCGTTTGATATGCGGAAACTGCGATATCTTCGGTATCGTTGTTGTTTCCAGCTGAGATATGCATTTTCAGTGATAATCTTCATGATTCTGCTGTTACAAGTGTGCAGAATCACCGAAATCGCTGTTTTCGTGCTATTGAATGCGAAAAACACGTTTTCTGGTGTTTTCAACACTCCACAGTGCGTTCGATATGCGGAAAATGCGATATCTTCGGTATCGTTGTTGATTCCAGCTGAGATATGCATTTTCAGTAACAATCTTCATGATTCTGCTGTTACAAGTGTGCATAATAACCGAGATCGCTGTTTTCGTGCTTTTGAATGCGAAAAACACGTTTTCTGCTGTTTTCAGCCCTCCACAGTGCGTTTGATATGCGGAAACTGCGATATCTTCGGTATCGTTGTTGTTTCCAGCTGAGATATGCATTTTCAGTGAGAATCTTCATGATTCTGCTGTTACAAGTGTGCAGAATAACCGAAATCGCTTGTTTTCGTGCTTTTGAATGCGAAAAACACGTTTTCTGGTGTTTTCAGCACCCGACAGTGCGTTTGATGTGCGGAAACAGGGATATCTTCGTTTTCGTGGGGTTTTCAGCTGAGATATGCATTTTCAGTGATAATCTTCATGATTCTGCTGTTACAAGTGTGCAGAATCACCGAAATCGCTGTTTTCGTGCTATTGAATGCGAAAAACACGTTTTCTAGTATTTTCAGCACCCGACAGTGCGTTTGATGTGCGGAAACAGGGATATCTTCGTTTTCGTGGGGTTTCCAGCTGAGATATGCATTTTCAGTGATAATCTTCATGATTCTGCTGTTACAAGTGTGCAGAATCACCGAATTCGCTGTTTTCGTGCTATTGAATGCGAAAAACACGTTTTCTGGTGTTTTCAGCACGCCACATAGCGTTTGACATGCGGAAACTGCGATATCTTCGGTATCGTTGTTGTTTCCAGATGAGATATGCATTTTCAGTGAGAATCTTCATGATTCTGCTGTTACAAGTGTGCAGAATAACCGAAATCGCTGTTTTCGTGCTTTTGAATGCGAAAAACACGTTTTCTGGTGTTTTCAGCCCTCCACAGTGCGTTTGATATGCGGAAACTGCGATATCTTCCGTATCGTTGTTGTTTCCAGCTGAGATATGCATTTTCAGTGAGAATCTTCATGATTCTGCTGTTACAAGTGTGCAGAATCACCGAAATCGCTGTTTTCGTGCTATTGAATGCGAAAAACACGTTTTCTGGTGTTTTCAGCACTCGACAGAGCGTTTGACATGCGGAAACTGCGATATCTTCGGTATCGTTGGGTTTCCCACTGAGATATGCATTTTCAGTGATAATCTTCATGATTCTGCTGTTACAAGTGTGCAGAATCACCGAAATCGCTGTTTTCGTGCTTTTGAATGCGAAAAACACGTTTTCTGGTGTTTTCAACACTCCACAGTGCGTTCGATATGCGGAAACTGCGATATCTTCGGTATCGTTGGGTTTCCAGCTGAGATATGCATTTTCAGTGATAATCTTCATGATTCTGCTGTTACAAGTGTGCAGATTCACCGAAATCGCTGTTTTCGTGCTATTGAATGCGAAAAACACGTTTTCTGGTGTTTTCAGCACTCCACAGTGCGTTTGATATGCGGAAACTGCGATATCTTCGGTATCGTTGTTGTTGCCAGCTGAGATATGCATTTTCAGTGATAATCTTCATGATTCTGCTGTTACAAGTGTGCAGAATCACCGAAATCGCTGTTTTCGTGCTATTGAATGCGAAAAACACGTTTTCTGGTGTTTTCAACACTCCACAGTGCGTTCGATATGCGGAAAATGCGATATCTTCGGTATCGTTGTTGTTTCCAGCTGAGATATGCATTTTCAGTAACAATCTTCATGATTCTGCTGTTACAAGTGTGCATAATAACCGAGATCGCTGTTTTCGTGCTTTTGAATGCGAAAAACACGTTTTCTGCTGTTTTCAGCCCTCCACAGTGCGTTTGATATGCGGAAACTGCGATATCTTCGGTATCGTTGTTGTTTCCAGCTGAGATATGCATTTTCAGTGAGAATCTTCATGATTCTGCTGTTACAAGTGTGCAGAATAACCGAAATCGCTTGTTTTCGTGCTTTTGAATGCGAAAAACACGTTTTCTGGTGTTTTCAGCACCCGACAGTGCGTTTGATGTGCGGAAACAGGGATATCTTCGTTTTCGTGGGGTTTTCAGCTGAGATATGCATTTTCAGTGATAATCTTCATGATTCTGCTGTTACAAGTGTGCAGAATCACCGAAATCGCTGTTTTCGTGCTATTGAATGCGAAAAACACGTTTTCTAGTATTTTCAGCACCCGACAGTGCGTTTGATGTGCGGAAACAGGGATATCTTCGTTTTCGTGGGGTTTCCAGCTGAGATATGCATTTTCAGTGATAATCTTCATGATTCTGCTGTTACAAGTGTGCAGAATCACCGAATTCGCTGTTTTCGTGCTATTGAATGCGAAAAACACGTTTTCTGGTGTTTTCAGCACGCCACATAGCGTTTGACATGCGGAAACTGCGATATCTTCGGTATCGTTGTTGTTTCCAGATGAGATATGCATTTTCAGTGAGAATCTTCATGATTCTGCTGTTACAAGTGTGCAGAATAACCGAAATCGCTGTTTTCGTGCTTTTGAATGCGAAAAACACGTTTTCTGGTGTTTTCAGCCCTCCACAGTGCGTTTGATATGCGGAAACTGCGATATCTTCCGTATCGTTGTTGTTTCCAGCTGAGATATGCATTTTCAGTGAGGATCTTCATGATTCTGCTGTTACAAGTGTGCAGAATCACCGAAATCGCTGTTTTCGTGCTATTGAATGCGAAAAACACGTTTTCTGGTGTTTTCAGCACTCGACAGAGCGTTTGACATGCGGAAACTGCGATATCTTCGGTATCGTTGGGTTTCCCACTGAGATATGCATTTTCAGTGATAATCTTCATGATTCTGCTGTTACAAGTGTGCAGAATCACCGAAATCGCTGTTTTCGTGCTTTTGAATGCGAAAAACACGTTTTCTGGTGTTTTCAACACTCCACAGTGCGTTCGATATGCGGAAACTGCGATATCTTCGGTATCGTTGCGTTTCCAGCTGAGATATGCATTTTCAGTGATAATCTTCATGATTCTGCTGTTACAAGTGTGCAGAATCACCGAAATCGCTGTTTTCGTGCTATTGAATGCGAAAAACACGTTTTCTGGTGTTTTCAACACTCCACAGTGCGTTCGATATGCGGAAACTGCGATATCTTCGGTATCGTTGTTGTTTCCAGCTGAGATATGCATTTTCAGTGACAATCTTCATGATTCTGCTGTTACAAGTGTGCAGAATAACCGAAATCGCTGTTTTCGTGCTTTTGAATGCGAAAAACACGTTTTCTGGTGTTTTCAGCCCTCCACAGTGCGTTTGATATGCGGAAACTGCGATATCTTCGGTATCGTTATTGTTTCCAGCTGAGATATGCATTTTCAGTGAGAATCTTCATGATTCTGCTGTTACAAGTGTGCAGAATCACCGAAATCGCTGTTTTCGTGCTATTGAATGCGAAAAACACGTTTTCTGGTGTTTTCAGTACTCCACAGAGCGTTTGACTTGCGGAAACTGCGATATCTTCGGTATCGTTGGGTTTCCAGCTGAGATATGCATTTTCAGTGATAATCTTCATGATTCTGCTGTTACAAGTGTGCAGAATCACCGAAATCGCTGTTTTTGTGCTATTGAATGCGAAAAACACGTTTTCTGGTGTTTTCAACACTCCACAGTGCGTTCGATATGCGGAAACTGCGATATCTTCGGTATCGTTGTTGTTTCCAGGTGAGATATGCATTTTCAGTGACAATCTTCATGATTCTGCTGTTACAAGTGTGCAGAATAACCGAAATCGCTGTTTTCGTGCTTTTGAATGCGAAAAACACGTTTTCTGGTGTTTTCAGCCCTCCACAGTGCGTTTGATATGCGGAAACTGCGATATCTTCCGTATCGTTGTTGTTTCCAGCTGAGATATGCATTTTCAGTGAGAATCTTCATGATTCTGCTGTTACAAGTGTGCAGAATCACCGAAATCGCTGTTTTCGTGCTATTGAATGCGAAAAACACGTTTTCTAGTGTTTTCAGCACCCGACAGTGCGTTTGATGTGCGGAAACAGGGATATCTTCGTTTTCGTGTGGTTTCCAGCTGAGATATGCATTTTCAGTGATAATCTTCATGATTCTGCTGTTACAAGTGTGCAGAATCACCGAAATCGCTGTTTTCGTGCTATTGAATGCGAAAAACACGTTTTCTGGTGTTTTCAACACTCCACAGTGCGTTCGATATGCGGAAAATGCGATATCTTCGGTATCGTTGTTGTTTCCAGCTGAGATATGCATTTTCAGTGAGAATCTTCATGATTCTGCTGTTACAAGTGTGCAGAATAACCGAAATCGCTTGTTTTCGTGCTTTTGAATGCGAAAAACACGTTTTCTAGTATTTTCAGCACCCGACAGTGCGTTTGATGTGCGGAAACAGGGATATCTTCGTTTTCGTGGGGTTTCCAGCTGAGATATGCATTTTCAGTGATAATCTTCATGATTCTGCTGTTACAAGTGTGCAGAATCACCGAATTCGCTGTTTTCGTGCTATTGAATGCGAAAAACACGTTTTCTGGTGTTTTCAGCACGCCACATAGCTTTTGACATGCGGAAACTGCGATATCTTCGGTATCGTTGTTGTTTCCAGATGAGATATGCATTTTCAGTGAGAATCTTCATGATTCTGCTGTTACAAGTGTGCAGAATAACCGAAATCGCTGTTTTCGTGCTTTTGAATGCGAAAAACACGTTTTCTGGTGTTTTCAGCCCTCCACAGTGCGTTTGATATGCGGAAACTGCGATATCTTCCGTATCGTTGTTGTTTCCAGCTGAGATATGCATTTTCAGTGAGAATCTTCATGATTCTGCTGTTACAAGTGTGCAGAATCACCGAAATCGCTGTTTTCGTGCTATTGAATGCGAAAAACACGTTTTCTGGTGTTTTCAGCACTCGACAGAGCGTTTGACATGCGGAAACTGCGATATCTTCGGTATCGTTGGGTTTCCCACTGAGATATGCATTTTCAGTGATAATCTTCATGATTCTGCTGTTACAAGTGTGCAGAATCACCGAAATCGCTGTTTTCGTGCTTTTGAATGCGAAAAACACGTTTTCTGGTGTTTTCAACACTCCACAGTGCGTTCGATATGCGGAAACTGCGATATCTTCGGTATCGTTGGGTTTCCAGCTGAGATATGCATTTTCAGTGATAATCTTCATGATTCTGCTGTTACAAGTGTGCAGAATCACCGAAATCGCTGTTTTCGTGCTATTGAATGCGAAAAACACGTTTTCTGGTGTTTTCAACACTCCACAGTGCGTTCGATATGCGGAAACTGCGATATCTTCGGTATCGTTGTTGTTTCCAGCTGAGATATGCATTTTCAGTGACAATCTTCATGATTCTGCTGTTACAAGTGTGCAGAATAACCGAAATCGCTGTTTTCGTGCTTTTGAATGCGAAAAACACGTTTTCTGGTGTTTTCAGCCCTCCACAGTGCGTTTGATATGCGGAAACTGCGATATCTTCGGTATCGTTATTGTTTCCAGCTGAGATATGCATTTTCAGTGAGAATCTTCATGATTCTGCTGTTACAAGTGTGCAGAATCACCGAAATCGCTGTTTTCGTGCTATTGAATGCGAAAAACACGTTTTCTGGTGTTTTCAGTACTCCACAGAGCGTTTGACTTGCGGAAACTGCGATATCTTCGGTATCGTTGGGTTTCCAGCTGAGATATGCATTTTCAGTGATAATCTTCATGATTCTGCTGTTACAAGTGTGCAGAATCACCGAAATCGCTGTTTTTGTGCTATTGAATGCGAAAAACACGTTTTCTGGTGTTTTCAACACTCCACAGTGCGTTCGATATGCGGAAACTGCGATATCTTCGGTATCGTTGTTGTTTCCAGGTGAGATATGCATTTTCAGTGATAATCTTCATGATTCTGCTGTTACAAGAGTGCAGAATCACCGAAATCGCTGTTTTCGTGCTATTGAATGCGAAAAACACGTTTTCTGGTGTTTTCAGCCCTCCACAGTGCGTTTGATATGCGGAAACTGCGATATCTTCCGTATCGTTGTTGTTTCCAGCTGAGATATGCATTTTCAGTGTGAATCTTCATGATTCTGCTGTTACAAGTGTGCAGAATCACCGAAATCGCTGTTTTCGTGCTATTGAATGCGAAAAACACGTTTTCTAGTGTTTTCAGCACCCGACAGTGCGTTTGATGTGCGGAAACAGGGATATCTTCGTTTTCGTGTGGTTTCCAGCTGAGATATGCATTTTCAGTGATAATCTTCATGATTCTGCTGTTACAAGTGTGCAGAATCACCGAAATCGCTGTTTTCGTGCTATTTAATGCGATAAACACGTTTTCTGGTGTTTTCAGCACGCCACAGAGCGTTTGACATGCGGAAACTGCGATATCTTCGGTATCGTTGTTGTTTCCAGCTGAGATATGCATTTTCAGTGATAATCTTCATGCTTCTGCTGTTACAAGTGTGCAGATTCACCGAAATCGCTGTTTTCGTGCTATTGAATGCGAAAAACACGTTTTCTGGTGTTTTCAGCACTCCACAGTGCGTTTGATATGCGGAAACTGCGATATCTTCGGTATCGTTGTTGTTTCCAGCTGAGATATGCATTTTCAGTGATAATCTTCATGATTCTGCTGTTACAAGTGTGCAGAATCACCGAAATCGCTGTTTTCGTGCTATTGAATGCGAAAAACACGTTTTCTGGTGTTTTCAACACTCCACAGTGCGTTCGATATGCGGAAACTGCGATATCTTCGGTATCGTTGTTGTTTCCAGCTGAGATATGCATTTTCAGTGATAATCTTCGTGATTCTGCTGTTACAAGTGTGCAGAATCACCGAAATCGCTGTTTTCGTGCTATTGAATGCGAAAAACACGTTTTCTGGTGTTTTCAGCACGCCACAGAGCGTTTGACATGCGGAAACTGCGATATCTTCGGTATCGTTGTTGTTTCCAGCTGAGATATGCATTTTCAGTGATAATCTTCATGATTCTGCTGTTACAAGTGTGCAGAATCACCGAAATCGCTGTTTTCGTGCTATTTAATGCGAAAAACACGTTTTCTGGTGTTTTCAGCACCCGACAGTGCGTTTGATGTGCGGAAACAGGGATATCTTCGTTTTCGTGGGGTTTTCAGCTGAGATATGCATTTTAAGTGATAATCTTCATGATTCTGCTGTTACAAGTGTGCAGAATCACCGAAATCGCTGTTTTCGTGCTATTGAATGCGAAAAACACGTTTTCTGGTGTTTTCAACACCCGACAATGCGTTTGACGTGCGGAAACAGGGATATCTTCGTTTTCGTGGGGTTTCCAGCTGAGATATGCATTTTCAGTGAAAATCTTCATGATTCTGCTGTTACAAGTGTGCAGTATCACCGAAATCGCTGTTTTCGTGCTATTGAATGCGAAAAACACGTTTTCTGGTGTTTTCAGCACTCGACAGAGCGTTTGACATGCGGAAACTGCGATATCTTCGGTATCGTTGTTGTTTCCAGCTGAGATATGCATTTTCAGTGATAATCTTCATGATTCTGCTGTTACAAGTGTGCAGAATCACCGAAATCGCTGTTTTCGTGCTATTGAATGCGAAAAACACGTTTTCTGGTGTTTTCAACACTCCACAGTGCGTTCGATATGCGGAAAATGCGATATCTTCGGTATCGTTGTTGTTTCCAGCTGAGATATGCATTTTCAGTAACAATCTTCATGATTCTGCTGTTACAAGTGTGCATAATAACCGAGATCGCTGTTTTCGTGCTTTTGAATGCGAAAAACACGTTTTCTGCTGTTTTCAGCCCTCCACAGTGCGTTTGATATGCGGAAACTGCGATATCTTCGGTATCGTTGTTGCTTCCAGCTGAGATATGCATTTTCAGTGATAATCTTCATGATTCTGCTGTTACAAGTGTGCAGAATCACCGAAATCGCTGTTTTCGTGCTATTTAATGCGAAAAACACGTTTTCTGGTGTTTTCAGCACCCGACAGTGCGTTTGATGTGCGGAAACAGGGATATCTTCGTTTTCGTGGGGTTTTCAGCTGAGATATGCATTTTAAGTGATAATCTTCATGATTCTGCTGTTACAAGTGTGCAGAATCACCGAAATCGCTGTTTTCGTGCTATTGAATGCGAAAAACACGTTTTCTGGTGTTTTCAGCACCCGACAGTGCGTTTGATGTGCGGAAACAGGGATATCTTCGTTTTCGTGGGGTTTTCAGCTGAGATATGCATTTTCAGTGATAATCTTCATGATTCTGCTGTTACAAGTGTGCAGAATCACCGAAATCGCTGTTTTCGTGCTATTGAATGCGAAAAACACGTTTTCTAGTGTTTTCAGCACCCGACAGTGCGTTTGATGTGCGGAAACAGGGATATCTTCGTTTTCGTGGGGTTTCCAGCTGAGATATGCATTTTCAGTGATAATCTTCATGATTCTGCTGTTACAAGTGTGCAGAATCACCGAATTCGCTGTTTTCGTGCTATTGAATGCGAAAAACACGTTGTCTGGTGTTTTCAGCACGCCACATAGCGTTTGACATGCGGAAACTGCGATATCTTCGGTATCGTTGTTGTTTCCAGATGAGATATGCATTTTCAGTGAGAATCTTCATGATTCTGCTGTTACAAGTGTGCAGAATCACCGAAATCGCTGTTTTCGTGCTGTTGAATGCGAAAAACACGTTTTCTAGTGTTTTCAGCACCCGACAGTGCGTTTGATGTGCGGAAACAGGGATATCTTCGTTTTCGTGGGGTTTTCAGCTGAGATATGCATTTTCAGTGATAATCTTCATGATTCTGCTGTTACAAGTGTGCAGAATCACCGAAATCGCTGTTTTCGTGCTATTTAATGCGAAAAACACGTTTTCTGGCGTTTTCAGCACGCTACAGAGCGTTTGACATGCGGAAACTGCGATATCTTCGGTATCGTTGGGTTTCCAGGTGTGATATGCATTTTCAGTGATAATCTTCATGATTCTGCTGTTACAAGTGTGCAGAATCACCGAAATCGCTGTTTTCGTGCTATTGAATGCGAAAAACACGTTTTCTGGTGTTTTCAACACTCCACAGTGCGTTCGATATGCGGAAACTGCGATATCCTCGGTATCGTTGTTGTTTCCAGCTGAGATATGCATTTTCAGTGACAATCTTCATGCTTCTGCTGTTACAAGTGTGCAGAATAACCGAAATCGCTTGTTTTCGTGCTTTTGAATGCGAAAAACACGTTTTCTGGTGTTTTCAGCACCCGACAGTGCGTTTGATGTGCGGAAACAGGGATATCTTCGTTTTCGTGGGGTTTTCAGCTGAGATATGCATTTTCAGTGATAATCTTCATGATTCTGCTGTTACAAGTGTGCAGAATCACAGAAATCGCTGTTTTCGTGCTATTTAATGCGAAAAACACGTTTTCTGGTGTTTTCAGCACGCTACAGAGCGTTTGACATGCGGAAACTGCGATATCTTCGGTATCGTTGGGTTTCCAGGTGTGATATGCATTTTCAGTGATAATCTTCATGATTCTGCTGTTACAAGTGTGCAGAATCACCGAAATCGCTGTTTTCGTGCTATCGAATGCGAAAAACACGTTTTCTGGTTTTTTCAACACTCCACAGTGCGTTCGATATGCGGAAACTGCGATATCCTCGGTATCGTTGTTGTTTCCAGCTGAGATATGCATTTTCAGTGACAATCTTCGTGATTCTGCTGTTACAAGTGTGCAGAATAACCGAAATCGCTTGTTTTCGTGCTTTTGAATGCGAAAAACACGTTTTCTGGTGTTTTCAGCACCCGACAGTGCGTTTGATGTGCGGAAACAGGGATATCTTCGTTTTCGTGGGGTTTTCAGCTGAGATATGCATTTTAAGTGATAATCTTCATGATTCTGCTGTTACAAGTGTGCAGAATCACCGAAATCGCTGTTTTCGTGCTATTGAATGCGAAAAACACGTTTTCTGGTGTTTTCAACACTCCACAGTGCGTTCGATATGCGGAAAATGCGATATCTTCGGTATCGTTGTTGTTTCCAGCTGAGATATGCATTTTCAGTAACAATCTTCATGATTCTGCTGTTACAAGTGTGCATAATAACCGAGATCGCTGTTTTCGTGCTTTTGAATGCGAAAAACACGTTTTCTGCTGTTTTCAGCCCTCCACAGTGCGTTTGATATGCGGAAACTGCGATATCTTCGGTATCGTTGTTGTTTCCAGCTGAGATATGCATTTTCAGTGATAATCTTCATGATTCTGCTGTTACAAGTGTGCAGAATCACCGAAATCGCTGTTTTCGTGCTATTTAATGCGAAAAACACGTTTTCTAGTGTTTTCAGCACCCGACAGTGCGTTTGATGTGCGGAAACAGGGATATCTTCGTTTTCGTGGGGTTTTCAGCTGAGATATGCATTTTCAGTGATAATCTTCATGATTCTGCTGTTACAAGTGTGCAGAATCACTGAAATCGCTGTTTTCGAGCTATTTAATGCGAAAAACACGTTTTCTGGCGTTTTCAGCACGCTACAGAGCGTTTGACATGCGGAAACTGCGATATCTTCGGTATCGTTGGGTTTCCAGGTGTGATATGCATTTTCAGTGATAATCTTCATGATTCTGCTGTTACAAGTGTGCAGAATCACCGAAATCGCTGTTTTCGTGCTATTGAATGCGAAATCACGTTTTCTGGTGTTTTCAACACTCCACAGTGCGTTCGATATGCGGAAACTGCGATATCCTCGGTATCGTTGTTGTTTCCAGCTGAGATATGCATTTTCAGTGACAATCTTCATGATTCTGCTGTTACAAGTGTGCAGAATAACCGAAATCGCTTGTTTTCGTGCTTTTGAATGCGAAAAACACGTTTTCTGGTGTTTTCAGCACCCGACAGTGCGTTTGATGTGCGGAAACAGGGATATCTTCGTTTTCGTGGGGTTTTCAGCTGAGATATGCATTTTCAGTGATAATCTTCATGATTCTGCTGTTACAAGTGTGCAGAATCACCGAAATCGCTGTTTTCGTGCTATTGAATGCGAAAAACACGTTTTCTGGTGTTTTCAACACCCGACAATGCGTTTGACGTGCGGAAACAGGGATATCTTCGTTTTCGTGGGGTTTCCAGCTGAGATATGCATTTTCAGTGAAAATCTTCATGATTCTGCTGTTACAAGTGTGCAGAATCACCGAAATCGCTGTTTTCGTGCTATTGAATGCGAAAAACACGTTTTCTGGAGTTTTCAGCACTCGACAGAGCGTTTGACATGCGGAAACTGCGATATCTTCGGTATCGTTGTTGTTTCCAGCTGAGATATGTATTTTCAGTGATAATCTTCATGATTCTGCTGTTACAAGTGTGCAGAATCACCGAAATCGCTGTTTTCGTGCTATTGAATGCGAAAAACACGTTTTCTGGTGTTTTCAACACTCCACAGTGCGTTCGATATGCGGAAAATGCGATATCTTCGGTATCGTTGTTGTTTCCAGCTGAGATATGCATTTTCAGTAACAATCTTCATGATTCTGCTGTTACAAGTGTGCATAATAACCGAGATCGCTGTTTTCGTGCTTTTGAATGCGAAAAACACGTTTTCTGCTGTTTTCAGCCCTCCACAGTGCGTTTGATATGCGGAAACTGCGATATCTTCGGTATCGTTGTTGTTTCCAGCTGAGATATGCATTTTCAGTGATAATCTTCATGATTCTGCTGTTACAAGTGTGCAGAATCACCGAAATCGCTGTTTTCGTGCTATTTAATGCGAAAAACACGTTTTCTGGTGTTTTCAGCACCCGACAGTGCGTTTGATGTGCGGAAACAGGGATATCTTCGTTTTCGTGGGGTTTTCAGCTGAGATATGCATTTTAAGTGATAATCTTCATGATTCTGCTGTTACAAGTGTGCAGAATCACCGAAATCGCTGTTTTCGTGCTATTGAATGCGAAAAACACGTTTTCTGGTGTTTTCAGCACGCCACAGAGCGTTTGACATGCGGAAACTGCGATATCTTCGGTATCGTTGTTGTTTCCAGCTGAGATATGCATTTTCAGTGATAATCTTCATGATTCTGCTGTTACAAGTGTGCAGAATCACCGAAATCGCTGTTTTCGTGCTATTGAATGCGAAAAACACGTTTTCTGGTGTTTTCAACACTCCACAGTGCGTTCGATATGCGGAAAATGCGATATCTTCGGTATCGTTGTTGTTTCCAGCTGAGATATGCATTTTCAGTAACAATCTTCATGATTCTGCTGTTACAAGTGTGCATAATAACCGAGATCGCTGTTTTCGTGCTTTTGAATGCGAAAAACACGTTTTCTGCTGTTTTCAGCCCTCCACAGTGCGTTTGATATGCGGAAACTGCGATATCTTCGGTATCGTTGTTGTTTCCAGCTGAGATATGCATTTTCAGTGAGAATCTTCATGATTCTGCTGTTACAAGTGTGCAGAATAACCGAAATCGCTTGTTTTCGTGCTTTTGAATGCGAAAAACACGTTTTCTGGAGTTTTCAGCACCCGACAGTGCGTTTGATGTGCGGAAACAGGGATATCTTCGTTTTCGTGGGGTTTTCAGCTGAGATATGCATTTTCAGTGATAATCTTCATGATTCTGCTGTTACAAGTGTGCAGAATCACCGAAATCGCTGTTTTCGTGCTATTGAATGCGAAAAACACGTTTTCTAGTGTTTTCAGCACCCGACAGTGCGTTTGATGTGCGGAAACAGGGATATCTTCGTTTTCGTGGGGTTTCCAGCTGAGATATGCATTTTCAGTGATAATCTTCATGATTCTGCTGTTACAAGTGTGCAGAATCACCGAATTCGCTGTTTTCGTGCTATTGAATGCGAAAAACACGTTTTCTGGTGTTTTCAGCACGCCACATAGCGTTTGACATGCGGAAACTGCGATATCTTCGATATCGTTGTTGTTTCCAGATGAGATATGCATTTTCAGTGAGAATCTTCATGATTCTGCTGTTACAAGTGTGCAGAATCACCGAAATCGCTGTTTTCGTGCTATTGAATGCGAAAAACACGTTTTCTAGTGTTTTCAGCACCCGACAGTGCGTTTGATGTGCGGAAACAGGGGTATCTTCGTTTTCGTGGGGTTTTCAGCTGAGATATGCATTTTCAGTGATAATCTTCATGATTCTGCTGTTACAAGTGTGCAGAATCACCGAAATCGCTGTTTTCGTGCTATTTAATGCGAAAAACACGTTTTCTGTCGTTTTCAGCACGCTACAGAGCGTTTGACATGCGGAAACTGCGATATCTTCGGTATCGTTGGGTTTCCAGGTGTGATATGCATTTTCAGTGATAATCTTCATGATTCTGCTGTTACAAGTGTGCAGAATCACCGAAATCGCTGTTTTCGTGCTATTGAATGCGAAAAACACGTTTTCTGGTGTTTTCAACACTCCACAGTGCGTTCGATATGCGGAAACTGCGATATCCTCGGTATCGTTGTTGTTTCCAGCTGAGATATGCATTTTCAGTGACAATCTTCATGATTCTGCTGTTACAAGTGTGCAGAATAACCGAAATCGCTTGTTTTCGTGCTTTTGTATGCGAAAAACACGTTTTCTGGTGTTTTCAGCACCCGACAGTGCGTTTGATGTGCGGAAACAGGGATATCTTCGATTTCGTGGGGTTTTCAGCTGAGATATGCATTTTCAGTGATAATCTTCATGATTCTGCTGTTGCAAGTGTGCAGAATCACCGAAATCGCTGTTTTCGTGCTATTGAATGCGAAAAACACGTTTTCTAGTGTTTTCAGCACCCGACAGTGCGTTTGATGTGCGGAAGCAGGGATATCTTCGTTTTCGTGGGGTTTCCAGCTGAGATATTCATTTTCAGTGATAATCTTCATGATTCTGCTGTTACAAGTGTGCAGAATCACCGAATTCGCTGTTTTCGTGCTATTGAATGCGAAAAACACGTTTTCTGGTGTTTTCAGCACGCCACATAGCGTTTGACATGCGGAAACTGCGATATCTTCGGTATCGTTGTTGTTTCCAGCTGAGATATGCATTTTCAGTGAGAATCTTCATGATTCTGCTGTTACAAGTGTGCAGAATCACCGAAATCGCTGTTTTCGTGCTATTGAATGCGAAAAACACGTTTTCTAGTGTTTTCAGCACCCGACAGTGCGTTTGATGTGCGGAAACAGGGATATCTTCGTTTTCGTGGGGTTTTCAGCTGAGATATGCATTTTCAGTGATAATCTTCATGATTCTGCTGTTACAAGTGTGCAGAATCACAGAAATCGCTGTTTTCGTGCTATTTAATGCGAAAAACACGTTTTCTGGTGTTTTCAGCACGCTACAGAGCGTTTGACATGCGGAAACTGCGATATCTTCGGTATCGTTGGGTTTCCAGGTGTGATATGCATTTTCAGTGATAATCTTCATGATTCTGCTGTTACAAGTGTGCAGAATCACCGAAATCGCTGTTTTCGTGCTATCGAATGCGAAAAACACGTTTTCTGGTTTTTTCAACACTCCACAGTGCGTTCGATATGCGGAAACTGCGATATCCTCGGTATCGTTGTTGTTTCCAGCTGAGATATGCATTTTCAGTGACAATCTTCATGATTCTGCTGTTACAAGTGTGCAGAATAACCGAAATCGCTTGTTTTCGTGCTTTTGAATGCGAAAAACACGTTTTCTGGTGTTTTCAGCACCCGACAGTGCGTTTGATGTGCGGAAACAGGGATATCTTCGTTTTCGTGGGGTTTTCAGCTGAGATATGCATTTTCAGTGATAATCTTCATGATTCTGCTGTTACAAGTGTGCAGAATAACCGAAATCGCTGTTTTCGTGCTATTGAATGCGAAAAACACGTTTTCTAGTGTTTTCAGCACCCGACAGTGCGTTTGATGTGCGGAAGCAGGGATATCTTCGTTTTCGTGGGGTTTCCAGCTGAGATATGCATTTTCAGTGATAATCTTCATGATTCTGCTGTTACAAGTGTGCAGAATAACCGAAATCGCTTGTTTTCGTGCTTTTGAATGCGAAAAACACGTTTTCTGGTGTTTTCAGCACCCGACAGTGCGTTTGATGTGCGGAAACAGGGATATCTTCGTTTTCGTGGGGTTTTCAGCTGAGATATGCATTTTCAGTGATAATCTTCATGATTCTGCTGTTGCAAGTGTGCAGAACCACCGAAATCGCTGTTTTCGTGCTATTGAATGCGAAAAACACGTTTTCTAGTGTTTTCAGCACCCGACAGTGCGTTTGATGTGCGGAAGCAGGGATATCTTCGTTTTCGTGGGGTTTCCAGCTGAGATATGCATTTTCAGTGATAATCTTCATGATTCTGCTGTTACAAGTGTGCAGAATCACCGAATTCGCTGTTTTCGTGCTATTGAATGCGAAAAACACGTTTTCTGGTGTTTTCAGCACGCCACATAGCGTTTGACATGCGGAAACTGCGATATCTTCGGTATCGTTGTTGTTTCCAGCTGAGATATGCATTTTCAGTGAGAATCTTCATTATTCTGCTGTTACAAGTGTGCAGAATCACCGAAATCGCTGTTTTCGTGCTATTGAATGCGAAAAACACGTTTTCTAGTGTTTTCAGCACCCGACAGTGCGTTTGATGTGCGGAAACAGGGATATCTTCGTTTTCGTGGGGTTTTCAGCTGAGATATGCATTTTCAGTGATAATCTTCATGATTCTGCTGTTACAAGTGTGCAGAATCACAGAAATCGCTGTTTTCGTGCTATTTAATGCGAAAAACACGTTTTCTGGTGTTTTCAGCACGCTACAGAGCGTTTGACATGCGGAAACTGCGATATCTTCGGTATCGTTGGGTTTCCAGGTGTGATATGCATTTTCAGTGATAATCTTCATGATTCTGCTGTTACAAGTGTGCAGAATCACCGAAATCGCTGTTTTCGTGCTATCGAATGCGAAAAACACGTTTTCTGGTTTTTTCAACACTCCACAGTGCGTTCGATATGCGGAAACTGCGATATCCTCGGTATCGTTGTTGTTTCCAGCTGAGATATGCATTTTCAGTGACAATCTTCATGATTCTGCTGTTACAAGTGTGCAGAATAACCGAAATCGCTTGTTTTCGTGCTTTTGAATGCGAAAAACACGTTTTCTGCTGTTTTCAACACTCCACAGTGCGTTTGATATGCGGAAACTGCGATATCTTCGGTATCGTTGTTGTTTCCAGCTGAGATATGCATTTTCAGTGAGAATCTTCATGATTCTGCAGTTACAAGTGTGCAGAATAACCGAAATCGCTGTTTTCGTGCTTTTGAATGCGAAAAACACGTTTTCTGGTGTTTTCAGCCCTCCACAGTGCGTTTGATATGCGGAAACTGCGATATCTTCGGTATCGTTGTTGTTTCCAGCTGAGATATGCATTTTCAGTGAGAATCTTCATGATTCTGCTGTTACAAGTGTGCAGAATCACCGAAATCGCTGTTTTCGTGCTATTGAATGCGAAAAACACGTTTTCTGGTGTTTTCAGCACTCCACAGAGCGTTTGACATGCGGAAACTGCGATATCTTCGGTATCGTTGGGTTTCCAGCTGAGATATGCATTTTCAGTGATAATCTTCATGATTCTGCTGTTGCAAGTGTGCAGAATCACCGAAATCGCTGTTTTCGTGCTATTGAATGCGAAAAACACGTTTTCTAGTGTTTTCAACACTCCACAGTGCGTTCGATATGCGGAAACTGCGATATCTTCGGTATCGTTGTTGTTTCCAGCTGAGATATGCATTTTCAGTGACAATCTTCATGATTCTGCTGTTACAAGTGTGCAGAATAACCGAAATCGCTGTTTTCGTGCTTTTGAATGCGAAAAACACGTTTTCTGGTGTTTTCAACACTCCACAGTGCGTTCGATATGCGGAAACTGCGATATCTTCGGTATCGTTGTTGTTTCTAGCTGAGATATGCATTTTCAGTGATAATCATCATGATTCTGCTGTTACAAGTGTGCAGAATAACCGAAATCGCTGTTTTCGTGCTTTTGAATGCGAAAAACACGTTTTCTGGTGTTTTCAGCCCTCCACAGTGCGTTTGATATGCGGAAACTGCGATATCTTCGGTATCGTTGTTGTTTCCAGCTGAGATATGCATTTTCAGTGAGAATCTTCATGATTCTGCTGTTACAAGTGTGCAGAATCACCGAAATCGCTGTTTTCGTGCTATTGAATGCGAAAAACACGTTTTCTAGTGTTTTCAGCACCCGACAGTGCGTTTGATGTGCGGAAACAGGGATATCTTCGTTTTCGTGGGGTTTTCAGCTGAGATATGCATTTTCAGTGATAATCTTCATGATTCTGCTGTTACAAGTGTGCAGAATCACCGAAATCGCTGTTTTCGTGCTATTTAATGCGAAAAACACGTTTTCTGGTGTTTTCAGCACGCTACAGAGCGTTTGACATGCGGAAACTGCGATATCTTCGGTATCGTTGGGTTTCCAGGTGTGATATGCATTTTCAGTGATAATCTTCGTGATTCTGCTGTTACAAGTGTGCAGAATCACCGAAATCGCTGTTTTCGTGCTATTGAATGCGAAAAACACGTTTTCTGGTGTTTTCAACACTCCACAGTGCGTTCGATATGCGGAAACTGCGATATCCTCGGTATCGTTGTTGTTTCCAGCTGAGATATGCATTTTCAGTGACAATCTTCATGATTCTGCTGTTACAAGTGTGCAGAATAACCGAAATCGCTTGTTTTCGTGCTTTTGAATGCGAAAAACACGTTTTCTGGTGTTTTCAGCACCCGGCAGTGCGTTTGATGTGCGGAAACAGGGATATCTTCGTTTTCGTGGGGTTTTCAGCTGAGATATGCATTTTCAGTGATAATTTTCATGATTCTGCTGTTACAAGTGTGCAGAATCACCGAATTCGCTGTTTTCGTGCTATTGAATGCGAAAAACACGTTTTCTGGTGTTTTCAGCACGCCACATAGCGTTTGACATGCGGAAACTGCGATATCTTCGGTATCGTTGTTGTTTCCAGCTGAGATATGCATTTTCACTGATAATCTTCATGATTCTGCTGTTACATGTGTGCAGAATAACCGAAATCGCTGTTTTCGTGCTTTTGAATGCGAAAAACACGTTTTCTGGTGTTTTCAGCCATCCACAGTGCGTTTGATATGCGGAAACTGCGATATCTTCGGTATCGTTTTTGTTTCCAGCTGAGATATGCATTTTCAGTGAGAATCTTCATGATTCTGCTGTTACAAGTGTGCAGAATCACCGAAATCGCTGTTTTCGTGCTATTGAATGCGAAAAACACGTTTTCTGGTGTTTTCAGCACCCGACAGTGCGTTTGATGTGCGGAAACAGGGATATCTTCGTTTTCGTGGGGTTTTCAGCTGAGATATGCATTTTCAGTGATAATCTTCATGATTCTGCTGTTACAAGTGTGCAGAATCACCGAAATCGCTGTTTTCGTGCTATTGAATGCGAAAAACACGTTTTCTGGTGTTTTCAACACTCCACAGTGCGTTCGATATGCGGAAACTGCGATATCCTCGGTATCGTTGTTGTTTCCAGCTGAGATATGCATTTTCAGTGACAATCTTCATGATTCTGCTGTTACAAGTGTGCAGAATCACCGAATTCGCTGTTTTCGTGCTATTGAATGCGAAAAACACGTTTTCTGGTGTTTTCAGCACTCCACAGAGCGTTTGACATGCGGAAACTGCGATATCTTCGGTATCGTTGGGTTTCCAGGTGTGATATGCATTTTCAGTGATAATCTTCGTGATTCTGCTGTTACAAGTGTGCAGAATCACCGAAATCGCTGTTTTCGTGCTATTGAATGCGAAAAACACGTTTTCTGGTGTTTTCAACACTCCACAGTGCGTTCGATATGCGGAAACTGCGATATCCTCGGTATCGTTGTTGTTTCCAGCTGAGATATGCATTTTCAGTGACAATCTTCATGATTCTGCTGTTACAAGTGTGCAGAATAACCGAAATCGCTTGTTTTCGTGCTTTTGAATGCGAAAAACACGTTTTCTGGTGTTATCAGCACCCGGCAGTGCGTTTGATGTGCGGAAACAGGGATATCTTCGTTTTCGTGGGGTTTTCAGCTGAGATATGCATTTTCAGTGATAATTTTCATGATTCTGCTGTTACAAGTGTGCAGAATCACCGAAATCGCTGTTTTCGTGCTATTGAATGCGAAAAACACGTTTTCTAGTGTTTTCAGCACCCGACAGTGCGTTTGATGTGCGGAAACAGGGATATCTTCGTTTTCGTGGGGTTTCCAGCTGAGATATGCATTTTCAGTGATAATCTTCATGATTCTGCTGTTACAAGTGTGCAGAATTACCGAATTCGCTGTTTTCGTGCTATTGAATGCGAAAAACACGTTTTCTGGTGTTTTCAGCACGCCACATAGCGTTTGACATGCGGAAACTGCGATATCTTAGGTATCGTTGTTGTTTCCAGCTGAGATATGCATTTTCACTGATAATCTTCATGATTCTGCTGTTACATGTGTGCAGAATAACCGAAATCGCTGTTTTCGTGCTTTTGAATGCGAAAAACACGTTTTCTGGTGTTTTCAGCCCTCCACAGTGCGTTTGATATGCGGAAACTGCGATATCTTCGGTATCGTTTTTGTTTCCAGCTGAGATATGCATTTTCAGTGAGAATCTTCATGATTCTGCTGTTACAAGTGTGCAGAATCACCGAAATCGCTGTTTTCGTGCTATTGAATGCGAAAAACACGTTTTCTGGTGTTTTCAGCACCCGACAGTGCGTTTGATGTGCGGAAACAGGGATATCTTCGTTTTCGTGGGGTTTTCAGCTGAGATATGCATTTTCAGTGATAATCTTCATGATTCTGCTGTTACAAGTGTGCAGAATCACCGAAATCGCTGTTTTCGTGCTATTGAATGCGAAAAACACGTTTTCTGGTGTTTTCAACACTCCACAGTGCGTTCGATATGCGGAAACTGCGATATCCTCGGTATCGTTGTTGTTTCCAGCTGAGATATGCATTTTCAGTGACAATCTTCATGATTCTGCTGTTACAAGTGTGCAGAATCACCGAATTCGCTGTTTTCGTGCTATTGAATGCGAAAAACACGTTTTCTGGTGTTTTCAGCACTCCACAGAGCGTTTGACATGCGGAAACTGCGATATCTTCGGTATCGTTGGGTTTCCAGCTGAGATATGCATTTTCAGTGATAATCTTCATGATTCTGCTGTTACAAGTGTGCAGAATCACCGAAATCGCTGTTTTGGTGCTATTGAATGCGAAAAACACGTTTTCTGGTGTTTTCAACACTCCACAGTGCGTTCGATATGCGGAAACTGCGATATCTTCGGTATCGTTGTTGTTTCCAGCTGAGATATGCATTTTCAGTGATAATCTTCATGATTCTGCTGTTACAAGTGTGCAGAATCACCGAAATCGCTGTTTTCGTGCTATTGAATGCGAAAAACACGTTTTCTAGTGTTTTCAGCACCCGACAGTGCGTTTGATGTGCGGAAACAGGGATATCTTCGTTTTCGTGGGGTTTCCAGCTGAGATATGCATTTTCAGTGATAATCTTCATGATTCTGCTGTTACAAGTGTGCAGAATCACCGAATTCGCTGTTTTCGTGCTATTGAATGCGAAAAACACGTTTTCTGGTGTTTTCAGCACTCCACAGAGCGTTTGACATGCGGAAACTGCGATATCTTCGGTATCGTTGGGTTTCCAGCTGAGATATGCATTTTCAGTGATAATCTTCATGATTCTGCTGTTACAAGTGTGCAGAATCACCGAAATCGCTGTTTTCGTGCTATTGAATGCGAAAAACACGTCTTCTGGTGTTTTCAACACTCCACAGTGCGTTCGATATGCGGAAACTGCGATATCTTCGGTATCGTTGTTGTTTCCAGCTGAGATATGCATTTTCAGTGATTATCTTCATGATTCTGCTGTTACAAGTGTGCAGAATAACCGAAATCGCTGTTTTCGTGCTTTTGAATGCGAAAAACACGTTTTCTGGAGTTTTCAACACTCCACAGTGCGTTCGATATGCGGAAACTGCGATATCTTCGGTATCGTTGTTGTTTCCAGCTGAGATATGCATTTTCAGTGATAATCATCATGATTCTGCTGTTACAAGTGTGCAGAATAACCGAAATCGCTGTTTTCGTGCTTTTGAATGCGAAAAACACGTTTTCTGGTGTTTTCAGCCCTCCACAGTGCGTTTGATATGCGGAAACTGCGATATCTTCAGTATCGTTGTTGTTTCCAGCTGAGATATGCATTTTCAGTAAGAATCTTCATGATTCTGCTGTTACAAGTGTGCAGAATCACCGAAATCGCTGTTTTCGTGCTATTGAATGCGAAAAACACGTTTTCTGGTGTTTTCAGCACTCCACAGAGCGTTTGACATGCGGAAACTGCGATATCTTCGGTATCGTTGGGTTTCCAGCTGAGATATGCATTTTCAGTGATAATCTTCATGATTCTGCTGTTACAAGTGTGCAGAATCACCGAAATCGCTGTTTTCGTGCTATTGAATGCGAAAAACACGTTTTCTGGTGTTTTCAACACTCCACAGTGCGTTCGATATGCGGAAACTGCGATATCTTCGGTATCGTTGTTGTTTCCAGGTGAGATATGCATTTTCAGTGACAATCTTCATGATTCTGCTGTTACAAGTATGCTGAATCACCGAAATCGCTGTTTTCGTGCTATTGAATGCGAAAAACACGTTTTCTAGTGTTTTCAGCACCCGACAGTGCGTTTGATGTGCGGAAACAGGGATATCTTCGTTTTCGTGGGGTTTTCAGCTGAGATATGCATTTTCAGTGATAATCTTCATGATTCTGCTGTTACAAGTGTGCAGAATCACCGAAATCGCTGTTTTCGTGCTATTGAATGCGAAAAACACGTTTTCTGGTGTTTTCAGCACGCCACAGAGCGTTTGACATGCGGAAACTGCGATATCTTCGGTATCGTTGGGTTTCCAGCTGAGATATGCATTTTCAGTGATAATCTTCATGATTTTGCTGTTACAAGTGTGCAGAATCACCGAAATCGCTGTTTTCGTGCTATTGAATGCGAAAACCACGTTTTCTGGTGTTTTCAGCACTCCACAGTGCGTTCGATATGCGGAAACTGCGATATCTTCGGTATCGTTGTTGTTTCCAGGTGAGATATGCATTTTCAGTGATAATCTTCATGATTTTGCTTTTACAAGTGTGCAGAATCACCGAAATCGCTGTTTTCGTGCTATTGAATGCGAAAACCACGTTTTCTGGTGTTTTCAGCACTCCACAGTGCGTTCGATATGCGGAAACTGCGATATCTTCGGTATCGTTGTTGTTTCCAGGTGAGATATGCATTTTCAGTGACAATCTTCATGATTCTGCTGTTGCAAGTGTGCAGAATAACCGAAATCGCTGTTTTCGTGCTTTTGAATGCGAAAAACACGTTTTCTGGTGTTTTCAGCCCTCCACAGTGCGTTTGATATGCGGAAACTGCGATATCTTCGGTATCGTTGTTGTTTCCAGCTGAGATATGCATTTTCAGTGATAATCATCATGATTCTGCTGTTACAAGTGTGCAGAATAACCGAAATCGCTGTTTTCGTGCTTTTGAATGCGAAAAACACGTTTTCTGGTGTTTTCAGCCCTCCACAGTGCGTTTGATATGCGGAAACTGCGATATCTTCGGTATCGTTGTTGTTTCCAGCTGAGATATGCATTTTCAGTGAGAATCTTCATGATTCTGCTGTTACAAGTGTGCAGAATCACCGAAATCGCTGTTTTCGTGCTATTGAATGCGAAAAACACGTTTTCTAGTGTTTTCAGCACCCGACAGTGCGCTTGATGTGCGGAAACAGGGATATCTTCGTTTTCGTGTGGTTTCCAGCTGAGAAATGCATTTTCAGTGATAATCTTCATGATTCTGCTGTTACAAGTGTGCAGAATCACCGAAATCTCTGTTTTCGTGCTATTGAATGCGAAAAACACGTTTTCTGGTGTTTTCAGCACTCCACAGTGCGTTTGATATGCGGAAACTGCGATATCTTCGGTATCGTTGTTGTTTCCAGCTGAGATATGCATTTTCAGTGATAATCTTCATGATTCTGCTGTTACAAGTGTGCAGAATCACCGAAATCGCTGTTTTCGTGCTATTGAATGCGAAAAACACGTTTTCTGGTGTTTTCAGCACGCCACAGAGCGTTTGACATGCGGAAACTGCGATATCTTCGGTATCGTTGGGTTTCCAGCTGAGATATGCATTTTCAGTGATAATCTTCATGATTTTGCTGTTACAAGTGTGCAGAATCACCGAAATCGCTGTTTTCGTGCTATTGAATGCGAAAACCACGTTTTCTGGTGTTTTCAGCACTCCACAGTGCGTTCGATATGCAGAAACTGCGATATCTTCGGTATCGTTGTTGTTTCCAGGTGAGATATGCATTTTCAGTGATAATCTTCATGATTTTGCTGTTACAAGTGTGCAGAATCACCGAAATCGCTGTTTTCGTGCTATTGAATGCGAAAACCACGTTTTCTGGTGTTTTCAGCACTCCACAGTGCGTTCGATATGCGGAAACTGCGATATCTTCGGTATCGCTGTTGTTTCCAGGTGAGATATGCATTTTCAGTGACAATCTTCATGATTCTGCTGTTACAAGTGTGCAGAATAACCGAAATCGCTGTTTTCGTGCTTTTGAATGCGAAAAACACGTTTTCTGGTGTTTTCAGCCCTCCACAGTGCGTTTGATATGCGGAAACTGCGATATCTTCGGTATCGTTGTTGTTTCCAGCTGAGATATGCATTTTCAGTGATAATCATCATGATTCTGCTGTTACAAGTGTGCAGAATAACCGAAATCGCTGTTTTCGTGCTTTTGAATGCGAAAAACACGTTTTCTGGTGTTTTCAGCCCTCCACAGTGCGTTTGATATGCGGAAACTGCGATATCTTCGGTATCGTTGTTGTATCCAGCTGAGATATGCATTTTCAGTGAGAATCTTCATGATTCTGCTGTTACAAGTGTGCAGAATCACCGAAATCGCTGTTTTCGTGCTATTGAATGCGAAAAACACGTTTTCTAGTGTTTTCAGCACCCGACAGTGCGTTTGATGTGCGGAAACAGGGATATCTTCGTTTTCGTGTGGTTTCCAGCTGAGATATGCATTTTCAGTGATAATCTTCATGATTCTGCTGTTACAAGTGTGCAGAATCACCGAAATCGCTGTTTTCGTGCTATTGAATGCGAAAAACACGTTTTCTGGTGTTTTCAGCACGCTACAGAGCGTTTGACATGCGGAAACTGCGATATCTTCGGTATCGTTGGGTTTCCAGCTGAGATATGCATTTTCAGTGATAATCTTCATGATTCTGCTGTTACAAGTGTGCAGAATCACCGAAATCGCTGTTTTTGTGCTATTGAATGCGAAAAACACGTTTTCTGGTGTTTTCAGCACTCCACAGTGCGTTTGATATGCGGAAACTGCGATATCTTCGGTATCGTTGTTGTTTCCAGCTGAGATATGCATTTTCAGTGATAATCCTCATGATTCTGCTGTTACAAGTGTGCAGAATCACCGAAATCGCTGTTTTCGTGCTATTGAATGCGAAAAACACGTTTTCTGGTGTTTTCAGCACGCCACAGAGCGTTTGACATGCGGAAACTGCGATATCTTCGGTATCGTTGGGTTTCCAGCTGAGATATGCATTTTCAGTGATAATCTTCATGATTTTGCTGTTACAAGTGTGCAGAATCACCGAAATCGCTGTTTTCGTTCTATTGAATGCGAAAACCACGTTTTCTGGTGTTTTCAGCACTCCACAGTGCGTTCGATATGCGGAAACTGCGATATCTTCGGTATCGTTGTTGTTTCCAGGTGAGATATGCATTTTCAGTGATAATCTTCATGATTTTGCTGTTACAAGTGTGCAGAATCACCGAAATCGCTGTTTTCGAGCTATTGAATGCGAAAACCACGTTTTCTGGTGTTTTCAGCACTCCACAGTGCGTTCGATATGCGGAAACTGCGATATCTTCGGTATCGTTGTTGTTTCCAGGTGAGATATGCATTTTCAGTGACAATCTTCATGATTCTGCTGTTACAAGTGTGCAGAATAACCGAAATCGCTGTTTTCGTGCTTTTGAATGCGAAAAACACGTTTTCTGGTGTTTTCAGCCCTCCACAGTGCGTTTGATATGCGGAAACTGCGATATCTTCGGTATCCTTGTTGTTTCCAGCTCAGATATGCATTTTCAGTGATAATCATCATGATTCTGCTGTTACAAGTGTGCAGAATAACCGAAATCGCTGTTTTCGTGCTTTTGAATGCGAAAAACACGTTTTCTGGTGTTTTCAGCCCTCCACAGTGCGTTTGATATGCGGAAACTGCGATATCTTCGGTATCGTTGTTGTTTCCAGCTGAGATATGCATTTTCAGTGAGAATCTTCATGATTCTGCTGTTACAAGTGTGCAGAATCACCGAAATCGCTGTTTTCGTGCTATTGAATGCGAAAAACACGTTTTCTAGTGTTTTCAGCACCCGACAGTGCGCTTGATGTGCGGAAACAGGGATATCTTCGTTTTCGTGTGGTTTCCAGCTGACAAATGCATTTTCAGTGATAATCTTCATGATTCTGCTGTTACAAGTGTGCAGAATCACCGAAATCGCTGTTTTCGTGCTATTTAATGCGAAAAACACGTTTTCTGGTGTTTTCAGCACGCCACAGAGCGTTTGACATGCGGAAACTGCGATAATTTCGGTATCGTTGTTGTTTCCAGCTGAGATATGCATTTTCAGTGATAATCTTCATGATTCTGCTGTTACAAGTGTGCAGAATCACCGAAATCGCTGTTTTCTTGCTATTGAATGCGAAAAACACGTTTTCTGGTGTTTTCAGCACTCCACAGTGCGTTTGATATGCGGAAACTGCGATATCTTCGGTATCGTTGGGTTTCCAGCTGAGATATGCATTTTCAGTGATAATCTTCATGATTCTGCTGTTACAAGTGTGCAGAATCACCGAAATCGCTGTTTTCGTGCTATTGAATGCGAAAAACACGTTTTCTAGTGTTTTCAGCACTCCACAGTGCGTTTGATATGCGGAAACTGCGATATCTTCGGTATCGTTGTTGTTTCCAGCTGAGATATGCATTTTCAGTGATAATCTTCATGATTCTGCTGTTACAAGTGTGCAGAATCACCGAAATCGCTGTTTTCCTGCTATTGAATGCGAAAAACACGTTTTCTGGTGTTTTCAGCACGCCACAGAGCGTTTGACATGCGGAAACTGCGATAATTTCGGTATCGTTGTTGTTTCCAGCTGAGATATGCATTTTCAGTGATAATCTTCATGATTCTGCTGTTACAAGTGTGCAGAATCACCGAAATCGCTGTTTTCGTGCTATTGAATGCGAAAAACACGTTTTCTGGTGTTTTCAGCACTCCACAGTGCGTTTGATATGCGGAAACTGCGATATCTTCGGTATCGTTGTTGTTTCCAGCTGAGATATGCATTTTCAGTGATAATCTTCATGATTCTGCTGTTACAAGTGTGCAGAATCACCGAAATCGCTGTTTTCGTGCTATTGAATGCGAAAAACACGTTTTCTGGTGTTTTCAGCACGCCACAGAGCGTTTGACATGCGGAAACTGCGATATCTTCGGTATCGTTGGGTTTCCAGCTGAGATATGCATTTTCAGTGATAATCTTCATGATTCTGCTGTTACAAGTGTGCAGAATCAGCGAAATCGCTGTTTTCGTGCTATTGAATGCGAAAAACACGTTTTCTAGTGTTTTCAGCACCCGACAGTGCGTTTGATGTGCGGAAACAGGGATATCTTCGTTTTCGTGGGGTTTCCAGCTGAGATATGCATTTTCAGTGAGAATCTTCATGATTCTGCTGTTACAAGTGTGCAGAATCACCGAAATCGCTGTTTTCGTGCTATTGAATGCGAAAAACACGTTTTCTGGTGTTTTCAGCACTCCACAGAGCGTTTGACATGCGGAAACTGCGATATCTTCGGTATCGTTGTTGTTTCCAGCTGAGATATGCATTTTCAGTGAGAATCTTCATGATTCTGCTGTTACAAGTGTGCAGAATCACCGAAATCGCTGTTTTCGTGCTATTGAATGCGAAAAACACGTTTTCTGGTGTTTTCAACACTCCACAGTGCGTTCGATATGCGGAAACTGCGATATCTTCGGTATCGTTGTTGTTTCCAGCTGAGATATGCATTTTCAGTGACAATCTTCATGATTCTGCTGTTACAAGTGCGCAGAATAACCGAAATCGCTGTTTTCGTGCTTTTGAATGCGAAAAACACGTTTTCTGGTGTTTTCAGCCCTCCACAGTGCGTTTGATATGCGGAAACTACGATATCTTAGGTATCGTTGTTGTTTCCAGCTGAGATACGCATTTTCAGTGAGAATCTTCATGATTCTGCTGTTACAAGTGTGCAGAATCACCGAAATCGCTGTTTTCGTGCTATTGAATGCGAAAAACACGTTTTCTGGTGTTTTCAGCACTCCACAGAGCGTTTGACATGCGGAAACTGCGATATATTCGGTATCGTTGGGTTTCCAGCTGAGATATGCATTTTCAGTGATAATCTTCATGATTTTGCTGTTACAAGTGTGCAGAATCACCGAAATCGCTGTTTTCGTGCCATTGAATGCGAAAAACACGTTTTCTGGTGTTTTCAGCACTCCACAGTGCGTTTGATATGCGGAAACTGCGATATCTTCGGTATCGTTGTTGTTTCCAGCTGAGATATGCATTTTCAGTGATAATCTTCATGATTCTGCTGTTACAAGTGTGCAGAATCACCAAAATCGCTGTTTTCGTGCTATTTAATGCGAAAAACACGTTTTCTGGTGTTTTCAACACTCCACAGTGCGTTCGATATGCGGAAACTGCGATATCCTCGGTATCGTTGTTGTTTCCAGCTGAGATATGCATTTTCAGTGACAATCTTCATGATTCTGCTGTTACAAGTGTGCAGAATAACCGAAATCGCTTGTTTTCGTGCTTTTGAATGCGAAAAACACGTTTTCTGGTGTTTTCAGCACCCGACAGTGCGTTTGATGTGCGGAAACAGGGATATCTTCGTTTTCGTGGGGTTTCCAGCTGAGATATGCATTTTCAGTGATAATCTTCATGATTCTGCTGTTACAAGTGTGCAGAATCACCGAATTCGCTGTTTTCGTGCTATTTAATGCGAAAAACACGTTTTCTGGTGTTTTCAGCACGCTACAGAGCGTTTGACATGCGGAAACTGCGATATCTTCGGTATCGTTGGGTTTCCAGGTGTGATATGCATTTTCAGTGATGATCTTCATGATTCTGCTGTTACAAGTGTGCAGAATCACCGAAATCGCTGTTTTCGTGCTATTGAATGCGAAAAACACGTTTTCTGGTGTTTTCAACACTCCACAGTGCGTTCGATATGCGGAAACTGCGATATCCTCGGTATCGTTGTTGTTTCCAGCTGAGATATGCATTTTCAGTGACAATCTTCATGATTCTGCTGTTACAAGTGTGCAGAATAACCGAAATCGCTTGTTTTCGTGCTTTTGAATGCGAAAAACACGTTTTCTGGTGTTTTCAGCACCCGACAGTGCGTTTGATGTGCGGAAACAGGGATATCTTCGTTTTCGTGGGGTTTTCAGCTGAGATATGGATTTTCAGTGATAATCTTCATGATTCTGCTGTTACAAGTGTGCAGAATCACCGAAATCGCTGTTTTCGTGCTATTGAATGCGAAAAACACGTTTTCTAGTGTTTTCAGCACCCGACAGTGCGTTTGATGTGCGGAAACAGGGATATCTTCGTTTTCGTGGGGTTTCCAGCTGAGATATGCATTTTCAGTGATAATCTTCATGATTCTGCTGTTACAAGTGTGCAGAATCACCGAATTCGCTGTTTTCGTGCTATTGAATGCGAAAAACACGTATTCTGGTGTTTTCAGCACGCCACATAGCGTTTGACATGCGGAAACTGCGATATCTTCGGTATCGTTGTTGTTTCCAGCTGAGATATGCATTTTCAGTGAGAATCTTCATGATTCTGCTGTTACAAGTGTGCAGAATCACCGAAATCGCTGTTTTCGTGCTATTTAATGCGAAAAACACGTTTTCTGGTGTTTTCAGCACGCTACAGAGCGTTGGACATGCGGAAACTGCGATATCTTCGGTATCGTTGGGTTTCCAGGTGTGATATGCATTTTCAGTGATAATCCTCATGATTCTGCTGTTACAAGTGTGCAGAATCACCGAAATCGCTGTTTTCGTGCTATTGAATGCGAAAAACACGTTTTCTGGTGTTTTCAACACTCCACAGTGCGTTCGATATGCGGAAACTGCGATATCCTCGGTATCGTTGTTGTTTCCAGCTGAGATATGCATTTTCATTGACAATCTTCATGATTCTGCTGTTACAAGTGTGCAGAATAACCGAAATCGCTTGTTTTCGTGCTTTTGAATGCGAAAAACACGTTTTCTGGTGTTTTCAGCACCCGACAGTGCGTTTGATGTGCGGAAACAGGGATATCTTCGTTTTCGTGGGGTTTTCAGCTGAGATATGCATTTTCAGTGATAATCTTCATGATTCTGCTGTTACAAGTGTGCAGAATCACCGAAATCGCTGTTTTCGTGCTATTGAATGCGAAAAACAAGTTTTCTAGTGTTTTCAGCACCCGACAGTGCGTTTCATGTGCGGAAACAGGGATATCTTCGTTTTCGTGGGGTTTCCAGCTGAGATATGCATTTTCAGTGATAATCTTCATGATTCTGCTGTTACAAGTGTGCAGAATCACCGAAATCGCTGTTTTCGTGCTATTTAATGCGAAAAACACGTTTTCTGGTGTTTTCAGCACGCCACAGAGCGTTTGACATGCGGAAACTGCGATATCTTCGGTATCGTTGTTGTTTCCAGCTGAGATATGCATTTTCAGTGATAATCTTCATGATTCTGCTGTTACAAGTGTGCAGAATCACCGAAATCGCTGTTTTCGTGCTATTGAATGCGAAAAACACGTTTTCTGGTGTTTTCAGCACGCCACAGAGCGTTTGACATGCGGAAACTGCGGTATCTTCGGTATCGTTGTTGTTTCCAGCTGAGATATGCATTTTCAGTGATAATCTTCATGATTCTGCTGTTACAAGTGTGCAGAATCACCGAAATCGCTGTTTTCGTGCTATTGAATGCGAAAAACACGTTTTCTGGTGTTTTCAGCACTCCACAGTTCGTTTGATATGCGGAAACTGCGATATCTTCGGTATCGTTGTTGTTTCCAGCTGAGATATGCATTTTCAGTGATTATCTTCATGATTCTGCTGTTACAAGTGTGCAGAATCACCGAAATCGCTGTTTTCGTGCTATTGAATGCGAAAAACACGTTTTCTGGTGTTTTCAGCACGCCACAGAGCGTTTGACATGCGGAAACTGCGATATCTTCGGTATCGTTGGGTTTCCAGCTGAGATATGCATTTTCAGTGATAATCTACATGATTTTGCTGTTACAAGTGTGCAGAATCACCGAAATCGCTGTTTTCGTGCTATTGAATGCGAAAAACACGTTTTCTGGTGTTTTCAGCACGCCACAGAGCGTTTGACATGCGGAAACTGCGATATCTTCGGTATCGTTGTTGTTTCCAGCTGAGATATGCATTTTCAGTGACAATCTTCATGATTCTGCTGTTACAAGTGTGCAGAATAACCGAAATCGCTGTATTCGTGCTTTTGAATGCGAAAAACACGTTTTCTGGTGTTTTCAGCACTCCACAGTGCGTTTGATGTGCGGAAACAGGGATATCTTCGTTTTCGTGGGGTTTTCAGCTGAGATATGCATTTTCAGTGATAATCTTCATGATTCTGCTGTTACAAGAGTGCAGAATCACCGAAATCGCTGTTTTCGTGCTATTTAATGCGAAAAACACGTTTTCTGGTGTTTTCAGCACGCTACAGAGCGGTTGACATGGGGAAACTGCGATATCTTCGGTATCCTTGGGTTTCCAGGTGTGATATGCATTTTCAGTGATAATCTTCTTGATTCTGCTGTTACAAGTGTGCAGAATCACCGAAATCGCTGTTTTCGTGCTATTGAATGCGAAAAACACGTTTTCTGGTGTTTTCAACACTCCACAGTGCGTTCGATATGCGGAAACTGCGATATCCTCGGTATCGTTGTTGTTTCCAGCTGAGATATGCATTTTCAGTGACAATCTTCATGATTCTGCTGTTACAAGTGTGCAGAATAACCGAAATCGCTTGTTTTCGTGCTTTTGAATGCGAAAAACACGTTTTCTGGTGTTTTCAGCACCCGACAGTGCGTTTGATGTGCGGAAACAGGGATATCTTCGTTTTCGTGGGGTTTCCAGCTGAGATATGCATTTTCAGTGATAATCTTCATGATTCTGCTGTTACAAGTGTGCAGAATCACCAAATTCGCTGTTTTCGTGCTATTGAATGCGAAAAACACGTTTTCTGGTGTTTTCAGCACGCCACATAGCGTTTGACATGCGGAAACTGCGATATCTTCGGTATCGTTGTTGTTTCCAGCTGAGATATGCATTTTCAGTGAGAATCTTCATGATTCTGCTGTTACAAGTGTGCAGAATCACCGAAATCGCTGTTTTCGTGCTATTTAATGCGAAAAACACGTTTTCTGGTGTTTTCAGCACGCTACAGAGCGTTTGACATGCGGAAACTGCGATATCTTCGGTATCGTTGGGTTTCCAGGTGTGATATGCATTTTCAGTGATAATCTTCATGATTCTGCTGTTACAAGTGTGCAGAATCACCGAAATCGCGGTTATCGTGCTATTGAATGCGAAAAACACGTTTTCTGGTGTTTTCAAAACTCCGCAGTGCGTTCGATATGCGGAAACTGCGATATCCTCGGTATCGTTGTTGTTTCCAGCTGAGATATGCATTTTCAGTGACAATCTTCATGATTCTGCTGTTACAAGTGTGCAGAATAACCGAAATCGCTTGTTTTCGTGCTTTTGAATGCGAAAAACACGTTTTCTGGTGTTTTCAGAACCCGACAGTGCGTTTGATGTGCGGAAACAGGGATATCTTCGTTTTCGTGGGGTTTTCAGCTGAGATATGCATTTTCAGTGATAATCTTCATGATTCTGCTGTTACAAGTGTGCAGAATCACCGAAATAGCTGTTTTCGTGCTATTGAATGCGAAAAACACGTTTTCTAGTGTTTTCAGCACCCGACAGTGCGTTTGATGTGCGGAAACAGGGATATCTTCGTTTTCGTGGGGTTTCCAGCTGAGATATGCATTTTCAGTGATAATCTTCATGATTCTGCTGTTACAAGTGTGCAGAATCACCGAAATCGCTGTTTTCGTGCTATTTAATGCGAAAAACACGTTTTCTGGTGTTTTCAGCACGCCACAGAGCGTTTGACATGCAGAAACTGCGATATCTTCGGTATCGTTGTTGTTTCCAGCTGAGATATGCATTTTCAGTGATAATCTTCATGATTCTGCTGTTACAAGTGTGCAGAATCACCGAAATAGCTGTTTTCGTGCTATTGAATGCGAATAACACATTTCTGGTGTTTTCAGCACGCCACATAGCGTTTGACATGCGGAAACTGCGATATCTTCGGTATCGTTGTTGTTTCCAGCTGAGATATGCATTTTCAGTGAGAATCTTCATGATTCTGCTGTTACAAGTGTGCAGAATCACCGAAATCGCTGTTTTCGTGCTATTTAATGCGAAAAACACGTTTTCTGGTGTTTTCAGCACGCTACAGAGCGTTGGACATGCGGAAACTGCGATATCTTCGGTATCGTTGGGTTTCCAGGTGTGATATGCATTTTCAGTGATAATCCTCATGATTCTGCTGTTACAAGTGTGCAGAATCACCGAAATCGCTGTTTTCGTGCTATTGAATGCGAAAAACACGTTTTCTGGTGTTTTCAACACTCCACAGTGCGTTCGATATGCGGAAACTGCGATATCCTCGGTATCGTTGTTGTTTCCAGCTGAGATATGCATTTTCATTGACAATCTTCATGATTCTGCTGTTACAAGTGTGCAGAATAACCGAAATCGCTTGTTTTCGTGCTTTTGAATGCGAAAAACACGTTTTCTGGTGTTTTCAGCACCCGACAGTGCGTTTGATGTGCGGAAACAGGGATATCTTCGTTTTCGTGGGGTTTTCAGCTGAGATATGCATTTTCAGTGATAATCTTCATGATTCTGCTGTTACAAGTGTGCAGAATCACCGAAATCGCTGTTTTCGTGCTATTGAATGCGAAAAACAAGTTTTCTAGTGTTTTCAGCACCCGACAGTGCGTTTCATGTGCGGAAACAGGGATATCTTCGTTTTCGTGGGGTTTCCAGCTGAGATATGCATTTTCAGTGATAATCTTCATGATTCTGCTGTTACAAGTGTGCAGAATCACCGAAATCGCTGTTTTCGTGCTATTTAATGCGAAAAACACGTTTTCTGGTGTTTTCAGCACGCCACAGAGCGTTTGACATGCGGAAACTGCGATATCTTCGGTATCGTTGTTGTTTCCAGCTGAGATATGCATTTTCAGTGATAATCTTCATGATTCTGCTGTTACAAGTGTGCAGAATCACCGAAATCGCTGTTTTCGTGCTATTGAATGCGAAAAACACGTTTTCTGGTGTTTTCAGCACGCCACAGAGCGTTTGACATGCGGAAACTGCGGTATCTTCGGTATCGTTGTTGTTTCCAGCTGAGATATGCATTTTCAGTGATAATCTTCATGATTCTGCTGTTACAAGTGTGCAGAATCACCGAAATCGCTGTTTTCGTGCTATTGAATGCGAAAAACACGTTTTCTGGTGTTTTCAGCACTCCACAGTTCGTTTGATATGCGGAAACTGCGATATCTTCGGTATCGTTGTTGTTTCCAGCTGAGATATGCATTTTCAGTGATTATCTTCATGATTCTGCTGTTACAAGTGTGCAGAATCACCGAAATCGCTGTTTTCGTGCTATTGAATGCGAAAAACACGTTTTCTGGTGTTTTCAGCACGCCACAGAGCGTTTGACATGCGGAAACTGCGATATCTTCGGTATCGTTGGGTTTCCAGCTGAGATATGCATTTTCAGTGATAATCTACATGATTTTGCTGTTACAAGTGTGCAGAATCACCGAAATCGCTGTTTTCGTGCTATTGAATGCGAAAAACACGTTTTCTGGTGTTTTCAGCACGCCACAGAGCGTTTGACATGCGGAAACTGCGATATCTTCGGTATCGTTGTTGTTTCCAGCTGAGATATGCATTTTCAGTGACAATCTTCATGATTCTGCTGTTACAAGTGTGCAGAATAACCGAAATCGCTGTATTCGTGCTTTTGAATGCGAAAAACACGTTTTCTGGTGTTTTCAGCACTCCACAGTGCGTTTGATGTGCGGAAACAGGGATATCTTCGTTTTCGTGGGGTTTTCAGCTGAGATATGCATTTTCAGTGATAATCTTCATGATTCTGCTGTTACAAGAGTGCAGAATCACCGAAATCGCTGTTTTCGTGCTATTTAATGCGAAAAACACGTTTTCTGGTGTTTTCAGCACGCTACAGAGCGGTTGACATGGGGAAACTGCGATATCTTCGGTATCCTTGGGTTTCCAGGTGTGATATGCATTTTCAGTGATAATCTTCTTGATTCTGCTGTTACAAGTGTGCAGAATCACCGAAACCGCTGTTTTCGTGCTATTGAATGCGAAAAACACGTTTTCTGGTGTTTTCAACACTCCACAGTGCGTTCGATATGCGGAAACTGCGATATCCTCGGTATCGTTGTTGTTTCCAGCTGAGATATGCATTTTCAGTGACAATCTTCATGATTCTGCTGTTACAAGTGTGCAGAATAACCGAAATCGCTTGTTTTCGTGCTTTTGAATGCGAAAAACACGTTTTCTGGTGTTTTCAGCACCCGACAGTGCGTTTGATGTGCGGAAACAGGGATATCTTCGTTTTCGTGGGGTTTCCAGCTGAGATATGCATTTTCAGTGATAATCTTCATGATTCTGCTGTTACAAGTGTGCAGAATCACCAAATTCGCTGTTTTCGTGCTATTGAATGCGAAAAACACGTTTTCTGGTGTTTTCAGCACGCCACATAGCGTTTGACATGCGGAAACTGCGATATCTTCGGTATCGTTGTTGTTTCCAGCTGAGATATGCATTTTCAGTGAGAATCTTCATGATTCTGCTGTTACAAGTGTGCAGAATCACCGAAATCGCTGTTTTCGTGCTATTTAATGCGAAAAACACGTTTTCTGGTGTTTTCAGCACGCTACAGAGCGTTTGACATGCGGAAACTGCGATATCTTCGGTATCGTTGGGTTTCCAGGTGTGATATGCATTTTCAGTGATAATCTTCATGATTCTGCTGTTACAAGTGTGCAGAATCACCGAAATCGCGGTTATCGTGCTATTGAATGCGAAAAACACGTTTTCTGGTGTTTTCAAAACTCCGCAGTGCGTTCGATATGCGGAAACTGCGATATCCTCGGTATCGTTGTTGTTTCCAGCTGAGATATGCATTTTCAGTGACAATCTTCATGATTCTGCTGTTACAAGTGTGCAGAATAACCGAAATCGCTTGTTTTCGTGCTTTTGAATGCGAAAAACACGTTTTCTGGTGTTTTCAGAACCCGACAGTGCGTTTGATGTGCGGAAACAGGGATATCTTCGTTTTCGTGGGGTTTTCAGCTGAGATATGCATTTTCAGTGATAATCTTCATGATTCTGCTGTTACAAGTGTGCAGAATCACCGAAATAGCTGTTTTCGTGCTATTGAATGCGAAAAACACGTTTTCTAGTGTTTTCAGCACCCGACAGTGCGTTTGATGTGCGGAAACAGGGATATCTTCGTTTTCGTGGGGTTTCCAGCTGAGATATGCATTTTCAGTGATAATCTTCATGATTCTGCTGTTACAAGTGTGCAGAATCACCGAAATCGCTGTTTTCGTGCTATTTAATGCGAAAAACACGTTTTCTGGTGTTTTCAGCACGCCACAGAGCGTTTGACATGCAGAAACTGCGATATCTTCGGTATCGTTGTTGTTTCCAGCTGAGATATGCATTTTCAGTGATAATCTTCATGATTCTGCTGTTACAAGTGTGCAGAATCACCGAAATAGCTGTTTTCGTGCTATTGAATGCGAATAACACATTTCTGGTGTTTTCAGCACTCCACAGTGCGTTTGATATGCGGAAACTGCGATATCTTCGGTATCGTTGTTGTTTCCAGCTGAGATATGCATTTTCAGTGATTATCTTCATGATTCTGCTGTTACAAGTGTGCAGAATCACCGAAATCGCTGTTTTCGTGCTATTGAATGCGAAAAACACGTTTTCTGGTGTTTTCAGCACGCCACAGAGCGTTTGACATGCGGAAACTGCGATATCTTCGGTATCGTTGTTGTTTCTAGCTGAGATATGCATTTTCAGTGATAATCTTCATGATTCTGCTGTTACAAGTGTGCAGAATCACCGAAATCGCTGTTTTCGTGCTATTGAATGCGAGAAACACGTTTTCTGGTGTTTTCAACACTCCACAGTGCGTTCGATATCCGGAAACTGCGATATCTTCGCTATCGTTGTTGTTTCCAGCTGAGATATGCATTTTCAGTGACAATCTTCATGATTCTGCTGTTACAAGTGTGCAGAATAACCGAAATCGCTGTTTTCGTGCTTTTGAATACGAAAAACACGTTTTCTGGTGTTTTCAGCACCCGACAGTGCGTTTGATGTGCGGAAACAGGGATATCTTCGTTTTCGTGGGGTTTTCAGCTGAGATATGCATTTTCAGTGATAATCTTCATGATTCTGCTGTTACAAGTGTGCAGAATCACCGAAATCGCTGTTTTCGTGCTATTGAATACGAAAAACACGTTTTCTAGTGTTTTCAGCACCCGACAGTGCGTTTGATGTGCGGAAACAGGGATATCTTCGTTTTCGTGGGGTTTCCAGCTGAGATATGCATTTTCAGTGATAATCTTCATGATTCTGCTGTTACAAGTGTGCAGAATCACCGAAATCGCTGTTTTCGTGCTATTTAATGCGAAAAACACGTTTTCTGGTGTTTTCAGCACGCTACAGAGCGTTCGATATGCGGAAACTGCGATATCCTCGGTATCGTTGTTCTTTCCAGCTGAGATATGCATTTTCAGTGACAATCTTCATGATTCTGCTGTTACAAGTGTGCAGAATAACCGAAATCGCTTGTTTTCGTGCTTTTGAATGCGAAAAACACGTTTTCTGGTGTTTTCAGCACACGACAGTGCGTTTGATGTGCGGAAACAGGGATATCTTCGTTTTCGTGGGGTTTTCAGCTGAGATATGCATTTTCAGTGATAATCTTCATGATTCTGCTGTTACAAGTGTGCAGAATCACCGAAATCGCTGTTTTCGTGCTATTGAATGCGAAAAACACGTTTTCTGGTGTTTTCAACACTCCACAGTGCGTTCGATATGCGGAAACTGCGATATCCTCGGTATCGTTGTTGTTTCCAGCTGAGATATGCATTTTCAGTGACAATCTTCATGATTCTGCTGTTACAAGTGTGCAGAATAACCGAAATCGCTTGTTTTCGTGCTTTTGAATGCGAAAAACACGTTTTCTGGTGTTTTCAGCACCCGACAGTGCGTTTGATGTGCGGAAACAGGGATATCTTCGTTTTCGTGGGGTTTTCAGCTGAGATATGCATTTTCAGTGATAATCTTCATGATTCTGCTGTTACAAGTGTGCAGAATCTCCGAAATCGCTGTTTTCGTGCTATTGAATGCGAAAAACACGTTTTCTAGTGTTTTCCGCACCCGACAGTGCGTTTGATGTGCGGAAACAGGGATATCTTCGTTTTCGTGGGGTTTCCAGCTGAGATATGCATTTTCAGTGATAATCTTCATGATTCTGCTGTTACAAGTGTGCAGAATCACCGAATTCGCTGTTTTCGTGCTATTGAATGCGAAAAACACGTTTTCTGGTGTTTTCAGCACGCCACATAGCGTTTGACATGCAGAAACTGCGATATCTTCGGTATCGTTGTTGTTTCCAGCTGAGATATGCATTTTCAGTGATAATCTTCATGATTCTGCTGTTACAAGTGTGCAGAATCACCGAAATAGCTGTTTTCGTGCTATTGAATGCGAATAACACATTTCTGGTGTTTTCAGCACTCCACAGTGCGTTTGATATGCGGAAACTGCGATATCTTCGGTATCGTTGTTGTTTCCAGCTGAGATATGCATTTTCAGTGATTATCTTCATGATTCTGCTGTTACAAGTGTGCAGAATCACCGAAATCGCTGTTTTCGTGCTATTGAATGCGAAAAACACGTTTTCTGGTGTTTTCAGCACGCCACAGAGCGTTTGACATGCGGAAACTGCGATATCTTCGGTATCGTTGTTGTTTCTAGCTGAGATATGCATTTTCAGTGATAATCTTCATGATTCTGCTGTTACAAGTGTGCAGAATCACCGAAATCGCTGTTTTCGTGCTATTTAATGCGAAAAACACGTTTTCTGGTGTTTTCAGCACGCTACAGAGCGTTTGACATGCGGAAACTGCGATATCTTCGGTATCGTTGGGTTTCCAGGTGAGATATGCATTTTCAGTGATAATCTTCATGATTCTGCTGTTACATGTGTGCAGAATCACCGAAATCGCTGTTTTCGTGCTATTGAATGCGAGAAACACGTTTTCTGGTGTTTTCAACACTCCACAGTGCGTTCGATATGCGGAAACTGCGATATCTTCGCTATCGTTGTTGTTTCCAGCTGAGATATGCATTTTCAGTGACAATCTTCATGATTCTGCTGTTACAAGTGTGCAGAATAACCGAAATCGCTGTTTTCGTGCTTTTGAATGCGAAAAACACGTTTTCTGGTGTTTTCAGCACCCGACAGTGCGTTTGATGTGCGGAAACAGGGATATCTTCGTTTTCGTGGGGTTTTCAGCTGAGATATGCATTTTCAGTGATAATCTTCATGATTCTGCTGTTACAAGTGTGCAGAATCACCGAAATCGCTGTTTTCGTGCTATTGAATACGAAAAACACGTTTTCTAGTGTTTTCAGCACCCGACAGTGCGTTTGATGTGCGGAAACAGGGATATCTTCGTTTTCGTGGGGTTTCCAGCTGAGATATGCATTTTCAGTGATAATCTTCATGATTCTGCTGTTACATGTGTGCAGAATAACCGAAATCGCTGTTTTCGTGCTTTTGAATGCGAAAAACACGTTTTCTAGTGTTTTCAGCCCTCCACAGTGCGTTTGATATGCGGAAACTCCGATATCTTCGGTATCGTTGGGTTTCCAGCTGAGATATGCATTTTCAGTGATAATCTTCATGATTCTGCTGTTACAAGTGTGCAGAATCACCGAAATCGCTGTTTTCGTGCTATTGAATGCGAAAAACACGTTTTCTGGTGTTTTCAACACTCCACAGTGCGTTCGATATGCGGAAACTGCGATATCTTCGGTATCGTTGTTGTTTCCAGCTGAGATATGCATTTTCAGTGACAATCTTCATGATTCTGCTGTTACAAGTGTGCAGAATAACCGAAATCGCTGTTTTCGTGCTTTTGAATGCGAAAAACACGTTTTCTGGTGTTTTCAACACTCCACAGTGCGTTCGATATGCGGAAACTGCGATATCTTCGGTATCGTTGTTGTTTCCAGCTGAGATATGCATTTTCAGTGATAATCATCATGATTCTGCTGTTACAAGTGTGCAGAATAACCGAAATCGCTGTTTTCGTGCTTTTGAATGCGAAAATAACGTTTTCTGGTGTTTTCAGCACCCGACAGTGCGTTTGATGTGCGGAAACAGGGATATCTTCGTTTTCGTGGGGTTTTCAGCTGAGATATGCATTTTCAGTGATAATCTTCATGATTCTGCTGTTACAAGTGTGCAGAATCACCGAAATCGCTGTTTTCGTGCTATTGAATACGAAAAACACGTTTTCTAGTGTTTTCAGCACCCGACAGTGCGTTTGATGTGCGGAAACAGGGATATCTTCGTTTTCGTGGGGTTTCCAGCTGAGATATGCATTTTCAGTGATAATCTTCATGATTCTGCTGTTACAAGTGTGCAGAATCACCGAAATCGCTGTTTTCGTGCTATTTAATGCGAAAAACACGTTTTCTGGTGTTTTCAGCACGCTACAGAGCGTTCGATATGCGGAAACTGCGATATCCTCGGTATCGTTGTTGTTTCCAGCTGAGATATGCATTTTCAGTGACAATCTTCATGATTCTGCTGTTACAAGTGTGCAGAATAACCGAAATCGCTTGTTTTCGTGCTTTTGAATGCGAAAAACACGTTTTCTGGTGTTTTCAGCACACGACAGTGCGTTTGATGTGCGGAAACAGGGATATCTTCGTTTTCGTGGGGTTTTCAGCTGAGATATGCATTTTCAGTGATAATCTTCATGATTCTGCTGTTACAAGTGTGCAGAATCACCGAAATCGCTGTTTTCGTGCTATTGAATGCGAAAAACACGTTTTCTGGTGTTTTCAACACTCCACAGTGCGTTCGATATGCGGAAACTGCGATATCCTCGGTATCGTTGTTGTTTCCAGCTGAGATATGCATTTTCAGTGACAATCTTCATGATTCTGCTGTTACAAGTGTGCAGAATAACCGAAATCGCTTGTTTTCGTGCTTTTGAATGCGAAAAACACGTTTTCTGGTGTTTTCAGCACCCGACAGTGCGTTTGATGTGCGGAAACAGGGATATCTTCGTTTTCGTGGGGTTTCCAGCTGAGATATGCATTTTCAGTGATAATCTTCATGATTCTGCTGTTACAAGTGTGCAGAATCACCGAAATCGCTGTTTTCGTGCTATTGAATGCGAAAAACACGTTTTCTAGCGTTTTCAGCACCCGACAGTGCGTTTGATGTGCGGAAACAGGGATATCTTCGTTTTCGTGGGGTTTCCAGCTGAGATATGCATTTTCAGTGATAATCTTCATGATTCTGCTGTTACAAGTGTGCAGAATCACCGAATTCGCTGTTTTCGTGCTATTGAATGCGAAAAACACGTTTTCTGGTGTTTTCAGCACGCCACATAGCGTTTGACATGCGGAAACTGCGATATCTTCGGTATCGTTGTTGTTTCCAGCTGAGATATGCATTTTCACTGATAATCTTCATGATTCTGCTGTTACATGTGTGCAGAATAACCGAAATCGCTGTTTTCGTGCTTTTGAATGCGAAAAACACGTTTTCTGGTGTTTTCAGCCCTCCACAGTGCGTTTGATATGCGGAAACTGCGATATCTTCGGTATCGTTGGGTTTCCAGCTGAGATATGCATTTTCAGTGATAATCTTCATGATTCTGCTGTTACAAGTGTGCAGAATCACCGAAATCGCTGTTTTCGTGCTATTGAATGCGAAAAACACGTTTTCTGGTGTTTTCAACACTCCACAGTGCGTTCGATATGCGGAAACTGCGATATCTTCGGTATCGTTGTTGTTTCCAGCTGAGATATGCATTTTCAGTGACAATCTTCATGATTCTGCTGTTACAAGTGTGCAGAATAACCGAAATCGCTGTTTTCGTGCTTTTGAATGCGAAAAACACGTTTTCTGGTGTTTTCAACACTCCACAGTGCGTTCGATATGCGGAAACTGCGATATCTTCGGTATCGTTGTTGTTTCCAGCTGAGATATGCATTTTCAGTGATAATCATCATGATTCTGCTGTTACAAGTGTGCAGAATAACCGAAATCGCTGTTTTCGTGCTTTTGAATGCGAAAAACACGTTTTCTGGTGTTTTCAGCCCTCCACAGTGCGTTTGATATGCGGAAACTGCGATATCTTCGGTATCGTTGTTGTTTCCAGCTCAGATAAGCATTTTCAGTGAGAATCTTCATGATTCTGCTGTTACAAGTGTGCAGAATCACCGAAATCGCTGTTTTCGTGCTATTGAATGCGAAAAACACGTTTTCTGGTGTTTTCAGCACTCCACAGAGCGTTAGACATGCGGAAACTGCGATATCTTCGGTATCGTTGGGTTTCCAGCTGAGATATGCATTTTCAGTGATAATCTTCATGATTCTGCTGTTACAAGTGTGCAGAATCACCGAAATCGCTGTTTTCGTGCTATTGAATGCGAAAAACACGTTTTCTGGTGTCTTCAACACTCCACAGTGCGTTCGATATGCGGAAACTGCGATATCTTCGGTATCGTTGTCGTTTCCAGGTGAGATATGCATTTTCAGTGACAATCTTCATGATTCTGCTGTTACAAGTGTGCAGAATCACCGAAATCGCTGTTTTCGTGCTATTGAATGCGAAAAACACGTTTTCTGGTGTTTTCAACACTCCACAGTGCGTTTGATATGCGGAAACTGCGATATCTTCGGTATCGTTGTTGTTTCCAGCTGAGATATGCATTTTCACTGATAATCTTCATGATTCTGCTGTTACAAGTGTGCAGAATCACCGAAATCGCTGTTTTCGTGCTATTGAATGCGAAAAACACGTTTTCTGGTGTTTTCAGCACCCGACAGTGCGTTTGATGTGCGGAAACAGGGATATCTTCGTTTTCGTGGGGTTTTCAGCTGAGATATGCATTTTCAGTGATAATCTTCATGATTCTGCTGTTACAAGTGTGCAGAATCACCAAAATCGCTGTTTTCGTGCTATTGAATGCGAAAAACACGTTTTCTGGTGTTTTCAACACCCGACAATGCGTTTGACGTGCGGAAACAGGGATATCTTCGTTTTCGTGGGGTTTCCAGCTGAGATATGCATTTTCAGTGAAAATCTTAATGATTCTGCTGTTACAAGTGTGCAGAATCACCGAAATCGCTGTTTTCGTGCTATTGAATGCGAAAAACACGTTTTCTGGTGTTTTCAGCACGCTACAGAGCGTTTGACATGCGGAAACTGCGATATCTTCGGTATCGTTGGGTTTCCAGCTGAGATATGCATTTTCAGTGATAATCTTTATGATTCTACTGTTACAAGTGTGCAGAATCACCGAAATCGCTGTTTTCGTGCTATTGAATGCGAAAAACACGTTTTCTGGTGTTTTCAGCACTCCACAGAGCGTTTGACATGCGGAAACAGGGATATCTTCGTTTTCGTGGGGTTTTCAGCTGAGATATGCATTTTCAGTGAAAATCTTCATGATTCTGCTGTTACAAGTGTGCAGAATCACCGAAATCGCTGTTTTCGTGCTATTGAATGCGAAAAACACGTTTTCTGGTGTTTTCAACACTCCACAGTGCGTTTGATATGCGGAAACTGCGATATCTTCGGTATCGTTGTTGTTTCCAGCTGAGATATGCATTTTCACTGATAATCTTCATGATTCTGCTGTTACAAGTGTGCAGAATCACCGAAATCGCTGTTTTCGTGCTATTGAATGCGAAAAACACGTTTTCTGGTGTTTTCTGCACGCTACAGAGCGTTTGACATGCGGAAACTGCGATATCTTCGGTATCGTTGGGTTTCCAGCTGAGATATGCATTTTCAGTGATATTCTTCATGATTCTGCTGTTACAAGTGTGCAGAATCACCGAAATCGCTGTTTTCGTGCTATTGAATGCGAAAAACACGTTTTCTGGAGTTTTCAGCACTCGACAGAGCGTTTGACATGCGGAAACAGGGATATCTTCGTTTTCGTGGGGTTTTCAGCTGAGATATGCATTTTCAGTGAGAATCTTCATGATTCTGCTGTTACAAGTGTGCAGAATCACCGAAATCGCTGTTTTCGTGCTATTGAATGCGAAAAACACGTTTTCTGGTGTTTTCAGCACTCCACAGTGCGTTCGATATGCGGAAACTGCGATATCTTCGGTATCCTTGTTGTTTCCAGCTGAGATATGCATTTTCAGTGACAATCTTGATGATTCTGCTGTTACAAGTGTGCAGAATAACCGAAATCGCTGTTTTCGTGCTTTTGAATGCGAAAAACACGTTTTCTGGTGTTTTCAACACTCCACAGTGCGTTCGATATGCGGAAACTGCGATATCTTCGGTATCGTTGTTGTTTCCAGCTGAGATATGCATTTTCAGTGATAATCATCATGATTCTGCTGTTACAAGTGTGCAGAATAACCGAAATCGCTGTTTTCGTGCTTTTGAATGCGAAAAACACGTTTTCTGGTGTTTTCAGCCCTCCACAGTGCGTTTGATATGCGGAAACTGCGATATCTTCGGTATCGTTGTTGTTTCCAGCTGAGATATGCATTTTCAGTGATAATCTTCATGATACTGCTGTTACAAGTGTGCAGAACCACCGAAATCGCTGTTTTCGTGCTATTGAATGCGAAAAACACGTTTTCTGGTGTTTTCAACACTCCACAGTGCGTTCGATATGCGGAAACTGCGATATCTTCGGTATCGCTGTCGTTTCCAGGTGAGATATGCATTTTCAGTGACAATCTTCATGATTCTGCTGTTACAAGTGTGCAGAATAACCGAAATTGCTGTTTTCGTGCTTTTGAATGCGAAAAACACGTTTTCTGGTGTTTTCAGCACCCGACAGTGCGTTTGATGTGCGGAAACAGGGATATCTTCGTTTTCGTGAGGTTTTCAGCTGAGATATGCATTTTCAGTGATAATCATCATGATTCTGCTGTTACAAGTGTGCAGAATAACCGAAATCGCTGTTTTCGTGCTTTTGAATGCGAAAAACACGTTTTCTGGTGTTTTCAGCCCTCCACAGTGCGTTTGATATGCGGAAACTGCGATATGTTCGGTATCGTTGTTGTTTCCAGCTGAGATATGCATTTTCAGTGATAATCTTCATGATTCTGCTGTTACAAGTGTGCAGAACCACCGAAATCGCTGTTTTCGTGCTATTGAATGCGAAAAACACGTTTTCTGGTGTTTTCAACACTCCACAGTGCGTTCGATATGCGGAAACTGCGATATCTTCGGTATCGTTGTCGTTTCCAGGTGAGATATGCATTTTCAGTGACAATCTTCATGATTCTGCTGTTACAAGTGTGCAGAATAACCGAAATTGCTGTTTTCGTGCTTTTGAATGCGAAAAACACGTTTTCTGGTGTTTTCAGCACCCGACAGTGCGTTTGATGTGCGGAAACAGGGATATCTTCGTTTTCGTGAGGTTTTCAGCTGAGATATGCATTTTCAGTGATAATCTTCATGATTCTGCTGTTACAAGTGTGCAGAATCACCGAATTCGCTGTTTTCGTGCTATTGAATGCGAAAAACACGTTTTCTGGTGTTTTCAGCACGCCACATAGCGTTTGACATGCGGAAACTGCGATATCTTCGGTATCGTTGTTGTTTCCAGCTGAGATATGCATTTTCACTGATAATCTTCATGATTCTGCTGTTACAAGTGTGCAGAATCACCGAAATCGCTGTTTTCGTGCTATTGAATGCGAAAAACACGTTTTCTGGTGTTTTCAGCACGCTACAGAGCGTTTGACATGCGGAAACTGCGATATCTTCGGTATCGTTGGGTTTCCAGCTGAGATATGCATTTTCAGTGATAATCATCATGATTCTGCTGTTACAAGTGTGCAGAATAACCGAAATCGCTGTTTTCGTGCTTTTGAATGCGAAAAACACGTTTTCTGGTGTTTTCAGCCCTCCACAGTGCGTTTGATATGCGGAAACTGCGATATCTTCGGTATCGTTGTTGTTTCCAGCTGAGATATGCATTTTCAGTGAGAATCTTCATGATTCTGCTGTTACAAGTGTGCAGAATCACCGAAATCGCTGTTTTCGTGCTATTGAATGCGAAAAACACGTTTTCTGGTGTTTTCAGCACTCCACAGAGCGTTAGACATGCGGAAACCTCGATATCTTCGGTATCGTTGGGTTTCCAGCTGAGATATGCATTTTCAGTGACAATCTTCATGATTCTGCTGTTACAAGTGTGCAGAACCACCGAAATCGCTGTTTTCGTGCTATTGAATGCGAAAAACACGTTTTCTGGTGTTTTCAGCACTCCACAGTGCGTTTGATATGCGGAAACTGCGATATCTTCGGTATCGTTGTTGTTTCCAGCTGAGATATGCATTTTCACTGATAATCTTCATGATTCTGCTGTTACTAGTGTGCAGAATCACCGAAATCGCTGTTTTCGTGCTATTGAATGCGAAAAACACGTTTTCTGGTGTTTTCAGCACCCGACAGTGCGTTTGATGTGCGGAAACAGGGATATCTTCGTTTTCGTGGGGTTTTCAGCTGAGATATGCATTTTCAGTGATAATCGTCATGATTCTGCTGTTACAAGTGTGCAGAATCACCGAAATCGCTGTTTTCGTGCTATTGAATGCGAAAAACACGTTTTCTGGTGTTTTCAGCACGCTACAGAGCGTTTGACATGCGGAAACTGCGATATCTTCGGTATCGTTGGGTTTCCAGCTGAGATATGCATTTTCAGTGATAATCTTCATGATTCTGCTGTTACAAGTGTGCAGAATCACCGAAATCGCTGTTTTCGTGCTATTGAATGCGAAAAACACGTTTTCTGGTGTTTTCAGCACTCCACAGTGCGTTTGACATGCGGAAACAGGGATATCTTCGTTTTCGTGGGGTTTTCAGCTGAGATATGCATTTTCAGTGATAATCTTCATGATTCTGCTGTTACAAGTGTGCAGAATCACCGAAATCGCTGTTTTCGTGCTATTGAATGCGAAAAACACGTTTTCTAGTGTTTTCAGCACCCGACAGTGCGTTTGATGTGCGGAAACAGGGATATCTTCGTTTTCGTGGGGTTTCCAGCTGAGATATGCATTTTCAGTGATAATCTTCATGATTCTGCTGTTACAAGTGTGCAGAATCACCGAATTCGCTGTTTTCGTGCTATTGAATGCGAAAAACAAGTTTTCTGGTGTTTTCAGCACGCCACATAGCGTTTGACATGCGGAAACTGCGATATCTTCGGTATCGTTGTTGTTTCCAGCTTAGATATGCATTTTCACTGATAATCTTCATGATTCTGCTGTTACAAGTGTGCAGAATCACCGAAACCGCTGTTTTCGTGCTATTGTATGCGAAAAACACGTTTTCTGGTGTTTTCAGCACTCCACAGAGCGTTAGACATGCGGAAACCTCGATATCTTCGGTATCATTGGGTTTCCAGCTGAGATATGCATTTTCAGTGATAATCTTCATGATTCTGCTGTTACAAGTGTGCAGAACCACCGAAATCGCTGTTTTCGTGCTATTGAATGCGAAAAACACGTTTTCTGGTGTTTTCAGCACTCCACAGTGCGTTTGATATGCGGAAACTGCGATATCTTCGGTATCGTTGTTGTTTCCAGCTGAGATATGCATTTTCACTGATAATCTTCATGATTCTGCTGTTACAAGTGTGCAGAATCACCGAAATCGCTGTTTTCGTGCTATTGAATGCGAAAAACACGTTTTCTGGTGTTTTCAGCACCCGACAGTGCGTTTGATGTGCGGAAACAGGGATATCTTCGTTTTCGTGGGGTTTTCAGCTGAGATATGCATTTTCAGTGATAATCTTCATGATTCTGCTGTTACAAGTGTGCAGAATCACCGAAATCGCTGTTTTCGTGCTATTGAATGCGAAAAACACGTTTTCTGGTGTTTTCAGCACGCTACAGAGCGTTTGACATGCGGAAACTGCGATATCTTCGGTATCGTTGGGTTTCCAGCTGAGATATGCATTTTCAGTGATAATCTTCATGATTCTGCTGTTACAAGTGTGCAGAATCACCGAAATCGCTGTTTTCGTGCTATTGAATGCGAAAAACACGTTTTCTGGTGTTTTCAGCACTCCACAGTGCGTTTGACATGCGGAAACAGGGATATCTTCGTTTTCGTGGGGTTTTCAGCTGAGATATGCATTTTCAGTGATAATCTTCATGATTCTGCTGTTACAAGTGTGCAGAATCACCGAAATCGCTGTTTTCGTGCTATTGAATGCGAAAAACACGTTTTCTAGTGTTTTCAGCACCCGACAGTGCGTTTGATGTGCGGAAACAGGGATATCTTCGTTTTCGTGGGGTTTCCAGCTGAGATATGCATTTTCAGTGATAATCTTCATGATTCTGCTGTTACAAGTGTGCAGAATCACCGAATTCGCTGTTTTCGTGCTATTGAATGCGAAAAACAAGTTTTCTGGTGTTTTCAGCACGCCACATAGCGTTTGACATGCGGAAACTGCGATATCTTCGGTATCGTTGTTGTTTCCAGCTTAGATATGCATTTTCACTGATAATCTTCATGATTCTGCTGTTACAAGTGTGCAGAATCACCGAAATCGCTGTTTTCGTGCTATTGTATGCGAAAAACACGTTTTCTGGTGTTTTCAGCACGCTACAGAGCGTTTGACATGCGGAAACTGCGATATCTTCGGTATCGTTGGGTTTCCAGCTGAGATATGCATTTTCAGTGATAATCTTCATGATTCTGCTGTTACAAGTGTGCAGAATCACCGAAATCGCCGTTTTCGTGCTATTGAATGCGAAAAACACGTTTTCTGGTGTTTTCAGCACTCCACAGAGCGTTTGACATGCGGAAACAGGGATATCTTCGTTTTCGTGGGGTTTTCAGCTGAGATATGCATTTTCAGTGATAATCTTCATGATTCTGCTGTTACAAGTGTGCAGAATCACCGAAATCTCTGTTTTCGTGCTATTGAATGCGAAAAACACGTTTTCTGGTGTTTTCAACACTCCACAGTGCGTTTGATATGCGGAAACTGCGATATCTTCGGTATCGTTGTTGTTTCCAGCTGAGATATGCATTTTCACTGATAATCTTCATGATTCTGCTGTTACAAGTGTGCAGAATCACCGAAATCGCTGTTTTCGTGCTATTGAATGCGAAAAACACGTTTTCTGGTGTTTTCAGCACCCGACAGTGCGTTTGATGTGCGGAAACAGGGATATCTTCGTTTTCGTGGGGTTTTCAGCTGAGATATGCATTTTCAGTGACAATCATCATGATTCTGCTGTTACAAGTGTGCAGAATAACCGAAATCGCTGTTTTCGTGCTTTTGAATGCGAAAAACACGTTTTCTGGTGTTTTCAGCCCTCCACAGTGCGTTTGATATGCGGAAACTGCGATATCTTCGGTATCGTTGTTGTTTCCAGCTGAGATATGCATTTTCAGTGAGAATCTTCATGATTCTGCTGTTACAAGTGTGCAGAATCACCGAAATCGCTGTTTTCGTGCTATTTAATGCGAAAAACACGTTTTCTGGTGTTTTCAGCACGCCACAGAGCGTTTGACATGCAGAAACTGCGATATCTTCGGTATCGTTGTTGTTTCCAGCTGAGATATGCATTTTCAGTGATAATCTTCATGATTCTGCTGTTACAAGTGTGCAGAATCACCGAAATAGCTGTTTTCGTGCTATTGAATGCGAATAACACATTTCTGGTGTTTTCAGCACTCCACAGTGCGTTTGATATGCGGAAACTGCGATATCTTCGGTATCGTTGTTGTTTCCAGCTGAGATATGCATTTTCAGTGATTATCTTCATGATTCTGCTGTTACAAGTGTGCAGAATCACCGAAATCGCTGTTTTCGTGCTATTGAATGCGAAAAGCACGTTTTCTGGTGTTTTCAGCACGCCACAGAGCGTTTGACATGCGGAAACTGCGATATCTTCGGTATCGTTGTTGTTTCTAGCTGAGATATGCATTTTCAGTGATAATCTTCATGATTCTGCTGTTACAAGTGTGCAGAATCACCGAAATCGCTGTTTTCGTGCTATTTAATGCGAAAAACACGTTTTCTGGTGTTTTCAGCACGCTACAGAGCGTTTGACATGCGGAAACTGCGATATCTTCGGTATCGTTGGGTTTCCAGGTGAGATATGCATTTTCAGTGATAATCTTCATGATTCTGCTGTTACAAGTGTGCAGAATCACCGAAATCGCTGTTTTCGTGCTATTGAATGCGAGAAACACGTTTTCTGGTGTTTTCAACACTCCACAGTGCGTTCGATATCCGGAAACTGCGATATCTTCGCTATCGTTGTTGTTTCCAGCTGAGATATGCATTTTCAGTGACAATCTTCATGATTCTGCTGTTACAAGTGTGCAGAATAACCGAAATCGCTGTTTTCGTGCTTTTGAATACGAAAAACACGTTTTCTGGTGTTTTCAGCACCCGACAGTGCGTTTGATGTGCGGAAACAGGGATATCTTCGTTTTCGTGGGGTTTTCAGCTGAGATATGCATTTTCAGTGATAATCTTCATGATTCTGCTGTTACAAGTGTGCAGAATCACCGAAATCGCTGTTTTCGTGCTATTGAATACGAAAAACACGTTTTCTAGTGTTTTCAGCACCCGACAGTGCGTTTGATGTGCGGAAACAGGGATATCTTCGTTTTCGTGGGGTTTCCAGCTGAGATATGCATTTTCAGTGATAATCTTCATGATTCTGCTGTTACAAGTGTGCAGAATCACCGAAATCGCTGTTTTCGTGCTATTTAATGCGAAAAACACGTTTTCTGGTGTTTTCAGCACGCTACAGAGCGTTCGATATGCGGAAACTGCGATATCCTCGGTATCGTTGTTGTTTCCAGCTGAGATATGCATTTTCAGTGACAATCTTCATGATTCTGCTGTTACAAGTGTGCAGAATAACCGAAATCGCTTGTTTTCGTGCTTTTGAATGCGAAAAACACGTTTTCTGGTGTTTTCAGCACACGACAGTGCGTTTGATGTGCGGAAACAGGGATATCTTCGTTTTCGTGGGGTTTTCAGCTGAGATATGCATTTTCAGTGATAATCTTCATGATTCTGCTGTTACAAGTGTGCAGAATCACCGAAATCGCTGTTTTCGTGCTATTGAATGCGAAAAACACGTTTTCTGGTGTTTTCAACACTCCACAGTGCGTTCGATATGCGGAAACTGCGATATCCTCGGTATCGTTGTTGTTTCCAGCTGAGATATGCATTTTCAGTGACAATCTTCATGATTCTGCTGTTACAAGTGTGCAGAATAACCGAAATCGCTTGTTTTCGTGCTTTTGAATGCGAAAAACACGTTTTCTGGTGTTTTCAGCACCCGACAGTGCGTTTGATGTGCGGAAACAGGGATATCTTCGTTTTCGTGGGGTTTTCAGCTGAGATATGCATTTTCAGTGATAATCTTCATGATTCTGCTGTTACAAGTGTGCAGAATCTCCGAAATCGCTGTTTTCGTGCTATTGAATGCGAAAAACACGTTTTCTAGTGTTTTCCGCACCCGACAGTGCGTTTGATGTGCGGAAACAGGGATATCTTCGTTTTCGTGGGGTTTCCAGCTGAGATATGCATTTTCAGTGATAATCTTCATGATTCTGCTGTTACAAGTGTGCAGAATCACCGAATTCGCTGTTTTGGTGCTATTGAATGCGAAAAACACGTTTTCTGGTGTTTTCAGCACGCCACATAGCGTTTGACATGCAGAAACTGCGATATCTTCGGTATCGTTGTTGTTTCCAGCTGAGATATGCATTTTCAGTGATAATCTTCATGATTCTGCTGTTACAAGTGTGCAGAATCACCGAAATAGCTGTTTTCGTGCTATTGAATGCGAATAACACATTTCTGGTGTTTTCAGCACTCCACAGTGCGTTTGATATGCGGAAACTGCGATATCTTCGGTATCGTTGTTGTTTCCAGCTGAGATATGCATTTTCAGTGATTATCTTCATGATTCTGCTGTTACAAGTGTGCAGAATCACCGAAATCGCTGTTTTCGTGCTATTGAATGCGAAAAACACGTTTTCTGGTGTTTTCAGCACGCCACAGAGCGTTTGACATGCGGAAACTGCGATATCTTCGGTATCGTTGTTGTTTCTAGCTGAGATATGCATTTTCAGTGATAATCTTCATGATTCTGCTGTTACAAGTGTGCAGAATCACCGAAATCGCTGTTTTCGTGCTATTTAATGCGAAAAACACGTTTTCTGGTGTTTTCAGCACGCTACAGAGCGTTTGACATGCGGAAACTGCGATATCTTCGGTATCGTTGGGTTTCCAGGTGAGATATGCATTTTCAGTGATAATCTTCATGATTCTGCTGTTACAAGTGTGCAGAATCACCGAAATCGCTGTTTTCGTGCTATTGAATGCGAGAAACACGTTTTCTGGTGTTTTCAACACTCCACAGTGCGTTCGATATGCGGAAACTGCGATATCTTCGCTATCGTTGTTGTTTCCAGCTGAGATATGCATTTTCAGTGACAATCTTCATGATTCTGCTGTTACAAGTGTGCAGAATAACCGAAATCGCTGTTTTCGTGCTATTGAATGCGAATAACACATTTCTGGTGTTTTCAGCACTCCACAGTGCGTTTGATATGCGGAAACTGCGATATCTTCGGTATCGTTGTTGTTTCCAGCTGAGATATGCATTTTCAGTGATTATCTTCATGATTCTGCTGTTACAAGTGTGCAGAATCACCGAAATCGCTGTTTTCGTGCTATTGAATGCGAAAAGCACGTTTTCTGGTGTTTTCAGCACGCCACAGAGCGTTTGACATGCGGAAACTGCGATATCTTCGGTATCGTTGTTGTTTCTAGCTGAGATATGCATTTTCAGTGATAATCTTCATGATTCTGCTGTTACAAGTGTGCAGAATCACCGAAATCGCTGTTTTCGTGCTATTTAATGCGAAAAACACGTTTTCTGGTGTTTTCAGCACGCTACAGAGCGTTTGACATGCGGAAACTGCGATATCTTCGGTATCGTTGGGTTTCCAGGTGAGATATGCATTTTCAGTGATAATCTTCATGATTCTGCTGTTACAAGTGTGCAGAATCACCGAAATCGCTGTTTTCGTGCTATTGAATGCGAGAAACACGTTTTCTGGTGTTTTCAACACTCCACAGTGCGTTTGATGTGCGGAAACAGGGATATCTTCGTTTTCGTGGGGTTTCCAGCTGAGATATGCATTTTCAGTGATAATCTTCATGATTCTGCTGTTACAAGTGTGCAGAATCACCGAATTCGCTGTTTTCGTGCTATTGAATGCGAAAAACACGTTTTCTGGTGTTTTCAGCACGCCACATAGCGTTTGACATGCGGAAACTGCGATATCTTCGGTATCGTTGTTGTTTCCAGCTGAGATATGCATTTTCACTGATAATCTTCATGATTCTGCTGTTACATGTGTGCAGAATAACCGAAATCGCTGTTTTCGTGCTTTTGAATGCGAAAAACACGTTTTCTGGTGTTTTCAGCCCTCCACAGTGCGTTTGATATGCGGAAACTGCGATATCTTCGGTATCGTTGGGTTTCCAGCTGAGATATGCATTTTCAGTGATAATCTTCATGATTCTGCTGTTACAAGTGTGCAGAATCACCGAAATCGCTGTTTTCGTGCTATTGAATGCGAAAAACACGTTTTCTGGTGTTTTCAACACTCCACAGTGCGTTCGATATGCGGAAACTGCGATATCTTCGGTATCGTTGTTGTTTCCAGCTGAGATATGCATTTTCAGTGACAATCTTCATGATTCTGCTGTTACAAGTGTGCAGAATCACCGAAATCGCTGTTTTCGTGCTATTTAATGCGAAAAACACGTTTTCTGGTGTTTTCAGCACGCTACAGAGCGTTTGACATGCGGAAACTGCGATATCTTCGGTATCGTTGGGTTTCCAGGTGAGATATGCATTTTCAGTGATAATCTTCATGATTCTGCTGTTACAAGTGTGCAGAATCACCGAAATCGCTGTTTTCGTGCTATTGAATGCGAGAAACACGTTTTCTGGTGTTTTCAACACTCCACAGTGCGTTCGATATGCGGAAACTGCGATATCTTCGCTATCGTTGTTGTTTCCAGCTGAGATATGCATTTTCAGTGACAATCTTCATGATTCTGCTGTTACAAGTGTGCAGAATAACCGAAATCGCTGTTTTCGTGCTTTTGAATGCGAAAAACACGTTTTCTGGTGTTTTCAGCACCCGACAGTGCGTTTGATGTGCGGAAACAGGGATATCTTCGTTTTCGTGGGGTTTTCAGCTGAGATATGCATTTTCAGTGATAATCTTCATGATTCTGCTGTTACAAGTGTGCAGAATCACCGAAATCGCTGTTTTCGTGCTATTGAATACGAAAAACACGTTTTCTAGTGTTTTCAGCACCCGACAGTGCGTTTGATGTGCGGAAACAGGGATATCTTCGTTTTCGTGGGGTTTCCAGCTGAGATATGCATTTTCAGTGATAATCTTCATGATTCTGCTGTTACAAGTGTGCAGAATCACCGAAATCGCTGTTTTCGTGCTATTTAATGCGAAAAACACGTTTTCTGGTGTTTTCAGCACGCTACAGAGCGTTCGATATGCGGAAACTGCGATATCCTAGGTATCGTTGTTGTTTCCAGCTGAGATATGCATTTTCAGTGACAATCTTCATGATTCTGCTGTTACAAGTGTGCAGAATAACCGAAATCGCTTGTTTTCGTGCTTTTGAATGCGAAAAACACGTTTTCTGGTGTTTTCAGCACACGACAGTGCGTTTGATGTGCGGAAACAGGGATATCTTCGTTTTCGTGGGGTTTTCAGCTGAGATATGCATTTTCAGTGATAATCTTCATGATTCTGCTGTTACAAGTGTGCAGAATCACCGAAATCGCTGTTTTCGTGCTATTGAATGCGAAAAACACGTTTTCTGGTGTTTTCAACACTCCACAGTGCGTTCGATATGCGGAAACTGCGATATCCTCGGTATCGTTGTTGTTTCCAGCTGAGATATGCATTTTCAGTGACAATCTTCATGATTCTGCTGTTACAAGTGTGCAGAATAACCGAAATCGCTTGTTTTCGTGCTTTTGAATGCGAAAAACACGTTTTCTGGTGTTTTCAGCACCCGACAGTGCGTTTGATGTGCGGAAACAGGGATATCTTCGTTTTCGTGGGGTTTTCAGCTGAGATATGCATTTTCAGTGATAATCTTCATGATTCTGCTGTTACAAGTGTGCAGAATCACCGAAATCGCTGTTTTCGTGCTATTGAATGCGAAAAACACGTTTTCTAGCGTTTTCAGCACCCGACAGTGCGTTTGATGTGCGGAAACAGGGATATCTTCGTTTTCGTGGGGTTTCCAGCTGAGATATGCATTTTCAGTGATAATCTTCATGATTCTGCTGTTACAAGTGTGCAGAATCACCGAATTCGCTGTTTTCGTGCTATTGAATGCGAAAAACACGTTTTCTGGTGTTTTCAGCACGCCACATAGCGTTTGACATGCGGAAACTGCGATATCTTCGGTATCGTTGTTGTTTCCAGCTGAGATATGCATTTTCACTGATAATCTTCATGATTCTGCTGTTACATGTGTGCAGAATAACCGAAATCGCTGTTTTCGTGCTTTTGAATGCGAAAAACACGTTTTCTGGTGTTTTCAGCCCTCCACAGTGCGTTTGATATGCGGAAACTGCGATATCTTCGGTATCGTTGGGTTTCCAGCTGAGATATGCATTTTCAGTGATAATCTTCATGATTCTGCTGTTACAAGTGTGCAGAATCACCGAAATCGCTGTTTTCGTGCTATTGAATGCGAAAAACACGTTTTCTGGTGTTTTCAACACTCCACAGTGCGTTCGATATGCGGAAACTGCGATATCTTCGGTATCGTTGTTGTTTCCAGCTGAGATATGCATTTTCAGTGACAATCTTCATGATTCTGCTGTTACAAGTGTGCAGAATAACCGAAATCGCTGTTTTCGTGCTTTTGAATGCGAAAAACACGTTTTCTGGTGTTTTCAACACTCCACAGTGCGTTCGATATGCGGAAACTGCGATATCTTCGGTATCGTTGTTGTTTCCAGCTGAGATATGCATTTTCAGTGATAATCATCATGATTCTGCTGTTACAAGTGTGCAGAATAACCGAAATCGCTGTTTTCGTGCTTTTGAATGCGAAAAACACGTTTTCTGGTGTTTTCAGCCCTCCACAGTGCGTTTGATATGCGGAAACTGCGATATCTTCGGTATCGTTGTTGTTTCCAGCTCAGATATGCATTTTCAGTGAGAATCTTCATGATTCTGCTGTTACAAGTGTGCAGAATCACCGAAATCGCTGTTTTCGTGCTATTGAATGCGAAAAACACGTTTTCTGGTGTTTTCAGCACTCCACAGAGCGTTAGACATGCGGAAACTGCGATATCTTCGGTATCGTTGGGTTTCCAGCTGAGATATGCATTTTCAGTGATAATCTTCATGATTCTGCTGTTACAAGTGTGCAGAATCACCGAAATCGCTGTTTTCGTGCTATTGAATGCGAAAAACACGTTTTCTGGTGTCTTCAACACTCCACAGTGCGTTCGATATGCGGAAACTGCGATATCTTCGGTATCGTTGTCGTTTCCAGGTGAGATATGCATTTTCAGTGACAATCTTCATGATTCTGCTGTTACAAGTGTGCAGAATCACCGAAATCGCTGTTTTCGTGCTATTGAATGCGAAAAACACGTTTTCTGGTGTTTTCAACACTCCACAGTGCGTTTGATATGCGGAAACTGCGATATCTTCGGTATCGTTGTTGTTTCCAGCTGAGATATGCATTTTCACTGATAATCTTCATGATTCTGCTGTTACAAGTGTGCAGAATCACCGAAATCGCTGTTTTCGTGCTATTGAATGCGAAAAACACGTTTTCTGGTGTTTTCAGCACCCGACAGTGCGTTTGATGTGCGGAAACAGGGATATCTTCGTTTTCGTGGGGTTTTCAGCTGAGATATGCATTTTCAGTGATAATCTTCATGATTCTGCTGTTACAAGTGTGCAGAATCACCAAAATCGCTGTTTTCGTGCTATTGAATGCGAAAAACACGTTTTCTGGTGTTTTCAACACCCGACAATGCGTTTGACGTGCGGAAACAGGGATATCTTCGTTTTCGTGGGGTTTCCAGCTGAGATATGCATTTTCAGTGAAAATCTTAATGATTCTGCTGTTACAAGTGTGCAGAATCACCGAAATCGCTGTTTTCGTGCTATTGAATGCGAAAAACACGTTTTCTGGTGTTTTCAGCACGCTACAGAGCGTTTGACATGCGGAAACTGCGATATCTTCGGTATCGTTGGGTTTCCAGCTGAGATATGCATTTTCAGTGATAATCTTTATGATTCTGCTGTTACAAGTGTGCAGAATCACCGAAATCGCTGTTTTCGTGCTATTGAATGCGAAAAACACGTTTTCTGGTGTTTTCAGCACTCCACAGAGCGTTTGACATGCGGAAACAGGGATATCTTCGTTTTCGTGGGGTTTTCAGCTGAGATATGCATTTTCAGTGAAAATCTTCATGATTCTGCTGTTACAAGTGTGCAGAATCACCGAAATCGCTGTTTTCGTGCTATTGAATGCGAAAAACACGTTTTCTGGTGTTTTCAACACTCCACAGTGCGTTTGATATGCGGAAACTGCGATATCTTCGGTATCGTTGTTGTTTCCAGCTGAGATATGCATTTTCACTGATAATCTTCATGATTCTGCTGTTACAAGTGTGCAGAATCACCGAAATCGCTGTTTTCGTGCTATTGAATGCGAAAAACACGTTTTCTGGTGTTTTCAGCACGCTACAGAGCGTTTGACATGCGGAAACTGCGATATCTTCGGTATCGTTGGGTTTCCAGCTGAGATATGCATTTTCAGTGATATTCTTCATGATTCTGCTGTTACAAGTGTGCAGAATCACCGAAATCGCTGTTTTCGTGCTATTGAATGCGAAAAACACGTTTTCTGGAGTTTTCAGCACTCGACAGAGCGTTTGACATGCGGAAACAGGGATATCTTCGTTTTCGTGGGGTTTTCAGCTGAGATATGCATTTTCAGTGGCGATCTTCATGATTCTGCTGTTACAAGTGTGCAGAATCACCGAAATCGCTGTTTTCGTGCTATTGATTGCGAAAAACACGTTTTCTGGTGTTTTCAGCACTCCACAGTGCGTTCGATATGCGGAAACTGCGATATCTTCGGTATCCTTGTTGTTTCCAGCTGAGATATGCATTTTCAGTGACAATCTTGATGATTCTGCTGTTACAAGTGTGCAGAATAACCGAAATCGCTGTTTTCGTGCTTTTGAATGCGAAAAACACGTTTTCTGGTGTTTTCAACACTCCACAGTGCGTTCGATATGCGGAAACTGCGATATCTTCGGTATCGTTGTTGTTTCCAGCTGAGATATGCATTTTCAGTGATAATCATCATGATTCTGCTGTTACAAGTGTGCAGAATAACCGAAATCGCTGTTTTCGTGCTTTTGAATGCGAAAAACACGTTTTCTGGTGTTTTCAGCCCTCCACAGTGCGTTTGATATGCGGAAACTGCGATATCTTCGGTATCGTTGTTGTTTCCAGCTGAGATATGCATTTTCAGTGATAATCTTCATGATTCTGCTGTTACAAGTGTGCAGAACCACTGAAATCGCTGTTTTCGTGCTATTGAATGCGAAAAACACGTTTTCTGGTGTTTTCAACACTCCACAGTGCGTTCGATATGCGGAAACTGCGATATCTTCGGTATCGTTGTCGTTTCCAGGTGAGATATGCATTTTCAGTGACAATCTTCATGATTCTGCTGTTACAAGTGTGCAGAATAACCGAAATTGCTGTTTTCGTGCTTTTGAATGCGAAAAACACGTTTTCTGGTGTTTTCAGCACCCGACAGTGCGTTTGATGTGCGGAAACAGGGATATCTTCGTTTTCGTGAGGTTTTCAGCTGAGATATGCGTTTTCAGTGATAATCATCATGATTCTGCTGTTACAAGTGTGCAGAATAACCGAAATCGCTGTTTTCGTGCTTTTGAATGCGAAAAACACGTTTTCTGGTGTTTTCAGCCCTCCACAGTGCGTTTGATATGCGGAAACTGCGATATCTTCGGTATCGTTGTTGTTTCCAGCTGAGATATGCATTTTCAGTGATAATCTTCATGATTCTGCTGTTACAAGTGTGCAGAACCACCGAAATCGCTGTTTTCGTGCTATTGAATGCGAAAAACACGTTTTCTGGTGTTTTCAACACTCCACAGTGCGTTCGATATGCGGAAACTGCGATATCTTCGGTATCGTTGTCGTTTCCAGGTGAGATATGCATTTTCAGTGACAATCTTCATGATTCTGCTGTTACAAGTGTGCAGAATAACCGAAATTGCTGTTTTCGTGCTTTTGAATGCGAAAAACACGTTTTCTGGTGTTTTCAGCACCCGACAGTGCGTTTGATGTGCGGAAACAGGGATATCTTCGTTTTCGTGAGGTTTTCAGCTGAGATATGCATTTTCAGTGATAATCTTCATGATTCTGCTGTTACAAGTGTGCAGAATCACCGAATTCGCTGTTTTCGTGCTATTGAATGCGAAAAACACGTTTTCTGGTGTTTTCAGCACGCCACATAGCGTTTGACATGCGGAAACTGCGATATCTTCGGTATCGTTGTTGTTTCCAGCTGAGATATGCATTTTCACTGATAATCTTCATGATTCTGCTGTTACAAGTGTGCAGAATCACCGAAATCGCTGTTTTCGTGCTATTGAATGCGAAAAACACGTTTTCTGGTGTTTTCAGCACGCTACAGAGCGTTTGACATGCGGAAACTGCGATATCTTCGGTATCGTTGGGTTTCCATCTGAGATATGCATTTTCAGTGATAATCTTCATGATTCTGCTGTTACAAGTGTGCAGAATCACCGAAATCGCTGTTTTCGTGCTATTGAATGCGAAAAACACGTTTTCTGGTGTTTTCAACACTCCACAGTGCGTTCGATATGCGGAAACTGCGATATCTTCGGTATCCTTGTTGTTTCCAGCTGAGATATGCATTTTCAGTGACAATCTTCATGATTCTGCTGTTACAAGTGTGCAGAATAACCGAAATCGCTGTTTTCGTGGTTTTGAATGCGAAAAACACGTTTTCTGGTGTTTTCAACACTCCACAGTGCGTTCGATATGCGGAAACTGCGATATCTTCGGTATCGTTGTTGTTTCCAGCTGAGATATGCATTTTCAGTGATAATCATCATGATTCTGCTGTTACAAGTGTGCAGAATAACCGAAATCGCTGTTTTCGTGCTTTTGAATGCGAAAAACACGTTTTCTGGTGTTTTCAGCCCTCCACAGTGCGTTTGATATGCGGAAACTGCGATATCTTCGGTATCGTTGTTGTTTCCAGCTGAGATATGCATTTTCAGTGAGAATCTTCATGATTCTGCTGTTACAAGTGTGCAGAATCACCGAAATCGCTGTTTTCGTGCTATTGAATGCGAAAAACACGTTTTCTGGTGTTTTCAGCACTCCACAGAGCGTTAGACATGCGGAAACCTCGATATCTTCGGTATCGTTGGGTTTCCAGCTGAGATATGCATTTTCAGTGATAATCTTCATGATTCTGCTGTTACAAGTGTGCAGAACCACCGAAATCGCTGTTTTCGTGCTATTGAATGCGAAAAACACGTTTTCTGGTGTTTTCAGCACTCCACAGTGCGTTTGATATGCGGAAACTGCGATATCTTCGGTATCGTTGTTGTTTCCAGCTGAGATATGCATTTTCACTGATAATCTTCATGATTCTGCTGTTACTAGTGTGCAGAATCACCGAAATCGCTGTTTTCGTGCTATTGAATGCGAAAAACACGTTTTCTGGTGTTTTCAGCACCCGACAGTGCGTTTGATGTGCGGAAACAGGGATATCTTCGTTTTCGTGGGTTTTTCAGCTGAGATATGCATTTTCAGTGATAATCTTCATGATTCTGCTGTTACAAGTGTGCAGAACCACCGAAATCGCTGTTTTCGTGCTATTGAATGCGAAAAACACGTTTTCTGGTGTTTTCAGCACTCCACAGAGCGTTAGACATGCGGAAACCTCGATATCTTCGGTATCGTTGGGTTTCCAGCTGAGATATGCATTTTCAGTGATAATCTTCATGATTCTGCTGTTACAAGTGTGCAGAACCACCGAAATCGCTGTTTTCGTGCTATTGAATGCGAAAAACACGTTTTCTGGTGTTTTCAGCACTCCACAGTGCGTTTGATATGCGGAAACTGCGATATCTTCGGTATCGTTGTTGTTTCCAGCTTAGATATGCATTTTCACTGATAATCTTCATGATTCTGCTGTTACAAGTGTGCAGAATCACCGAAATCGCTGTTTTCGTGCTATTGTATGCGAAAAACACGTTTTCTGGTGTTTTCAGCACGCTACAGAGCGTTTGACATGCGGAAACTGCGATATCTTCGGTATCGTTGGGTTTCCAGCTGAGATATGCATTTTCAGTGATAATCTTCATGATTCTGCTGTTACAAGTGTGCAGAATCACCGAAATCGCTGTTTTCGTGCTATTGAATGCGAAAAACACGTTTTCTGGTGTTTTCAGCACTCCACAGAGCGTTTGACATGCGGAAACAGGGATATCTTCGTTTTCGTGGGGTTTTCAGCTGAGATATGCATTTTCAGTGATAATCTTCATGATTCTGCTGTTACAAGTGTGCAGAATCACCGAAATCTCTGTTTTCGTGCTATTGAATGCGAAAAACACGTTTTCTGGTGTTTTCAACACTCCACAGTGCGTTTGATATGCGGAAACTGCGATATCTTCGGTATCGTTGTTGTTTCCAGCTGAGATATGCATTTTCACTGATAATCTTCATGATTCTGCTGTTACAAGTGTGCAGAATCACCGAAATCGCTGTTTTCGTGCTATTGAATGCGAAAAACACGTTTTCTGGTGTTTTCAGCACCCGACAGTGCGTTTGATGTGCGGAAACAGGGATATCTTCGTTTTCGTGGGGTTTTCAGCTGAGATATGCATTTTCAGTGACAATCATCATGATTCTGCTGTTACAAGTGTGCAGAATAACCGAAATCGCTGTTTTCGTGCTTTTGAATGCGAAAAACACGTTTTCTGGTGTTTTCAGCCCTCCACAGTGCGTTTGATATGCGGAAACTGCGATATCTTCGGTATCGTTGTTGTTTCCAGCTGAGATATGCATTTTCAGTGAGAATCTTCATGATCCTGCTGTTACAAGTGTGCAGAATCACCGAAATCGCTGTTTTCGTGCTATTGAATGCGAAAAACACGTTTTCTTGTGTTTTCAGCACTCCACAGAGCGTTTGACATGCGGAAACTGCGATATCTTCGGTATCGTTGGGTTTCCAGCTGAGATATGCATTTTCAGTGATAATCTTCATGATTCTGCTGTTACAAGTGTGCAGAATCACCGAAATCGCTGTTTTCGTGCTATTGAATGCGAAAAACACGTTTTCTGGTGTTTTCAACACTCCACAGTGCGTTCGATATGCGGAAACTGCGATATCTTCGGTATCGTTGTTGTTTCCAGGTGAGATATGCATTTTCAGTGACAATCTTCATGATTCTGCTGTTACAAGTGTGCAGAATAACCGAAATTGCTGTTTTCGTGCTTTTGAATGCGAAAAACACGTTTTCTGGTGTTTTCAGCACCCGACAGTGCGTTTGATGTGCGGAAACAGGGATATCTTCGTTTTCGTGAGGTTTTCAGCTGAGATATGCATTTTCAGTGATAATCTTCATGATTCTGCTGTTACAAGTGTGCAGAATCACCGAATTCGCTGTTTTCGTGCTATTGAATGCGAAAAACACGTTTTCTGGTGTTTTCAGCACGCCACATAGCGTTTGACATGCGGAAACTGCGATATCTTCGGTATCGTTGTTGTTTCCAGCTGAGATATGCATTTTCACTGATAATCTTCATGATTCTGCTGTTACAAGTGTGCAGAATCACCGAAATCGCTGTTTTCGTGTTATTGAATGCGAAAAACACGTTTTCTGGTGTTTTCAGCACGCTACAGAGCGTTTGACATGCGGAAACTGCGATATCTTCGGTATCGTTGGGTTTCCAGCTGAGATATGCATTTTCAGTGATAATCTTCATGATTCTGCTGTTACAAGTGTGCAGAATCACCGAAATCGCTGTTTTCGTGCTATTGAATGCGAAAAACACGTTTTCTGGTGTTTTCAGCACTCCACAGAGCATTTGACATGCGGAAACAGGGATATCTTCGTTTTCGTGGGGTTTTCAGCTGAGATATGCATTTTCAGTGAGAATCTTCATGATTCTGCTGTTACAAGTGTGCAGAATCACCGAAATCGCTGTTTTCGTGCTATTGAATGCGAAAAACACGTTTTCTGGTGTTTTCAACACTCCACAGTGCGTTCGATATGCGGAAACTGCGATATCTTCGGTATCCTTGTTGTTTCCAGCTGAGATATGCATTTTCAGTGACAATCTTCATGATTCTGCTGTTACAAGTGTGCAGAATAACCGAAATCGCTGTTTTCGTGCTTTTGAATGCGAAAAACACGTTTTCTGGTGTTTTCAACACTCCACAGTGCGTTCGATATGCGGAAACTGCGATATCTTCGGTATCGTTGTTGTTTCCAGCTGAGATATGCATTTTCAGTGATAATCATCATGATTCTGCTGTTACAAGTGTGCAGAATAACCGAAATCGCTGTTTTCGTGCTTTTGAATGCGAAAAACACGTTTTCTGGTGTTTTCAGCCCTCCACAGTGCGTTTGATATGCGGAAACTGCGATATCTTCGGTATCGTTGTTGTTTCCAGCTGAGATATGCATTTTCAGTGAGAATCTTCATGATTCTGCTGTTACAAGTGTGCAGAATCACCGAAATCGCTGTTTTCGTGCTATTGAATGCGAAAAACACGTTTTCTGGTGTTTTCAGCACTCCACAGAGCGTTAGACATGCGGAAACCTCGATATCTTCGGTATCGTTGTCGTTTCCAGGTGAGATATGCATTTTCAGTGACAATCTTCATGATTCTGCTGTTACAAGTGTGCAGAATAACCGAAATCGCTGTTTTCGTGCTTTTGAATGCGAAAAACACGTTTTCTGGTGTTTTCAGCACCCGACAGTGCGTTTGATGTGCGGAAACAGGGATATCTTCGTTTTCGTGGGGTTTTCAGCTGAGATATGCATTTTCAGTGATAATCTTCATGATTCTGCTGTTACAAGTGTGCAGAATCACCGAAATCGCTGTTTTCGTGCTATTGAATGCGAAAAACACGTTTTCTGGTGTTTTCAGCACTCCACAGTGCGTTTGACATGCGGAAACAGGGATATCTTCGTTTTCGTGGGGTTTTCAGCTGAGATATGCATTTTCAGTGATAATCTTCATGATTCTGCTGTTACAAGTGTGCAGAATCACCGAAATCGCTGTTTTCGTGCTATTGAATGCGAATAACACGTTTTCTAGTGTTTTCAGCACCCGACAGTGCGTTTGATGTGCGGAAACAGGGATATCTTCGTTTTCGTGGGGTTTCCAGCTGAGATATGCATTTTCAGTGATAATCTTCATGATTCTGCTGTTACAAGTGTGCAGAATCACCGAATTCGCTGTTTTCGTGCTATTGAATGCGAAAAACACGTTTTCTGGTGTTTTCAGCACGCCACATAGCGTTTGACATGCGGAAACTGCGATATCTTCGGTATCGTTGTTGTTTCCAGCTTAGATATGCATTTTCACTGATAATCTTCATGATTCTGCTGTTACAAGTGTGCAGAATCACCGAAATCGCTGTTTTCGTGCTATTGTATGCGAAAAACACGTTTTCTGGTGTTTTCAGCACGCTACAGAGCGTTTGACATGCGGAAACTGCGATATCTTCGGTATCGTTGGGTTTCCAGCTGAGATATGCATTTTCAGTGATAATCTTCATGATTCTGCTGTTACAAGTGTGCAGAATCACCGAAATCGCTGTTTTCGTGCTATAGAATGCGAAAAACACGTTTTCTGGTGTTTTCAGCACTCCACAGAGCGTTTGACATGCGGAAACAGGGATATCTTCGTTTTCGTGGGGTTTTCAGCTGAGATATGCATTTTCAGTGATAATCTTCATGATTCTGCTGTTACAAGTGTGCAGAATCACCGAAATCTCTGTTTTCGTGCTATTGAATGCGAAAAACACGTTTTCTGGTGTTTTCAACACTCCACAGTGCGTTTGATATGCGGAAACTGCGATATCTTCGGTATCGTTGTTGTTTCCAGCTGAGATATGCATTTTCACTGATAATCTTCATGATTCTGCTGTTACAAGTGTGCAGAATCACCGAAATCGCTGTTTTCGTGCTATTGAATGCGAAAAACACGTTTTCTGGTGTTTTCAGCACCCGACAGTGCGTTTGATGTGCGGAAACAGGGATATCTTCGTTTTCGTGGGGTTTTCAGCTGAGATATGCATTTTCAGTGATAATCTTCATGATTCTGCTGTTACAAGTGTGCAGAATCACCGAAATCGCTGTTTTCGTGCTATTGAATGCGAAAAACACGTTTTCTGGTGTTTTCAGCACTCGACAGAGCGTTTGACATGCGGAAACAGCGATATCTTCGGTATCGTTGGGTTTCCAGCTGAGATATGCATTTTCAGTGATAATCTTCATGATTCTGCTGTTACAAGTGTGCAGAATCACCGAAGTCGCTGTTTTCGTGCTATTGAATGCGAAAAACACGTTTTCTGGTGTTTTCAGCACTCGACAGAGCGTTTGACATGCGGAAACTGCGATATCTTCGGTATCGTTGGGTTTCCAGCTGAGATATGCATTTTCAGTGACAATCATCATGATTCTGCTGTTACAAGTGTGCAGAATAACCGAAATCGCTGTTTTCGTGCTTTTGAATGCGAAAAACACGTTTTCTGGTGTTTTCAGCCCTCCACAGTGCGTTTGATATGCGGAAACTGCGATATCTTCGGTATCGTTGTTGTTTCCAGCTGAGATATGCATTTTCAGTGAGAATCTTCATGATTCTGCTGTTACAAGTGTGCAGAATCACCGAAATCGCTGTTTTCGTGCTATTGAATGCGAAAAACACGTTTTCTTGTGTTTTCAGCACTCCACAGAGCGTTTGACATGCGGAAACTGCGATATCTTCGGTATCGTTGGGTTTCCAGCTGAGATATGCATTTTCAGTGATAATCTTCATGATTCTGCTGTTACAAGTGTGCAGAATCACCGAAATCGCTGTTTTCGTGCTATTGAATGCGAAAAACACGTTTTCTGGTGTTTTCAACACTCCACAGTGCGTTCGATATGCGGAAACTGCGATATCTTCGGTATCGTTGTTGTTTCCAGGTGAGATATGCATTTTCAGTGACAATCTTCATGATTCTCCTGTTACAAGTGTGCAGAATAACCGAAATCGCTGTTTTCGTGCTTTTGAATGCGAAAAACACGTTTTCTGGTGTTTTCAGCCCTCCACAGTGCGTTTGATATGCGGAAACTGCGATATCTTCGGTATCGTTGTTGTTTCCAGCTGAGATATGCATTTTCAGTGACAATCTTCATGATTCTGCTGTTACAAGTGTGCAGAATAACCGAAATCGCTGTTTTCGTGCTTTTGAATGCGAAAAACACGTTTCCTGGTGTTTTCAGCACCCGACAGTGCGTTTGATGTGCGGAAACAGGGATATCTTCGTTTTCGTGGGGTTTTCAGCTGGGATATGCATTTTCAGTGATAATCTTCATGATTCTGCTGTTACAAGTGTGCAGAATCACCGAAATCGTTGTTTTCGTGCTATTGAATGCGAAAAACACTTTTTCTAGTGTTTTCAGCACCCGACAGTGCGTTTGATGTGCGGAAACAGGGATATCTTCGTTTTCGTGGGGTTTCCAGCTGAGATATGCATTTTCAGTGATAATCTTCATGATTCTGCTGTTACAAGTGTGCAGAATCACCGAAGTCGCTGTTTTCGTGCTATTGAATGCGAAAAACACGTTTTCTGGTGTTTTCAGCACTCGACAGAGCGTTTGACATGCGGAAACTGCGATATCTTCGGTATAGTTGGGTTTCCAGCTGAGATATGCATTTTCAGTGACAATCATCATGATTCTGCTGTTACAAGTGTGCAGAATAACCGAAATCGCTGTTTTCGTGCTTTTGAATGCGAAAAACACGTTTTCTGGTGTTTTCAGCCCTCCACAGTGCGTTTGATATGCGGAAACTGCGATATCTTCGGTATTGTTGTTGTTTCCAGCTGAGATATGCATTTTCAGTGAGAATCTTCATGATTCTGCTGTTACAAGTGTGCAGAATCACCGAAATCGCTGTTTTCGTGCTATTGAATGCGAAAAACACGTTTTCTTGTGTTTTCAGCACTCCACAGAGCGTTTGACATGCGGAAACTGCGATATCTTCGGTATCGTTGGGTTTCCAGCTGAGATATGCATTTTCAGTGATAATCTTCATGATTCTGCTGTTACAAGTGTGCAGAATCACCGAAATCGCTGTTTTCGTGCTATTGAATGCGAAAAACACGTTTTCTGGTGTTTTCAACACTCCACAGTGCGTTCGATATGCGGAAACTGCGATATCTTCGGTATCGTTGTTGTTTCCAGGTGAGATATGCATTTTCAGTGACAATCTTCATGATTCTCCTGTTACAAGTGTGCAGAATAACCGAAATCGCTGTTTTCGTGCTTTTGAATGCGAAAAACACGTTTTCTGGTGTTTTCAGCCCTCCACAGTGCGTTTGATATGCGGAAACTGCGATATCTTCGGTATCGTTGTTGTTTCCAGCTGAGATATGCATTTTCAGTGACAATCTTCATGATTCTGCTGTTACAAGTGTGCAGAATAACCGAAATCGCTGTTTTCGTGCTTTTGAATGCGAAAAACACGTTTCCTGGTGTTTTCAGCACCCGACAGTGCGTTTGATGTGCGGAAACAGGGATATCTTCGTTTTCGTGGGGTTTTCAGCTGGGATATGCATTTTCACTGATAATCTTCATGATTCTGCTGTTACAAGTGTGCAGAATCACCGAAATCGCTGTTTTCGTGCTATTGAATGCGAAAAACACGTTTTCTAGTGTTTTCAGCACCCGACAGTGCGTTTGATGTGCGGAAACAGGGATATCTTCGTTTTCGTGGGGTTTCCAGCTGAGATATGCATTTTCAGTGATAATCTTCATGATTCTGCTGTTACAAGTGTGCAGAATCACCGAATTCGCTGTTTTCGTGCTATTGAATGCGAAAAACACGTTTTCTGGTGTTTTCAGCACGCCACATAGCGTTTGACATGCGGAAACTGCGATATCTTCGGTATCGTTGTTGTTTCCAGCTGAGATATGCATTTTCAGTGAGAATCTTCATGATTCTGCTGTTACAAGTGTGCAGACTCACCGAAATCGCTGATTTCGTGCTATTGAATGCGAAAAACACGTTTTCTGGTGTTTTCAGCACCCGACAGTGCGTTTGATGTGCGGAAACAGGGATATCTTCGTTTTCGTGGGGTTTCCAGCTGAGATATGCATTTTCAGTGATAATCTTCATGATTCTGCTGTTACAAGTGTGCAGAATCACCGAAGTCGCTGTTTTCGTGCTATTGAATGCGAAAAACACGTTTTCTGGTGTTTTCAGCACTCGACAGAGCGTTTGACATGCGGAAACTGCGATACCTTTGGTATCGTTGGGTTTCCAGCTGAGATATGCATTTTCAGTGACAATCATCATGATTCTGCTGTTACAAGTGTGCAGAATAACCGAAATCGCTGTTTTCGTGCTTTTGAATGCGAAAAACACGTTTTCTGGTGTTTTCAGCCCTCCACAGTGCGTTTGATATGCGGAAACTGCGATATCTTCGGTATCGTTGGGTTTCCAGCTGAGATATGCATTTTCAGTGATAATCTTCATGATTCTGCTGTTACAAGTGTGCAGAATCACCGAAATCGCTGTTTTCGTGCTATTGAATGCGAAAAACACGTTTTCTGGTGTTTTCAACACTCCACAGTGCGTTCGATATGCGGAAACTGCGATATCTTCGGTATCGTTGTTGTTTCCAGGTGAGATATGCATTTTCAGTGACAATCTTCATGATTCTCCTGTTACAAGTGTGCAGAATAACCGAAATCGCCGTTTTCGTGCTTTTGAATGCGAAAAACACGTTTTCTGGTGTTTTCAGCCCTCCACAGTGCGTTTGATATGCGGAAACTGCGATATCTTCGGTATCGTTGTTGTTTCCAGCTGAGATATGCATTTTCAGTGACAATCTTCATGATTCTGCTGTTACAAGTGTGCAGAATAACCGAAATCGCTGTTTTCGTGCTTTTGAATGCGAAAAACACGTTTCCTGGTGTTTTCAGCACCCGACAGTGCGTTTGATGTGCGGAAACAGGGATATCTTCGTTTTCGTGGGGTTTTCAGCTGGGATATGCATTTTCAGTGATAATCTTCATGATTCTGCTGTTACAAGTGTGCAGAATCACCGAAATCGCTGTTTTCGTGCTATTGAATGCGAAAAACACGTTTTCTAGTGTTTTCAGCACCCGACAGTGCGTTTGATGTGCGGAAACAGGGATATCTTCGTTTTCGTGGGGTTTCCAGCTGAGATATGCATTTTCAGTGATAATCTTCATGATTCTGCTGTTACAAGTGTGCAGAATCACCGAATTCGCTGTTTTCGCGCTATTGAATGCGAAAAACACGTTTTCTGGTGTTTTCAGCACGCCACATAGCGTTTGACATGCGGAAACTGCGATATCTTCGGTATCGTTGTTGTTTCCAGCTGAGATATGCATTTTCAGTGAGAATCTTCATGATTCTGCTGTTACAAGTGTGCAGACTCACCGAAATCGCTGATTTCGTGCTATTGAATGCGAAAAACACGTTTTCTGGTGTTTTCAGCACCCGACAGTGCGTTTGATGTGCGGAAACAGGGATATCTTCGTTTTCGTGGGGTTTCCAGCTGAGATATGCATTTTCAGTGATAATCTTCATGATTCTGCTGTTACAAGTGTGCAGAATCACCGAAATCGCTGTTTTCGTGCTATTGAATGCGAAAAACACGTTTTCTAGTGTTTTCAGCACCCGACAGTGCGTTTGATGTGCGGAAACAGGGATATCTTCGTTTTCGTGGGGTTTCCAGCTGAGATATGCATTTTCAGTGAGAATCTTCATGATTCTGCTGTTACAAGTGTGCAGACTCACCGAAATCGCTGATTTCGTGCTATTGAATGCGAAAAACACGTTTTCTGGTGTTTTCAGCACTCCACAGAGCGTTTGACATGCGGAAACTGCGATATCTTCAGTATCGTTGTTGTTTCCAGCTGAGATATGCATTTTCAGTGAGAATCTTCATGATTCTGCTGTTACAAGTGTGCAGAATCACCGAAATCGCTGTTTTCGTGCTATTGAATGCGAAAAACACGTTTTCTAGGTTTTTCAGCACCCGACAGTGCGTTTGATGTGCGGAAACAGGGATATCTTCGTTTTCGTGGGGTTTTCAGCTGAGATATGCATTTTCAGTGATAATCTTCATGATTCTGCTGTTACAAGTGTGCAGAATCACCGAAATCGCTGTTTTCGTGCTATTGAATGCGAAAAACACGTTTTCTAGTGTTTTCAGCCCTCCGCAGTGCGTTTGATATGCGGAAACTGCGATATCTTCGGTATCGTTGTTGTTTCCAGCTGAGATATGCATTTTCAGTGAGAATCTTCATGATTCTGCTGTTACAAGTGTGCAGAATCACCGAAATCGCTGTTTTCGTGCTATTGAATGCGAAAAACACGTTTTCTTGTGTTTTCAGCACTCCACAGAGCGTTTGACATGCGGAAACTGCGATATCTTCGGTATCGTTGGGTTTCCAGCTGAGATATGCATTTTCAGTGATAATCTTCATGATTCTGCTGTTACAAGTGTGCAGAATCACCGAAATCGCTGTTTTCGTGCTATTGAATGCGAAAAACACGTTTTCTGGTGTTTTCAACACTCCACAGTGCGTTCGATATGCGGAAACTGCGATATCTTCGGTATCGTTGTTGTTTCCAGGTGAGATATGCATTTTCAGTGACAATCTTCATGATTCTGCTGTTACAAGTGTGCAGAATCACCGAAATCGCTGTTTTCGTGCTATTGAATGCGAAAAACACGTTTTCTAGTGTTTTCAGCACCCGACAGTGCGTTTGATGTGCGGAAACAGGGATATCTTCGTTTTCGTGGGGTTTCCGGCTGAGATATGCATTTTCAGTGATAATCTTCATGATTCTGCTGTTACAAGTGTGCAGAATCACCGAAATCGCTGTTTTCGTGCTATTGAATGCGAAAAACACGTTTTCTGGTGTTTTCAGCACGCCACATAGCGTTTGACATGCGGAAACTGCGATATCTTCGGTATCGTTGTTGTTTCCAGCTGAGATATGCATTTTCAGTGATAATCTTCATGATTCTGCTGTTACAAGTGTGCAGAATCACCGAAATCGCTGTTTTCGTGCTATTGAATGCGAAAAACACGTTTTCTAGTGTTTTCAGCACCCGACAGTGCGTTTGATGTGCGGAAACAGGGATATCTTCGTTTTCGTGGGGTTTCCAGCTGAGATATGCATTTTCAGTGATAATCTTCATGATTCTGCTGTTACAAGTGTGCAGAATCACCGAAATCGCTGTTTTCGTGCTATTGAATGCGAAAAACACGTTTTCTGGTGTTTTCAACACCCGACAATGCGTTTGACGTGCGGAAACAGGGATATCTTCGTTTTCGTGGGGTTTCCAGCTGAGATATGCATTTTCAGTGAAAATCTTCATGATTCTGCTGTTACAAGTGTGCAGAATCACCGAAATCGCTGTTTTCGTGCTATTGAATGCGAAAAACACGTTTTCTGGTGTTTTCAGCACGCTACAGAGCGTTTGACATGCGGAAACTGCGATATCTTCGGTATCGTTGGGTTTCCAGCTGAGATATGCATTTTCAGTGATAATCTTCATGATTCTGCTGTTACAAGTGTGCAGAATCACCGAAATCGCTGTTTTCGTGCTATTGAATGCGAAAAACACGTTTTCTGGTGTTTTCAACACTCCACAGTGCGTTTGATATGCGGAAACTGCGATATCTTCGGTATCGTTGATGTTTCCAGCTGAGATATGCATTTTCAGTGAGAATCTTCATGATTCTGCAGTTACAAGTGTGCAGAATCACCGAAATCGCTGTTTTCGTGCTATTGAATGCGAAAAACACGTTTTCTGGTGTTTTCAGCACTCCACAGAGCGTTTGACATGCGGAAACTGCGATATCTTCGGTATCGTTTTGTTTCCAGCTGAGATATGCATTTTCAGTGATAATCTTCATGATTCTGCTGTTACAAGTGTGCAGAATCACCGAAATCGCTGTTTTCGTGCTATTGAATGCGAAAAACACGTTTTCTGGTGTTTTCAACACTCCACAGTGCGTTCGATATGCGGAAACTGCGATATCTTCGGTATCGTTGTTGTTTCCAGCTGAGATATGCATTTTCAGTGACAATCTTCATGATTCTGCTGTTACAAGTGTGTAGAATAACCGAAATCGCTGTTTTCGTGCTTTTAAATGCGAAAAACACGTTTTCTGGTGTTTTCAACACTCCACAGTGCGTTCGATATGCGGAAACTGCGATATCTTCGGTACCGTTGTTGTTTCCAGCTGAGATATGCATTTTCAGTGATAATCATCATGATTCTGCTGTTACAAGTGTGCAGAATAACCGAAATCGCTGTTTTCGTGCTTTTGAATGCGAAAAACACGTTTTCTGGTGTTTTCAGCCCTCCACAGTGCGTTTGATATGCGGAAACTGCGATATCTTCGGTATCGTTGTTGTTTCCAGCTGAGATATGCATTTCCAGTGAGAATCTTCATGATTCTGCTGTTACAAGTGTGCAGAATCACCGAAATCGCTGTTTTCGTGCTATTGAATGCGAAAAACACGTTTTCTGGTGTTTTCAGCACTCCACAGAGCGTTTGACATGCGGAAACTGCGATATCTTCGGTATCGTTGGGTTTCCAGCTGAGATATGCATTTTCAGTGATAATCTTCATGATTCTGCTGTTACAAGTGTGCAGAATCACCGAAATCGCTGTTTTCGTGCTATTGAATGCGAGAAACACGTTTTGTTGTGTTTTCAACACTCCACAGTGCGTTCGATATGCGGAAACTGCGATATCTTCGGTATCGTTGTTGTTTCCAGCTGAGATATGCATTTCCAGTGAGAATCTTCATGATTCTGCTGTTACAAGTGTGCAGAATCACCGAAATCGCTGTTTTCGTGCTATTGAATGCGAAAAACACGTTTTCTGGTGTTTTCAGCACTCCACAGAGCGTTTGACATGCGGAAACTGCGATATCTTCGGTATCGTTTTGTTTCCAGCTGAGATATGCATTTTCAGTGATAATCTTCATGATTCTGCTGTTACAAGTGTGCAGAATCACCGAAATCGCTGTTTTCGTGCTATTGAATGCGAAAAACACGTTTTCTGGTGTTTTCAACACTCCACAGTGCGTTCGATATGCGGAAACTGCGATATCTTCGGTATCGTTGTTGTTTCCAGCTGAGATATGCATTTTCAGTGACAATCTTCATGATTCTGCTGTTACAAGTGTGTAGAATAACCGAAATCGCTGTTTTCGTGCTTTTAAATGCGAAAAACACGTTTTCTGGTGTTTTCAACACTCCACAGTGCGTTCGATATGCGGAAACTGCGATATCTTCGGTACCGTTGTTGTTTCCAGCTGAGATATGCATTTTCAGTGATAATCATCATGATTCTGCTGTTACAAGTGTGCAGAATAACCGAAATCGCTGTTTTCGTGCTTTTGAATGCGAAAAACACGTTTTCTGGTGTTTTCAGCCCTCCACAGTGCGTTTGATATGCGGAAACTGCGATATCTTCGGTATCGTTGTTGTTTCCAGCTGAGATATGCATTTCCAGTGAGAATCTTCATGATTCTGCTGTTACCAGTGTGCAGAATCACCGAAATCGCTGTTTTCGTGCTATTGAATGCGAAAAACACGTTTTCTGGTGTTTTCAGCACTCCACAGAGCGTTTGACATGCGGAAACTGCGATATCTTCGGTATCGTTGGGTTTCCAGCTGAGATATGCATTTTCAGTGATAATCTTCATGATTCTGCTGTTACAAGTGTGCAGAATCACCGAAATCGCTGTTTTCGTGCTATTGAATGCGAGAAACACGTTTTGTTGTGTTTTCAACACTCCACAGTGCGTTCGATATGCGGAAACTGCGATATCTTCGGTATCGTTGTTGTTTCCAGGTGAGATATGCATTTTCAGTGACAATCTTCATGATTCTGCTGTTACAAGTGTGCAGAATAACCGAAATCGCTGTTTTCGTGCTTTTGAATGCGAAAAACACGTTTTCTGGTGTTTTCAGCTCTCCACAGTGCGTTTGATATGCGGAAACTGCGATATCTTCGGTATCGTTGTTGATTCCAGCTGAGATATGCATTTTCAGTGAGAATCTTCATGATTCTGCTGTTACAAGTGTGCAGAATCACCGAAATCGCTGTTTTCGTGCTATTGAATGCGAAAAACACGTTTTCTAGTGTTTTCAGCACTCCACAGTGCGAATGATACGCAGAACAGGCGATATCTTCGTTTTCGAGGGGTTTCCACCCGAGATATGCATTTTGTACGATAATCTTGCTGATTCTTCCGTGCGAAGTATGCAGAATCACCGAAATCGCAGTTTTCGTGCTACTTAATGCGAAAAAACACGTATTCTGGTGTTTTCAGCACTCCACAGTGCGAATGATACGCAGAACAGGCGATATCTTCGTTTTCGAGGGGTTTCCAACTGAGATATGCATTTTCTACGATAATCTTGGTGATTACTCCGTGAGAAGTATGCAGAATCACCGAAATCACTTGTTTTCGTGCTACTTAATGCGATAAAACACGTATTCTGGTGTTTTCAGCACTCCACAGTGCGAATGATACGCAGAACAGGCGATATCTTCGTTTTCGAGGGGTTTCCAACTGAGATATGCATTTTCTACGATAATCTTGGTGATTCCTCCGTGAGAAGTATGCAGAATCACCGAAATCACTTGTTTTCGTGCTACTTAATGCGATAAAACACGTATTCTGGTGTTTTCAGCACTCCACAGTGCGTATGATATGCAGAACCGGCGAAATCTTCGTTTTCCAACTGAAATATGCATTTTCTACAAAACTCTTGGTGATTCTTCCGTGAGAAGTATGCAGAATCACCGAAATCGCAGATTTCGTGATATTTAATCTGAAAAAACACGTATTCTGGTGTTTTCAGCATTCCACAGTGAGCATGATATGCAGAACCGGCGATATCTTCGTTTTCGAGGGTTTTCCAATTGTGATATGCATTTTCTACGATACTCTTGGTGATTCTTCCGTGAGAAGTATGCAGAATCACCGAAATAACTCGTTTTCGTGCTACTTATTGCGAAAAAACACGTATTCTGGTGTTTTCAGCACTCCACAGTGCGTATGATACGCAGAACAGGCGATATCTTCGTTTTCGAGAGTTTTCCACACGAGATATGCATTTTCTACGATAATCTTGGTGATTCTTCCGTGAGAAGTATGCAGAATCACCGAAATCGCAGTTTTCGTGTTATTTAATGCGAGAAAACACGTATTCTGGTGTTTTCAGCATTCCACAGTGCGCATGATATGCAGAACCGGCGATATCTTCGTTTTCGAGGGTTTTCCAACTGTGATATGCATTTTCTACAACACTCTTGGTGATTCTTCCGTGAGAAGTATGCAGAATCACCGAAATATCTCGTTTTCGTGCTACTTATTGCGATAAAACACGTATTCTGGTGTTTTCAGCACTCCACAGTGCGTATGATACGCAGAACAGGCGATATCTTCGTTTTCGAGGGTTTTCCAACTGAAATATGCATTTTCTACAAAACTCTTGGTGATTCCTCCGTGAGAAGTATGCAGAATCACCGAAATCGCAGTTTTCGTGCTACTTAATGCGAAAAAACACGTATTCTGGTGTTTTCAGCACTCCACAGTGCGTATGATACGCAGAACAGGCGATATCTTCGTTTTCGAGGGTTTTCCAACTGAGATATGCATTTTCTACGATGATCTTGGTGATTCTTCCGTGAGAAGTATGCAGAATCACCGAAATCACAGATTTCGTGATATTTAATCCGAAAAAACACGTATTCTGGTGATTTCGGCATTCCACAGTGCGCATGATACGCAGAACAGGCGATATCTTCGTTTTCGAGGGTTTTCCAACTGAGATATGCATTTTCTACGATGATCTTGGTGATTCTTCCGTGAGAAGTATGCAGAATCACCGAAATCGCAGATTTCGTGATATTTAATCCGAAAAAACACGTATTCTGGTGTTTTCGGCATTCCACAGTGCGCATGATATGCAGAACAGGCGATATCTTCGTTTTCGAGGGGTTTCCACCCGAGATATGCATTTTGTACGATAATCTTGGTGATTCTTCCGTGCGAAGTATGCAGAATCACCGAAATCGCAGTTTTCGTGCTACTTAATGCGAAAAAACACGTATTCTGGTGTTTTCAGCACTCCACAGTGCGAATGATACGCAGAACAGGCGATATCTTCGTTTTCGAGGGGTTTCCAACTGAGATATGCATTTTCTACGATAATCTTGGTGATTCCTCCGTGAGAAGTATGCAGAATCACCGAAATCACTTGTTTTCGTGCTACTTAATGCGATAAAACACGTATTCTGGTGTTTTCAGCACTCCACACTGCGTATGATACGCAGAACAGGCGATAGCTTCGTTTTCGAGGGGTTTCCAACTGAGATATGTATCTTCTACGATAATCTTGGTGATTCTTCTGTGAGAAGTATGCAGAATCACCGAAATCGGATTCTTCGTGAGATTTAATGCGAAAAAACACGTATTCTGGTGTTTTCAGCACTCCACAGTGCGTATTATACGCAGAACAGGCGATGTCTTCGTTTTCGTGGTGTTTCCAACTGAGATATGCATTTTCTACGATAATCTTGGTGATTCTTCCGTGAGAAGTATGCAGAATCACCGAAATCGCAGTTTTCGTGTTATTTAATGCGAGAAAACACGTATTCTGGTGATTTCGGCATTCCACAGTGCGCATGATACGCAGAACAGGCGATATCTTCGTTTTCGAGGGTTTTCCAACTGAGATATGCATTTTCTACGATGATCTTGGTGATTCTTCCGTGAGAAGTATGCAGAATCACCGAAATCGCAGATTTCGTGATATTTAATCCGAAAAAACACGTATTCTGGTGTTTTCGGCATTCCACAGTGCGCATGATATGCAGAACAGGCGATATCTTCGTTTTCGAGGGGTTTCCACCCGAGATATGCATTTTGTACGATAATCTTGGTGATTCTTCCGTGCGAAATATGCAGAATCACCGAAATCGCAGTTTTCGTGCTACTTAATGCGAAAAAACACGTATTCTGGTGTTTTCAGCACTCCACAGTGCGAATGATACGCAGAACAGGCGATATCTTCGTTTTCGAGGGGTTTCCAACTGAGATATGCATTTTCTACGATAATCTTGGTGATTCCTCCGTGAGAAGTATGCAGAATCACCGAAATCACTTGTTTTCGTGCTACTTAATGCGATAAAACACGTATTCTGGTGTTTTCAGCACTCCACAGTGCGTATTATACGCAGAACAGGCGATGTCTTCGTTTTCGTGGTGTTTCCAACTGAGATATGCATTTTCTACGATAATCTAGGTGATTCTTCTGTGAGAAGTATGCAGAACCACCTAAATCGCAGTTTTCGTGTTATTTAATGCGAAAAGACACGAATTCTGGTGTTTTCAGCACTCCACAGTGCGTATGATATGCAGAACCGGCGAAATCTTCGTTTTCCAACTGAAATATGCATTTTCTACGAAACTCTTGGTGATTCTTCCGTGAGAAGTATGCAGAATCACCGAAATCGCAGATTTCGTGACATTTAATCTGAAAAAACACGTATTCTGGTGTTTTCAGCATTCCACAGTGAGCATGATATGCAGAACCGGCGATATCTTCGTTTTCGAGGGTTTTCCAATTGTGATATGCATTTTCTACGATACTCTTGGTGATTCTTCCGTGAGAAGTATGCAGAATCACCGAAATAACTCGTTTTCGTGCTACTTATTGCGAAAAAACACGTATTCTGGTGTTTTCAGCACTCCACAGTGCGTATGATACGCAGAACAGGCGATATCTTCGTTTTCGAGAGTTTTCCACACGAGATATGCATTTTCTACGATAATCTTGGTGATTCTTCCGTGAGAAGTATGCAGAATCACCGAAATCGCAGTTTTCGTGTTATTTAATGCGAGAAAACACGTATTCTGGTGTTTTCAGCATTCCACAGTGCGCATGATATGCAGAACCGGCGATATCTTCGTTTTCGAGGGTTTTCCAACTGTGATATGCATTTTCTACAACACTCTTGGTGATTCTTCCGTGAGAAGTATGCAGAATCACCGAAATATCTCGTTTTCGTGCTACTTATTGCGATAAAACACGTATTCTGGTGTTTTCAGCACTCCACAGTGCGTATGATACGCAGAACAGGCGATATCTTCGTTTTCGAGGGTTTTCCAACTGAGATATGCATTTTCTACGATGATCTTGGTGATTCTTCCGTGAGAAGTATGCAGAATCACCGAAATCACAGATTTCGTGATATTTAATCCGAAAAAACACGTATTCTGGTGATTTCGGCATTCCACAGTGCGCATGATACGCAGAACAGGCGATATCATCGTTTTCGAGGGTTTTCCAACTGAGATATGCATTTTCTACGATGATCTTGGTGATTCTTCCGTGAGAAGTATGCAGAATCACCGAAATCGCAGTTTTCGTGTTATTTAATGCGAGAAAACACGTATTCTGGTGTTTTCAGCATTCCACAGTGCGCATGATATGCAGAACCGGCGATATCTTCGTTTTCGAGGGTTTTCCAACTGTGATATGCATTTTCTACAACACTCTTGGTGATTCTTCCGTGAGAAGTATGCAGAATCACCGAAATATCTCGTTTTCGTGCTACTTATTGCGATAAAACACGTATTCTGGTGTTTTCAGCACTCCACAGTGCGTATGATACGCAGAACAGGCGATATCTTCGTTTTCGAGAGTTTTCCACACGAGATATGCATTTTCTACGATAATCTTGGTGATTCTTCCGTGAGAAGTATGCAGAATCACCGAAATCGCAGTTTTCGTGTTATTTAATGCGAGAAAACACGTATTCTGGTGTTTTCAGCATTCCACAGTGCGCATGATATGCAGAACCGGCGATATCTTCGTTTTCGAGGGTTTTCCAACTGTGATATGCATTTTCTACAACACTCTTGGTGATTCTTCCGTGAGAAGTATGCAGAATCACCGAAATATCTCGTTTTCGTGCTACTTATTGCGATAAAACACGTATTCTGGTGTTTTCAGCACTCCACAGTGCGTATGATACGCAGAACAGGCGATATCTTCGTTTTCGAGGGTTTTCCAACTGAGATATGCATTTTCTACGATGATCTTAGTGATTCTTCCGTGAGAAGTATGCAGAATCACCGAAATCGCAGATTTCGTGATATTTAATCCGAAAAAACACGTATTCTGGTGTTTTCGGCATTCCACAGTGCGCATGATATGCAGAACAGGCGATATCTTCGTTTTCGAGGGGTTTCCACCCGAGATATGCATTTTGTACGATAATCTTGGTGATTCTTCCGTGCGAAGTATGCAGAATCACCGAAATCGCAGTTTTCGTGCTACTCAATGCGAAAAAACACGTATTCTGGTGTTTTCAGCACTCCACAGTGCGAATGATACGCAGAACAGGCGATATCTTCGTTTTCGAGGGGTTTCCAACTGAGATATGCATTTTCTACGATAATCTTGGTGATTCCTCCGTGAGAAGTATGCAGAATCACCGAAATCACTTGTTTTCGTGCTACTTAATGCGATAAAACACGTATTCTGGTGTTTTCAGCACTCCACACTGCGTATGATACGCAGAACAGGCGATAGCTTCGTTTTCGAGGGGTTTCCAACTGAGATATGTATCTTCTACGATAATCTTGGTGATTCTTCTGTGAGAAGTATGCAGAATCACCGAAATCGGATTCTTCGTGATATTTAATGCGAAAAAACACGTAATCTGGTGTTTTCAGCACTCCACAGTGCGTATTATACGCAGAACAGGCGATGTCTTCGTTTTCGTGGTGTTTCCAACTGAGATATGCATTTTCTACGATAATCTAGGTGATTCTTCTGTGAGAAGTATGCAGAACCACCTAAATCGTAGTTTTCGTGTTATTTAATGCGAAAAGACACGAATTCTGGTGTTTTCAGCACTCCACAGTGCGTATGATATGCAGAACAGGCGATATCTTCGTTTTCCAACTGAAATATGCATTTTCTACAAAACTCTTGGTGATTCTTCCGTGAGAAGTATGCAGAATCACCGAAATCGCAGATTTCGTGACATTTAATCTGAAAAAACACGTATTCTGGTGTTTTCAGCATTCCACAGTGAGCATGATATGCAGAACCGGCGATATCTTCGTTTTCGAGGGTTTTCCAATTGTGATATGCATTTTCTACGATACTCTTGGTGATTCTTCCGTGAGAAGTATGCAGAATCACCGAAATAACTCGTTTTCGTGCTACTTATTGCGAAAAAACACGTATTCTGGTGTTTTCAGCACTCCACAGTGCGTATGATACGCAGAACAGGCGATATCTTCGTTTTCGAGAGTTTTCCACACGAGATATGCATTTTCTACGATAATCTTGGTGATTCTTCCGTGAGAAGTATGCAGAATCACCGAAATCGCAGTTTTCGTGTTATTTAATGCGAGAAAACACGTATTCTGGTGTTTTCAGCATTCCACAGTGCGCATGATATGCAGAACCGGCGATATCTTCGTTTTCGAGGGTTTTCCAACTGTGATATGCATTTTCTACAACACTCTTGGTGATTCTTCCGTGAGAAGTATGCAGAATCACCGAAATATCTCGTTTTCGTGCTACTTATTGCGATAAAACACGTATTCTGGTGTTTTCAGCACTCCACAGTGCGTATGATACGCAGAACAGGCGATATCTTCGTTTTCGAGGGTTTTCCAACTGAAATATGCATTTTCTACAAAACTCTTGGTGATTCCTCCGTGAGAAGTATGCAGAATCACCGAAATCGCAGTTTTCGTGATACTTAATGCGAAAAAACACGTATTCTGGTGTTTTCAGCACTCCACAGTGCGTATGATACGCAGAACAGGCGATATCTTCGTTTTCGAGGGTTTTCCAACTGAGATATGCATTTTCTACGATGATCTTGGTGATTCTTCCGTGAGAAGTATGCAGAATCACCGAAATCACAGATTTCGTGATATTTAATCCGAAAAAACACGTATTCTGATGATTTCGGCATTCCACAGTGCGCATGATACGCAGAACAGGCGATATCTTCGTTTTCGAGGGTTTTCCAACTGAGATATGCATTTTCTACGATGATCTTGGTGATTCTTCCGTGAGAAGTATGCAGAATCACCGAAATCGCAGATTTCGTGATATTTAATCCGAAAAAACACGTATTCTGGTGTTTTCGGCATTCCACAGTGCGCATGATATGCAGAACAGGCGATATCTTCGTTTTCGAGGGGTTTCCACCCGAGATATGCATTTTGTACGATAATCTTGGTGATTCTTCCGTGCGAAGTATGCAGAATCACCGAAATCGCAGTTTTCGTGCTACTTAATGCGAAAAAACACGTATTCTGGTGTTTTCAGCACTCCACAGTGCGAATGATACGCAGAACAGGCGATATCTTCGTTTTCGAGGGGTTTCCAACTGAGATATGCATTTTCTACGATAATCTTGGTGATTCCTCCGTGAGAAGTATGCAGAATCACCGAAATCACTTGTTTTCGTGCTACATAATGCGATAAAACACGTATTCTGGTGTTTTCAGCACTCCACACTGCGTATGATACGCAGAACAGGCGATAGCTTCGTTTTCGAGGGGTTTCCAACTGAGATATGTATCTTCTACGATAATCTTGGTGATTCTTCTGTGAGAAGTATGCAGAATCACCGAAATCGGATTCTTTGTGATATTTAATGCGAAAAAACACGTATTCTGGTGTTTTCAGCACTCCACAGTGCGTATTATACGCAGAACAGGCGATGTCTTCGTTTTCGTGGTGTTTCCAACTGAGATATGCATTTTCTACGATAATCTAGGTGATTCTTCTGTGAGAAGTATGCAGAACCACCTAAATCGCAGTTTTCGTGTTATTTAATGCGAAAAGACACGAATTCTGGTGTTTTCAGCACTCCACAGTGCGTATGATACGCAGAACAGGCGATACCTTCGTAATCGTGGGGTTTCAAACTGAGATATGCATTTTCTACGATCATCTAGGTGATTCTTCTGTGAGAAGTATGCAGAACCACCTAAATAACTTGTTTTCGTGCTACTTAATGCGAAAACCACGTATTCTGGTGTTTTCAGCACTCCACAGTGCGTATGATATCCAGAACAGGCGATATATTCGTTTTCGTGTGGTTTCCTACTGAGATATGAGTTTCTACGAGAATCTTGGTGATTCTTCCGTGAAAAGAATGCAGAATCACCGAAATCGCAGTATTCGTGCTATTTAATGAGAAAACCACGTATTCTGGTGTTTTCAGCACTCCACAGTGCGTATGATATCCAGAACTGGCGATATATTCGTTTTCGTGTGGTTTCCAACTGAGATATGCAGTTTCTACGAGAATCTTGGTGATTCGTCTGTGAGAAGTATGCAGAACCACCGAAATAACTTGTTTTCGTGCTACTTAATGCGACAAAACACGTATTCTGGTGTTTTCAGCACTCCACAGTACGTAGGATACGCAGAACAGGCGATATCTTCGTAATCGTGGGGTTTCAAACTGAGATATGCATTTTCTACGATCATCTAGGTGATTCTTCTGTGAGAAGTATGCAGAACCACCTAAATAACTTGTTTTCGTGCTACTTAATGCGAAAACCACGTATTCTGGTGTTTTCAGCACTCCACAGTGCGTATGATATCCAGAACAGGCGATATATTCGTTTTCGTGTGGTTTCCAACTGAGATATGCATTTTCAACGATGATCTTGGTGATTCTTCCGTGAGAAGTATGCAGAATCACCGAAATCGCTGTTTTCGTGTTATTTAATGCGAAAAGACACGAATTCTGGTGTTTTCAGCACTCCACAGTGCGAATGATACGCAGAACAGGCGATATCTTCGTTTTCGAGGGTTTTCCAACTGAGATTTGCATTTTCTACGATACTCTAGGTGATGCTTCCGTGAGAAGTATGCAGAATCACCGAAATCGCAGTTTTCGTGTTATTTGATGCGAGAAAACACGTATTCTGGCGTTTTCAGCTCTCCACAGTGCGTATGATACGCAGAACAGGCGATAGCTTCGTTTTCGAGGGGTTTCCAACTGAGATATGTATCTTCTACGATAATCTTGGTGATTCTTCGGTGGGAAGTATGCAGAATCACCGAAATCGCAGTTTTCGTGTTGTTTAATGCGAAAAGACGCGAATTCTGGTGTTTTTAGCACTCTACAGTGCGTATGATACGCAGAACAGGCGATATCTTCGTTTTCGAGGGTTTTCCAACCGAGATATGCATTTTCTACGATGATCTTGGTGATTCTTCCGCGAGAAGTATGCAGAATCACCGAAATCGCAGTTGTCGTGCTACTTAATGCGAAAAAACACGTATTCTGGTGTTTTCAGCAGTCCACAGTACGTATGATACGCAGAACAGGCGATATATTCGTTTTCGAGCGGTTTCCATCTGAGATGTGCATTTTCTACGATAATCTTGGTGATTCATCCGTGAGAAGTATGCAGAATCACCGAAATCGCAGTTTTCGTGTTATTTAATGCGAAAAGACACGTATTATGGTGTTTTCAGCACTCCACAGTGCGAATGATACGCAGAACAGGCGATATCTTCGTTTTCGAGGGGTTTCCAACTGAGATATGCATTTTCTACGATAATCTTGGTGATTCCTCCGTGAGAAGTATGCAGAATCACCGAAATCACTTGTTTTCGTGCTACTTAATGCGTTAAAACACGTATTCTGGTGTTTTCAGCACTTCACAGTGCGTATGATATGCAGAACCGGCGATATCTTCGTTTTCGTGTGGTTTCCGAATGAGATATGAGTTTGTACGATAATCTTGGTGATTCTTCCGTGAGAAGTATGCAGAACCACCTAAATAACTTGTTTTTGTGCTACTTAATGCGAAAAAACACGTATTCTGGTGTTTTCAGCACTCCACAGTGCGTATGATACGCAGAACAGGCGATAGCTTCTTTTTCGAGGGGTTTCCAACTGAGATATGTATCTTCTACGATAATCTTGGTGATTCTTCTGTGAGAAGTATGCAGAATCACCGAAATCGGATTCTTCGTGATATTTAATGCGAATAAACACGTATTCTGGTGTTTTCAGCACTCCACAGTGCGTATTATACGCAGAACAGGCGATGTCTTCGTTTTCGTGGGGTTTCCAACTGAGATATGCATTTTCTACGATAATCTAGGTGATTCTTCTGTGAGAAGTATGCAGAACCACCTAAATCGCAGTTTTCGTGTTATTTAATGCGAAAAGACACGAATTCTGGTGTTTTCAGCACTCCACAGTGCGTATGATACGCAGAACAGGCGATATCTTCGTTTTCGAGGGGTTTCCAACTGAGATATGCATTTTCTACGATGATCTTGGTGATTCTTCCGTGAGAAGCATGCTGAATCACCGAAATCGCAGTTTTCGTGTTATTTAATGCGAAAAGACACGAATTCTGGTGTTTTCAGCACTCCACAGTGCGTATGATACGCAGAACAGTCGATATCTTCGTTTTCGAGGGTTTTCCAACTGAGATTTGCATTTTCTACGATACTCTTGGTGATGCTTCCGTGAGAAGTATGTAGAATCACCGAAATCGCTGTTTTCGTGCTATTGAATGCGAAAAACATGTTCTCTGGTGTTTTCAGCACTCCACAGAGCGTTTGACATGCGGAAACTGCGATATCTTCGTTTTCGTTGGGTTTCCAGCTGAGATATGCATTTTCAGTGATAATCTTCATGATTCTGCTGTTACAAGTGTGCAGAATCACCGAAATCGCTGTTTTCGTGCTATTGAATGCGAAAAACACGTTTTCTGGTGTTTTCAGCACGCCACAGAGCGTTTGACATGCGGAAACTGCGATATCTTCGGTATCGTTGTTGTTTCCAGCTGAGATATGCATTTTCAGAGATAATCTTCATGATTCTGCTGTTACAAGTGTGCAGAATCAACGAAATCGCTGTTTTCGTGCTATTGAATGCGAAAAACACGTTTTCTGGTGTTTTCAGCACCCGACAACGCGTTTGATGTGCGGGAACAGGGTTATCTTCGGTATCGTTGGGTTTCCAGCTGAGATATGCATTTTCAGTGATAATCTTCATGATTCTGCTGTTTCAAGCGTGCAGAATCACCGAAATCGCTGTTTTCGTGCTATTGAATGCGAAAAACACGTTTTCTGGTGTTTTCAGCACCCGACAATGCGTTTGATGTGCGGGAACAGGGTTATCTTCGTTTTCGTGGGGTTTCCAGCTGAGATATGCATTTTCAGTGATAATCTTCATGATTCTGCTGTTACAAGAGTGCAGAATCACCGAAATCGCTGTTTTCGTGCTATTGAATGCGAAAAACACGTTTTCTAGTGTTTTCAGCACCCGACAATGCGTTTGATGTGCGGAAACTGCGATATCTTCGGTATCGTTGGGTTTCCAGCTGAGATATGCATTTTCAGTGATAATCTTCATGATTCTGCTGTTACAAGTGTGCAGAATCACCGAAATCGCTGTTTTCGTGCTATTGAATGCGAAAAACACGTTTTCTGGTGTTTTCAGCACTCCACAGTGCGTTTGATATGCGGAAACTGCGATATCTTCGGTATCGTTGTTGTTTCCAGCTGAGATATGCATTTTAAGTGATAAACTGCATGATTCTGCTGTTACCAGTGTGCAGAATCACCGAAATCGCTGTTTTCGTGCTATTGAATGCGAAAAACACATTTTCTGGTGTTTTCAGCACGCCACAGAGCGTTTGACATGCGGAAACTGCGATATCTTCGGTATCGTTGTTGTTTCCAGCTGAGATATGCATTTTCAGTGATAATCTTCATGATTCTGCTGTTACAAGTGTGCAGAATCACCGAAATCGCTGTTTTCGTGCTATTGAATGCGAAAAACACGTTTTCTGGTGTTTTCAGCACGCCACAGAGCGTTTGACATGCGGAAACTGCGATATCTTCGGTATCGTTGTTGTTTCCAGCTGAGATATGCATTTTCACTGATAATCTTCATGATTCTGCTGTTACAAGTGTGCAGAATCACCGAAATCGCTGTTTTCGTGCTATTGAATGCGAAAAACACGTTTTCTGGTGTTTTCAGCACGCCACAGAGCGTTTGACATGCGGGAACTGCGATATCTTCGTTTTCGTTGGGTTTCCAGCTGAGTTATGCATTTTCAGTGATAATCTTCATGATTCTGCTGTTACAAGTGTGCAGAATAACCGAAATCGCTGTTTTCGTGCTTTTGAATGCGAAAAACACGTTTTCTCGTGTTTTCAGCACCCGACAATGCGTTTGATGTGCGGAAACAGGGTTATCTTCGTTTTCGTGGGGTTGCCAGCTGAGATATGCATTTTCACTGATAATCTTCATGATTCTGCTGTTACAAGTGTGCAGAATCACCGAAATCGCTGTTTTCGTGCTATTGAATGCGAAAAACACGTTTTCTGGTGTATTCAGCACGCCACAGAGCGTTTGACATGCGGAAACTGCGATATCTTCGTTTTCGTTGGGTTTCCAGCTGAGATATGCATTTTCAGTGATAATCTTCATGATTCTGCTGTTACAAGTGTGCAGAATAACCGAAATCGCTGTTTTCGTGCTTTTGAATGCGAAAAACACGTTTTCTGGTGTTTTGAGCACCCGACAATGCGTTTGATGTGCGGAAACAGGGTTATCTTCGTTTTCGTGGGGTTTCCAGCTGAGATATGCATTTTCAGTGATAATCTTCATTTTTCTGCTGTTACAAGTGTGCAGAATCACCGAAATCGCAGTTTTCGTGTTATTTAATGCGAAAAGACACGAATTCTGGTGTTTTCAGCACTCCACAGTGCGTATGATACGCAGAACAGTCGATATCTTCGTTTTCGAGGGTTTTGCAACTGAGATATGCATTTTCTACGATACTCTTGGTGATGCTTCCGTGCGAAGTATGCAGAATCACCGAAATCGCAGTTTTCGTGCTACTTAATGCGAAAAAACACGTATTCTGGTGTTTTCAGCACTCCACAGTGCGTATGATACGCAGAACAGGCGATAGCTTCGTTTTCGAGGGGTTTCCAACTGAGATATGCATTTTCTACGATACTCTTGGTGATGCTTCCGTGAGAAGTATGTAGAATCACCGACATCGCTGTTTTCGTGCTATTGAATGCGAAAAACATGTTTTCTGGTGTTTTCAGCACTCCACAGAGCGTTTGACATGCGGAAACTGCGATATCTACGTTTTCGTTGGGTTTCCAGCTGAGATATGCATTTTCACTGATAATCTTCATGATTCTGCTGTTACAAGTGTGCAGAATCACCGAAATCGCTGTTTTCGTGCTATTGAATGCGAAAAACACGTTTTCTAGTGTTTTCAGCACCCGACAGTGCGTTTGACGTGCGGAAACAGGGATATCTTCGTTTTCGTGGAGTTTCCAGCTGAGATATGCATTTTCAGTGATAATCTTCATGATTCTGCTGTTACAAGTGTGCAGAATCACCGAAATCGCTGTTTTCGTGCTATTGAATGCGAAAAACACGTTTTCTGGTGTTTTGAGCACGCCACAGAGCGTTTGACATCCGGAAACTGCGATATCTTCGGTATCGTTGGGTTTCCAGCTGAGATATGCATTTTCAGTGATAATCTTCATGATTCTGCTGTTACAAGTGTGCAGAATCACTGAAATCGCTGTTTTCGTGCTATTGAATGCGAAAAACACGTTTTCTAGTGTTTTCAGCACCCGACAGTGCGTTTGATGTGCGGACACAAGGATATCTTCGGTATCGTTGGGTTTCCAGCTGAGATATGCATTTTTAGTGATAATCTTCATGATTCTGCTGTTACAAGTGCGCAGAAACACCGAAATCGCTGTTTTCGTGCTATTGAATGCGAAAAACACGTTTTCTGGTGTTTTCAGCACGCCACAGAGCGTTTGACATGCGGAAACTGCGATATCTTCGTTTTCGTTGGGTTTCCAGCTGAGATATGCATTTTCAGTGATAATCTTCATGATTCTGCTGTTACAAGTGTGCAGAATCACCGAAATCGCTGTTTTCGTGCTATTGAATGCGAAAAACGCGTTTTCTGGTGTTTTCAGCACGCAACAGAGCGTTTGACATGCGGAAACGGCGATATCTTCGTTTTCGTGGGGTTTCCAGCTGAGATATGCATTTTCAGTGATAATCTTCAAGATTCTGCTGTTACAAGTGTGCAGAATCATCGAAATCGCTGTTTTCGTGCTATTGAATGCGAAAAACACGTTTTCTAGTGTTTTCAGCACCCGACAGTGCGTTTGATGTGCGGAAACAGGGTTATCTTCGTTTTCGTGGGGTTTCCAGCTGAGATATGCATTTTCAGTGATAATGTTCATGATTCTGCTGTTACAAGTGCGCAGAAACACCGAAATCGCTGTTTTCGTGCTATTGAATGCGAAAAACACGTTTTCTGGTGTTTTCAGCACGCCACAGAGCGTTTGACATGCGGAAACTGCGATATCTTCGTTTTCGTTGGGTTTCCAGCTGAGATATGCATTTTCAGTGATAATCTTCATGATTCTGCTGTTACAAGTGTGCAGAATAACCGAAATCGCTGTTTTCGTGCTTTTGAATGCGAAAAACACGTTTTCTGGTGTTTTCAGCACCCGACAATGCGTTTGATGTGCGGAAACAGGGTTATCTTCGTTTTCGTGGGGTTTCCAGCTGAGATATGCATTCTCAGTGATAATCTTCATGATTCTGCTGTTACAAGTGTGCAGAATCACCGAAATCGCTGTTTTCGTGGTATTGAATGCGAAAAACACGTTTTCTAGTGTTTTCAGCACCCGACAGTGCGTTTGATGTGCGGAAACAGGGATGTCTTCGTTTTCGTGGGGTTTCCAGCTGAGATATGCATTTTCAGTGATTATCTTCATGATTCTGCTGTTACAAGTGTGCAGAATCACCGAAATCGCTGTTTTCGTGCTATTGAATGCGAAAAACACGTTTTCTGGTGTTTTCAGCACGCAACAGAGCGTTTGACATGCGGAAACGGCGATATCTTCGTTTTCGTGGGGTTTCCAGCTGAGATATGCATTTTCAGTGATAATCTTCAAGATTCTGCTGTTACAAGTGTGCAGAATCACCGAAATCGCTGTTTTCGTGCTATTGAATGAGAAAAACACGTTTTCTAGTGTTTTCAGCACCCGACAGTGCGTTTGATGTGCGGAAACAGGGTTATCTTCGTTTTCGTGGGGTTTCCAGCTGAGATATGCATTTTCAGTGATAATCTTCATGATTCTGCTGTTACAAATGCGCAGAAACACCGAAATCGCTGTTTTCGTGCTATTGAATGCGAAAAACACGTTTTCTGGTGTTTTCAGCACGCCACAGAGCGTTTGACATGCGGAAACTGCGATATCTTCGTTTTCGTTAGGTTTCCAGCTGAGATATGCATTTTCAGTGATAATCTTCATGATTCTGCTGTTACAAGTGTGCAGAATAACCGAAATCGCTGTTTTCGTGCTTTTGAATGCGAAAAACACGTTTTCTTGTGTTTTCAGCACCCGACAATGCGTTTGATGTGCGGAAACAGGGATATCTTCGTTTTCGTGGGGTTTCCAGCTGAGATATGCATTTTCAGTGATAATCTTCATGATTCTGCTGTTACAAGTGTGCAGAATCACCGAAATCGCTGTTTTCGTGCTATTGAATGCGAAAAACACGTTTTCTAGTGTTTTCAGCACCCGACAGTGCGTTTGATGTGCGGAAACAGGGATATCTTCGTTTTCGTGGGGTTTCCAGCTGAGATATGCATTTTCAGTGATAATCTTCATGATTCTGCTGTTACAAGTGTGCAGAATCACCGAAATCGCTGTTTTCGTGCTATTGAATGCGAAAAACACGTTTTCTGGTGTTTTCAGCACGCCACAGAGCGTTTGACATGCGGAAACTGCGATATCTTCGGTATCGTAGGGTTTCCAGCTGAGATATGCATTTTCAGTGATAATCTTCATGATTCTGCTGTTACAAGTGTGCAGAATCACCGAAATCGCTGTTTTCGTGCTATTGAATGCGAAAAACACGTTTTCTGGTGTTTTCAGCACGCCACAGAGCGTTTGACATGCGGAAACTGCGATATCTTCGGTATCGTTGTTGTTTCCAGCTGAGATATGCATTTTCAGTGATAATCTTCATGATTCTGCTGTTACAAGTGTGCAGAATCACCGAAATCGCTGTTTTCGTGCTATTGAATGCGAAAAACACGTTTTCTGGTGTTTTCAACACTCCACAGAGCGTTTGATGTGCGGAAACAGGGATATCTTCGTTTTCGTGGGGTTTTCAGCTGAGATATGCATTTTCAGTGATAATCTTCATGATTCTGCTGTTACAAGTGTGCAGAATCACCAAAATCGCTGTTTTCGTGCTATTGAATGCGAAAAACATGTTTTCTGGTGTTTGCAACACTCAACAGAGCGTTTGACATGCGGAAACTGCGATATCTTCGGTATCGTTGGGTTTCCAGCTGAGATATGCATTTTCAGTGATAATCTTCATGATTCTGCTGTTACAAGTGTGCAGAATCACTGAAATCGCTGTTTTCGTGCTATTGAATGCGAAAAACACGTTTTCTGGAGTTTTCAGCACGCAACAGAGCGTTTGACATGCGGAAACGGCGATATCTTCGTTTTCGTGGGGTTTCCAGCTGAGATATGCATTTTCAGTGATAATCTTCAAGATTCTGCTGTTACAAGTGTGCAGAATCACCGAAATCGCTGCTTTCGTGCCATTGAATGCGAACAACACGTTTTCTAGTGTTTTCAGCACCCGACAGTGCGTTTGATGTGCGGAAACAGGGTTATCTTCGTTTTCGTGGGGTTTCCAGCTGAGATATGCATTTTCAGTGATAATCTTCATGATTCTGCTGTTACAAGTGCGCAGAAACACCGAAATCGCTGTTTTCGTGCTATTGAATGCGAAAAACACGTTTTCTGGTGTTTTCAGCACGCCACAGAGCGTTTGACATGCGGAAACTGCGATATCTTCGTTTTCGTTGGGTTTCCAGCTGAGATATGCATTTTCAGTGATAATCTTCATGATTCTGCTGTTACAAGTGTGCAGAATCACCGAAATCGCTGTTTTCGTGCTATTGAATGCGAAAAACACGTTTTCTGGTGTTTTCAGCACGCCACAGAACGTTTGACATGCGGAAACTGCGATATCTTCGGTATCGTTGGGTTTCCAGCTGAGATATGCATTTTCAGTGATAATCTTCATGATTCTGCTGTTACAAGTGCGCAGAAACACCGAAATCGCTGTTTTCGTGCTATTGAATGTGAAAAACACGTTTTCTGGTGTTTTCAGCGCGCCACAGAGCGTTTGACATGCGGAAACTGCGATAGCTTCGTTTTCGTTGGGTTTCCAGCTGAGATATGCATTTTCAGTGATAATCTTCATGATTCTGCTGTTACAAGTGTGCAGAATAACCGAAATCGCTGTTTTCGTGCTTTTGAATGCGAAAAACACGTTTTCTGGTGTTTTCAGCACCCGACAATGCGTTTGATGTGCGGAAACAGGGTTATCTTCGTTTTCGTGGGGTTTCCAGCTGAGATATGCATTTTCAGTGATAATCTTCATGATTCTGCTGTTACAAGTGTGCAGAATCACCGAAATCGCTGTTTTCGTGCTATTGAATGCGAAAAACACGTTTTCTAGTGTTTTCAGCACCCGAGAGTGCGTTTGATGTGCGGAAACAGGGATATCTTCGTTTTCGTGGGGTTTCCAGCTGAGATATGCATTTTCAGTGATAATCTTCATGATTCTGCTGTTACAAGTGTACAGAATCACCGAAATCGCTGTTTTCGTGCTATTGAATGCGAAAAACACGTTTTCTGGTTTTTTCAGCACGCCACAGAGCGTTTGACATGCGGAAACTGCGATATCTTCGGTATCGTTGGGTTTCCAGCTGAGATATGCATTTTCAGTGATAATCTTCATGATTCTGCTGTTACAAGTGTGCAGAATAACCGAAATCGCTGTTTTCGTGCTTATGAATGCGAAAAACACGTTTTCTGGTGTTTTCAGCACGCCACAGAGCGTTTGACATGCGGAAACGGCGATATCTTCGTTTTCGTGGGGTTTCCAGCTGAAATATGCATTTTCAGTGATAATCTTCAAGATTCTGCTGTTACAAGTGTGCAGAATCACCGAAATCGCTGTTTTCGTGGTATTGAATGCGAAAAACACGTTTTCTAGTGTTTTCAGCACCAGACAGTGCGTTTGATGTGCGGAAACAGGGTTATCTTCGTTTTCGTGGGGTTTCCAGCTGAGATATGCATTTTCAGTGATAATCTTCATGATTCTGCTGTTACAAGTGCGCAGAAACACCGAAATCGCTGTTTTCGTGCTATTGAATGCGAAAAACACGTTTTCTGGTGTTTTCAGCACGCAACAGAGCGTTTGACGCGCGGAAACGGCGATATCTTCGTTTTCGTGGGGTTTCCAGCTGAAATATGCATTTTCAGTGATAATCTTCAAGATTCTGCTGTTACAAGTGTGCAGAATCACCGAAATCGCTGTTTTCGTGCTATTGAATGCGAAAAACACGTTTTCTAGTGTTTTCAGCACCCGACTGTGCGTTTGATGTGCGGAAACAGGGATATCTTCGTTTTCGTGGGGTTTCCAGCTGAGATATGCATTTTCAGTGATAATCTTCATGATTCTGCTGTTACAAGTGTGCAGAATCACCGAAATCGCTGTTTTCGTGCTATTGAATGCGAAAAACACGTTTTCTGGTGTTTACAGCACGCCACAGAGCGTTTGACATGCGGAAACAGGGTTATCTTCGTTTTCGTGGGGTTTCCAGCTGAGATATGCATTTTCAGTGATAATCTTCATGATTCTGCTGTTACAAGTGTGCAGAATCACCGAAATCGCTGTTTTCGTGCTATTGAATGCGAAAAACACGTTTTCTAGTGTTTTCAGCACCCGACAGTGCGTTTGATGTGCGGAAACAGGGATATCTTCGTTTTCGTGGGGTTTCCAGCTGAGATATGCATTTTCAGTGATAATCTTCATGATTCTGCTGTTACAAGTGTACAGAATCACCGAAATCGCTGTTTTCGTGCTATTGAATGCGAAAAACACGTTTTCTGGTGTTTTCAGCACGCCACAGAGCGTTTGACATGCGGAAACTGCGATATCTTCGGTATCGTTGGGTTTCCAGCTGAGATATGCATTTTCAGTGATAATCTTCATGATTCTGCTGTTACAAGTGTGCAGAATAACCGAAATCGCTGTTTTCGTGCTTATGAATGCGAAAAACACGTTTTCTGGTGTTTTCAGCACGCCACAGAGCGTTTGACATGCGGAAACGGCGATATCATCGTTTTCGTGGGGTTTCCAGCTGAAATATGCATTTTCAGTGATAATCTTCAAGATTCTGCTGTTACAAGTGTGCAGAATCACCGAAATCGCTGTTTTCGTGGTATTGAATGCGAAAAACACGTTTTCTAGTGTTTTCAGCACCAGACAGTGCGTTTGATGTGCGGAAACAGGGTTATCTTCGTTTTCGTGGGGTTTCCAGCTGAGATATGCATTTTCAGTGATAATCTTCATGATTCTGCTGTTACAAGTGCGCAGAAACACCGAAATCGCTGTTTTCGTGCTATTGAATGCGAAAAACACGTTTTCTGGTGTTTTCAGCACGCAACAGAGCGTTTGACGCGCGGAAACGGCGATATCTTCGTTTTCGTGGGGTTTCCAGCTGAAATATGCATTTTCAGTGATAATCTTCAAGATTCTGCTGTTACAAGTGTGCAGAATCACCGAAATCGCTGTTTTCGTGCTATTGAATGCGAAAAACACGTTTTCTAGTGTTTTCAGCACCCGACTGTGCGTTTGATGTGCGGAAACAGGGATATCTTCGTTTTCGTGGGGTTTCCAGCTGAGATATGCATTTTCAGTGATAATCTTCATGATTCTGCTGTTACAAGTGTGCAGAATCACCGAAATCGCTGTTTTCGTGCTATTGAATGCGAAAAACACGTTTTCTGGTGTTTACAGCACGCCACAGAGCGTTTGACATGCGGAAACTGCGATATCTTCGGTATCGTTGGGTTTCCAGCTGAGATATGCATTTTCAGTGATAATCTTCATGATTCTGCTGTTACAAGTGTGCAGAATCACTGAAATCGCTGTTTTCGTGCTATTGAATGCGAAAAACACGTTTTCTAGTGTTTTCAGCACCCGACAGTGCGTTTGATGTGCGGACACAAGGATATCTTCGGTATCGTTGGGTTTCCAGCTGACATATGCATTTTCAGTGATAATCTTCATGATTCTGCTGTTACAAGTGCGCAGAAACACCGAAATCGCTGTTTTCGTGCTATTGAATGCGAAAAACACGTTTTCTGGTGTTTTCAGCACGCCACAGAGCGTTTGACATGCGGAAACTGCGATATCTTCGTTTTCGTTGGGTTTCCAGCTGAGATATGCATTTTCAGTGATAATCTTCATGATTCTGCTGTGACAAGTGTTTGCAGAATAACCGAAATCGCTGTTTTCGTGCTTGTGAATGCGAAAAACACGTTTTCTGGTGTTTTCAGCACCCGACAAGGCGTTTGCTGTGCGGAAACAGGGTTATCTTCGTTTTCGTGGCGTTTCCAGCTGAGATATGAATTTTCAGTGATAATCTTCATGATTCTGCTGTTACAAGTGTGCAGAATCACCGAAATCACTGTTTTCGTGCTATTGAATGCGAAAAACACGTTTTCTAGTGTTTTCAGCACCCGACAGTGCGTTTGATGTGCGGAAACAGGGATATCTTCATTTTCGTGGGGTTTCCAGCTGAGATATGCATTTTCAGTGATAATCTTCATGATTCTGCTGTTACAAGTGTGCAGAATCACCCAAATCGCTGTTTTCGTGCTATTGAATGCGAAAAACACGTTTTCTGGTGTTTTCAGCACGCCACAGAGCGTTTGACATGCGGAAACTGCGATATCTTCGGTATCGTTGGGTTTCCAGCTGAGACATGCATTTTCAGTGACAATCTTCATGATTCTGCTGTTACAAGTGCGCAGAAACATCGAAATCGCTGTTTTCGTGCTATTGAATGCGAAAAACACGTTTTCTGGTGTTTTCAGCACGCCACAGAGCATTTGACATGCGGAAACTGCGATATCTTCGTTTTCGTTGGGTTTCCAGCTGAGATATGCATTTTCAGTGATAATCTTCATGATTCTGCTGTTACAAGTGTGCAGAAACACCGAAATCGCTGTTTTCGTGCTATTGAATGCGAAAAACATGTTTTCTGGTGTTTTCAGCACTCCACAGAGCGTTTGACATGCGGAAACTGCGATATCTTCGTTTTCGTTGGGTTTCCAGCTGAGATATGCATTTTCAGTGATAATCTTCATGATTCTGCTGTTACAAGTGTTCAGAATCACCGAAATCGCTGTTTTCGTGCTATTGAATGCGAAAAACACGTTTTCTGGAGTTTTCAGCACGCCACAGAGCGTTTGACATGCGGAAACTGCGATATCTTCGGTATCGTTGTTGTTTCTAGCTGAGATTTGCATTTTCAGTGATAATCTTCATGATTCTGCTGTTACAAGTGTGCAGAATCACCGAAATCGCTGTTTTCGTGCTATTGAATGCGAAAAACACGTTTTCTGGTGTTTTCAGCACCCGACAATGCGTTTGATGTGCGGGAACAGGGTTATCTTCATTTTCGTGGGGTTTCCAGCTGAGATATGCATTTTCAGTGATAATCTTCATGATTCTGCTGTTACAAGTGTGCAGAATCACCCAAATCGCTGTTTTCGTGCTATTGAATGCGAAAAACACGTTTTCTGGTGTTTTCAGCACGCCACAGAGCGTTTGACATGCGGAAACTGCGATATCTTCGGTATCGTTGGGTTTCCAGCTGAGACATGCATTTTAAGTGACAATCTTCATGATTCTGCTGTTACAAGTGCGCAGAAACATCGAAAACGCTGTTTTCGTGCTATTGAATGCGAAAAACACGTTTTCTGGTGTTTTCAGCACGCCACAGAGCATTTGACATGCGGAAACTGCGATATCTTCGTTTTCGTTGGGTTTCCAGCTGAGATATGCATTTTCAGTGATAATCTTCATGATTCTGCTGTTACAAGTGTGCAGAATCACCGAAATCGCTGTTTTCGTGCTATTGAATGCGAAAAACACGTTTTCTGGTGTTTTCAGCACCCGACAATGCGTTTGATGTGCGGGAACAGGGTTATCTTCATTTTCGTGGGGTTTCCAGCTGAGATATGCATTTTCAGTGATAATCTTCATGATTCTGCTGTTACAAGTGTGCAGAATCACCGAAATCGCTGTTTTCGTGCTATTGAATGCGAAAAACACGTTTTCTGGTGTTTTCAACACTCCACAGAGCGTTTGATGTGCGGAAACAGGGATATCTTCGTTTTCGTGGGGTTTTCAGCTGAGATATGCATTTTCAGTGATAATCTTCATGATTCTGCTGTTACAAGTGTGCAGAATCACCAAAATCGCTGTTTTCGTGCTATTGAATGCGAAAAACATGTTTTCTGGTGTTTGCAACACTCAACAGAGCGTTTGACATGCGGAAACTGCGATATCTTCGGTATCGTTGGGTTTCCAGCTGAGATATGCATTTTCAGTGATAATCTTCATGATTCTGCTGTTACAAGTGTGCAGAATCACTGAAATCGCTGTTTTCGTGCTGTTGAATGCGAAAAACACGTTTTCTGGAGTTTTCAGCACGCAACAGAGCGTTTGACATGCGGAAACGGCGATATCTTCGTTTTCGTGGGGTTTCCAGCTGAGATATGCATTTTCAGTGATAATCTTCAAGATTCTGCTGTTACAAGTGTGCAGAATCACCGAAATCGCTGTTTTCGTGCCATTGAATGCGAACAACACGTTTTCTAGTGTTTTCAGCACCCGACAGTGCGTTTGATGTGCGGAAACAGGGTTATCTTCGTTTTCGTGGGGTTTCCAGCTGAGATATGCATTTTCAGTGATAATCTTCATGATTCTGCTGTTACAAGTGCGCAGAAACACCGAAATCGCTGTTTTCGTGCTATTGAATGCGAAAAACACGTTTTCTGGTGTTTTCAGCACGCCACAGAGCGTTTGACATGCGGAAACTGCGATATCTTCGTTTTCGTTGGGTTTCCAGCTGAGATATGCATTTTCAGTGATAATCTTCATGATTCTGCTGTTACAAGTGTGCAGAATCACCGAAATCGCTGTTTTCGTGCTATTGAATGCGAAAAACACGTTTTCTGGTGTTTTCAGCACGCCACAGAACGTTTGACATGCGGAAACTGCGATATCTTCGGTATCGTTGGGTTTCCAGCTGAGATATGCATTTTCAGTGATAATCTTCATGATTCTGCTGTTACAAGTGCGCAGAAACACCGAAATCGCTGTTTTCGTGCTATTGAATGTGAAAAACACGTTTTCTGGTGTTTTCAGCGCGCCACAGAGCGTTTGACATGCGGAAACTGCGATAGCTTCGTTTTCGTTGGGTTTCCAGCTGAGATATGCATTTTCAGTGATAATCTTCATGATTCTGCTGTTACAAGTGTGCAGAATAACCGAAATCGCTGTTTTCGTGCTTTTGAATGCGAAAAACACGTTTTCTGGTGTTTTCAGCACCCGACAATGCGTTTGATGTGCGGAAACAGGGTTATCTTCGTTTTCGTGGGGTTTCCAGCTGAGATATGCATTTTCAGTGATAATCTTCATGATTCTGCTGTTACAAGTGTGCAGAATCACCGAAATCGCTGTTTTCGTGCTATTGAATGCGAAAAACACGTTTTCTAGTGTTTTCAGCACCCGACAGTGCGTTTGATGTGCGGAAACAGGGATATCTTCGTTTTCGTGGGGTTTCCAGCTGAGATATGCATTTTCAGTGATAATCTTCATGATTCTGCTGTTACAAGTGTACAGAATCACCGAAATCGCTGTTTTCGTGCTATTGAATGCGAAAAACACGTTTTCTGGTGTTTTCAGCACGCCACAGAGCGTTTGACATGCGGAAACTGCGATATCTTCGGTATCGTTGGGTTTCCAGCTGAGATATGCATTTTCAGTGATAATCTTCATGATTCTGCTGTTACAAGTGTGCAGAATAACCGAAATCGCTGTTTTCGTGCTTTTGAATGCGAAAAACACGTTTTCTGGTGTTTTCAGCACGCCACAGAGCGTTTGACATGCGGAAACGGCGATATCTTCGTTTTCGTGGGGTTTCCAGCTGAAATATGCATTTTCAGTGATAATCTTCAAGATTCTGCTGTTACAAGTGTGCAGAATCACCGAAATCGCTGTTTTCGTGGTATTGAATGCGAAAAACACGTTTTCTAGTGTTTTCAGCACCAGACAGTGCGTTTGATGTGCGGAAACAGGGTTATCTTCGTTTTCGTGGGGTTTCCAGCTGAGATATGCATTTTCAGTGATAATCTTCATGATTCTGCTGTTACAAGTGCGCAGAAACACCGAAATCGCTGTTTTCGTGCTATTGAATGCGAAAAACACGTTTTCTGGTGTTTTCAGCACGCAACAGAGCGTTTGACGCGCGGAAACGGCGATATCTTCGTTTTCGTGGGGTTTCCAGCTGAAATATGCATTTTCAGTGATAATCTTCAAGATTCTGCTGTTACAAGTGTGCAGAATCACCGAAATCGCTGTTTTCGTGCTATTGAATGCGAAAAACACGTTTTCTAGTGTTTTCAGCACCCGACTGTGCGTTTGATGTGCGGAAACAGGGATATCTTCGTTTTCGTGGGGTTTCCAGCTGAGATATGCATTTTCAGGGATAATCTTCATGATTCTGCTGTTACAAGTGTGCAGAATCACCGAAATCGCTGTTTTCGTGCTATTGAATGCGAAAAACACGTTTTCTGGTGTTTACAGCACGCCACAGAGCGTTTGACATGCGGAAACTGCGATATCTTCGGTATCGTTGGGTTTCCAGCTGAGATATGCATTTTCAGTGATAATCTTCATGATTCTGCTGTTACAAGTGTGCAGAATCACTGAAATCGCTGTTTTCGTGCTATTGAATGCGAAAAACACGTTTTCTAGTGTTTTCAGCACCCGACAGTGCGTTTGATGTGCGGACACAAGGATATCTTCGGTATCGTTGGGTTTCCAGCTGAGATATGCATTTTCAGTGATAATCTTCATGATTCTGCTGTTACAAGTGCGCAGAAACACCGAAATCGCTGTTTTCGTGCTATTGAATGCGAAAAACACGTTTTCTGGTGTTTTCAGCACGCCACAGAGCGTTTGACATGCGGAAACTGCGATATCTTCGTTTTCGTTGGGTTTCCAGCTGAGATATGCATTTTCAGTGATAATCTTCATGATTCTGCTGTGACAAGTGTTTGCAGAATAACCGAAATCGCTGTTTTCGTGCTTGTGAATGCGAAAAACACGTTTTCTGGTGTTTTCAGCACCCGACAAGGCGTTTGCTGTGCGGAAACAGGGTTATCTTCGTTTTCGTGGCGTTTCCAGCTGAGATATGAATTTTCAGTGATAATCTTCATGATTCTGCTGTTACAAGTGTGCAGAATCACCGAAATCACTGTTTTCGTGCTATTGAATGCGAAAAACACGTTTTCTAGTGTTTTCAGCACCCGACAGTGCGTTTGATGTGCGGAAACAGGGATATCTTCATTTTCGTGGGGTTTCCAGCTGAGATATGCATTTTCAGTGATAATCTTCATGATTCTGCTGTTACAAGTGTGCAGAATCACCCAAATCGCTGTTTTCGTGCTATTGAATGCGAAAAACACGTTTTCTGGTGTTTTCAGCACGCCACAGAGCGTTTGACATGCGGAAACTGCGATATCTTCGGTATCGTTGGGTTTCCAGCTGAGACATGCATTTTCAGTGACAATCTTCATGATTCTGCTGTTACAAGTGCGCAGAAACATCGAAATCGCTGTTTTCGTGCTATCGAATGCGAAAAACACGTTTTCTGGTGTTTTCAGCACGCCACAGAGCATTTGACATGCGGAAACTGCGATATCTTCGTTTTCGTTGGGTTTCCAGCTGAGATATGCATTTTCAGTGATAATCTTCATGATTCTGCTGTTACAAGTGTGCAGAAACACCGAAATCGCTGTTTTCGTGCTATTGAATGCGAAAAACATGTTTTCTGGTGTTTTCAGCACTCCACAGAGCGTTTGACATGCGGAAACTGCGATATCTTCGTTTTCGATGGGTTTCCAGCTGAGATATGCATTTTCAGTGATAATCTTCATGATTCTGCTGTTACAAGTGTGCAGAATCACCGAAATCGCTGTTTTCGTGCTATTGAATGCGAAAAACACGTTTTCTGGAGTTTTCAGCACGCCACAGAGCGTTTGACATGCGGAAACTGCGATATCTTCGGTATCGTTGTTGTTTCTAGCTGAGATTTGCATTTTCAGTGATAATCTTCATGATTCTGCTGTTACAAGTGTGCAGAATCACCGAAATCGCTGTTTTCGTGCTATTGAATGCGAAAAACACGTTTTCTGGTGTTTTCAGCACCCGACAATGCGTTTGATGTGCGGGAACAGGGTTATCTTCATTTTCGTGGGGTTTCCAGCTGAGATATGCATTTTCAGTGATAATCTTCATGATTCTGCTGTTACAAGTGTGCAGAATCACCCAAATCGCTGTTTTCGTGCTATTGAATGCGAAAAACACGTTTTCTGGTGTTTTCAGCACGCCACAGAGCGTTTGACATGCGGAAACTGCGATATCTTCGGTATCGTTGGGTTTCCAGCTGAGACATGCATTTTCAGTGACAATCTTCATGATTCTGCTGTTACAAGTGCGCAGAAACATCGAAAACGCTGTTTTCGTGCTATTGAATGCGAAAAACACGTTTTCTGGTGTTTTCAGCACGCCACAGAGCATTTGACATGCGGAAACTGCGATATCTTCGTTTTCGTTGGGTTTCCAGCTGAGATATGCATTTTCAGTGATAATCTTCATGATTCTGCTGTTACAAGTGTGCAGAATCACCGAAATCGCTGTTTTCGTGCTATTGAATGCGAAAAACACGTTTTCTGGTGTTTTCAGCACCCGACAATGCGTTTGATGTGCGGGAACAGGGTTATCTTCATTTTCGTGGGGTTTCCAGCTGAGATATGCATTTTCAGTGATAATCTTCATGATTCTGCTGTTACAAGTGTGCAGAATCACCGAAATCGCTGTTTTCGTGCTATTGAATGCGAAAAACACGTTTTCTGGTGTTTTCAACACTCCACAGAGCGTTTGATGTGCGGAAACAGGGATATCTTCGTTTTCGTGGGGTTTTCAGCTGAGATATGCATTTTCAGTGATAATCTTCATGATTCTGCTGTTACAAGTGTGCAGAATCACCAAAATCGCTGTTTTCGTGCTATTGAATGCGAAAAACATGTTTTCTGGTGTTTGCAACACTCAACAGAGCGTTTGACATGCGGAAACTGCGATATCTTCGGTATCGTTGGGTTTCCAGCTGAGATATGCATTTTCAGTGATAATCTTCATGATTCTGCTGTTACAAGTGTGCAGAATCACTGAAATCGCTGTTTTCGTGCTATTGAATGCGAAAAACACGTTTTCTGGAGTTTTCAGCACGCAACAGAGCGTTTGACATGCGGAAACGGCGATATCTTCGTTTTCGTGGGGTTTCCAGCTGAGATATGCATTTTCAGTGATAATCTTCAAGATTCTGCTGTTACAAGTGTGCAGAATCACCGCAATCGCTGTTTTCGTGCCATTGAATGCGAACAACACGTTTTCTAGTGTTTTCAGCACCCGACAGTGCGTTTGATGTGCGGAAACAGGGTTATCTTCGTTTTCGTGGGGTTTCCAGCTGAGATATGCATTTTCAGTGATAATCTTCATGATTCTGCTGTTACAAGTGCGCAGAAACACCGAAATCGCTGTTTTCGTGCTATTGAATGCGAAAAACACGTTTTCTGGTGTTTTCAGCACGCCACAGAGCGTTTGACATGCGGAAACTGCGATATCTTCGTTTTCGTTGGGTTTCCAGCTGAGATATGCATTTTCAGTGATAATCTTCATGATTCTGCTGTTACAAGTGTGCAGAATCACCGAAATCGCTGTTTTCGTGCTATTGAATGCGAAAAACACGTTTTCTGGTGTTTTCAGCACGCCACAGAACGTTTGACATGCGGAAACTGCGATATCTTCGGTATCGTTGGGTTTCCAGCTGAGATATGCATTTTCAGTGATAATCTTCATGATTCTGCTGTTACAAGTGCGCAGAAACACCGAAATCGCTGTTTTCGTGCTATTGAATGTGAAAAACACGTTTTCTGGTGTTTTCAGCGCGCCACAGAGCGTTTGACATGCGGAAACTGCGATATCTTCGTTTTCGTTGGGTTTCCAGCTGAGATATGCATTTTCAGTGATAATCTTCATGATTCTGCTGTTACAAGTGTGCAGAATCACCGAAATCGCTGTTTTCGTGCTATTGAATGCGAAAAACACGTTTTCTGGAGTTTTCAGCACGCCACAGAGCGTTTGACATGCGGAAACTGCGATATCTTCGGTATCGTTGTTGTTTCTAGCTGAGATTTGCATTTTCAGTGATAATCTTCATGATTCTGCTGTTACAAGTGTGCAGAATCACCGAAATCGCTGTTTTCGTGCTATTGAATGCGAAAAACACGTTTTCTGGTGTTTTCAGCACCCGACAATGCGTTTGATGTGCGGGAACAGGGTTATCTTCATTTTCGTGGGGTTTCCAGCTGAGATATGCATTTTCAGTGATAATCTTCATGATTCTGCTGTTACAAGTGTGCAGAATCACCCAAATCGCTGTTTTCGTGCTATTGAATGCGAAAAACACGTTTTCTGGTGTTTTCAGCACGCCACAGAGCCTTTGACATGCGGAAACTGCGATATCTTCGGTATCGTTGGGTTTCCAGCTGAGACATGCATTTTCAGTGACAATCTTCATGATTCTGCTGTTACAAGTGTGCAGAATCACCGAAATCGCTGTTTTCGTGCTATTGAATGCGAAAAACACGTTTTCTGGTGTTTTCAGCACGCCACAGAACGTTTGACATGCGGAAACTGCGATATCTTCGGTATCGTTGGGTTTCCAGCTGAGATATGCATTTTCAGTGATAATCTTCATGATTCTGCTGTTACAAGTGCGCAGAAACACCGAAATCGCTGTTTTCGTGCTATTGAATGTGAAAAACACGTTTTCTGGTGTTTTCAGCGCGCCACAGAGCGTTTGACATGCGGAAACTGCGATATCTTCGTTTTCGTTGGGTTTCCAGCTGAGATATGCATTTTCAGTGATAATCTTCATGATTCTGCTGTTACAAGTGTGCAGAATCACCGAAATCGCTGTTTTCGTGCTATTGAATGCGAAAAACACGTTTTCTGGTGTTTTCAGCACCCGACAATGCGTTTGATGTGCGGGAACAGGGTTATCTTCGTTTTCGTGGGGTTTCCAGCTGAGATATGCATTTTCAGTGATAATCTTCATGATTCTGCTGTTACAAGTGTGCAGAATCACCGAAATCGCTGTTTTCGTGCTATTGAATGCGAAAAACACGTTTTCTAGTGTTTTCAGCACCCGACAGTGCGTTTGATGTGCGGAAACTGCGATATCTTCGGTATCGTTGTTGTTTCCAGCTGAGATATGCATTTTCAGTGATAATCTTCATGATTCTGCTGTTACAAGTGTGCAGAATCACCGAAATCGCTGTTTTCGTGCTATTGAATGCGAAAAACATGTTTTCTGGTGTTTTCAGCACTCCACAGAGCGTTTGACATGCGGAAACTGCGATATCTTCGTTTTCGTTGGGTTTCCAGCTGAGATATGCATTTTCAGTGATAATCTTCATGATTCTGCTGTTACAAGTGTGCAGAATCACCGAAATCGCTGTTTTCGTGCTATTGAATGCGAAAAACACGTTTTCTGGTGTTTTCAGCACGCCACAGAGCGTTTGACATGCGGAAACTGCGATATCTTCGGTATCGTTGTTGTTTCTAGCTGAGATATGCATTTTCAGTGATAATCTTCATGATTCTGCTGTTACAAGTGTGCAGAATCACCGAAATCGCTGTTTTCGTGCTACTGAATGCGAAAAACACGTTTTCTGGTGTTTTCAGCACCCGACAATGCGTTTGATGTGCGGGAACAGGGTTATCTTCGTTTTCGTGGGGTTTCCAGCTGAGATATGCATTTTCAGTGATAATTTTCATGATTCTGCTGTTACAAGTGTGCAGAATCACCGAAATCGCTGTTTTCGTGCTTTTGAATGCGAAAAACACGTTTTCTGGTGTTTTCAGCACGCCACAGAGCGTTTGACATGCGGAAACTGCGATATCTTCGGTATCGTTGTTGTTTCCAGCTGAGATATGCATTTTCAGTGATAATCTTCATGATTCTGCTGTTACAAGTGTGCAGAATCACCGAAATCGCTGTTCTCGTGCTATTGAATGCGAAAAACATGTTTTCTGGTGTTTTCAGCACTCCACAGAGCGTTTGACATGCGGAAACTGCGATATCTTCGTTTTCGTTGGGTTTCCAGCTGAGATATGCATTTTCAGTGATAATCTTCATGATTCTGCTGTTACAAGTGTGCAGAATCACCGAAATCGCTGTTTTCGTGCTATTGAATGCGAAAAACACGTTTTCTGGTGTTTTCAGCACGCCACAGAGCGTTTGACATGCGGAAACTGCGATATCTTCGGTATCGTTGTTGTTTCTAGCTGAGATATGCATTTTCAGTGATAATCTTCATGATTCTGCTGTTACAAGTGTGCAGAATCACCGAAATCGCTGTTTTCGTGCTACTGAATGCGAAAAACACGTTTTCTGGTGTTTTCAGCACCCGACAATGCGTTTGATGTGCGGGAACAGGGTTATCTTCGTTTTCGTGGGGTTTCCAGCTGAGATATGCATTTTCAGTGATAATCTTCATGATTCTGCTGTTACAAGTGTGCACAATCACCGAAATCGCTGTTTTCGTGCTTTTGAATGCGAAAAACACGTTTTCTGGTGTTTTCAGCACGCCACAGAGCGTTTGACATGCGGAAACTGCGATATCTTCGGTATCGTTGTTGTTTCCAGCTGAGATATGCATTTTCAGTGATAATCTTCATGATTCTGCTGTTACAAGTGTGCAGAATCACCGAAATCGCTGTTTTCGTGCTATTGAATGCGAAAAACATGTTTTCTGGTGTTTTCAGCACTCCACAGAGCGTTTGACATGCGGAAACTGCGATATCTTCGTTTTCGATGGGTTTCCAGCTGAGATATGCATTTTCAGTGATAATCTTCATGATTCTGCTGTTACAAGTGTGCAGAATCACCGAAATCGCTGTTTTCGTGCTATTGAATGCGAAAAACACGTTTTCTGGAGTTTTCAGCACGCCACAGAGCGTTTGACATGCGGAAACTGCGATATCTTCGGTATCGTTGTTGTTTCTAGCTGAGATTTGCATTTTCAGTGATAATCTTCATGATTCTGCTGTTACAAGTGTGCAGAATCACCGAAATCGCTGTTTTCGTGCTATTGAATGCGAAAAACACGTTTTCTGGTGTTTTCAGCACCCGACAATGCGTTTGATGTGCGGGAACAGGGTTATCTTCATTTTCGTGGGGTTTCCAGCTGAGATATGCATTTTCAGTGATAATCTTCATGATTCTGCTGTTACAAGTGTGCAGAATCACCCAAATCGCTGTTTTCGTGCTATTGAATGCGAAAAACACGTTTTCTGGTGTTTTCAGCACGCCACAGAGCGTTTGACATGCGGAAACTGCGATATCTTCGGTATCGTTGGGTTTCCAGCTGAGACATGCATTTTCAGTGACAATCTTCATGATTCTGCTGTTACAAGTGCGCAGAAACATCGAAAACGCTGTTTTCGTGCTATTGAATGCGAAAAACACGTTTTCTGGTGTTTTCAGCACGCCACAGAGCATTTGACATGCGGAAACTGCGATATCTTCGTTTTCGTTGGGTTTCCAGCTGAGATATGCATTTTCAGTGATAATCTTCATGATTCTGCTGTTACAAGTGTGCAGAATCACCGAAATCGCTGTTTTCGTGCTATTGAATGCGAAAAACACGTTTTCTGGTGTTTTCAGCACCCGACAATGCGTTTGATGTGCGGGAACAGGGTTATCTTCATTTTCGTGGGGTTTCCAGCTGAGATATGCATTTTCAGTGATAATCTTCATGATTCTGCTGTTACAAGTGTGCAGAATCACCGAAATCGCTGTTTTCGTGCTATTGAATGCGAAAAACACGTTTTCTGGTGTTTTCAACACTCCACAGAGCGTTTGATGTGCGGAAACAGGGATATCTTCGTTTTCGTGGGGTTTTCAGCTGAGATATGCATTTTCAGTGATAATCTTCATGATTCTGCTGTTACAAGTGTGCAGAATCACCAAAATCGCTGTTTTCGTGCTATTGAATGCGAAAAACATGTTTTCTGGTGTTTGCAACACTCAACAGAGCGTTTGACATGCGGAAACTGCGATATCTTCGGTATCGTTGGGTTTCCAGCTGAGATATGCATTTTCAGTGATAATCTTCATGATTCTGCTGTTACAAGTGTGCAGAATCACTGAAATCGCTGTTTTCGTGCTATTGAATGCGAAAAACACGTTTTCTGGAGTTTTCAGCACGCAACAGAGCGTTTGACATGCGGAAACGGCGATATCTTCGTTTTCGTGGGGTTTCCAGCTGAGATATGCATTTTCAGTGATAATCTTCAAGATTCTGCTGTTACAAGTGTGCAGAATCACCGCAATCGCTGTTTTCGTGCCATTGAATGCGAACAACACGTTTTCTAGTGTTTTCAGCACCCGACAGTGCGTTTGATGTGCGGAAACAGGGTTATCTTCGTTTTCGTGGGGTTTCCAGCTGAGATATGCATTTTCAGTGATAATCTTCATGATTCTGCTGTTACAAGTGCGCAGAAACACCGAAATCGCTGTTTTCGTGCTATTGAATGCGAAAAACACGTTTTCTGGTGTTTTCAGCACGCCACAGAGCGTTTGACATGCGGAAACTGCGATATCTTCGTTTTCGTTGGGTTTCCAGCTGAGATATGCATTTTCAGTGATAATCTTCATGATTCTGCTGTTACAAGTGTGCAGAATCACCGAAATCGCTGTTTTCGTGCTATTGAATGCGAAAAACACGTTTTCTGGTGTTTTCAGCACGCCACAGAACGTTTGACATGCGGAAACTGCGATATCTTCGGTATCGTTGGGTTTCCAGCTGAGATATGCATTTTCAGTGATAATCTTCATGATTCTGCTGTTACAAGTGCGCAGAAACACCGAAATCGCTGTTTTCGTGCTATTGAATGTGAAAAACACGTTTTCTGGTGTTTTCAGCGCGCCACAGAGCGTTTGACATGCGGAAACTGCGATATCTTCGTTTTCGTTGGGTTTCCAGCTGAGATATGCATTTTCAGTGATAATCTTCATGATTCTGCTGTTACAAGTGTGCAGAATCACCGAAATCGCTGTTTTCGTGCTATTGAATGCGAAAAACACGTTTTCTGGAGTTTTCAGCACGCCACAGAGCGTTTGACATGCGGAAACTGCGATATCTTCGGTATCGTTGTTGTTTCTAGCTGAGATTTGCATTTTCAGTGATAATCTTCATGATTCTGCTGTTACAAGTGTGCAGAATCACCGAAATCGCTGTTTTCGTGCTATTGAATGCGAAAAACACGTTTTCTGGTGTTTTCAGCACCCGACAATGCGTTTGATGTGCGGGAACAGGGTTATCTTCATTTTCGTGGGGTTTCCAGCTGAGATATGCATTTTCAGTGATAATCTTCATGATTCTGCTGTTACAAGTGTGCAGAATCACCCAAATCGCTGTTTTCGTGCTATTGAATGCGAAAAACACGTTTTCTGGTGTTTTCAGCACGCCACAGAGCCTTTGACATGCGGAAACTGCGATATCTTCGGTATCGTTGGGTTTCCAGCTGAGACATGCATTTTCAGTGACAATCTTCATGATTCTGCTGTTACAAGTGTGCAGAATCACCGAAATCGCTGTTTTCGTGCTATTGAATGCGAAAAACACGTTTTCTGGTGTTTTCAGCACGCCACAGAACGTTTGACATGCGGAAACTGCGATATCTTCGGTATCGTTGGGTTTCCAGCTGAGATATGCATTTTCAGTGATAATCTTCATGATTCTGCTGTTACAAGTGCGCAGAAACACCGAAATCGCTGTTTTCGTGCTATTGAATGTGAAAAACACGTTTTCTGGTGTTTTCAGCGCGCCACAGAGCGTTTGACATGCGGAAACTGCGATATCTTCGTTTTCGTTGGGTTTCCAGCTGAGATATGCATTTTCAGTGATAATCTTCATGATTCTGCTGTTACAAGTGTGCAGAATCACCGAAATCGCTGTTTTCGTGCTATTGAATGCGAAAAACACGTTTTCTGGTGTTTTCAGCACCCGACAATGCGTTTGATGTGCGGGAACAGGGTTATCTTCGTTTTCGTGGGGTTTCCAGCTGAGATATGCATTTTCAGTGATAATCTTCATGATTCTGCTGTTACAAGTGTGCAGAATCACCGAAATCGCTGTTTTCGTGCTATTGAATGCGAAAAACACGTTTTCTAGTGTTTTCAGCACCCGACAGTGCGTTTGATGTGCGGAAACTGCGATATCTTCGGTATCGTTGTTGTTTCCAGCTGAGATATGCATTTTCAGTGATAATCTTCATGATTCTGCTGTTACAAGTGTGCAGAATCACCGAAATCGCTGTTTTCGTGCTATTGAATGCGAAAAACATGTTTTCTGGTGTTTTCAGCACTCCACAGAGCGTTTGACATGCGGAAACTGCGATATCTTCGTTTTCGTTGGGTTTCCAGCTGAGATATGCATTTTCAGTGATAATCTTCATGATTCTGCTGTTACAAGTGTGCAGAATCACCGAAATCGCTGTTTTCGTGCTATTGAATGCGAAAAACACGTTTTCTGGTGTTTTCAGCACGCCACAGAGCGTTTGACATGCGGAAACTGCGATATCTTCGGTATCGTTGTTGTTTCTAGCTGAGATATGCATTTTCAGTGATAATCTTCATGATTCTGCTGTTACAAGTGTGCAGAATCACCGAAATCGCTGTTTTCGTGCTACTGAATGCGAAAAACACGTTTTCTGGTGTTTTCAGCACCCGACAATGCGTTTGATGTGCGGGAACAGGGTTATCTTCGTTTTCGTGGGGTTTCCAGCTGAGATATGCATTTTCAGTGATAATTTTCATGATTCTGCTGTTACAAGTGTGCAGAATCACCGAAATCGCTGTTTTCGTGCTTTTGAATGCGAAAAACACGTTTTCTGGTGTTTTCAGCACGCCACAGAGCGTTTGACATGCGGAAACTGCGATATCTTCGGTATCGTTGTTGTTTCCAGCTGAGATATGCATTTTCAGTGATAATCTTCATGATTCTGCTGTTACAAGTGTGCAGAATCACCGAAATCGCTGTTCTCGTGCTATTGAATGCGAAAAACATGTTTTCTGGTGTTTTCAGCACTCCACAGAGCGTTTGACATGCGGAAACTGCGATATCTTCGTTTTCGTTGGGTTTCCAGCTGAGATATGCATTTTCAGTGATAATCTTCATGATTCTGCTGTTACAAGTGTGCAGAATCACCGAAATCGCTGTTTTCGTGCTATTGAATGCGAAAAACACGTTTTCTGGTGTTTTCAGCACGCCACAGAGCGTTTGACATGCGGAAACTGCGATATCTTCGGTATCGTTGTTGTTTCTAGCTGAGATATGCATTTTCAGTGATAATCTTCATGATTCTGCTGTTACAAGTGTGCAGAATCACCGAAATCGCTGTTTTCGTGCTACTGAATGCGAAAAACACGTTTTCTGGTGTTTTCAGCACCCGACAATGCGTTTGATGTGCGGGAACAGGGTTATCTTCGTTTTCGTGGGGTTTCCAGCTGAGATATGCATTTTCAGTGATAATCTTCATGATTCTGCTGTTACAAGTGTGCACAATCACCGAAATCGCTGTTTTCGTGCTTTTGAATGCGAAAAACACGTTTTCTGGTGTTTTCAGCACGCCACAGAGCGTTTGACATGCGGAAACTGCGATATCTTCGGTATCGTTGTTGTTTCCAGCTGAGATATGCATTTTCAGTGATAATCTTCATGATTCTGCTGTTACAAGTGTGCAGAATCACCGAAATCGCTGTTTTCGTGCTATTGAATGCGAAAAACATGTTTTCTGGTGTTTTCAGCACTCCACAGAGCGTTTGACATGCGGAAACTGCGATATCTTCGTTTTCGTTGGGTTTCCAGCTGAGATATGCATTTTCAGTGATAATCTTCATGACTCTGCTGTTACAAGTGTGCAGAATCACCGAAATCGCTGTTTTCGTGCTATTGAATGCGAAAAACACGTTTTCTGGTGTTTTCAGCACGCCACAGAGCGTTTGACATGCGGAAACTGCGATATCTTCGGTATCGTTGTTGTTTCTAGCTGAGATATGCATTTTCAGTGATAATCTTCATGATTCTGCTGTTACAAGTGTGCAGAATCACCGAAATCGCTGTTTTCGTGCTATTGAATGCGAAAAACACGTTTTCTGGTGTTTTCAGCACCCGACAATGCGTTTGATGTGCGGGAACAGGGTTATCTTCGTTTTCGTGGGGTTTCCAGCTGAGATATGCATTTTCAGTGATAATCTTCATGATTCTGCTGTTACAAGTGTGCAGAATCACCGAAATCGCTGTTTTCGTGCTATTGAATGCGAAAAACACGTTTTCTGGTGTTTTCAGCACTCCACAGTGCGTTTGATATGCGGAAGCTGCGATATCTTCTTTATCGTTGTTGTTTCCAGCTGAGATATGCATTTTCAGTGATAATCTGCATGATTCTGCTGTTACAAGTGTGCAGAATCACCGAAATCGCTGTTTTCGTGCTATTGAATGCGAAAAACATGTTTTCTGGTGTTTTCAGCACTCCACAGAGCGTTTGACATGCGGAAACTGCGATATCTTCGTTTTCGTTGGGTTTCCAGCTGAGATATGCATTTTCAGTGATAATCTTCATGACTCTGCTGTTACAAGTGTGCAGAATCACCGAAATCGCTGTTTTCGTGCTATTGAATGCGAAAAACACGTTTTCTGGTGTTTTCAGCACGCCACAGAGCGTTTGACATGCGGAAACTGCGATATCTTCGGTATCGTTGTTGTTTCTAGCTGAGATATGCATTTTCAGTGATAATCTTCATGATTCTGCTGTTACAAGTGTGCAGAATCACCGAAATCGCTGTTTTCGTGCTATTGAATGCGAAAAACACGTTTTCTGGTGTTTTCAGCACCCGACAATGCGTTTGATGTGCGGGAACAGGGTTATCTTCGTTTTCGTGGGGTTTCCAGCTGAGATATGCATTTTCAGTGATAATCTTCATGATTCTGCTGTTACAAGTGTGCAGAATCACCGAAATCGCTGTTTTCGTGCTATTGAATGCGAAAAACACGTTTTCTGGTGTTTTCAGCACTCCACAGTGCGTTTGATATGCGGAAGCTGCGATATCTTCTTTATCGTTGTTGTTTCCAGCTGAGATATGCATTTTCAGTGATAATCTGCATGATTCTGCTGTTACAAGTGTGCAGAATCACCGAAATCGCTGTTTTCGTGCCATTGAATGCGAACAACACGTTTTCTAGTGTTTTCAGCACCCGACAGTGCGTTTGATGTGCGGAAACAGGGTTATCTTCGTTTTCGTGGGGTTTCCAGCTGAGATATGCATTTTCAGTGATAATCTTCATGATTCTGCTGTTACAAGTGCGCAGAAACACCGAAATCGCTGTTTTCGTGCTATTGAATGCGAAAAACACGTTTTCTGGTGTTTTCAGCACGCCACAGAGCGTTTGACATGCGGAAACTGCGATATCTTCGTTTTCGTTGGGTTTCCAGCTGAGATATGCATTTTCAGTGATAATCTTCATGATTCTGCTGTTACAAGTGTGCAGAATCACCGAAATCGCTGTTTTCGTGCTATTGAATGCGAAAAACACGTTTTCTGGTGTTTTCAGCACGCCACAGAACGTTTGACATGCGGAAACTGCGATATCTTCGGTATCGTTGGGTTTCCAGCTGAGATATGCATTTTCAGTGATAATCTTCATGATTCTGCTGTTACAAGTGCGCAGAAACACCGAAATCGCTGTTTTCGTGCTATTGAATGTGAAAAACACGTTTTCTGGTGTTTTCAGCGCGCCACAGAGCGTTTGACATGCGGAAACTGCGATATCTTCGTTTTCGTTGGGTTTCCAGCTGAGATATGCATTTTCAGTGATAATCTTCATGATTCTGCTGTTACAAGTGTGCAGAATCACCGAAATCGCTGTTTTCGTGCTATTGAATGCGAAAAACACGTTTTCTGGAGTTTTCAGCACGCCACAGAGCGTTTGACATGCGGAAACTGCGATATCTTCGGTATCGTTGTTGTTTCTAGCTGAGATCTGCATTTTCAGTGATAATCTTCATGATTCTGCTGTTACAAGTGTGCAGAATCACCGAAATCGCTGTTTTCGTGCTATTGAATGCGAAAAACACGTTTTCTGGTGTTTTCAGCACCCGACAATGCGTTTGATGTGCGGGAACAGGGTTATCTTCATTTTCGTGGGGTTTCCAGCTGAGATATGCATTTTCAGTGATAATCTTCATGATTCTGCTGTTACAAGTGTGCAGAATCACCCAAATCGCTGTTTTCGTGCTATTGAATGCGAAAAACACGTTTTCTGGTGTTTTCAGCACGCCACAGAGACTTTGACATGCGGAAACTGCGATATCTTCGGTATCGTTGGGTTTCCAGCTGAGACATGCATTTTCAGTGACAATCTTCATGATTCTGCTGTTACAAGTGCGCAGAAACATCGAAAACGCTGTTTTCGTGCTATTGAATGCGAAAAACACGTTTTCTGGTGTTTTCAGCACGCCACAGAGCATTTGACATGCGGAAACTGCGATATCTTCGTTTTCGTTGGGTTTCCAGCTGAGATATGCATTTTCAGTGATAATCTTCATGATTCTGCTGTTACAAGTGTGCAGAAACACCGAAATCGCTGTTTTCGTGCTATTGAATGCGAAAAACATGTTTTCTGGTGTTTTCAGCACTCCACAGAGCGTTTGACATGCGGAAACTGCGATATCTTCGTTTTCGTTGGGTTTCCAGCTGAGATATGCATTTTCAGTGATAATCTTCATGATTCTGCTGTTACAAGTGTGCAGAATCACCGAAATCGCTGTTTTCGTGCTATTGAATGCGAAAAACACGTTTTCTGGTGTTTTCAGCACGCCACAGAGCGTTTGACATGCGGAAACTGCGATATCTTCGGTATCGTTGTTGTTTCTAGCTGAGATTTGCATTTTCAGTGATAATCTTCATGATTCTGCTGTTACAAGTGTGCAGAATCACCGAAATCGCTGTTTTCGTGCTATTGAATGCGAAAAACACGTTTTCTGGTGTTTTCAGCACCCGACAATGCGTTTGATGTGCGGGAACAGGGTTATCTTCGTTTTCGTGGGGTTTCCAGCTGAGATATGCATTTTCAGTGATAATCTTCATGATTCTGCTGTTACAAGTGTGCAGAATCACCGAAATCGCTGTTTTCGTGCTATTGAATGCGAAAAACACGTTTTCTAGTGTTTTCAGCACCCGACAGTGCGTTTGATGTGCGGAAACTGCGATATCTTCGGTATCGTTGTTGTTTCCAGCTGAGATATGCATTTTCAGTGATAATCTTCATGATTCTGCTGTTACAAGTGTGCAGAATCACCGAAATCGCTGTTTTCGTGCTATTGAATGCGAAAAACATGTTTTCTGGTGTTTTCAGCACTCCACAGAGCGTTTGACATGCGGAAACTGCGATATCTTCGTTTTCGTTGGGTTTCCAGCTGAGATATGCATTTTCAGTGATAATCTTCATGATTCTGCTGTTACAAGTGTGCAGAATCACCGAAATCGCTGTTTTCGTGCTATTGAATGCGAAAAACACGTTTTCTGGTGTTTTCAGCACGCCACAGAGCGTTTGACATGCGGAAACTGCGATATCTTCGGTATCGTTGTTGTTTCTAGCTGAGATATGCATTTTCAGTGATAATCTTCATGATTCTGCTGTTACAAGTGTGCAGAATCACCGAAATCGCTGTTTTCGTGCTACTGAATGCGAAAAACACGTTTTCTGGTGTTTTCAGCACCCGACAATGCGTTTGATGTGCGGGAACCGGGTTATCTTCGTTTTCGTGGGGTTTCCAGCTGAGATATGCATTTTCAGTGATAATTTTCATGATTCTGCTGTTACAAGTGTGCAGAATCACCGAAATCGCTGTTTTCGTGCTTTTGAATGCGAAAAACACGTTTTCTGGTGTTTTCAGCACGCCACAGAGCGTTTGACATGCGGAAACTGCGATATCTTCGGTATCGTTGTTGTTTCCAGCTGAGATATGCATTTTCAGTGATAATCTTCATGATTCTGCTGTTACAAGTGTGCAGAATCACCGAAATCGCTGTTCTCGTGCTATTGAATGCGAAAAACATGTTTTCTGGTGTTTTCAGCACTCCACAGAGCGTTTGACATGCGGAAACTGCGATATCTTCGTTTTCGTTGGGTTTCCAGCTGAGATATGCATTTTCAGTGATAATCTTCATGATTCTGCTGTTACAAGTGTGCAGAATCACCGAAATCGCTGTTTTCGTGCTATTGAATGCGAAAAACACGTTTTCTGGTGTTTTCAGCACGCCACAGAGCGTTTGACATGCGGAAACTGCGATATCTTCGGTATCGTTGTTGTTTCTAGCTGAGATATGCATTTTCAGTGATAATCTTCATGATTCTGCTGTTACAAGTGTGCAGAATCACCGAAATCGCTGTTTTCGTGCTACTGAATGCGAAAAACACGTTTTCTGGTGTTTTCAGCACCCGACAATGCGTTTGATGTGCGGGAACAGGGTTATCTTCGTTTTCGTGGGGTTTCCAGCTGAGATATGCATTTTCAGTGATAATCTTCATGATTCTGCTGTTACAAGTGTGCACAATCACCGAAATCGCTGTTTTCGTGCTTTTGAATGCGAAAAACACGTTTTCTGGTGTTTTCAGCACGCCACAGAGCGTTTGACATGCGGAAACTGCGATATCTTCGGTATCGTTGTTGTTTCCAGCTGAGATATGCATTTTCAGTGATAATCTTCATGATTCTGCTGTTACAAGTGTGCAGAATCACCGAAATCGCTGTTTTCGTGCTATTGAATGCGAAAAACATGTTTTCTGGTGTTTTCAGCACTCCACAGAGCGTTTGACATGCGGAAACTGCGATATCTTCGTTTTCGTTGGGTTTCCAGCTGAGATATGCATTTTCAGTGATAATCTTCATGACTCTGCTGTTACAAGTGTGCAGAATCACCGAAATCGCTGTTTTCGTGCTATTGAATGCGAAAAACACGTTTTCTGGTGTTTTCAGCACGCCACAGAGCGTTTGACATGCGGAAACTGCGATATCTTCGGTATCGTTGTTGTTTCTAGCTGAGATATGCATTTTCAGTGATAATCTTCATGATTCTGCTGTTACAAGTGTGCAGAATCACCGAAATCGCTGTTTTCGTGCTATTGAATGCGAAAAACACGTTTTCTGGTGTTTTCAGCACCCGACAATGCGTTTGATGTGCGGGAACAGGGTTATCTTCGTTTTCGTGGGGTTTCCAGCTGAGATATGCATTTTCAGTGATAATCTTCATGATTCTGCTGTTACAAGTGTGCAGAATCACCGAAATCGCTGTTTTCGTGCTATTGAATGCGAAAAACACGTTTTCTGGTGTTTTCAGCACTCCACAGTGCGTTTGATATGCGGAAGCTGCGATATCTTCTTTATCGTTGTTGTTTCCAGCTGAGATATGCATTTTCAGTGATAATCTGCATGATTCTGCTGTTACAAGTGTGCAGAATCACCGAAATCGCTGTTTTCGTGCTATTGAATGCGAAAAACACGTTTTCTGGTGTTTTCAGCACGCCACAGAGCGTTTGACATGCGGAAACAGCGATATCTTCGGTATCGTTGGGTTTCCAGCTGAGATATGCATTTTCAGTGATAATCTTCGTGATTCTGCTGTTTCAAGCGTGCAGAATCACCGAAATTGCTGTTTTGGTGCTATTGAATGCGAAAAACACGTTTTCTGGTGTTTTCAGCACCCGACAATGCGTTTGATGTGCGGGAACAGGGTTATCTTCGTTTTCGTGGGGTTTCCAGCTGAGATATGCATTTTCAGTGATAATCTTCATGATTCTGCTGTTACAAGAGTGCAGAATCACCGAAATCGCTGTTTTCGTGCTATTGAATGCGAAAAACACGTTTTCTAGTGTTTTCAGCACCCGACAATGCGTTTGATGTGCGGAAACTGCGATATCTTCGGTATCGTTGGGTTTCCAGCTGAGATATGCATTTTCAGTGATAATCTTCATGATTCTGCTGTTACAAGTGTGCAGAATCACCGAAATCGCTGTTTTCGTGCTATTGAATGCGAAAAACACGTTTTCTGGTGTTTTCAGCACTCCACAGTGCGTTTGATATGCGGAAACTGCGATATCTTCGGTATCGTTGTTGTTTCCAGCTGAGATATGCATTTTCAGTGATAATCTTCATGATTCTGCTGTTACAAGAGTGCAGAATCACCGAAATCGCTGTTTTCGTGCTATTGAATGCGAAAAACACGTTTGCTGGTGCTTTCAGCACGCCACAGAGCGTTTGACATGCGGAAACTGCGATATCTTCGGTATCGTTGGGTTTCCAGCTGAGATATGCATTTTCAGTGATAATCTTCATGATTCTGCTGTTACAAGTGCGCAGAAACACCGAAATCGCTGTTTTCGTGCTATTGAATGCGAAGAACACGTTTTCTGGTGTTTTCAGCACCCGACAATGCGTTTGATGTGCGGAAACAGGGTTATCTTCGTTTTCGTGGGGTTTCCAGCTGAGATATGCATTTTCAGTGATAATCTTCATGATTCTGCTGTTACAAGTGTGCAGAATCACCGAAATCGCTGTTTTCGTGCTATTGAATGCGAAAAACACGTTTTCTGGTGTTTTCAGCACCCGACAATGCGTTTGATGTGCGGGAACAGGGTTATCTTCGTTTTCGTGGGGTTTCCAGCTGAGATATGCATTTTCAGTGATAATCTTCATGATTCTGCTGTTACAAGTGCGCAGAAACACCGAAATCGCTGTTTTCGTGCTATTGAATGCGAAAAACACGTTTTCTGTTGTTTTCAGCACGCCACAGAGCGTTTGACATGCGGAAATTGCGATATCTTCGTTTTCGTGGGGTTTTCAGCTGAGATATGCATTTTCAGTGATAATCTTCATGATTCTGCTGTTACAAGTGTGCAGAATCACCGAAATCGCTGTTCTCGTGCTATTGAATGCGAAAAACATGTTTTCTGGTGTTTTCAGCACTCCACAGAGCGTTTGACATGCGGAAACTGCGATATCTTCGTTTTCGTTGGGTTTCCAGCTGAGATATGCATTTTCAGTGATAATCTTCATGATTCTGCTGTTACAAGTGTGCAGAATCACCGAAATCGCTGTTTTCGTGCTATTGAATGCGAAAAACACGTTTTCTGGTGTTTTCAGCACGCCACAGAGCGTTTGACATGCGGAAACTGCGATATCTTCGGTATCGTTGTTGTTTCTAGCTGAGATATGCATTTTCAGTGATAATCTTCATGATTCTGCTGTTACAAGTGTGCAGAATCACCGAAATCGCTGTTTTCGTGCTACTGAATGCGAAAAACACGTTTTCTGGTGTTTTCAGCACCCGACAATGCGTTTGATGTGCGGGAACAGGGTTATCTTCGTTTTCGTGGGGTTTCCAGCTGAGATATGCATTTTCAGTGATAATCTTCATGATTCTGCTGTTACAAGTGTGCACAATCACCGAAATCGCTGTTTTCGTGCTTTTGAATGCGAAAAACACGTTTTCTGGTGTTTTCAGCACGCCACAGAGCGTTTGACATGCGGAAACTGCGATATCTTCGGTATCGTTGTTGTTTCCAGCTGAGATATGCATTTTCAGTGATAATCTTCATGATTCTGCTGTTACAAGTGTGCAGAATCACCGAAATCGCTGTTTTCGTGCTATTGAATGCGAAAAACATGTTTTCTGGTGTTTTCAGCACTCCACAGAGCGTTTGACATGCGGAAACTGCGATATCTTCGTTTTCGTTGGGTTTCCAGCTGAGATATGCATTTTCAGTGATAATCTTCATGACTCTGCTGTTACAAGTGTGCAGAATCACCGAAATCGCTGTTTTCGTGCTATTGAATGCGAAAAACACGTTTTCTGGTGTTTTCAGCACGCCACAGAGCGTTTGACATGCGGAAACTGCGATATCTTCGGTATCGTTGTTGTTTCTAGCTGAGATATGCATTTTCAGTGATAATCTTCATGATTCTGCTGTTACAAGTGTGCAGAATCACCGAAATCGCTGTTTTCGTGCTATTGAATGCGAAAAACACGTTTTCTGGTGTTTTCAGCACCCGACAATGCGTTTGATGTGCGGGAACAGGGTTATCTTCGTTTTCGTGGGGTTTCCAGCTGAGATATGCATTTTCAGTGATAATCTTCATGATTCTGCTGTTACAAGTGTGCAGAATCACCGAAATCGCTGTTTTCGTGCTATTGAATGCGAAAAACACGTTTTCTGGTGTTTTCAGCACTCCACAGTGCGTTTGATATGCGGAAGCTGCGATATCTTCTTTATCGTTGTTGTTTCCAGCTGAGATATGCATTTTCAGTGATAATCTGCATGATTCTGCTGTTACAAGTGTGCAGAATCACCGAAATCGCTGTTTTCGTGCTATTGAATGCGAAAAACACGTTTTCTGGTGTTTTCAGCACGCCACAGAGCGTTTGACATGCGGAAACAGCGATATCTTCGGTATCGTTGGGTTTCCAGCTGAGATATGCATTTTCAGTGATAATCTTCGTGATTCTGCTGTTTCAAGCGTGCAGAATCACCGAAATCGCTGTTTTGGTGCTATTGAATGCGAAAAACACGTTTTCTGGTGTTTGCAGCACCCGACAATGCGTTTGATGTGCGGGAACAGGGTTATCTTCGTTTTCGTGGGGTTTCCAGCTGAGATATGCATTTTCAGTGATAATCTTCATGATTCTGCTGTTACAAGAGTGCAGAATCACCGAAATCGCTGTTTTCGTGCTATTGAATGCGAAAAACACGTTTTCTAGTGTTTTCAGCACCCGACAATGCGTTTGATGTGCGGAAACTGCGATATCTTCGGTATCGTTGGGTTTCCAGCTGAGATATGCATTTTCAGTGATAATCTTCATGATTCTGCTGTTACAAGTGTGCAGAATCACCGAAATCGCTGTTTTCGTGCTATTGAATGCGAAAAACACGTTTTCTGGTGTTTTCAGCACTCCACAGTGCGTTTGATATGCGGAAACTGCGATATCTTCGGTATCGTTGTTGTTTCCAGCTGAGATATGCATTTTCAGTGATAATCTTCATGATTCTGCTGTTACAAGAGTGCAGAATCACCGAAATCGCTGTTTTCGTGCTATTGAATGCGAAAAACACGTTTGCTGGTGCTTTCAGCACGCCACAGAGCGTTTGACATGCGGAAACTGCGATATCTTCGGTATCGTTGGGTTTCCAGCTGAGATATGCATTTTCAGTGATAATCTTCATGATTCTGCTGTTACAAGTGCGCAGAAACACCGAAATCGCTGTTTTCGTGCTATTGAATGCGAAGAACACGTTTTCTGGTGTTTTCAGCACCCGACAATGCGTTTGATGTGCGGAAACAGGGTTATCTTCGTTTTCGTGGGGTTTCCAGCTGAGATATGCATTTTCAGTGATAATCTTCATGATTCTGCTGTTACAAGTGTGCAGAATCACCGAAATCGCTGTTTTCGTGCTATTGAATGCGAAAAACACGTTTTCTGGTGTTTTCAGCACCCGACAATGCGTTTGATGTGCGGGAACAGGGTTATCTTCGTTTTCGTGGGGTTTCCAGCTGAGATATGCATTTTCAGTGATAATCTTCATGATTCTGCTGTTACAAGTGCGCAGAAACACCGAAATCGCTGTTTTCGTGCTATTGAATGCGAAAAACACGTTTTCTGTTGTTTTCAGCACGCCACAGAGCGTTTGACATGCGGAAATTGCGATATCTTCGTTTTCGTGGGGTTTTCAGCTGAGATATGCATTTTCAGTGATAATCTTCATGATTCTGCTGTTACAAGTGTGCAGAATCACCGAAATCGCTGTTTTCGTGCTATTGAATGCGAAAAACACGTTTTCTGGTGTTTTCAACACTCCACAGTGCGTTTGATATGCGGAAACTGCGATATCTTGTCACGTCCCAGACTGCGCGGATTGGCAAATGTCGAGGATCGCGCACTAAAATGCCGTTCTTTAACGTTCACGCAGCTCGTGCGTCTGCGTCTAACGGGGACTCTCGGTTATTGATAAAAATGTCGTAATGGCTTACCTCAATCTCACGATGGCACTGCACTGTATCTCCTCGTTGCTGCAGGATAGATGATAATAGCGTAGCGGTTGGTATGTGAATCGCGCACTTTGATAATGGGTTATAAGAATTAAATATGGAATTGTAATATTAATTATCACTTTAATATACTTCACGATGTAGGTTATATAAGATATAGAATACAATTGAATATGGAAATAATAATATAATATAAGATATAGGAATACAATGAAATAGTAACACTTGGAAATAGCAATACTTGGAAATAGTAACGATATAGAAACGCGATGTGTACTCCGGGAGTTCCGGAGTGGAACTTCCTACGTGATGTGTACCCCGCGAGTTCCGGAGTGGAACTTCCTACGTGATGTGTACCCCGGGAGTTCCGGAGTGGAACTTCCCTGACTGGGCGTTGCGGAGCTATCTTTATAGTAGTCGGATATGGATGAGAGGTGTGGTAATGGTAAGGATAAACGAGCGTGGGACAGCTGACTCTGCATACCTCGAGAGAGATAGCGCGAGCTAGCGTGGGACTGCTGACTCCGCATACCTCGAGAGAGATAGCGCGAGCTAGCGTGGGATTGCTGACTCTGGGTAATTGAAGAAAGATAGGAGTTGGAGGATTGGGATGGAACAAGCTGACGGTGCGTTCTAGGAATTGAGTCGAGGGATGAGATAGCTGTGGTTGGTGCTTAAGGTTATTAGCTTAGCGACTACGGATATATGCGTGCTTATTGATTATAGGTAAATGGTAATGTAGTGATCGTGCAGAATAGAGGGTAAGGTAGGGAGTCGTCGGTATGGCCGACGTTACAACATCATGATTCTGCTGTTACAAGTGTGCAGAATCACCGAAATCGCTGTTTTCGTGCTATTGAATGCGAAAAACACGTTTTCTGGTGTTTTCAGCACGCCACAGAGCGTTTGACATGCGGAAACTGCGATATCTTCGGTATCGTTGTTGTTTCCAGCTGAGATATGCATTTTCAGTGATAATCTTCATGATTCTGCTGTTACAAGTGTGCAGAATCACCGAAATCGCTGTTTTCGTGCTATTGAATGCGAAAAACATGTTTTCTGGTGTTTTCAGCACTCCACAGAGCGTTTGACATGCGGAAACTGCGATATCTTCGTTTTCGTTGGGTTTCCAGCTGAGATATGCATTTTCAATGATAATCTTCATGATTCTGCTGTTACAAGTGTGCAGAATCACCGAAATCGCTGTTTTCGTGCTATTGAATGCGAAAAACACGTTTTCTGGTGTTTTCAGCACGCCACAGAGCGTTTGACATGCGGAAACTGCGATATCTTCGGTATCGTTGTTGTTTCTAGCTGAGATATGCATTTTCAGTGATAATCTTCATGATTCTGCTGTTACAAGTGTGCAGAATCACCGAAATCGCTGTTTTCGTGCTATTGAATGCGAAAAACACGTTTTCTGGTGTTTTCAGCACCCGACAATGCGTTTGATGTGCGGGAACAGGGTTATCTTCGTTTTCGTGGGGTTTCCAGCTGAGATATGCATTTTCAGTGATAATCTTCATGATTCTGCTGTTACAAGTGTGCAGAATCACCGAAATCGCTGTTTTCGTGCTATTGAATGCGAAAAACACGTTTTCTGGTGTTTTCAGCACTCCACAGTGCGTTTGATATGCGGAAGCTGCGATATCTTCTTTATCGTTGTTGTTTCCAGCTGAGATATGCATTTTCAGTGATAATCTTCATGATTCTGCTGTTACAAGTGTGCAGAATCACCGAAATCGCTGTTTTCGTGCTATTGAATGCGAAAAACACGTTTTCTGGTGTTTTCAGCACGCCACAGAGCGTTTGACATGCGGAAACTGCGATATCTTCGGTATCGTTGTTGTTTCTAGCTGAGATATGCATTTTCAGTGATAATCTTCATGATTCTGCTGTTACAAGTGTGCAGAATCACCGAAATCGCTGTTTTGGTGCTATTGAATGCGAAAAACACGTTTTCTGGTGTTTTCAGCACCCGACAATGCGTTTGATGTGCGGGAACAGGGTTATCTTCGTTTTCGTGGGGTTTCCAGCTGAGATATGCATTTTCAGTGATAATCTTCATGATTCTGCTGTTACAAGAGTGCAGAATCACCGAAATCGCTGTTTTCGTGCTATTGAATGCGAAAAACACGTTTTCTAGTGTTTTCAGCACCCGACAATGCGTTTGATGTGCGGAAACTGCGATATCTTCGGTATCGTTGTTGTTTCCAGCTGAGATATGCATTTTCAGTGATAATCTTCATGATTCTGCTGTTACAAGAGTGCAGAATCACCGAAATCGCTGTTTTCGTGCTATTGAATGCGAAAAACACGTTTTCTGGTGCTTTCAGCACGCCACAGAGCGTTTGACATGCGGAAACTGCGATATCTTCGGTATCGTTGGGTTTCCAGCTGAGATATGCATTTTCAGTGATAATCTTCATGATTCTGCTGTTACAAGTGCGCAGAAACACCGAAATCGCTGTTTTCGTGCTATTGAATGCGAAGAACACGTTTTCTGGTGTTTTCAGCACCCGACAATGCGTTTGATGTGCGGAAACAGGGTTATCTTCGTTTTCGTGGGGTTTCCAGCTGAGATATGCATTTTCAGTGATAATCTTCATGATTCTGCTGTTACAAGTGTGCAGAATCACCGAAATCGCTGTTTTCGTGCTATTGAATGCGAAAAACACGTTTTCTGGTGTTTTCAGCACGCCACAGAGCGTTTGACATGCGGTAACTGCGATATCTTCGGTATCGTTGTTGTTTCCAGCTGAGATATGCATTTTCAGTGATAATCTTCATGATTCTGCTGTTACAAGTGCGCAGAAACACCGAAATCGCTGTTTTCGTGCTTTTGAATGCGAAAAACACGTTTTCTGGTGTTTTCAACACTCCACAGTGCGTTTGATATGCGGAAACTGCGATATCTTCGGTATCGTTGTTGTTTCCAGCTGAGATATGCATTTTCAGTGATAATCTTCATGATTCTGCTGTTACAAGTGCGCAGAAACACCGAAATCGCTGTTTTCGTGCTATTGAATGCGAAAAACACGTTTTCTGGTGTTTTCAGCACGCCACAGAGCGTTTGACATGCGGAAACTGCGATATCTTCGTTTTCGTTGGGTTTCCAGCTGAGATATGCATTTTCAGTGATAATCTTCATGATTCTGCTGTTACAAGTGTGCAGAATCACCGAAATCGCTGTTTTCGTGCTTTTGAATGCGAAAAACACGTTTTCTGGTGTTTTCAGCACCCGACAATGCGTTTGATGTGCGGAGACAGGGTTATCTTCGTTTTCGTGGGGTTTCCAGCTGAGATATGCATTTTCAGTGATAATCTTCATGATTCTGCTGTTACAAGTGTGCAGAATCACCGAAATCGCTGTTTTCGTGCTATTGAATGCGAAAAACACGTTTTCTGTTGTTTTCAGCACGCCACAGAGCGTTTGACATGCGGAAATTGCGATATCTTCGTTTTCGTGGGGTTTCCAGCTGAGATATGCATTTTCAGTGATAATCTTCATGATTCTGCTGTTACAAGTGTGCAGAATCACCGAAATCGCTGTTTTCGTGCTATTGAATGCGAAAAACACGTTTTCTGGTGTTTTCAGCACGCCACAGAGCGTTTGACATGCGGTAACTGCGATATCTTCGGTATCGTTGTTGTTTCCAGCTGAGATATGCATTTTCAGTGATAATCTTCATGATTCTGCTGTTACAAGTGCGCAGAAACACCGAAATCGCTGTTTTCGTGCTTTTGAATGCGAAAAACACGTTTTCTGGTGTTTTCAACACTCCACAGTGCGTTTGATATGCGGAAACTGCGATATCTTCGGTATCGTTGTTGTTTCCAGCTGAGATATGCATTTTCAGTGATAATCTTCATGATTCTGCTGTTACAAGTGCGCAGAAACACCGAAATCGCTGTTTTCGTGCTATTGAATGCGAAAAACACGTTTTCTGGTGTTTTCAGCACGCCACAGAGCGTTTGACATGCGGAAACTGCGATATCTTCGTTTTCGTTGGGTTTCCAGCTGAGATATGCATTTTCAGTGATAATCTTCATGATTCTGCTGTTACAAGTGTGCAGAATCACCGAAATCGCTGTTTTCGTGCTTTTGAATGCGAAAAACACGTTTTCTGGTGTTTTCAGCACCCGACAATGCGTTTGATGTGCGGAGACAGGGTTATCTTCGTTTTCGTGGGGTTTCCACCTGAGATATGCATTTTCAGTGATAATCTTCATGATTCTGCTGTTACAAGTGTGCAGAATCACCGAAATCGCTGTTTTCGTGCTATTGAATGCGAAAAACACGTTTTCTGTTGTTTTCAGCACGCCACAGAGCGTTTGACATGCGGAAATTGCGATATCTTCGTTTTCGTGGGGTTTCCAGCTGAGATATGCATTTTCAGTGATAATCTTCATGATTCTGCTGTTACAAGTGTGCAGAATCACCGAAATCGCTGTTTTCGTGCTATTGAATGCGAAAAACACGTTTTCTAGTGTTTTCAGCACCCGACAGTGCGTTTGATGTGCGGAAACTGCGATATCTTCGGTATCGTTGTTGTTTCCAGCTGAGATATGCATTTTCACTGATAATCTTCATGATTCTGCTGTTACAAGTGTGCAGAATCACCGAAATCGCTGTTTTCGTGCTATTGAATGCGAAAAACACGTTTTCTGGTGTTTTCAGCACGCCACAGAGCGTTTGACATGCGGTAACTGCGATATCTTCGGTATCGTTGTTGTTTCCAGCTGAGATATGCATTTTCAGTGATAATCTTCATGATTCTGCTGTTACAAGTGCGCAGAAACACCGAAATCGCTGTTTTCGTGCTTTTGAATGCGAAAAACACGTTTTCTGGTGTTTTCAACACTCCACAGTGCGTTTGATATGCGGAAACTGCGATATCTTCGGTATCGTTGTTGTTTCCAGCTGAGATATGCATTTTCAGTGATAATCTTCATGATTCTGCTGTTACAAGTGCGCAGAAACACCGAAATCGCTGTTTTCGTGCTATTGAATGCGAAAAACACGTTTTCTGGTGTTTTCAGCACGCCACAGAGCGTTTGACATGCGGAAACTGCGATATCTTCGTTTTCGTTGGGTTTCCAGCTGAGATATGCATTTTCAGTGATAATCTTCATGATTCTGCTGTTACAAGTGTGCAGAATCACCGAAATCGCTGTTTTCGTGCTTTTGAATGCGAAAAACACGTTTTCTGGTGTTTTCAGCACCCGACAATGCGTTTGATGTGCGGAGACAGGGTTATCTTCGTTTTCGTGGGGTTTCCACCTGAGATATGCATTTTCAGTGATAATCTTCATGATTCTGCTGTTACAAGTGTGCAGAATCACCGAAATCGCTGTTTTCGTGCTATTGAATGCGAAAAACACGTTTTCTGTTGTTTTCAGCACGCCACAGAGCGTTTGACATGCGGAAATTGCGATATCTTCGTTTTCGTGGGGTTTCCAGCTGAGATATGCATTTTCAGTGATAATCTTCATGATTCTGCTGTTACAAGTGTGCAGAATCACCGAAATCGCTGTTTTCGTGCTATTGAATGCGAAAAACACGTTTTCTAGTGTTTTCAGCACCCGACAGTGCGTTTGATGTGCGGAAACTGCGATATCTTCGGTATCGTTGTTGTTTCCAGCTGAGATATGCATTTTCAGTGATAATCTTCATGATTCTGCTGTTACAAGTGTGCAGAATCACCGAAATCGCTGTTTTCGTGCTATTGAATGCGAAAAACACGTTTTCTGGTGTTTTCAGCACTCCACAGTGCGTTTGATATGCGGAAGCTGCGATATCTTCTTTATCGTTGTTGTTTCCAGCTGAGATATGCATTTTCAGTGATAATCTTCATGATTCTGCTGTTACAAGTGTGCAGAATCACCGAAATCGCTGTTTTCGTGCTATTGAATGCGAAAAACACGTTTTCTGGTGTTTTCAGCACGCCACAGAGCGTTTGACATGCGGAAACAGCGATATCTTCGGTATCGTTGGGTTTCCAGCTGAGATATGCATTTTCAGTGATAATCTTCATGATTCTGCTGTTTCAAGCGTGCAGAATCACCGAAATCGCTGTTTTGGTGCTATTGAATGCGAAAAACACGTTTTCTGGTGTTTTCAGCACCCGACAATGCGTTTGATGTGCGGGAACAGGGTTATCTTCGTTTTCGTGGGGTTTCCAGCTGAGATATGCATTTTCAGTGATAATCTTCATGATTCTGCTGTTACAAGAGTGCAGAATCACCGAAATCGCTGTTTTCGTGCTATTGAATGCGAAAAACACGTTTTCTAGTGTTTTCAGCACCCGACAATGCGTTTGATGTGCGGAAACTGCGATATCTTCGGTATCGTTGGGTTTCCAGCTGAGATATGCATTTTCAGTGATAATCTTCATGATTCTGCTGTTACAAGTGTGCAGAATCACCGAAATCGCTGTTTTCGTGCTATTGAATGCGAAAAACACGTTTTCTGGTGTTTTCAGCACTCCACAGTGCGTTTGATATGCGGAAACTGGGATATCTTCGGTATCGTTGTTGTTTCCAGCTGAGATATGCATTTTCAGTGATAATCTTCATGATTCTGCTGTTACAAGAGTGCAGAATCACCGAAATCGCTGTTTTCGTGCCATTGAATGCGAAAAACACGTTTTCTAGTGTTTTCAGCACCCGACAGTGCGTTTGATGTGCGGAAACTGCGATATCTTCGGTATCGTTGTTGTTTCCAGCTGAGATATGCATTTTCAGTGATAATCTTCATGATTCTGCTGTTACAAGTGTGCAGAATCACCGAAATCGCTGTTTTCGTGCTATTGAATGCGAAAAACACGTTTTCTGGTGTTTTCAGCACGCCACAGAGCGTTTGACATGCGGAAACAGCGATATCTTCGGTATCGTTGGGTTTCCAGCTGAGATATGCATTTTCAGTGATAATCTTCATGATTCTGCTGTTACAAGTGTGCAGAAACACCGAAATCGCTGTTTTCGTGCTATTGAATGCGAAAAACACGTTTTCTCGTGTTTTCAGCACCCGACAGTGCGTTTGATGTGCGGAAACTGCGATATCTTCGGTATCGTTGTTGTTTCCAGCTGAGATATGCATTTTCAGTGATAATCTTCATGATTCTGCTGTTACAAGTGCGCAGAAACACCGAAATCGCTGTTTTCGTGCTATTGAATGCGAAAAACACGTTTTCTGTTGTTTTCAGCACGCCACAGAGCGTTTGACATGCGGAAATTGCGATATCTTCGTTTTCGTGGGGTTTCCAGCTGAGATATGCATTTTCAGTGATAATCTTCATGATTCTGCTGTTACAAGTGTGCAGAATCACCGAAATCGCTGTTTTCGTGCTATTGAATGCGAAAAACACGTTTTCTAGTGTTTTCAGCACCCGACAGTGCGTTTGATGTGCGGAAACTGCGATATCTTCGGTATCGTTGTTGTTTCCAGCTGAGATATGCATTTTCAGTGATAATCTTCATGATTCTGCTGTTACAAGTGTGCAGAATCACCGAAATCGCTGTTTTCGTGCTATTGAATGCGAAAAACACGTTTTCTGGTGTTTTCAGCACTCCACAGTGCGTTTGATATGCGGAAGCTGCGATATCTTCTTTATCGTTGTTGTTTCCAGCTGAGATATGCATTTTCAGTGATAATCTTCATGATTCTGCTGTTACAAGTGTGCAGAATCACCGAAATCGCTGTTTTCGTGCTATTGAATGCGAAAAACACGTTTTCTGGTGTTTTCAGCACGCCACAGAGCGTTTGACATGCGGAAACAGCGATATCTTCGGTATCGTTGGGTTTCCAGCTGAGATATGCATTTTCAGTGATAATCTTCATGATTCTGCTGTTTCAAGCGTGCAGAATCACCGAAATCGCTGTTTTGGTGCTATTGAATGCGAAAAACACGTTTTCTGGTGTTTTCAGCACCCGACAATGCGTTTGATGTGCGGGAACAGGGTTATCTTCGTTTTCGTGTGGTTTCCAGCTGAGATATGCATTTTCAGTGATAATCTTCATGATTCCGCTGTTACAAGAGTGCAGAATCACCGAAATCGCTGTTTTCGTGCTATTGAATGCGAAAAACACGTTTTCTAGTGTTTTCAGCACCCGACAATGCGTTTGATGTGCGGAAACTGCGATATCTTCGGTATCGTTGGGTTTCCAGCTGAGATATGCATTTTCAGTGATAATCTTCATGATTCTGCTGTTACAAGTGTGCAGAATCACCGAAATCGCTGTTTTCGTGCTATTGAATGCGAAAAACACGTTTTCTGGTGTTTTCAGCACTCCACAGTGCGTTTGATATGCGGAAACTGCGATATCTTCGGTATCGTTGTTGTTTCCAGCTGAGATATGCATTTTCAGTGATAATCTTCATGATTCTGCTGTTACAAGAGTGCAGAATCACCGAAATCGCTGTTTTCGTGCTATTGAATGCGAAAAACACGTTTTCTGGTGCTTTCAGCACGCCACAGAGCGTTTGACATGCGGAAACTGCGATATCTTCGGTATCGTTGGGTTTCCAGCTGAGATATGCATTTTCAGTGATAATCTTCATGATTCTGCTGTTACAAGTGCGCAGAAACACCGAAATCGCTGTTTTCGTGCTATTGAATGCGAAGAACACGTTTTCTGGTGTTTTCAGCACCCGACAATGCGTTTGATGTGCGGAAACAGGGTTATCTTCGTTTTCGTGGGGTTTCCAGCTGAGATATGCATTTTCAGTGATAATCTTCATGATTCTGCTGTTACAAGTGTGCAGAATCACCGAAATCGCTGTTTTCGTGCTATTGAATGCGAAAAACACGTTTTCTGGTGTTTTCAGCACCCGACAATGCGTTTGATGTGCGGAAACAGGGGTATCTTCGTTTTCGTGGGGTTTCCAGCTGAGATATGCATTTTCAGTGATAATCTTCATGATTCTGCTGTTACAAGTGTGCAGAATCACCGAAATCGCTGTTTTCGTGCTATTGAATGCGAAAAACATGTTTTCTGGTGTTTTCAGCACTCCACAGTACGTTTGATATGCGGAAGCTGCGATATCTTCGGTATCGTTGGGTTTTCAGCTGAGATATGCATTTTCAGTGATAATCTTCATGATTCTGCCGTTACAAGTGTGCAGAATCACCGAAATCGCTGTTTTCGTGCTATTGAATGCGAAAAACACGTTTTCTGGTGTTTTCAGCACGCCACAGAGCGTTTGACATGCGGTAACTGCGATATCTTCGGTATCGTTGTTGTTTCCAGCTGAGATATGCATTTTCAGTGATAATCTTCATGATTCTGCTGTTACAAGTGCGCAGAAACACCGAAATCGCTGTTTTCGTGCTTTTGAATGCGAAAAACACGTTTTCTGGTGTTTTCAACACTCCACAGTGCGTTTGATATGCGGAAACTGCGATATCTTCGGTATCGTTGTTGTTTCCAGCTGAGATATGCATTTTCAGTGATAATCTTCATGATTCTGCTGTTACAAGTGCGCAGAAACACCGAAATCGCTGTTTTCGTGCTATTGAATGCGAAAAACACGTTTTCTGGTGTTTTCAGCACGCCACAGAGCGTTTGACATGCGGAAACTGCGATATCTTCGTTTTCGTTGGGTTTCCAGCTGAGATATGCATTTTCAGTGATAATCTTCATGATTCTGCTGTTACAAGTGTGCAGAATCACCGAAATCGCTGTTTTCGTGCTTTTGAATGCGAAAAACACGTTTTCTGGTGTTTTCAGCACCCGACAATGCGTTTGATGTGCGGAGACAGGGTTATCTTCGTTTTCGTGGGGTTTCCAGCTGAGATATGCATTTTCAGTGATAATCTTCATGATTCTGCTGTTACAAGTGTGCAGAATCACCGAAATCGCTGTTTTCGTGCTATTGAATGCGAAAAACACGTTTTCTGGTGTTTTCAGCACGCCACAGAGCGTTTGACATGCGGTAACTGCGATATCTTCGGTATCGTTGTTGTTTCCAGCTGAGATATGCATTTTCAGTGATAATCTTCATGATTCTGCGGTTACAAGTGTGCACAATCACCGAAATCGCTGTTTTCGTGCTATTGAATGCGAAAAACACGTTTTCTGGTGTTTTCAGCACGCCACAGAGCGTTTGACATGCGGAAACTGCGATATCTTCGGTATCGTTGTTGTTTCCAGCTGAGATATGCATTTTCAGTGATAATCTTCATGATTCTGCTGTTACAAGTGTGCAGAATAACCGAAATCGCTGTTTTCGTGCTTTTGAATGCGAAAAACACGTTTTCTGGTGTTTTCAGCACCCGACAATGCGTTTGATGTGCGGAAACAGGGTTATCTTCGTTTTCGTGGGGTTTCCAGCTGAGATATGCATTTTCAGTGATAATCTTCATGATTCTGCTGTTACAAGTGTGTAGAATCACCGAAATCGCTGTTTTCGTGCTATTGAATGCGAAAAACACGTTTTCTGGTGTTTTCAGCACGCCACAGAGCGTTTGACATGCGGAAACTGCGATATCTTCGGTATCGTTGTTGTTTCCAGCTGAGATATGCATTTTCAGTGATAATCTTCATGATTCTGCTGTTACAAGTGTGCAGAATCACCGAAATCGCTGTTTTCGTGCTATTGAATGCGAAAAACACGTTTTCTGGTGTTTTGAGCACGCCACAGAGCGTTTGACATGCGGAAACTGCGATATCTTCAGTATCGTTTAGTTTCCAGCAGAGATATGCATTTTCAGTGATAATCTTCATGATTCTGTTGTTACAAGTGTGCAGAATCACCGAAATCGCTGTTTTCGTGCTATTGAATGCGAAAAACACGTTTTCTGGTGTTTTCAGCACGCCACAGAGCGTTTGACATGCGGAAACTGCGATATCTTCGGTATCGATGTTGTTTCCAGCTGAGATATGCATTTTCAGTGATAATCTTCATGATTCTGCTGTTACAAGTCTGCAGAATCACCGAAATCGCTGTTTTCGTGCTTTTGAATGCGAAAACACGTTTTCTGGTGTTTTCAGCACTCCACAGTGCGTTTGATATGCGGAAGCTGCGATATCTTCTTTATCGTTGTTGATTCCAGCTGAGATATGCATTTTCAGTGATAATCTTCATGATTTTGCTGTTACAAGTGTGCAGAATCACCGAAATCGCTGTTTTCGTGCTTTTGAATGCGAAAAACACGTTTTCTGGTGTTTTCAGCACCCGACAATGCGTTTGATGTGCGGAAACAGGGTTATCTTCGTTTTCGTGGGGTTTCCAGCTGAGATATGCATTTTCAGTGATAATCTTCATGATTCTGCTGTTACAAGTGTGCAGAATCACCGAAATCGCTGTTTTCGTGCTATTGAGTGCGAGAAACACGTTTTCTGTTGTTTTCAGCACTCCACAGTGCGTTTGATATGCGGAAGCTGCGATATCTTCTTTATCGTTGTTGTTTCCATCTGAGATATGCATTTTCAGTGATAATCTTCATGATTCTGCTGTTACAAGTGTGCAGAATCACCGAAATCGCTGTTTTCGTGCTATTGAATGCGAAAAACACGTTTTCTCGTGTTTTCAGCACCCGACAGTGCGTTTGATGTGCGGAAACTGCGATATCTTCGGTATCGTTGTTGTTTCCAGCTGAGATATGCATTTTCAGTGATAATCTTCATGATTCTGCTGTTACAAGTGTGCAGAATCACCGAAATCGCTGTTTTCGTGCTATTGAATGCGAAAAACACGTTTTCTGGTGTTTTCAGCACGCCACAGAGCGTTTGACATGCGGAAACAGCGATATCTTCGGTATCGTTGGGTTTCCAGCTGAGATATGCATTTTCAGTGATAATCTTCATGATTCTGCTGTTTCAAGCGTGCAGAATCACCGAAATCGCTGTTTTGGTGCTATTGAATGCGAAAAACACGTTTTCTGGTGTTTTCAGCACCCGACAATGCGTTTGATGTGCGGGAACAGGGTTATCTTCGTTTTCGTGGGGTTTCCAGCTGAGATATGCATTTTCAGTGATAATCTTCATGATTCTGCTGTTACAAGTGTGCAGAATCACCGAAATCGCTGTTTTCGTGCTATTGAATGCGAAAAACACGTTTTCTCGTGTTTTCAGCACCCGACAGTGCGTTTGATGTGCGGAAACTGCGATATCTTCGGTATCGTTGTTGTTTCCAGCTGAGATATGCATTTTCAGTGATAATCTTCATGATTCTGCTGTTACAAGTGTGCAGAATCACCGAAATCGCTGTTTTCGTGCTATTGAATGCGAAAAACACGTTTTCTCGTGTTTTCAGCACCCGACAGTGCGTTTGATGTGCGGAAACTGCGATATCTTCGGTATCGTTGGGTTTCCAGCTGAGATATGCATTTTCAGTGATAATCTTCATGATTCTGCTGTTTCAAGCGTGCAGAATCACCGAAATCGCTGTTTTGGTGCTATTGAATGCGAAAAACACGTTTTCTGGTGTTTTCAGCACCCGACAATGCGTTTGATGTGCGGGAACAGGGTTATCTTCGTTTTCGTGGGGTTTCCAGCTGAGATATGCATTTTCAGTGATAATCTTCATGATTCTGCTGTTACAAGTGTGCAGAATCACCGAAATCGCTGTTTTCGTGCTATTGAATGCGAAAAACACGTTTTCTGGTGTTTTCAGCACGCCACAGAGCGTTTGACATGCGGAAACAGCGATATCTTCGGTATCGTTGGGTTTCCAGCTGAGATATGCATTTTCAGTGATAATCTTCATGATTCTGCTGTTTCAAGCGTGCAGAATCACCGAAATCGCTGTTTTGGTGCTATTGAATGCGAAAAACACGTTTTCTGGTGTTTTCAGCACCCGACAATGCGTTTGATGTGCGGGAACAGGGTTATCTTCGTTTTCGTGGGGTTTCCAGCTGAGATATGCATTTTCAGTGATAATCTTCATGATTCTGCTGTTACAAGTGTGCAGAATCACCGAAATCGCTGTTTTCGTGCTATTGAATGCGAAAAACACGTTTTCTCGTGTTTTCAGCACCCGACAGTGCGTTTGATGTGCGGAAACTGCGATATCTTCGGTATCGTTGTTGTTTCCAGCTGAGATATGCATTTTCAGTGATAATCTTCATGATTCTGCTGTTACAAGTGTGCAGAATCACCGAAATCGCTGTTTTCGTGCTATTGAATGCGAAAAACACGTTTTCTGGTGTTTTCAGCACTCCACAGTGCGTTTGATATGCGGAAGCTGCGATATCTTCTTTATCGTTGTTGTTTCCAGCTGAGATATGCATTTTCAGTGATAATCTTCATGATTCTGCTGTTACAAGTGTGCAGAATCACCGAAATCGCTGTTTTCGTGCTATTGAATGCGAAAAACACGTTTTCTGGTGTTTTCAGCACGCCACAGAGCGTTTGACATGCGGAAACAGCGATATCTTCGGTATCGTTGGGTTTCCAGCTGAGATATGCATTTTCAGTGATAATCTTCATGATTCTGCTGTTTCAAGCGTGCAGAATCACCGAAATCGCTGTTTTGGTGCTATTGAATGCGAAAAACACGTTTTCTGGTGTTTTCAGCACCCGACAATGCGTTTGATGTGCGGGAACAGGGTTATCTTCGTTTTCGTGGGGTTTCCAGCTGAGATATGCATTTTCAGTGATAATCTTCATGATTCCGCTGTTACAAGAGTGCAGAATCACCGAAATCGCTGTTTTCGTGCTATTGAATGCGAAAAACACGTTTTCTAGTGTTTTCAGCACCCGACAATGCGTTTGATGTGCGGAAACTGCGATATCTTCGGTATCGTTGGGTTTCCAGCTGAGATATGCATTTTCAGTGATAATCTTCATGATTCTGCTGTTACAAGTGTGCAGAATCACCGAAATCGCTGTTTTCGTGCTATTGAATGCGAAAAACACGTTTTCTGGTGTTTTCAGCACTCCACAGTGCGTTTGATATGCGGAAACTGCGATATCTTCGGTATCGTTGTTGTTTCCAGCTGAGATATGCATTTTCAGTGATAATCTTCATGATTCTGCTGTTACAAGAGTGCAGAATCACCGAAATCGCTGTTTTCGTGCTATTGAATGCGAAAAACATGTTTTCTGGTGTTTTCAGCACTCCACAGTACGTTTGATATGCGGAAGCTGCGATATCTTCGGTATCGTTGGGTTTTCAGCTGAGATATGCATTTTCAGTGATAATCTTCATGATTCTGCCGTTACAAGTGTGCAGAATCACCGAAATCGCTGTTTTCGTGCTATTGAATGCGAAAAACACGTTTTCTGGTGTTTTCAGCACGCCACAGAGCGTTTGACATGCGGTAACTGCGATATCTTCGGTATCGTTGTTGTTTCCAGCTGAGATATGCATTTTCAGTGATAATCTTCATGATTCTGCTGTTACAAGTGCGCAGAAACACCGAAATCGCTGTTTTCGTGCTTTTGAATGCGAAAAACACGTTTTCTGGTGTTTTCAACACTCCACAGTGCGTTTGATATGCGGAAACTGCGATATCTTCGGTATCGTTGTTGTTTCCAGCTGAGATATGCATTTTCAGTGATAATCTTCATGATTCTGCTGTTACAAGTGCGCAGAAACACCGAAATCGCTGTTTTCGTGCTATTGAATGCGAAAAACACGTTTTCTGGTGTTTTGAGCACGCCACAGAGCGTTTGACATGCGGAAACTGCGATATCTTCGTTTTCGTTGGGTTTCCAGCTGAGATATGCATTTTCAGTGATAATCTTCATGATTCTGCTGTTACAAGTGTGCAGAATCACCGAAATCGCTGTTTTCGTGCTTTTGAATGCGAAAAACACGTTTTCTGGTGTTTTCAGCACCCGACAATGCGTTTGATGTGCGGAGACAGGGTTATCTTCGTTTTCGTGGGGTTTCCAGCTGAGATATGCATTTTCAGTGATAATCTTCATGATTCTGCTGTTACAAGTGCGCAGAAACACCGAAATCGCTGTTTTCGTGCTATTGAATGCGAAAAACACGTTTTCTGGTGTTTTGAGCACGCCACAGAGCGTTTGACATGCGGAAACTGCGATATCTTCGTTTTCGTTGGGTTTCCAGCTGAGATATGCATTTTCAGTGATAATCTTCATGATTCTGCTGTTACAAGTGTGCAGAATCACCGAAATCGCTGTTTTCGTGCTTTTGAATGCGAAAAACACGTTTTCTGGTGTTTTCAGCACCCGACAATGCGTTTGATGTGCGGAGACAGGGTTATCTTCGTTTTCGTGGGGTTTCCAGCTGAGATATGCATTTTCAGTGATAATCTTCATGATTCTGCTGTTACAAGTGTGCAGAATCACCGAAATCGCTGTTTTCGTGCTATTGAATGCGAAAAACACGTTTTCTCGTGTTTTCAGCACCCGATAGTGCGTTTGATGTGCGGAAACTGCGATATCTTCGGTATCGTTGTTGTTTCCAGCTGAGATATGCATTTTCAGTGATAATCTTCATGATTCTGCTGTTACAAGTGTGCAGTATCACCGAAATCGCTGTTTTCGTGCTATTGAATGCGAAAAACACGTTTTCTGGTGTTTTCAGCACGCCACAGAGCGTTTGACATGCGGTAACTGCGATATCTTCGGTATCGTTGTTGTTTCCAGCTGAGATATGCATTTTCAGTGATAATCTTCATGATTCTACTGTTACAAGTGTGCAGAATCACCGAAATCGCTGTTTTCGTACTATTGAATGCGAAAAACACGTTTTCTGGTGTTTTGAGCACGCCACAGAGCGTTTGACATGCGGAAACTGCGATATCTTCAGTATCGTTGGGTTTCCAGCAGAGATATGCATTTTCAGTGATAATCTTCATGATTCTGTTGTTACAAGTGTGCAGAATCACCGAAATCGCTGTTTTCGTGCTATTGAATGCGAAAAACACGTTTTATGGTGTTTTCAGCACGCCACAGAGCGTTTGACATGCGGAAACAGCGATATCTTCGGTATCGTTGGGTTTTCAGCTGAGATATGCGTTTTCAGTGATAATCTTCATGATTCTGCCGTTACAAGTGTGCAGAATCACCGAAATCGCTGTTTTCGTGCTATTGAATGCGAAAAACACGTTTTCTGGTGTTTTCAGCACGCCACAGAGCGTTTGACATGCGGTAACTGCGATATCTTCGGTATCGTTGTTGTTTCCAGCTGAGATATGCATTTTCAGTGATAATCTTCATGATTCTGCTGTTACAAGTGTGCAGAATCACCGAAATCGCTGTTTTCGTGCTATTGAATGCGAAAAACACGTTTTCTGGTGTTTTCAGCACTCCACAGTGCGTTTGATATGCGGAAGCTGCGATATCTTCTTTATCGTTGTTGTTTCCAGCTGAGATATGCATTTTCAGTGATAATCTTCATGATTCTGCTGTTACAAGTGTGCAGAATCACCGAAATCGCTGTTTTCGTGCTATTGAATGCGAAAAACACGTTTTCTGGTGTTTTCAGCACGCCACAGAGCGTTTGACATGCGGAAACAGCGATATCTTCGGTATCGTTGGGTTTCCAGCTGAGATATGCATTTTCAGTGATAATCTTCATGATTCTGCTGTTTCAAGCGTGCAGAATCACCGAAATCGCTGTTTTGGTGCTATTGAATGCGAAAAACACGTTTTCTGGTGTTTTCAGCACCCGACAATGCGTTTGATGTGCGGGAACAGGGTTATCTTCGTTTTCGTGGGGTTTCCAGCTGAGATATGCATTTTCAGTGATAATCTTCATGATTCCGCTGTTACAAGAGTGCAGAATCACCGAAATCGCTGTTTTCGTGCTATTGAATGCGAAAAACACGTTTTCTAGTGTTTTCAGCACCCGACAATGCGTTTGATGTGCGGAAACTGCGATATCTTCGGTATCGTTGGGTTTCCAGCTGAGATATGCATTTTCAGTGATAATCTTCATGATTCTGCTGTTACAAGTGTGCAGAATCACCGAAATCGCTGTTTTCGTGCTATTGAATGCGAAAAACACGTTTTCTGGTGTTTTCAGCACTCCACAGTGCGTTTGATATGCGGAAACTGCGATATCTTCGGTATCGTTGTTGTTTCCAGCTGAGATATGCATTTTCAGTGATAATCTTCATGATTCTGCTGTTACAAGAGTGCAGAATCACCGAAATCGCTGTTTTCGTGCTATTGAATGCGAAAAACATGTTTTCTGGTGTTTTCAGCACTCCACAGTACGTTTGATATGCGGAAGCTGCGATATCTTCGGTATCGTTGGGTTTTCAGCTGAGATATGCATTTTCAGTGATAATCTTCATGATTCTGCCGTTACAAGTGTGCAGAATCACCGAAATCGCTGTTTTCGTGCTATTGAATGCGAAAAACACGTTTTCTGGTGTTTTCAGCACGCCACAGAGCGTTTGACATGCGGTAACTGCGATATCTTCGGTATCGTTGTTGTTTCCAGCTGAGATATGCATTTTCAGTGATAATCTTCATGATTCTGCTGTTACAAGTGCGCAGAAACACCGAAATCGCTGTTTTCGTGCTTTTGAATGCGAAAAACACGTTTTCTGGTGTTTTCAACACTCCACAGTGCGTTTGATATGCGGAAACTGCGATATCTTCGGTATCGTTGTTGTTTCCAGCTGAGATATGCATTTTCAGTGATAATCTTCATGATTCTGCTGTTACAAGTGCGCAGAAACACCGAAATCGCTGTTTTCGTGCTATTGAATGCGAAAAACACGTTTTCTGGTGTTTTGAGCACGCCACAGAGCGTTTGACATGCGGAAACTGCGATATCTTCGTTTTCGTTGGGTTTCCAGCTGAGATATGCATTTTCAGTGATAATCTTCATGATTCTGCTGTTACAAGTGTGCAGAATCACCGAAATCGCTGTTTTCGTGCTTTTGAATGCGAAAAACACGTTTTCTGGTGTTTTCAGCACCCGACAATGCGTTTGATGTGCGGAGACAGGGTTATCTTCGTTTTCGTGGGGTTTCCAGCTGAGATATGCATTTTCAGTGATAATCTTCATGATTCTGCTGTTACAAGTGTGCAGAATCACCGAAATCGCTGTTTTCGTGCTATTGAATGCGAAAAACACGTTTTCTCGTGTTTTCAGCACCCGACAGTGCGTTTGATGTGCGGAAACTGCGATATCTTCGGTATCGTTGTTGTTTCCAGCTGAGATATGCATTTTCAGTGATAATCTTCATGATTCTGCTGTTACAAGTTTGCAGAATCACCGAAATCGCTGTTTTCGTGCTATTGAATGCGAAAAACACGTTTTCTGGTGTTTTCAGCACGCCACAGAGCGTTTGACATGCGGTAACTGCGATATCTTCGGTATCGTTGTTGTTTCCAGCTGAGATATGCATTTTCAGTGATAATCTTCATGATTCTGCTGTTACAAGTGTGCAGAATCACCGAAATCGCTGTTTTCGTGCTATTGAATGCGAAAAACACGTTTTCTGGTGTTTTCAGCACGCCACAGAGCGTTTGACATGCGGAAACTGCGATATCTTCAGTATCGTTGGGTTTCCAGCAGAGATATGCATTTTCAGTGATAATCTTCATGATTCTGCTGTTACAAGTGTGCAGAATCACCGAAATCGCTGTTTTCGTGCTATTGAATGCGAAAAACACGTTTTCTGGTGTTTTCAGCACGCCACAGAGCGTTTGACATGCGGAAACTGCGATATCTTCGGTATCGTTGTTGTTTCCAGCTGAGATATGCATTTTCAGTGATAATCTTCATGATTCTGCTGTTACAAGTGTGCAGAATAACCGAAATCGCTGTTTTCGTGCTTTTGAATGCGAAAAACACGTTTTCTGGTGTTTTCAGCACCCGACAATGCGTTTGATGTGCGGAAACAGGGTTATCTTCGTTTTCGTGGGGTTTCCAGCTGAGATATGCATTTTCAGTGATAATCTTCATGATTCTGCTGTTACAAGTGTGCAGAATCACCGAAATCGCTGTTTTCGTGCTATTGAATGCGAAAAACACGTTTTCTCGTGTTTTCAGCACCCGATAGTGCGTTTGATGTGCGGAAACTGCGATATCTTCGGTATCGTTGTTGTTTCCAGCTGAGATATGCATTTTCAGTGATAATCTTCATGATTCTGCTGTTACAAGTGTGCAGTATCACCGAAATCGCTGTTTTCGTGCTATTGAATGCGAAAAACACGTTTTCTGGTGTTTTCAGCACGCCACAGAGCGTTTGACATGCGGTAACTGCGATATCTTCGGTATCGTTGTTGTTTCCAGCTGAGATATGCATTTTCAGTGATAATCTTCATGATTCTACTGTTACAAGTGTGCAGAATCACCGAAATCGCTGTTTTCGTACTATTGAATGCGAAAAACACGTTTTCTGGTGTTTTGAGCACGCCACAGAGCGTTTGACATGCGGAAACTGCGATATCTTCAGTATCGTTGGGTTTCCAGAAGAGATATGCATTTTCAGTGATAATCTTCATGATTCTGTTGTTACAAGTGTGCAGAATCACCGAAATCGCTGTTTTCGTGCTATTGAATGCGAAAAACACGTTTTATGGTGTTTTCAGCACGCCACAGAGCGTTTGACATGCGGAAACAGCGATATCTTCGGTATCGTTGGGTTTTCAGCTGAGATATGCATTTTCAGTGATAATCTTCATGATTCTGCCGTTACAAGTGTGCAGAATCACCGAAATCGCTGTTTTCGTGCTATTGAATGCGAAAAACACGTTTTCTGGTGTTTTCAGCACGCCACAGAGCGTTTGACATGCGGTAACTGCGATATCTTCGGTATCGTTGTTGTTTCCAGCTGAGATATGCATTTTCAGTGATAATCTTCATGATTCTGCTGTTACAAGTGCGCAGAAACACCGAAATCGCTGTTTTCGTGCTTTTGAATGCGAAAAACACGTTTTCTGGTGTTTTCAGCACCCGACAATGCGTTTGATGTGCGGAAACAGGGTTATCTTCGTTTTCGTGGGGTTTCCAGCTGAGATATGCATTTTCAGTGATAATCTTCATGATTCTGCTGTTACAAGTGTGCAGAATCACCGAAATCGCTGTTTTCGTGCTATTGAATGCGAAAAACACGTTTTCTGGTGTTTTCAGCACTCCACAGTGCGTTTGATATGCGGAAACTGCGATATCTTCGGTATCGTTGTTGTTTCCAGCTGAGATATGCATTTTCAGTGATAATCTTCATGATTCTGCTGTTACAAGAGTGCAGAATCACCGAAATCGCTGTTTTCGTGCTATTGAATGCGAAAAACATGTTTTCTGGTGTTTTCAGCACTCCACAGTACGTTTGATATGCGGAAGCTGCGATATCTTCGGTATCGTTGGGTTTTCAGCTGAGATATGCATTTTCAGTGATAATCTTCATGATTCTGCCGTTACAAGTGTGCAGAATCACCGAAATCGCTGTTTTCGTGCTATTGAATGCGAAAAACACGTTTTCTGGTGTTTTCAGCACGCCACAGAGCGTTTGACATGCGGTAACTGCGATATCTTCGGTATCGTTGTTGTTTCCAGCTGAGATATGCATTTTCAGTGATAATCTTCATGATTCTGCTGTTACAAGTGCGCAGAAACACCGAAATCGCTGTTTTCGTGCTTTTGAATGCGAAAAACACGTTTTCTGGTGTTTTCAACACTCCACAGTGCGTTTGATATGCGGAAACTGCGATATCTTCGGTATCGTTGTTGTTTCCAGCTGAGATATGCATTTTCAGTGATAATCTTCATGATTCTGCTGTTACAAGTGCGCAGAAACACCGAAATCGCTGTTTTCGTGCTATTGAATGCGAAAAACACGTTTTCTGGTGTTTTGAGCACGCCACAGAGCGTTTGACATGCGGAAACTGCGATATCTTCGTTTTCGTTGGGTTTCCAGCTGAGATATGCATTTTCAGTGATAATCTTCATGATTCTGCTGTTACAAGTGTGCAGAATCACCGAAATCGCTGTTTTCGTGCTTTTGAATGCGAAAAACACGTTTTCTGGTGTTTTCAGCACCCGACAATGCGTTTGATGTGCGGAGACAGGGTTATCTTCGTTTTCGTGGGGTTTCCAGCTGAGATATGCATTTTCAGTGATAATCTTCATGATTCTGCTGTTACAAGTGTGCAGAATCACCGAAATCGCTGTTTTCGTGCTATTGAATGCGAAAAACACGTTTTCTCGTGTTTTCAGCACCCGACAGTGCGTTTGATGTGCGGAAACTGCGATATCTTCGGTATCGTTGTTGTTTCCAGCTGAGATATGCATTTTCAGTGATAATCTTCATGATTCTGCTGTTACAAGTTTGCAGAATCACCGAAATCGCTGTTTTCGTGCTATTGAATGCGAAAAACACGTTTTCTGGTGTTTTCAGCACGCCACAGAGCGTTTGACATGCGGTAACTGCGATATCTTCGGTATCGTTGTTGTTTCCAGCTGAGATATGCATTTTCAGTGATAATCTTCATGATTCTGCTGTTACAAGTGTGCAGAATCACCGAAATCGCTGTTTTCGTGCTATTGAATGCGAAAAACACGTTTTCTGGTGTTTTCAGCACGCCACAGAGCGTTTGACATGCGGAAACTGCGATATCTTCAGTATCGTTGGGTTTCCAGCAGAGATATGCATTTTCAGTGATAATCTTCATGATTCTGCTGTTACAAGTGTGCAGAATCACCGAAATCGCTGTTTTCGTGCTATTGAATGCGAAAAACACGTTTTCTGGTGTTTTCAGCACGCCACAGAGCGTTTGACATGCGGAAACTGCGATATCTTCGGTATCGTTGTTGTTTCCAGCTGAGATATGCATTTTCAGTGATAATCTTCATGATTCTGCTGTTACAAGTGTGCAGAATAACCGAAATCGCTGTTTTCGTGCTTTTGAATGCGAAAAACACGTTTTCTGGTGTTTTCAGCACCCGACAATGCGTTTGATGTGCGGAAACAGGGTTATCTTCGTTTTCGTGGGGTTTCCAGCTGAGATATGCATTTTCAGTGATAATCTTCATGATTCTGCTGTTACAAGTGTGCAGAATCACCGAAATCGCTGTTTTCGTGCTATTGAATGCGAAAAACACGTTTTCTCGTGTTTTCAGCACCCGATAGTGCGTTTGATGTGCGGAAACTGCGATATCTTCGGTATCGTTGTTGTTTCCAGCTGAGATATGCATTTTCAGTGATAATCTTCATGATTCTGCTGTTACAAGTGTGCAGTATCACCGAAATCGCTGTTTTCGTGCTATTGAATGCGAAAAACACGTTTTCTGGTGTTTTCAGCACGCCACAGAGCGTTTGACATGCGGTAACTGCGATATCTTCGGTATCGTTGTTGTTTCCAGCTGAGATATGCATTTTCAGTGATAATCTTCATGATTCTACTGTTACAAGTGTGCAGAATCACCGAAATCGCTGTTTTCGTACTATTGAATGCGAAAAACACGTTTTCTGGTGTTTTGAGCACGCCACAGAGCGTTTGACATGCGGAAACTGCGATATCTTCAGTATCGTTGGGTTTCCAGAAGAGATATGCATTTTCAGTGATAATCTTCATGATTCTGTTGTTACAAGTGTGCAGAATCACCGAAATCGCTGTTTTCGTGCTATTGAATGCGAAAAACACGTTTTATGGTGTTTTCAGCACGCCACAGAGCGTTTGACATGCGGAAACAGCGATATCTTCGGTATCGTTGGGTTTTCAGCTGAGATATGCATTTTCAGTGATAATCTTCATGATTCTGCCGTTACAAGTGTGCAGAATCACCGAAATCGCTGTTTTCGTGCTATTGAATGCGAAAAACACGTTTTCTGGTGTTTTCAGCACGCCACAGAGCGTTTGACATGCGGTAACTGCGATATCTTCGGTATCGTTGTTGTTTCCAGCTGAGATATGCATTTTCAGTGATAATCTTCATGATTCTGCTGTTACAAGTGCGCAGAAACACCGAAATCGCTGTTTTCGTGCTTTTGAATGCGAAAAACACGTTTTCTGGTGTTTTCAGCACCCGACAATGCGTTTGATGTGCGGAAACAGGGTTATCTTCGTTTTCGTGGGGTTTCCAGCTGAGATATGCATTTTCAGTGATAATCTTCATGATTCTGCTGTTACAAGTGTGCAGAATCACCGAAATCGCTGTTTTCGTGCTATTGAATGCGAAAAACACGTTTTCTGGTGTTTTCAGCACCCGACAATGCGTTTGATGTGCGGAAACAGGGGTATCTTCGTTTTCGTGGGGTTTCCAGCTGAGATATGCATTTTCAGTGATAATCTTCATGATTCTGCTGTTACAAGTGTGCAGAATCACCGAAATCGCTGTTTTCGTGCTATTGAATGCGAAAAACATGTTTTCTGGTGTTTTCAGCACTCCACAGTACGTTTGATATGCGGAAGATGCGATATCTTCGGTATCGTTGGGTTTTCAGCTGAGATATGCATTTTCAGTGATAATCTTCATGATTCTGCCGTTACAAGTGTGCAGAATCACCGAAATCGCTGTTTTCGTGCTATTGAATGCGAAAAACACGTTTTCTGGTGTTTTCAGCACGCCACAGAGCGTTTGACATGCGGTAACTGCGATATCTTCGGTATCGTTGTTGTTTCCAGCTGAGATATGCATTTTCAGTGATAATCTTCATGATTCTGCTGTTACAAGTGCGCAGAAACACCGAAATCGCTGTTTTCGTGCTTTTGAATGCGAAAAACACGTTTTCTGGTGTTTTCAACACTCCACAGTGCGTTTGATATGCGGAAACTGCGATATCTTCGGTATCGTTGTTGTTTCCAGCTGAGATATGCATTTTCAGTGATAATCTTCATGATTCTGCTGTTACAAGTGCGCAGAAACACCGAAATCGCTGTTTTCGTGCTATTGAATGCGAAAAACACGTTTTCTGGTGTTTTCAGCACGCCACAGAGCGTTTGACATGCGGAAACTGCGATATCTTCGTTTTCGTTGGGTTTCCAGCTGAGATATGCATTTTCAGTGATAATCTTCATGATTCTGCTGTTACAAGTGTGCAGAATCACCGAAATCGCTGTTTTCGTGCTTTTGAATGCGAAAAACACGTTTTCTGGTGTTTTCAGCACCCGACAATGCGTTTGATGTGCGGAGACAGGGTTATCTTCGTTTTCGTGGGGTTTCCAGCTGAGATATGCATTTTCAGTGATAATCTTCATGATTCTGCTGTTACAAGTGTGCAGAATCACCGAAATCGCTGTTTTCGTGCTATTGAATGCGAAAAACACGTTTTCTGGTGTTTTCAGCACGCCACAGAGCGTTTGACATGCGGTAACTGCGATATCTTCGGAATCGTTGTTGTTTCCAGCTGAGATATGCATTTTCAGTGATAATCTTCATGATTCTGCTGTTACAAGTGTGCAGAATCACCGAAATCGCTGTTTTCGTGCTATTGAATGCGAAAAACACGTTTTCTGGTGTTTTCAGCACGCCACAGAGCGTTTGACATGCGGAAACTGCGATATCTTCAGTATCGTTGGGTTTCCAGCAGAGATATGCATTTTCAGTGATAATCTTCATGATTCTGCTGTTACAAGTGTGCACAATCACCGAAATCGCTGTTTTCGTGCTATTGAATGCGAAAAACACGTATTCTGGTGTTTTCAGCACGCCACAGAGCGTTTGACATGCGGAAACTGCGATATCTTCGGTATCGTTGTTGTTTCCAGCTGAGATATGCATTTTCAGTGATAATCTTCATGATTCTGCTGTTACAAGTGTGCAGAATAACCGAAATCGCTGTTTTCGTGCTTTTGAATGCGAAAAACACGTTTTCTGGTGTTTTCAGCACGCCACAGAGCGTTTGACATGCGGTAACTGCGATATCTTCGGTATCGTTGTTGTTTCCAGCTGAGATATGCATTTTCAGTGATAATCTTCATGATTCTGCTGTTACAAGTGTGCAGAATCACCGAAATCGCTGTTTTCGTGCTATTGAATGCGAAAAACACGTTTTCTGGTGTTTTCAGCACGCCACAGAGCGTTTGACATGCGGAAACTGCGATATCTTCGGTATCGTTGTTGTTTCCAGCTGAGATATGCATTTTCAGTGATAATCTTCATGATTCTGCTGTTACAAGTGTGCAGAATCACCGAAATCGCTGTTTTCGTGCTATTGAATGCGAAAAACACGTTTTCTGGTGTTTTGAGCACGCCACAGAGCGTTTGACATGCGGAAACTGCGATATCTTCAGTATCGTTGGGTTTCCAGCAGAGATATGCATTTTCAGTGATAATCTTCATGATTCTGTTGTTACAAGTGTGCAGAATCACCGAAATCGCTGTTTTCGTGCTATTGAATGCGAAAAACACGTTTTCTGGTGTTTTCAGCACGCCACAGAGCGTTTGACATGCGGAAACTGCGATATCTTCGGTATCGTTGTTGTTTCCAGCTGAGATATGCATTTTCAGTGATAATCTTCATGATTCTGCTGTTACAAGTCTGCAGAATCACCGAAATCGCTGTTTTCGTGCTTTTGAATGCGAAAACACGTTTTCTGGTGTTTTCAGCACTCCACAGTGCGTTTGATATGCGGAAGCTGCGATATCTTCTTTATCGTTGTTGATTCCAGCTGAGATATGCATTTTCAGTGATAATCTTCATGATTTTGCTGTTACAAGTGTGCAGAATCACCGAAATCGCTGTTTTCGTGCTTTTGAATGCGAAAAACACGTTTTCTGGTGTTTTCAGCACCCGACAATGCGTTTGATGTGCGGAAACAGGGTTATCTTCGTTTTCGTGGGGTTTCCAGCTGAGATATGCATTTTCAGTGATAATCTTCATGATTCTGCTGTTACAAGTGTGCAGAATCACCGAAATCGCTGTTTTCGTGCTATTGAGTGCGAAAAACACGTTTTCTGTTGTTTTCAGCACTCCACAGTGCGTTTGATATGCGGAAGCTGCGATATCTTCTTTATCGTTGTTGTTTCCAGCTGAGATATGCATTTTCAGTGATAATCTTCATGATTCTGCTGTTACAAGTGTGCAGAATCACCGAAATCGCTGTTTTCGAGCTATTGAATGCGAAAAACACGTTTTCTGGTGTTTTCAGCACGCCACAGAACGTTTGACATGCGGAAACTGCGATATCTTCGGTATCGTTGGGTTTCCAGCTGAGATATGCATTTTCAGTGATAATCTTCATGATTCTGCTGTTACAAGTGTGCAGAATCACCGAAATCGCTGTTTTCGTGCTATTGAATGCGAAAAACACGTTTTCTGGTGTTTTCAGCACTCCACAGTGCGTTTGATATGCGGAAACTGCGATATCTTCGGTATCGTTGGGTTTCCAGCTGAGATATGCATTTTCAGTGATAATCTTCATGATTCTGCTGTTACAAGTGCGCAGAATAACCGAAATCGCTGTTTTCGTGCTTTTGAATGCGAAAAACACGTTTTCTGGTGTTTTCAGCACCCGACAATGCGTTTGATGTGCGGAAACAGGGTTATCTTCGTTTTCGTGGGGTTTCCAGCTGAGATATGCATTTTCAGTGATAATCTTCATGATTCTGCTGTTACAAGTGTACAGAATCACCGAAATTGCTGTTTTCGTGCTATTGAATGCGAAAAACACGTTTTCTGGTGTTTTCAGCACCCGACAATGCGTTTGATGTGCGGAAACAGGGTTATCTTCGTTTTCGTGGGGTTTCCAGCTGAGATATGCATTTTCAGTGATAATCTTCATGATTCTGCTGTTACAAGTGTACAGAATAACCGAAATCGCTGTTTTCGTGCTATTGAATGCGAAAAACACGTTTTCTCGTGTTTTCAGCACCCGACAGTGCGTTTGATGTGCGGAAACTGCGATATCTTCGGTATCGTTGTTGTTTCCAGCTGAGATATGCATTTTCTGTGATAATCTTCATGATTCTGCTGTTACAAGTGTGCAGAATCACCGAAATCGCTGTTTTCGTGCTATTGAATGCGAAAAACACGTTTTCTGGTGTTTTCAGCACTCCACAGTGCGTTTGATATGCGGAAGCTGCGATATCTTCTTTATCGTTGTTGTTTCCAGCTGAGATATGCATTTTCAGTGATAATCTTCATGATTCTGCTGTTACAAGTGTGCAGAATCACCGAAATCGCTGTTTTCGTGCTATTGAATGCGAAAAACACGTTTTCTGGTGTTTTCAGCACGCCACAGAGCGTTTGACATGCGGAAACAGCGATATCTTCGGTATCGTTGGGTTTCCAGCTGAGATATGCATTTTCAGTGATAATCTTCATGATTCTGCTGTTTCAAGCGTGCAGAATCACCGAAATCGCTGTTTTGGTGCTATTGAATGCGAAAAACACGTTTTCTGGTGTTTTCAGCACCCGACAATGCGTTTGATGTGCGGGAACAGGGTTATCTTCGTTTTCGTGGGGTTTCCAGCTGAGATATGCATTTTCAGTGATAATCTTCATGATTCCGCTGTTACAAGAGTGCAGAATCACCGAAATCGCTGTTTTCGTGCTATTGAATGCGAAAAACACGTTTTCTAGTGTTTTCAGCACCCGACAATGCGTTTGATGTGCGGAAACTGCGATATCTTCGGTATCGTTGGGTTTCCAGCTGAGATATGCATTTTCAGTGATAATCTTCATGATTCTGCTGTTACAAGTGTGCAGAATCACCGAAATCGCTGTTTTCGTGCTATTGAATGCGAAAAACACGTTTTCTCGTGTTTTCAGCACTCCACAGTGCGTTTGATATGCGGAAACTGCGATATCTTCGGTATCGTTGTTGTTTCCAGCTGAGATATGCATTTTCAGTGATAATCTTCATGATTCTGCTGTTACAAGAGTGCAGAATCACCGAAATCGCTGTTTTCGTGCTATTGAATGCCAAAAACATGTTTTCTGGTGTTTTCAGCACTCCACAGTACGTTTGATATGCGGAAGCTGCGATATCTTCGGTATCGTTGGGTTTTCAGCTGAGATATGCATTTTCAGTGATAATCTTCATGATTCTGCCGTTACAAGTGTGCAGAATCACCGAAATCGCTGTTTTCGTGCTATTGAATGCGAAAAACACGTTTTCTGGTGTTTTCAGCACGCCACAGAGCGTTTGACATGCGGAAACTGCGATATCTTCAGTATCGTTGGGTTTCCAGCAGAGATATGCATTTTCAGTGATAATCTTCATGATTCTGCTGTTACAAGTGTGCAGAATCACCGAAATCGCTGTTTTCGTGCTATTGAATGCGAAAAACACGTTTTCTGGTGTTTTCAGCACGCCACAGAGCGTTTGACATGCGGAAACTGCGATATCTTCGGTATCGTTGTTGTTTCCAGCTGAGATATGCATTTTCAGTGATAATCTTCATGATTCTGCTGTTACAAGTGCGCAGAAACACCGAAATCGCTGTTTTCGTGCTATTGAATGCGAAAAACACGTTTTCTGGTGTTTTCAGCACGCCACAGAGCGTTTGACATGCGGAAACTGCGATATCTTCGTTTTCGTTGGGTTTCCAGCTGAGATATGCATTTTCAGTGATAATCTTCATGATTCTGCTGTTACAAGTGTGCAGAATCACCGAAATCGCTGTTTTCGAGCTTTTGAATGCGAAAAACACGTTTTCTGGTGTTTTCAGCACCCGATAGTGCGTTTGATGTGCGGAAACTGCGATATCTTCGGTATCGTTGTTGTTTCCAGCTGAGATATGCATTTTCAGTGATAATCTTCATGATTCTGCTGTTACAAGTGTGCAGAATCACCGAAATCGCTGTTTTCGTGCTATTGAATGCGAAAAACACGTTTTCTGGTGTTTTCAGCCCGCCACAGAGCGTTTGACATGCGGTAACTATGATATCTTCGGTATCGTTGTTGTTTCCAGCTGAGATATGCATTTTCAGTGATAATCTTCATGATTCTGCTGTTACAAGTGTGCAGAATCACCGAAATCGCTGTTTTCGTGCTATTGAATGCGAAAAACACGTTTTCTGGTGTTTTGAGCACGCCACAGAGCGTTTGACATGCGGAAACTGCGATATCTTCAGTATCGTTGGGTTTCCAGCAGAGATATGCATTTTCAGTGATAATCTTCATGATTCTGTTGTTACAAGTGTGCAGAATCACCGAAATCGCTGTTTTCGTGCTATTGAATGCGAAAAACACGTTTTCTGGTGTTTTCAGCACGCCACAGAGCGTTTGACATGCGGAAACTGCGATATCTTCGGTATCGTTGTTGTTTCCAGCTGAGATATGCATTTTCAGTGATAATCTTCATGATTCTGCTGTTACAAGTCTGCAGAATCACCGAAATCGCTGTTTTCGTGCTTTTGAATGCGAAAACACGTTTTCTGGTGTTTTCAGCACTCCACAGTGCGTTTGATATGCGGAAGCTGCGATATCTTCTTTATCGTTGTTGATTCCAGCTGAGATATGCATTTTCAGTGATAATCTTCATGATTCTGCTGTTACAAGTGTGCAGAATCACCGAAATCGCTGTTTTCGTGCTTTTGAATGCGAAAAACACGTTTTCTGGTGTTTTCAGCACCCGACAATGCGTTTGATGTGCGGAAACAGGGTTATCTTCGTTTTCGTGGGGTTTCCAGCTGAGATATGCATTTTCAGTGATAATCTTCATGATTCTGCTGTTACAAGTGTGCAGAATCACCGAAATCGCTGTTTTCGTGCTATTGAATGCGAAAAACACGTTTTCTGGTGTTTTCAGCACTCCACAGTGCGTTTGATATGCGGAAGCTGCGATATCTTCTTTATCGTTGTTGTTTCCAGCTGAGATATGCATTTTCAGTGATAATCTTCATGATTCTGCTGTTACAAGTGTGCAGAATCACCGAAATCGCTGTTTTCGAGCTATTGAATGCGAAAAACACGTTTTCTGGTGTTTTCAGCACGCCACAGAGCGTTTGACATGCGGAAACTGCGATATCTTCGGTATCGTTGGGTTTCCAGATGAGATATGCATTTTCAGTGATAATCTTCATGATTCTGCTGTTACAAGTGTGCAGAATCACCGAAATCGCTGTTTTCGTGCTATTGAATGCGAAAAACACGTTTTCTGGTGTTTTCAGCACTCCACAGTGCGTTTGATATGCGGAAACTGCGATATCTTCGGTATCGTTGGGTTTCCAGCTGAGATATGCATTTTCAGTGATAATCTTCATGATTCTGCTGTTACAAGTGCGCAGAATAACCGAAATCGCTGTTTTCGTGCTTTTGAATGCGAAAAACACGTTTTCTGGTGTTTTCAGCACCCGACAATGCGTTTGATGTGCGGAAACAGGGTTATCTTCGTTTTCGTGGGGTTTCCAGCTGAGATATGCATTTTCAGTGATAATCTTCATGATTCTGCTGTTACAAGTGTACAGAATCACCGAAATCGCTGTTTTCGTGCTATTGAATGCGAAAAACACGTTTTCTGGTGTTTTCAGCACGCCACAGAGCGTTTGACATGCGGAAACTGCGATATCTTCGGTATCGTTGTGGTTTCCAGCTGAGATATGCATTTTCAGTGATAATCTTCATGATTCTGCTGTTACAAGTGTGCAGAATCACCGAAATCGCTGGTTTCGTGCTATTGAATGTGAAAAACACGTTTTCTGGTGTTTTCCGCACGCCACAGAACGTTTGACATGCGGAAACTGCGATATCTTCGGTATCGTTGGGTTTCCAGCTGAGATATGCATTTTCAGTGATAATCTTCATGATTCTGCTGTTACAAGTGCGCAGAATAACCGAAATCGCTGTTTTCGTGCTTTTGAATGCGAAAAACACGTTTTCTGGTGTTTTCAGCACCCGACAATGCGTTTGATGTGCGGAAAAAGGGTTATCTTCGTTTTCGTGGGGTTTCCAGCTGAGATATGCATTTTCAGTGATAATCTTCATGATTCTGCTGTTACAAGTGTGCAGAATCACCGAAATCGCTGTTTTCGTGCTATTGAATGCGAAAAACACGTTTTCTGGTGTTTTCAGCACGCCACAGAGCGTTTGACATGCGGTAACTGCGATATCTTCGGTATCGTTGTTGTTTCCAGCTGAGATATGCATTTTCAGTGATAATCTTCATGATTCTGCTGTTACAAGCGTGCAGAATCACCGAAATCGCTGTTTTCGTGCTACTGAATGCGAAAAACACGTTTTCTGGTGTTTTCAACACTCCACAGTGCGTTTGATATGCGGAAACTGCGATATCTTCGTTTTCGTTGGGTTTCCAGCTGAGATATGCATTTTCAGTGATAATCTTCATGATTCTGCTGTTACAAGTGTACAGAATCACCGAAATCGCTGTTTTCGTGCTATTGAATGCGAAAAACACGTTTTCTGGTGTTTTCAGCACTCCACAGTGCGTTTGATATGCGGAAGCTGCGATATCTTCTTTATCGTTGTTGTTTCCAGCTGAGATATGCATTTTCAGTGATAATCTTCATGATTCTGCTGTTACAAGTGTGCAGAATCACCGAAATCGCTGTTTTCGTGCTATTGAATGCGAAAAACACGTTTTCTGGTGTTTTCAGCACTCCACAGTGCGTTTGATATGCGGAAGCTGCGATATCTTCTTTTTCGTTGTTGTTTCCAGCTGAGATATGCATTTTCAGTGATAATCTTCATGATTCTGCTGTTACAAGTGTGCAGAATCACCGAAATCGCTGTTTTCGTGCTATTGAATGCGAAAAACACGTTTTCTGGTGTTTTCAGCACTCCACAGTGCGTTTGATATGCGGAAACTGCGATATCTTCGGTATCGTTGTTGTTTCCAGCTGAGATATGCATTTTCAGTGATAATCTTCATGATTCTGCTGTTACAAGTGCGCAGAAACACCGAAATCGCTGTTTTCGTGCTATTGAATGCGAAAAACACGTTTTCTGGTGTTTTCAGCACGCCACAGAGCGTTTGACATGCGGAAACTGCGATATCTTCGTTTTCGTTGGGTTTCCAGCTGAGATATGCATTTTCAGTGATAATCTTCATGATTCTGCTGTTACAAGTGTGCAGAATAACCGAAATCGCTGTTTTCGTGCTTTGAATGCGAAAAACACGTTTTCTGGTGTTTTCAGCACCCGACAATGCGTTTGATGTGCGGAAACAGGGTTATCTTCGTTTTCGTGGGGTTTCCAGCTGAGATATGCATTTTCAGTGATAATCTTCATGATTCTACTGTTACAAGTGTGCAGAATCACCGAAATCGCTGTTTTCGTGCTATTGAATGCGAAAAACACGTTTTCTCGTGTTTTCAGCACCCGACAGTGCGTTTGATGTGCGGAAACTGCGATATCTTCGGTATCTTTGTTGTTTCCAGCTGAGATATGCATTTTCAGTGATAATCTTCATGATTCTGCTGTTACAAGTGTGCAGAATCACCGAAATCGCTGTTTTCGTGCTATTGAATGCGAAAAACCCGATTTCTGGTGTTTTCAGCACGCCACAGAGCGTTTGACATGCGGAAACTGCGATATCTTCGGTATCGTTGTTGTTTCCAGCTGAGATATGCATTTTCAGTGATAATCTTCATGATTCTGCTGTTACAAGTGTGCAGAATCACCGAAATCGCTGTTTTCGTGCTTTTGAATGCGAAAACACGTTTTCTGGTGTTTTCAGCACTCCACAGTGCGTTTGATATGCGGAAGCTGCGATATCTTCTTTATCGTTGTTGTTTCCAGCTGAGATATGCATTTTCAGTGATAATCTTCATGATTCTGCTGTTACAAGTGTGCAGAATCACCGAAATCGCTGTTTTCGTGCTATTGAATGCGAAAAACACGTTTTCTGGTGTTTTCAGCACGCCACAGAGCGTTTGACATGCGGACACTGCGATATCTTCGGTATCGTTGGGTTTCCAGCTGAGATATGCATTTTCAGTGATAATCTTCATGATTGTGCTGTTACAAGTGTGCAGAATCACCGAAATCGCTGTTTTCGTGCTATTGAATGCGAAAAACACGTTTTCTGGTGTTTTCAGCACTCCACAGTGCGATTGATATGCGGAAGCTGCGATATCTTCTTTTTCGTTGTTGTTTCCAGCTGAGATATGCATTTTCAGTGATAATCTTCATGATTCTGCTGTTACAAGTGTGCAGAATCACCGAAATCGCTGTTTTCGTGCTATTGAATGCGAAAAACACGTTTTCTGGTGTTTTCAGCACGCCACAGAGCGTTTGACATGCGGAAACTGCGATATCTTCAGTATCGTTGGGTTTCCAGCTGAGATATGCATTTTCAGTGATAATCTTCATGATTCTGCTGTTACAAGTGTGCAGAATCACCGAATTCGCTGTTTTCGTGCTATTGAATGCGAAAAACACGTTTTCTGGTGTTTTCAGCACGCCACAGAGCGTTTGACATGCGGAAACTGCGATATCTTCGGTATCGTTGTTGTTTCCAGCTGAGATATGCATTTTCAGTGATAATCTTCATGATTCTGCTGTTACAAGTGTGCAGAATCCCCGAAATCGCTGTTTTCGTGCTTTTGAATGCGAAAACACGTTTTCTGGTGTTTTCAGCACTCCACAGTGCGTTTGATATGCGGAAGCTGCGATATCTTCTTTATCGTTGTTGTTTCCAGCTGAGATATGCATTTTCAGTGATAATCTTCATGGTTCTGCTTTACAAGTGTGCAGAATCACCGAAATCGCTGTTTTCGTGCTTTTGAATGCGAAAAACACGTTTTCTGGTGTTTTCAGCACCCGACAATGCGTTTGATGTGCGGAAACAGGGTTATCTTCGTTTTCGTGGGGTTTCCAGCTGAGATATGCATTTTCAGTGATAATCTTCATGATTCTGCTGTTACAAGTGTGCAGAATCACCGAAATCGCTGTTTTCGTGCTATTGAATGCGAAAAACCCGATTTCTGGTGTTTTCAGCACGCCACAGAGCGTTTGACATGCGGAAACTGCGATATCTTCAGTATCGTTGGGTTTCCAGCTGAGATATGCATTTTCAGTGATAATCTTCATGATTCTGCTGTTACAAGTGTGCAGAATCACCGAAATCGCTGTTTTCGTGCTATTGAATGCGAAAAACACGTTTTCTGGTGTTTTCAGCACTCCACAGTGCGTTTGATATGCGGAAGCTGCGATATCTTCGGTATCGTTGTTGTTTCCAGCTGAGATATGCATTTTCAGTGATAATCTTCATGATTCTGCTGTTACAAGTGTGCAGAATCACCGAAATCGCTGTTTTCGTGCTATTGAATGCGAAAAACACGTTTTCTGGTGTTTTCAGCACTCCACAGTGCGTTTGATATGCGGAAGCTGCGATATCTTCTTTTTCGTTGTTGTTTCCAGCTGAGATATGCATTTTCAGTGATAATCTTCATGATTCTGCTGTTACAAGTGTGCAGAATCACCGAATTCGCTGTTTTCGTGCTATTGAATGCGAAAAACACGTTTTCTGGTGTTTTCAGCACGCCACAGAGCGTTTGACATGCGGAAACTGCGATATCTTCAGTATCGTTGGGTTTCCAGCTGAGATATGCATTTTCAGTGATAATCTTCATGATTCTGCTGTTGCAAGTGTGCAGAATCACCGAATTCGCTGTTTTCGTGCTATTGAATGCGAAAAACACGTTTTCTGGTGTTTTCAGCACGCCACAGAGCGTTTGACATGCGGTAACTATGATATCTTCGGTATCGTTGTTGTTTCCAGCTGAGATATGCATTTTCAGTGATAATCTTCATGATTCTGCTGTTACAAGTGTGCAGAATCACCGAAATCGCTGTTTTCGTGCTATTGAATGCGAAAAACACGTTTTCTGGTGTTTTGAGCACGCCACAGAGCGTTTGACATGCGGAAACTGCGATATCTTCAGTATCGTTGGGTTTCCAGCAGAGATATGCATTTTCAGTGATAATCTTCATGATTCTGTTGTTACAAGTGTGCAGAATCACCGAAATCGCTGTTTTCGTGCTATTGAATGCGAAAAACACGTTTTCTGGTGTTTTCAGCACGCCACAGAGCGTTTGACATGCGGAAACTGCGATATCTTCGGTATCGTTGTTGTTTCCAGCTGAGATATGCATTTTCAGTGATAATCTTCATGATTCTGCTGTTACAAGTGTGCAGAATCACCGAAATCGCTGTTTTCGTGCTATTGAATGCGAAAAACACGTTTTCTGGTGTTTTGAGCACGCCACAGAGCGTTTGACATGCGGAAACTGCGATATCTTCAGTATCGTTGGGTTTCCAGCAGAGATATGCATTTTCAGTGATAATCTTCATGATTCTGCTGTTACAAGTGTGCAGAATCACCGAAATCGCTGTTTTCGTGCTATTGAATGCGAAAAACACGTTTTCTGGTGTTTTCAGCACGCCACAGAGCGTTTGACATGCGGAAACTGCGATATCTTCGGTATCGTTGTTGTTTCCAGCTGAGATATGCATTTTCAGTGATAATCTTCATGATTCTGCTGTTACAAGTGTGCAGAATCACCGAAATCGCTGTTTTCGTGCTATTGAATGCGAAAAACACGTTTTCTGGTGTTTTGAGCACGCCACAGAGCGTTTGACATGCGGAAACTGCGATATCTTCAGTATCGTTGGGTTTCCAGCAGAGATATGCATTTTCAGTGATAATCTTCATGATTCTGTTGTTACAAGTGTGCAGAATCACCGAAATCGCTGTTTTCGTGCTATTGAATGCGAAAAACACGTTTTCTGGTGTTTTCAGCACGCCACAGAGCGTTTGACATGCGGAAACTGCGATATCTTCGGTATCGTTGTTGTTTCCAGCTGAGATATGCATTTTCAGTGATAATCTTCATGATTCTGCTGTTACAAGTCTGCAGAATCACCGAAATCGCTGTTTTCGTGCTTTTGAATGCGAAAACACGTTTTCTGGTGTTTTCAGCACTCCACTGTGCGTTTGATATGCGGAAGCTGCGATATCTTCTTTATCGTTGTTGATTCCAGCTGAGATATGCATTTTCAGTGATAATCTTCATGATTTTGCTGTTACAAGTGTGCAGAATCACCGAAATCGCTGTTTTCGTGCTTTTGAATGCGAAAAACACGTTTTCTGGTGTTTTCAGCACCCGACAATGCGTTTGATGTGCGGAAACAGGGTTATCTTCGTTTTCGTGGGGTTTCCAGCTGAGATATGCATTTTCAGTGATAATCTTCATGATTCTGCTGTTACAAGTGTGCAGAATCACCGAAATCGCTGTTTTCGTGCTATTGAGTGCGAAAAACACGTTTTCTGTTGTTTTCAGCACTCCACAGTGCGTTTGATATGCGGAAGCTGCGATATCTTCTTTATCGTTGTTGTTTCCAGCTGAGATATGCATTTTCAGTGATAATCTTCATGATTCTGCTGTTACAAGTGTGCAGAATCACCGAAATCGCTGTTTTCGAGCTATTGAATGCGAAAAACACGTTTTCTGGTGTTTTCAGCACGCCACAGAGCGTTTGACATGCGGAAACTGCGATATCTTCGGTATCGTTGGGTTTCCAGCTGAGATATGCATTTTCAGTGATAATCTTCATGATTCTGCTGTTACAAGTGTGCAGAATCACCGAAATCGCTGTTTTCGTGCTATTGAATGCGAAAAACACGTTTTCTGGTGTTTTCAGCACTCCACAGTGCGTTTGATATGCGGAAACTGCGATATCTTCGGTATCGTTGGGTTTCCAGCTGAGATATGCATTTTCAGTGATAATCTTCATGATTCTGCTGTTACAAGTGCGCAGAATAACCGAAATCGCTGTTTTCGTGCTTTTGAATGCGAAAAACACGTTTTCTGGTGTTTTCAGCACCCGACAATGCGTTTGATGTGCGGAAACAGGGTTATCTTCGTTTTCGTGGGGTTTCCAGCTGAGATATGCATTTTCAGTGATAATCTTCATGATTCTGCTGTTACAAGTGTACAGAATCACCGAAATTGCTGTTTTCGTGCTATTGAATGCGAAAAACACGTTTTCTGGTGTTTTCAGCACCCGACAATGCGTTTGATGTGCGGAAACAGGGTTATCTTCGTTTTCGTGGGGTTTCCAGCTGAGATATGCATTTTCAGTGATAATCTTCATGATTCTGCTGTTACAAGTGTACAGAATAACCGAAATCGCTGTTTTCGTGCTATTGAATGCGAAAAACACGTTTTCTCGTGTTTTCAGCACCCGACAGTGCGTTTGATGTGCGGAAACTGCGATATCTTCGGTATCGTTGTTGTTTCCAGCTGAGATATGCATTTTCTGTGATAATCTTCATGATTCTGCTGTTACAAGTGTGCAGAATCACCGAAATCGCTGTTTTCGTGCTATTGAATGCGAAAAACACGTTTTCTGGTGTTTTCAGCACTCCACAGTGCGTTTGATATGCGGAAGCTGCGATATCTTCTTTATCGTTGTTGTTTCCAGCTGAGATATGCATTTTCAGTGATAATCTTCATGATTCTACTGTTACAAGTGTGCAGAATCACCGAAATCGCTGTTTTCGTGCTATTGAATGCGAAAAACACGTTTTCTCGTGTTTTCAGCACCCGACAGTGCGTTTGATGTGCGGAAACTGCGATATCTTCGGTATCTTTGTTGTTTCCAGCTGAGATATGCATTTTCAGTGATAATCTTCATGATTCTGCTGTTACAAGTGTGCAGAATCACCGAAATCGCTGTTTTCGTGCTATTGAATGCGAAAAACCCGATTTCTGGTGTTTTCAGCACGCCACAGAGCGTTTGACATGCGGAAACTGCGATATCTTCGGTATCGTTGTTGTTTCCAGCTGAGATATGCATTTTCAGTGATAATCTTCATGATTGTGCTGTTACAAGTGTGCAGAATCACCGAAATCGCTGTTTTCGTGCTATTGAATGCGAAAAACACGTTTTCAGGTGTTTTCAGCACTCCACAGTGCGTTTGATATGCGGAATCTGCGATATCTTCGGTATCGTTGTTGTTTCCAGCTGAGATATGCATTTTCAGTGATAATCTTCATGATTCTGCTGTTACAAGTGTGCAGAATCACCGAAATCGCTGTTTTCGTGCTATTGAATGCGAAAAACACGTTTTCTGGTGTTTTCAGCACTCCACAGTGCGTTTGATATGCGGAAGCTGCGATATCTTCGGTATCGTTGTTGTTTCCAGCTGATATATGCATTTTCAGTGATAATCTTCATGATTCTGCTGTTACAAGTGTGCAGAATCACCGAAATCGCTGTTTTCGTGCTATTGAATGCGAAAAACACGTTTTCTGGTGTTTTCAGCACTCCACAGTGCGATTGATATGCGGAAGCTGCGATATCTTCTTTTTCGTTGTTGTTTCCAGCTGAGATATGCATTTTCAGTGATAATCTTCATGATTCTGCTGTTACAAGTGTGCAGAATCACCGAAATCGCTGTTTTCGTGCTATTGAATGCGAAAAACACGTTTTCTGGTGTTTTCAGCACGCCACAGAGCGTTTGACATGCGGAAACTGCGATATCTTCAGTATCGTTGGGTTTCCAGCTGAGATATGCATTTTCAGTGATAATCTTCATGATTCTGCTGTTACAAGTGTGCAGAATCACCGAATTCGCTGTTTTCGTGCTATTGAATGCGAAAAACACGTTTTCTGGTGTTTTCAGCACGCCACAGAGCGTTTGACATGCGGAAACTGCGATATCTTCGGTATCGTTGTTGTTTCCAGCTGAGATATGCATTTTCAGTGATAATCTTCATGATTCTGCTGTTACAAGTGTGCAGAATCCCCGAAATCGCTGTTTTCGTGCTTTTGAATGCGAAAACACGTTTTCTGGTGTTTTCAGCACTCCACAGTGCGTTTGATATGCGGAAGCTGCGATATCTTCTTTATCGTTGTTGTTTCCAGCTGAGATATGCATTTTCAGTGATAATCTTCATGATTCTGCTGTTACAAGTGTGCAGAATCACCGAAATCGCTGTTTTCGTGCTATTGAATGCGAAAAACCCGATTTCTGGTGTTTTCAGCACGCCACAGAGCGTTTGACATGCGGAAACTGCGATATCTTCGGTATCGTTGTTGTTTCCAGCTGAGATATGCATTTTCAGTGATAATCTTCATGATTCTGCTGTTACAAGTGTGCAGAATCACCGAAATCGCTGTTTTCGTGCTATTGAATGCGAAAAACACGTTTTCTGGTGTTTTCAGCACTCCACAGTGCGTTTGATATGCGGAAGCTGCGATATCTTCGGTATCGTTGTTGTTTCCAGCTGAGATATGCATTTTCAGTGATAATCTTCATGATTGTGCTGTTACAAGTGTGCAGAATCACCGAAATCGCTGTTTTCGTGCTATTGAATGCGAAAAACACGCTTTCTGGTGTTTTCAGCACTCCACAGTGCGTTTGATATGCGGAATCTGCGATATCTTCGGTATCGTTGTTGTTTCCAGCTGAGATATGCATTTTCAGTGATAATCTTCATGATTCTGCTGTTACAAGTGTGCAGAATCACCGAAATCGCTGTTTTCGTGCTATTGAATGCGAAAAACACGTTTTCTGGTGTTTTCAGCACTCCACAGTGCGTTTGATATGCGGAAGCTGCGATATCTTCGGTATCGTTGTTGTTTCCAGCTGAGATATGCATTTTCAGTGATAATCTTCATGATTCTGCTGCTACAAGTGTGCAGAATCACCGAAATCGCTGTTTTCGTGCTATTGAATGCGAAAAACACGTTTTCTGGTGTTTTCAGCACTCCACAGTGCGATTGATATGCGGAAGCTGCGATATCTTCTTTTTCGTTGTTGTTTCCAGCTGAGATATGCATTTTCAGTGATAATCTTCATGATTCTGCTGTTACAAGTGTGCAGAATCACCGAAATCGCTGTTTTCGTGCTATTGAATGCGAAAAACACGTTTTCTGGTGTTTTCAGCACGCCACAGAGCGTTTGACATGCGGAAACTGCGATATCTTCAGTATCGTTGGGTTTCCAGCTGAGATATGCATTTTCAGTGATAATCTTCATGATTCTGCTGTTACAAGTGTGCAGAATCACCGAATTCGCTGTTTTCGTGCTATTGAATGCGAAAAACACGTTTTCTGGTGTTTTCAGCACGCCACAGAGCGTTTGACATGCGGAAACTGCGATATCTTCGGTATCGTTGTTGTTTCCAGCTGAGATATGCATTTTCAGTGATAATCTTCATGATTCTGCTGTTACAAGTGTGCAGAATCCCCGAAATCGCTGTTTTCGTGCTTTTGAATGCGAAAACACGTTTTCTGGTGTTTTCAGCACTCCACAGTGCGTTTGATATGCGGAAGCTGCGATATCTTCGGTATCGTTGTTGTTTCCAGCTGAGATATGCATTTTCAGTGATAATCTTCATGATTCTGCTGTTACAAGTGTGCAGAATCACCGAAATCGCTGTTTTCGTGCTATTGAATGCGAAAAACACGTTTTCTGGTGTTTTCAGCACTCCACAGTGCGTTTGATATGCGGAAGCTGCGATATCTTCTTTTTCGTTGTTGTTTCCAGCTGAGATATGCATTTTCAGTGATAATCTTCATGATTCTGCTGTTACAAGTGTGCAGAATCACCGAATTCGCTGTTTTCGTGCTATTGAATGCGAAAAACACGTTTTCTGGTGTTTTCAGCACGCCACAGAGCGTTTGATATGCGGAAACTGCGATATCTTCGGTATCGTTGTTGTTTCCAGCTGAGATATGCATTTTCAGTGATAATCTTCATGATTCTGCTGTTACAAGTGTGCAGAATCACCGAAATCGCTGTTTTCGTGCTTTTGAATGCGAAAACACGTTTTCTGGTGTTTTCAGCACTCCACAGTGCGTTTCATATGCGGAAGCTGCGATATCTTCTTTATCGTTGTTGTTTCCAGCTGAGATATGCATTTTCAGTGATAATCTTCATGATTCTGCTGTTACAAGTGTGCAGAATCACCGAAATCGCTGTTTTCGTGCTATTGAATGCGAAAAACACGTTTTCTGGTGTTTTCAGCACGCCACAGAGCGTTTGACATGCGGTAACTATGATATCTTCGGTATCGTTGTTGTTTCCAGCTGAGATATGCATTTTCAGTGATAATCTTCATGATTCTGCTGTTACAAGTGTGCAGAATCACCGAAATCGCTGTTTTCGTGCTATTGAATGCGATAAACACGTTTTCTGGTGTTTTCAGCACTCCACAGTGCGATTGATATGCGGAAGCTGCGATATCTTCTTTTTCGTTGTTGTTTCCAGCTGAGATATGCATTTTCAGTGATAATCTTCATGATTCTGCTGTTACAAGTGTGCAGAATCACCGAAATCGCTGTTTTCGTGCTATTGAATGCGAAAAACACGTTTTCTGGTGTTTTCAGCACGCCACAGAGCGTTTGACATGCGGAAACTGCGATATCTTCAGTATCGTTGGGTTTCCAGCTGAGATATGCATTTTCAGTGATAATCTTCATGATTCTGCTGTTACAAGTGTGCAGAATCACCGAATTCGCTGTTTTCGTGCTATTGAATGCGAAAAACACGTTTTCTGGTGTTTTCAGCACGCCACAGAGCGTTTGACATGCGGAAACTGCGATATCTTCGGTATCGTTGTTGTTTCCAGCTGAGATATGCATTTTCAGTGATAATCTTCATGATTCTGCTGTTACAAGTGTGCAGAATCCCCGAAATCGCTGTTTTCGTGCTTTTGAATGCGAAAACACGTTTTCTGGTGTTTTCAGCACTCCACAGTGCGTTTGATATGCGGAAGCTGCGATATCTTCTTTATCGTTGTTGTTTCCAGCTGAGATATGCATTTTCAGTGATAATCTTCATGATTCTGCTGTTACAAGTGTGCAGAATCACCGAAATCGCTGTTTTCGTGCTATTGAATGCGAAAAACCCGATTTCTGGTGTTTTCAGCACGCCACAGAGCGTTTGACATGCGGAAACTGCGATATCTTCGGTATCGTTGTTGTTTCCAGCTGAGATATGCATTTTCAGTGATAATCTTCATGATTCTGCTGTTACAAGTGTGCAGAATCACCGAAATCGCTGTTTTCGTGCTATTGAATGCGAAAAACACGTTTTCTGGTGTTTTCAGCACTCCACAGTGCGTTTGATATGCGGAAGCTGCGATATCTTCGGTATCGTTGTTGTTTCCAGCTGAGATATGCATTTTCAGTGATAATCTTCATGATTCTGCTGTTACAAGTGTGCAGAATCACCGAAATCGCTGTTTTCGTGCTATTGAATGCGAAAAACACGTTTTCTGGTGTTTTCAGCACTCCACAGTGCGTTTGATATGCGGAAGCTGCGATATCTTCTTTTTCGTTGTTGTTTCCAGCTGAGATATGCATTTTCAGTGATAATCTTCATGATTCTGCTGTTACAAGTGTGCAGAATCACCGAATTCGCTGTTTTCGTGCTATTGAATGCGAAAAACACGTTTTCTGGTGTTTTCAGCACGCCACAGAGCGTTTGACATGCGGAAACTGCGATATCTTCAGTATCGTTGGGTTTCCAGCTGAGATATGCATTTTCAGTGATAATCTTCATGATTCTGCTGTTGCAAGTGTGCTGAATCACCGAATTCGCTGTTTTCGTGCTATTGAATGCGAAAAACACGTTTTCTGGTGTTTTCAGCACGCCACAGAGCGTTTGATATGCGGAAACTGCGATATCTTCGGTATCGTTGTTGTTTCCAGCTGAGATATGCATTTTCAGTGATAATCTTCATGATTCTGCTGTTACAAGTGTGCAGAATCACCGAAATCGCTGTTTTCGTGCTTTTGAATGCGAAAACACGTTTTCTGGTGTTTTCAGCACTCCACAGTGCGTTTCATATGCGGAAGCTGCGATATCTTCTTTATCGTTGTTGTTTCCAGCTGAGATATGCATTTTCAGTGATAATCTTCATGATTCTGCTGTTACAAGTGTGCAGAATCACCGAAATCGCTGTTTTCGTGCTATTGAATGCGAAAAACACGTTTTCTGGTGTTTTCAGCACGCCACAGAGCGTTTGACATGCGGTAACTATGATATCTTCGGTATCGTTGTTGTTTCCAGCTGAGATATGCATTTTCAGTGATAATCTTCATGATTCTGCTGTTACAAGTGTGCAGAATCACCGAAATCGCTGTTTTCGTGCTATTGAATGCGAAAAACACGTTTTCTGGTGTTTTGAGCACGCCACAGAGCGTTTGACATGCGGAAACTGCGATATCTTCAGTATCGTTGGGTTTCCAGCAGAGATATGCATTTTCAGTGATAATCTTCATGATTCTGTTGTTACAAGTGTGCAGAATCACCGAAATCGCTGTTTTCGTGCTATTGAATGCGAAAAACACGTTTTCTGGTGTTTTCAGCACGCCACAGAGCGTTTGACATGCGGAAACTGCGATATCTTCGGTATCGTTGTTGTTTCCAGCTGAGATATGCATTTTCAGTGATAATCTTCATGATTCTGCTGTTACAAGTCTGCAGAATCACCGAAATCGCTGTTTTCGTGCTTTTGAATGCGAAAACACGTTTTCTGGTGTTTTCAGCACTCCACAGTGCGTTTGATATGCGGAAGCTGCGATATCTTCTTTATCGTTGTTGATTCCAGCTGAGATATGCATTTTCAGTGATAATCTTCATGATTCTGCTGTTACAAGTGTGCAGAATCACCGAAATCGCTGTTTTCGTGCTTTTGAATGCGAAAAACACGTTTTCTGGTGTTTTCAGCACCCGACAATGCGTTTGATGTGCGGAAACAGGGTTATCTTCGTTTTCGTGGGGTTTCCAGCTGAGATATGCATTTTCAGTGATAATCTTCATGATTCTGCTGTTACAAGTGTGCAGAATCACCGAAATCGCTGTTTTCGTGCTATTGAATGCGAAAAACACGTTTTCTGGTGTTTTCAGCACTCCACAGTGCGTTTGATATGCGGAAGCTGCGATATCTTCTTTATCGTTGTTGTTTCCAGCTGAGATATGCATTTTCAGTGATAATCTTCATGATTCTGCTGTTACAAGTGTGCAGAATCACCGAAATCGCTGTTTTCGTGCTATTGAATGCGAAAAACACGTTTTCTGGTGTTTTCAGCACTCCACAGTGCGTTTGATATGCGGAAGCTGCGATATCTTCTTTTTCGTTGTTGTTTCCAGCTGAGATATGCATTTTCAGTGATAATCTTCATGATTCTGCTGTTACAAGTGTGCAGAATCACCGAAATCGCTGTTTTCGTGCTATTGAATGCGAAAAACACGTTTTCTGGTGTTTTCAGCACTCCACAGTGCGTTTGATATGCGGAAACTGCGATATCTTCGGTATCGTTGTTGTTTCCAGCTGAGATATGCATTTTCAGTGATAATCTTCATGATTCTGCTGTTACAAGTGTGCAGAATCACCGAAATCGCTGGTTTCGTGCTATTGAATGCTAAAAACACGATTTCTGGTGTTTTCAGCACGCCACAGAACGTTTGACATGCGGAAACTGCGATATCTTCGGTATCGTTGGGTTTCCAGCTGAGATATGCATTTTCAGTGATAATCTTCATGATTCTGCTGTTACAAGTGTGCAGAATTACCGAAATCGCTGTTTTCGTGCTTTGAATGCGAAAAACACGTTTTCTGGTGTTTTCAGCACCCGACAATGCGTTTGATGTGCGGAAACAGGGTTATCTTCGTTTTCGTGGGGTTTCCAGCTGAGATATGCATTTTCAGTGATAATCTTCATGATTCTACTGTTACAAGTGTGCAGAATCACCGAAATCGCTGTTTTCGTGCTATTGAATGCGAAAAACACGTTTTCTCGTGTTTTCAGCACCCGACAGTGCGTTTGATGTGCGGAAACTGCGATATCTTCGGTATCTTTGTTGTTTCCAGCTGAGATATGCATTTTCAGTGATAATCTTCATGATTCTGCTGTTACAAGTGTGCAGAATCACCGAAATCGCTGTTTTCGTGCTATTGAATGCGAAAAACCCGATTTCTGGTGTTTTCAGCACGCCACAGAGCGTTTGACATGCGGAAACTGCGATATCTTCGGTATCGTTGTTGTTTCCAGCTGAGATATGCATTTTCAGTGATAATCTTCATGATTCTGCTGTTACAAGTGTGCAGAATCACCGAAATCGCTGTTTTCGTGCTTTTGAATGCGAAAACACGTTTTCTGGTGTTTTCAGCACTCCACAGTGCGTTTGATATGCGGAAGCTGCGATATCTTCTTTATCGTTGTTGTTTCCAGCTGAGATATGCATTTTCAGTGATAATCTTCATGATTCTGCTGTTACAAGTGTGCAGAATCACCGAAATCGCTGTTTTCGTGCTATTGAATGCGAAAAACACGTTTTCTGGTGTTTTCAGCACGCCACAGAGCGTTTGACATGCGGACACTGCGATATCTTCGGTATCGTTGGGTTTCCAGCTGAGATATGCATTTTCAGTGATAATCTTCATGATTGTGCTGTTACAAGTGTGCAGAATCACCGAAATCGCTGTTTTCGTGCTATTGAATGCGAAAAACACGTTTTCTGGTGTTTTCAGCACTCCACAGTGCGTTTGATATGCGGAATCTGCGATATCTTCGGTATCGTTGTTGTTTCCAGCTGAGATATGCATTTTCAGTGATAATCTTCATGATTCTGCTGTTACAAGTGTGCAGAATCACCGAAATCGCTGTTTTCGTGCTATTGAATGCGAAAAACACGTTTTCTGGTGTTTTCAGCACTCCACAGTGCGTTTGATATGCGGAAGCTGCGATATCTTCGGTATCGTTGTTGTTTCCAGCTGAGATATGCATTTTCAGTGATAATCTTCATGATTCTGCTGTTACAAGTGTGCAGAATCACCGAAATCGCTGTTTTCGTGCTATTGAATGCGAAAAACACGTTTTCTGGTGTTTTCAGCACTCCACAGTGCGATTGATATGCGGAAGCTGCGATATCTTCTTTTTCGTTGTTGTTTCCAGCTGAGATATGCATTTTCAGTGATAATCTTCATGATTCTGCTGTTACAAGTGTGCAGAATCACCGAAATCGCTGTTTTCGTGCTATTGAATGCGAAAAACACGTTTTCTGGTGTTTTCAGCACGCCACAGAGCGTTTGACATGCGGAAACTGCGATATCTTCAGTATCGTTGGGTTTCCAGCTGAGATATGCATTTTCAGTGATAATCTTCATGATTCTGCTGTTACAAGTGTGCAGAATCACCGAATTCGCTGTTTTCGTGCTATTGAATGCGAAAAACACGTTTTCTGGTGTTTTCAGCACGCCACAGAGCGTTTGACATGCGGAAACTGCGATATCTTCGGTATCGTTGTTGTTTCCAGCTGAGATATGCATTTTCAGTGATAATCTTCATGATTCTGCTGTTACAAGTGTGCAGAATCCCCGAAATCGCTGTTTTCGTGCTTTTGAATGCGAAAACACGTTTTCTGGTGTTTTCAGCACTCCACAGTGCGTTTGATATGCGGAAGCTGCGATATCTTCTTTATCGTTGTTGTTTCCAGCTGAGATATGCATTTTCAGTGATAATCTTCATGATTCTGCTTTACAAGTGTGCAGAATCACCGAAATCGCTGTTTTCGTGCTTTTGAATGCGAAAAACACGTTTTCTGGTGTTTTCAGCACCCGACAATGCGTTTGTTGTGCGGAAACAGGGTTATCTTCGTTTTCGTGGGGTTTCCAGCTGAGATATGCATTTTCAGTGATAATCTTCATGATTCTGCTGTTACAAGTGTGCAGAATCACCGAATTCGCTGTTTTCGTGCTATTGAATGCGAAAAACACGTTTTCTGGTGTTTTCAGCACTCCACAGTGCGTTTGATATGCGGAAGCTGCGATATCTTCGGTATCGTTGTTGTTTCCAGCTGAGATATGCATTTTCAGTGATAATCTTCATGATTCTGCTGTTACAAGTGTGCAGAATCACCGAAATCGCTGTTTTCGTGCTATTGAATGCGAAAAACACGTTTTCTGGTGCTTTCAGCACTCCACAGTGCGTTTGATATGCGGAAGCTGCGATATCTTCTTTTTCGTTGTTGTTTCCAGCTGAGATATGCATTTTCAGTGATAATCTTCATGATTCTGCTGTTACAAGTGTGCAGAATCACCGAATTCGCTGTTTTCGTGCTATTGAATGCGAAAAACACGTTTTCTGGTGTTTTCAGCACGCCACAGAGCGTTTGACATGCGGAAACTGCGATATCTTCAGTATCGTTGGGTTTCCAGCTGAGATATGCATTTTCAGTGATAATCTTCATGATTCTGCTGTTGCAAGTGTGCAGAATCACCGAATTCGCTGTTTTCGTGCTATTGAATGCGAAAAACACGTTTTCTGGTGTTTTCAGCACGCCACAGAGCGTTTGATATGCGGAAACTGCGATATCTTCGGTATCGTTGTTGTTTCCAGCTGAGATATGCATTTTCAGTGATAATCTTCATGATTCTGCTGTTACAAGTGTGCAGAATCACCGAAATCGCTGTTTTCGTGCTTTTGAATGCGAAAACACGTTTTCTGGTGTTTTCAGCACTCCACAGTGCGTTTGATATGCGGAAGCTGCGATATCTTCTTTATCGTTGTTGTTTCCAGCTGAGATATGCATTTTCAGTGATAATCTTCATGATTCTGCTGTTACAAGTGTGCAGAATCACCGAAATCGCTGTTTTCGTGCTATTGAATGCGAAAAACACGTTTTCTGGTGTTTTCAGCACGCCACAGAGCGTTTGACATGCGGACACTGCGATATCTTCGGTATCGTTGGGTTTCCAGCTGAGATATGCATTTTCAGTGATAATCTTCATGATTGTGCTGTTACAAGTGTGCAGAATCACCGAAATCGCTGTTTTCGTGCTATTGAATGCGAAAAACACGTTTTCTGGTGTTTTCAGCTCTCCACAGTGCGTTTGATATGCGGAATCTGCGATATCTTCGGTATCGTTGTTGTTTCCAGCTGAGATATGCATTTTCAGTGATAATCTTCATGATTCTGCTGTTACAAGTGTGCAGAATCACCGAAATCGCTGTTTACGTGCTATTGAATGCGAAAAACACGTTTTCTGGTGTTTTCAGCACTCCACAGTGCGTTTGATATGCGGAAGCTGCGATATCTTCGGTATCGTTGTTGTTTCCAGCTGAGATATGCATTTTCAGTGATAATCTTCATGATTCTGCTGTAACAAGTGTGCAGAATCACCGAAATCGCTGTTTTCGTGCTATTGAATGCGAAAAACACGTTTTCTGGTGTTTTCAGCACTCCACAGTGCGATTGATATGCGGAAGCTGCGATATCTTCTTTTTCGTTGTTGTTTCCAGCTGAGATATGCATTTTCAGTGATAATCTTCATGATTCTGCTGTTACAAGTGTGCAGAATCACCGAAATCGCTGTTTTCGTGCTATTGAATGCGAAAAACACGTTTTCTGGTGTTTTCAGCACGCCACAGAGCGTTTGACATGCGGAAACTGCGATATCTTCAGTATCGTTGGGTTTCCAGCTGAGATATGCATTTTCAGTGATAATCTTCATGATTCTGCTGTTACAAGTGTGCAGAATCACCGAATTCGCTGTTTTCGTGCTATTGAATGCGAAAAACACGTTTTCTGGTGTTTTCAGCACGCCACAGAGCGTTTGACATGCGGAAACTGCGATATCTTCGGTATCGTTGTTGTTTCCAGCTGAGATATGCATTTTCAGTGATAATCTTCATGATTCTGCTGTTACAAGTGTGCAGAATCCCCGAAATCGCTGTTTTCGTGCTTTTGAATGCGAAAACACGTTTTCTGGTGTTTTCAGCACTCCACAGTGCGTTTGATATGCGGAAGCTGCGATATCTTCTTTATCGTTGTTGTTTCCAGCTGAGATATGCATTTTCAGTGATAATCTTCATGATTCTGCTTTACAAGTGTGCAGAATCACCGAAATCGCTGTTTTCGTGCTTTTGAATGCGAAAAACACGTTTTCTGGTGTTTTCAGCACCCGACAATGCGTTTGATGTGCGGAAACAGGGTTATCTTCGTTTTCGTGGGGTTTCCAGCTGAGATATGCATTTTCAGTGATAATCTTCATGATTCTGCTGTTACAAGTGTGCAGAATCACCGAAATCGCTGTTTTCGTGCTATTGAATGCGAAAAACCCGATTTCTGGTGTTTTCAGAACGCCACAGAGCGTTTGACATGCGGAAACTGCGATATCTTCGGTATCGTTGTTGTTTCCAGCTGAGATATGCATTTTCAGTGATAATCTTCATGATTCTGCTGTAACAAGTGTGCAGAATCACCGAAATCGCTGTTTTCGTGCTATTGAATGCGAAAAACACGTTTTCTGGTGTTTTCAGCACTCCACAGTGCGATTGATATGCGGAAGCTGCGATATCTTCTTTTTCGTTGTTGTTTCCAGCTGAGATATGCATTTTCAGTGATAATCTTCATGATTCTGCTGTTACAAGTGTGCAGAATCACCGAAATCGCTGTTTTCGTGCTATTGAATGCGAAAAACACGTTTTCTGGTGTTTTCAGCACGCCACAGAGCGTTTGACATGCGGAAACTGCGATATCTTCAGTATCGTTGGGTTTCCAGCTGAGATATGCATTTTCAGTGATAATCTTCATGATTCTGCTGTTACAAGTGTGCAGAATCACCGAATTCGCTGTTTTCGTGCTATTGAATGCGAAAAACACGTTTTCTGGTGTTTTCAGCACGCCACAGAGCGTTTGACATGCGGAAACTGCGATATCTTCGGTATCGTTGTTGTTTCCAGCTGAGATATGCATTTTCAGTGATAATCTTCATGATTCTGCTGTTACAAGTGTGCAGAATCCCCGAAATCGCTGTTTTCGTGCTTTTGAATGCGAAAACACGTTTTCTGGTGTTTTCAGCACTCCACAGTGCGTTTGATATGCGGAAGCTGCGATATCTTCTTTATCGTTGTTGTTTCCAGCTGAGATATGCATTTTCAGTGATAATCTTCATGATTCTGCTTTACAAGTGTGCAGAATCACCGAAATCGCTGTTTTCGTGCTTTTGAATGCGAAAAACACGTTTTCTGGTGTTTTCAGCACCCGACAATGCGTTTGATGTGCGGAAACAGGGTTATCTTCGTTTTCGTGGGGTTTCCAGCTGAGATATGCATTTTCAGTGATAATCTTCATGATTCTGCTGTTACAAGTGTGCAGAATCACCGAAATCGCTGTTTTCGTGCTATTGAATGCGAAAAACCCGATTTCTGGTGTTTTCAGAACGCCACAGAGCGTTTGACATGCGGAAACTGCGATATCTTCGGTATCGTTGTTGTTTCCAGCTGAGATATGCATTTTCAGTGATAATCTTCATGATTCTGCTGTTACAAGTGTGCAGAATCACCGAAATCGCTGTTTTCGTGCTATTGAATGCGAAAAACACGTTTTCTGGTGTTTTCAGCACTCCACAGTGCGTTTGATATGCGGAAGCTGCGATATCTTCGGTATCGTTGTTGTTTCCAGCTGAGATATGCATTTTCAGTGATAATCTTCATGATTCTGCTGTTACAAGTGTGCAGAATCACCGAAATCGCTGTTTTCGTGCTATTGAATGCGAAAAACACGTTTTCTGGTGTTTTCAGCACTCCACAGTGCGTTTGATATGCGGAAGCTGCGATATCTTCTTTTTCGTTGTTGTTTCCAGCTGAGATATGCATTTTCAGTGATAATCTTCATGATTCTGCTGTTACAAGTGTGCAGAATCACCGAATTCGCTGTTTTCGTGCTATTGAAAGCGAAAAACACGTTTTCTGGTGTTTTCAGCACGCCACAGAGCGTTTGACATGCGGAAACTGCGATATCTTCAGTATCGTTGGGTTTCCAGCTGAGATATGCATTTTCAGTGATAATCTTCATGATTCTGCTGTTGCAAGTGTGCAGAATCACCGAATTCGCTGTTTTCGTGCTATTGAATGCGAAAAACACGTTTTCTGGTGTTTTCAGCACGCCACAGAGCGTTTGATATGCGGAAACTGCGATATCTTCGGTATCGTTGTTGTTTCCAGCTGAGATATGCATTTTCAGTGATAATCTTCATGATTCTGCTGTTACAAGTGTGCAGAATCACCGAAATCGCTGTTTTCGTGCTTTTGAATGCGAAAACACGTTTTCTGGTGTTTTCAGCACTCCACAGTGCGTTTGATATGCGGAAGCTGCGATATCTTCTTTATCGTTGTTGTTTCCAGCTGAGATATGCATTTTCAGTGATAATCTTCATGATTCTGCTGTTACAAGTGTGCAGAATCACCGAAATCGCTGTTTTCGTGCTTTTGAATGCGAAAAACACGTTTTCTGGTGTTTTCAGCACGCCACAGAGCGTTTGACATGCGGAAACTGCGATATCTTTGGTATCGTTGGGTTTCCAGCTGAGATATGCATTTTCAGTGATAATCTTCATGATTCTGCTGTTACAAGTGTGCAGAATCACCGAAATCGCTGTTTTCGTGCTATTGAATGCGAAAAACACGTTTTCTGGTGTTTTCAGCACTCCACAGTGCGTTTGATATGCGGAAACTGCGATATCTTCGGTATCGTGGGGTTTCCAGCTGAGATATGCATTTTCAGTGATAATCTTCATGATTCTGCTGTTACAAGTGCGCAGAATAACCGAAATCGCTGTTTTCGTGCTTTTGAATGCGAAAAACACGTTTTCTGGTGTTTTCAGCACCCGACAATGCGTTTGATGTGCGGAAAAAGGGTTATCTTCGTTTTCGTGGGGTTTCCAGCTGAGATATGCATTTTCAGTGATATTCTTCATGATTCTGCTGTTACAAGTGTGCAGAATCACCGAAATCGCTGTTTTCGTGCTATTGAATGCGAAAAACACGTTTTCTGGTGTTTTCAGCACTCCACAGTGCGATTGATATGCGGAAGCTGCGATATCTTCTTTTTCGTTGTTGTTTCCAGCTGAGATATGCATTTTCAGTGATAATCTTCATGATTCTGCTGTTACAAGTGTGCAGAATCACCGAAATCGCTGTTTTCGTGCTATTGAATGCGAAAAACACGTTTTCTGGTGTTTTCAGCACGCCACAGAGCGTTTGACATGCGGAAACTGCGATATCTTCAGTATCGTTGGGTTTCCAGCTGAGATATGCATTTTCAGTGATAATCTTCATGATTCTGCTGTTACAAGTGTGCAGAATCACCGAATTCGCTGTTTTCGTGCTATTGAATGCGAAAAACACGTTTTCTGGTGTTTTCAGCACGCCACAGAGCGTTTGACATGCGGAAACTGCGATATCTTCGGTATCGTTGTTGTTTCCAGCTGAGATATGCATTTTCAGTGATAATCTTCATGATTCTGCTGTTACAAGTGTGCAGAATCCCCGAAATCGCTGTTTTCGTGCTTTTGAATGCGAAAACACGTTTTCTGGTGTTTTCAGCACTCCACAGTGCGTTTGATATGCGGAAGCTGCGATATCTTCTTTATCGTTGTTGTTTCCAGCTGAGATATGCATTTTCAGTGATAATCTTCATGATTCTGCTTTACAAGTGTGCAGAATCACCGAAATCGCTGTTTTCGTGCTTTTGAATGCGAAAAACACGTTTTCTGGTGTTTTCAGCACCCGACAATGCGTTTGTTGTGCGGAAACAGGGTTATCTTCGTTTTCGTGGGGTTTCCAGCTGAGATATGCATTTTCAGTGATAATCTTCATGATTCTGCTGTTACAAGTGTGCAGAATCACCGAATTCGCTGTTTTCGTGCTATTGAATGCGAAAAACACGTTTTCTGGTGTTTTCAGCACTCCACAGTGCGTTTGATATGCGGAAGCTGCGATATCTTCGGTATCGTTGTTGTTTCCAGCTGAGATATGCATTTTCAGTGATAATCTTCATGATTCTGCTGTTACAAGTGTGCAGAATCACCGAAATCGCTGTTTTCGTGCTATTGAATGCGAAAAACACGTTTTCTGGTGCTTTCAGCACTCCACAGTGCGTTTGATATGCGGAAGCTGCGATATCTTCTTTTTCGTTGTTGTTTCCAGCTGAGATATGCATTTTCAGTGATAATCTTCATGATTCTGCTGTTACAAGTGTGCAGAATCACCGAATTCGCTGTTTTCGTGCTATTGAATGCGAAAAACACGTTTTCTGGTGTTTTCAGCACGCCACAGAGCGTTTGACATGCGGAAACTGCGATATCTTCAGTATCGTTGGGTTTCCAGCTGAGATATGCATTTTCAGTGATAATCTTCATGATTCTGCTGTTGCAAGTGTGCAGAATCACCGAATTCGCTGTTTTCGTGCTATTGAATGCGAAAAACACGTTTTCTGGTGTTTTCAGCACGCCACAGAGCGTTTGATATGCGGAAACTGCGATATCTTCGGTATCGTTGTTGTTTCCAGCTGAGATATGCATTTTCAGTGATAATCTTCATGATTCTGCTGTTACAAGTGTGCAGAATCACCGAAATCGCTGTTTTCGTGCTTTTGAATGCGAAAACACGTTTTCTGGTGTTTTCAGCACTCCACAGTGCGTTTGATATGCGGAAGCTGCGATATCTTCTTTATCGTTGTTGTTTCCAGCTGAGATATGCATTTTCAGTGATAATCTTCATGATTCTGCTGTTACAAGTGTGCAGAATCACCGAAATCGCTGTTTTCGTGCTATTGAATGCGAAAAACACGTTTTCTGGTGTTTTCAGCACGCCACAGAGCGTTTGACATGCGGACACTGCGATATCTTCGGTATCGTTGGGTTTCCAGCTGAGATATGCATTTTCAGTGATAATCTTCATGATTGTGCTGTTACAAGTGTGCAGAATCACCGAAATCGCTGTTTTCGTGCTATTGAATGCGAAAAACACGTTTTCTGGTGTTTTCAGCTCTCCACAGTGCGTTTGATATGCGGAATCTGCGATATCTTCGGTATCGTTGTTGTTTCCAGCTGAGATATGCATTTTCAGTGATAATCTTCATGATTCTGCTGTTACAAGTGTGCAGAATCACCGAAATCGCTGTTTACGTGCTATTGAATGCGAAAAACACGTTTTCTGGTGTTTTCAGCACTCCACAGTGCGTTTGATATGCGGAAGCTGCGATATCTTCGGTATCGTTGTTGTTTCCAGCTGAGATATGCATTTTCAGTGATAATCTTCATGATTCTGCTGTAACAAGTGTGCAGAATCACCGAAATCGCTGTTTTCGTGCTATTGAATGCGAAAAACACGTTTTCTGGTGTTTTCAGCACTCCACAGTGCGATTGATATGCGGAAGCTGCGATATCTTCTTTTTCGTTGTTGTTTCCAGCTGAGATATGCATTTTCAGTGATAATCTTCATGATTCTGCTGTTACAAGTGTGCAGAATCACCGAAATCGCTGTTTTCGTGCTATTGAATGCGAAAAACACGTTTTCTGGTGTTTTCAGCACGCCACAGAGCGTTTGACATGCGGAAACTGCGATATCTTCAGTATCGTTGGGTTTCCAGCTGAGATATGCATTTTCAGTGATAATCTTCATGATTCTGCTGTTACAAGTGTGCAGAATCACCGAATTCGCTGTTTTCGTGCTATTGAATGCGAAAAACACGTTTTCTGGTGTTTTCAGCACGCCACAGAGCGTTTGACATGCGGAAACTGCGATATCTTCGGTATCGTTGTTGTTTCCAGCTGAGATATGCATTTTCAGTGATAATCTTCATGATTCTGCTGTTACAAGTGTGCAGAATCCCCGAAATCGCTGTTTTCGTGCTTTTGAATGCGAAAACACGTTTTCTGGTGTTTTCAGCACTCCACAGTGCGTTTGATATGCGGAAGCTGCGATATCTTCTTTATCGTTGTTGTTTCCAGCTGAGATATGCATTTTCAGTGATAATCTTCATGATTCTGCTTTACAAGTGTGCAGAATCACCGAAATCGCTGTTTTCGTGCTTTTGAATGCGAAAAACACGTTTTCTGGTGTTTTCAGCACCCGACAATGCGTTTGATGTGCGGAAACAGGGTTATCTTCGTTTTCGTGGGGTTTCCAGCTGAGATATGCATTTTCAGTGATAATCTTCATGATTCTGCTGTTACAAGTGTGCAGAATCACCGAAATCGCTGTTTTCGTGCTATTGAATGCGAAAAACCCGATTTCTGGTGTTTTCAGAACGCCACAGAGCGTTTGACATGCGGAAACTGCGATATCTTCGGTATCGTTGTTGTTTCCAGCTGAGATATGCATTTTCAGTGATAATCTTCATGATTCTGCTGTAACAAGTGTGCAGAATCACCGAAATCGCTGTTTTCGTGCTATTGAATGCGAAAAACACGTTTTCTGGTGTTTTCAGCACTCCACAGTGCGATTGATATGCGGAAGCTGCGATATCTTCTTTTTCGTTGTTGTTTCCAGCTGAGATATGCATTTTCAGTGATAATCTTCATGATTCTGCTGTTACAAGTGTGCAGAATCACCGAAATCGCTGTTTTCGTGCTATTGAATGCGAAAAACACGTTTTCTGGTGTTTTCAGCACGCCACAGAGCGTTTGACATGCGGAAACTGCGATATCTTCAGTATCGTTGGGTTTCCAGCTGAGATATGCATTTTCAGTGATAATCTTCATGATTCTGCTGTTACAAGTGTGCAGAATCACCGAATTCGCTGTTTTCGTGCTATTGAATGCGAAAAACACGTTTTCTGGTGTTTTCAGCACGCCACAGAGCGTTTGACATGCGGAAACTGCGATATCTTCGGTATCGTTGTTGTTTCCAGCTGAGATATGCATTTTCAGTGATAATCTTCATGATTCTGCTGTTACAAGTGTGCAGAATCCCCGAAATCGCTGTTTTCGTGCTTTTGAATGCGAAAACACGTTTTCTGGTGTTTTCAGCACTCCACAGTGCGTTTGATATGCGGAAGCTGCGATATCTTCTTTATCGTTGTTGTTTCCAGCTGAGATATGCATTTTCAGTGATAATCTTCATGATTCTGCTTTACAAGTGTGCAGAATCACCGAAATCGCTGTTTTCGTGCTTTTGAATGCGAAAAACACGTTTTCTGGTGTTTTCAGCACCCGACAATGCGTTTGATGTGCGGAAACAGGGTTATCTTCGTTTTCGTGGGGTTTCCAGCTGAGATATGCATTTTCAGTGATAATCTTCATGATTCTGCTGTTACAAGTGTGCAGAATCACCGAAATCGCTGTTTTCGTGCTATTGAATGCGAAAAACCCGATTTCTGGTGTTTTCAGAACGCCACAGAGCGTTTGACATGCGGAAACTGCGATATCTTCGGTATCGTTGTTGTTTCCAGCTGAGATATGCATTTTCAGTGATAATCTTCATGATTCTGCTGTTACAAGTGTGCAGAATCACCGAAATCGCTGTTTTCGTGCTATTGAATGCGAAAAACACGTTTTCTGGTGTTTTCAGCACTCCACAGTGCGTTTGATATGCGGAAGCTGCGATATCTTCGGTATCGTTGTTGTTTCCAGCTGAGATATGCATTTTCAGTGATAATCTTCATGATTCTGCTGTTACAAGTGTGCAGAATCACCGAAATCGCTGTTTTCGTGCTATTGAATGCGAAAAACACGTTTTCTGGTGTTTTCAGCACTCCACAGTGCGTTTGATATGCGGAAGCTGCGATATCTTCTTTTTCGTTGTTGTTTCCAGCTGAGATATGCATTTTCAGTGATAATCTTCATGATTCTGCTGTTACAAGTGTGCAGAATCACCGAATTCGCTGTTTTCGTGCTATTGAAAGCGAAAAACACGTTTTCTGGTGTTTTCAGCACGCCACAGAGCGTTTGACATGCGGAAACTGCGATATCTTCAGTATCGTTGGGTTTCCAGCTGAGATATGCATTTTCAGTGATAATCTTCATGATTCTGCTGTTGCAAGTGTGCAGAATCACCGAATTCGCTGTTTTCGTGCTATTGAATGCGAAAAACACGTTTTCTGGTGTTTTCAGCACGCCACAGAGCGTTTGATATGCGGAAACTGCGATATCTTCGGTATCGTTGTTGTTTCCAGCTGAGATATGCATTTTCAGTGATAATCTTCATGATTCTGCTGTTACAAGTGTGCAGAATCACCGAAATCGCTGTTTTCGTGCTTTTGAATGCGAAAACACGTTTTCTGGTGTTTTCAGCACTCCACAGTGCGTTTGATATGCGGAAGCTGCGATATCTTCTTTATCGTTGTTGTTTCCAGCTGAGATATGCATTTTCAGTGATAATCTTCATGATTCTGCTGTTACAAGTGTGCAGAATCACCGAAATCGCTGTTTTCGTGCTTTTGAATGCGAAAAACACGTTTTCTGGTGTTTTCAGCACGCCACAGAGCGTTTGACATGCGGAAACTGCGATATCTTTGGTATCGTTGGGTTTCCAGCTGAGATATGCATTTTCAGTGATAATCTTCATGATTCTGCTGTTACAAGTGTGCAGAATCACCGAAATCGCTGTTTTCGTGCTATTGAATGCGAAAAACACGTTTTCTGGTGTTTTCAGCACTCCACAGTGCGTTTGATATGCGGAAACTGCGATATCTTCGGTATCGTGGGGTTTCCAGCTGAGATATGCATTTTCAGTGATAATCTTCATGATTCTGCTGTTACAAGTGCGCAGAATAACCGAAATCGCTGTTTTCGTGCTTTTGAATGCGAAAAACACGTTTTCTGGTGTTTTCAGCACCCGACAATGCGTTTGATGTGCGGAAAAAGGGTTATCTTCGTTTTCGTGGGGTTTCCAGCTGAGATATGCATTTTCAGTGATATTCTTCATGATTCTGCTGTTACAAGTGTGCAGAATCACCGAAATCGCTGTTTTCGTGCTATTGAATGCGAAAAACACGTTTTCTGGTGTTTTCAGCACGCCACAGAGCGTTTGACATGCGGTAACTGCGATATCTTCGGTATCGTTGTTGTTTCCAGCTGAGATATGCATTTTCAGTGATAATCTTCATGATTCTGCTGTTACAAGCGTGCAGAATCACCGAAATCGCTGTTTTCGTGCTACTGAATGCGAAAAACACGTTTTCTGGTGTTTTCAGCACGCCACAGTGCGTTTGATATGCGGAAACTGCGATATCTTCGTTTTCGTTGGGTTTCCAGCTGAGATATGCATTTTCAGTGATAATCTTCATGATTCTGCTGTTACAAGTGTACAGAATCACCGAAATCGCTGTTTTCGTGCTATTGAATGCGAAAAACACGTTTTCTGGTGTTTTCAGCACGCCACAGAGCGTTTGACATGCGGAAACTGCGATATCTTCGGTATCGTTGTTGTTTCCAGCTGAGATATGCATTTTCAGTGATAATCTTCATGATTCTGCTGTTACAAGTGTGCAGAATCACCGAAATCGCTTTTTTCGTGCTATTGAATGCGAAAAACACGTTTTCTGGTGTTTTCAGCACTCCACAGTGCGTTTGGTATGCGGAAGCTGCGATATCTTCTTTATCGTTGTTGTTTCCAGCTGAGATATGCATTTTCAGTGATAATCTTCATGATTCTGCTGTTACAAGTGTGCAGAATCACCGAAATCGCTGTTTTCGTGCTATTGAATGCGAAAAACACGTTTTCTGGTGTTTTCAGCACTCCACAGTGCGTTTGATATGCGGAAGCTGCGATATCTTCTTTTTCGTTGTTGTTTCCAGCTGAGATATGCATTTTCAGTGATAATCTTCATGATTCTGCTGTTACAAGTGTGCAGAATCACCGAAATCGCTGTTTTCGTGCTATTGAATGCGAAAAACACGTTTTCTGGTGTTTTCAGCACTCCACAGTGCGTTTGATATGCGGAAACTGCGATATCTTCGGTATCGTTGTTGTTTCCAGCTGAGATATGCATTTTCAGTGATAATCTTCATGATTCTGCTGTTACAAGTGTGCAGAATCACCGAAATCGCTGGTTTCGTGCTATTGAATGCGAAAAACACGTTTTCTGGTGTTATCAGCACGCCACAGAACGTTTGACATGCGGAAACTGCGATATCTTCGGTATCGTTGGGTTTCCAGCTGAGATATGCATTTTCAGTGATAATCTTCATGATACTGCTGTTACAAGTGCGCAGAAACACCGAAATCGCTGTTTTCGTGCTATTGAATGCGAAAAACACGTTTTCTGGTGTTTTCAGCACGCCACAGAGCGTTTGACATGCGGAAACTGCGATATCTTCGTTTTCGTTGGGTTTCCAGCTGAGATATGCATTTTCAGTGATCATCTTCATGATTCTGCTGTTACAAGTGTGCAGAATAACCGAAATCGCTGTTTTCGTGCTTTGAATGTGAAAAACACGTTTTCTGGTGTTTTCAGCACCCGACAATGCGTTTGATGTGCGGAAACAGGGTTATCTTCGTTTTCGTGGGGTTTCCAGCTGAGATATGCATTTTCAGTGATAATCTTCATGATTCTACTGTTACAAGTGTGCAGAATCACCGAAATCGCTGTTTTCGTGCTATTGAATGCGAAAAACACGTTTTCTCGTGTTTTCAGCACCCGACAGTGCGTTTGATGTGCGGAAACTGCGATATCTTCGGTATCGTTGTTGTTTCCAGCTGAGATATGCATTTTCAGTGATAATCTTCATGATTCTGCTGTTACAAGTGTGCAGAATCACCGAAATCGCTGTTTTCGTGCTATTGAATGCGAAAAACACGTTTTCTGGTGTTTTCAGCACGCCACAGAGCGTTTGACATGCGGAAACTGCGATATCTTCAGTATCGTTGGGTTTCCAGCTGAGATATGCATTTTCAGTGATAATCTTCATGATTCTGCTGTTACAAGTGTGCAGAATCACCGAAATCGCTGTTTTCGTGCATTTGAATGCGAAAACACGTTTTCTGGTGTTTTCAGCACTCCACAGTGCGTTTGATATGCGGAAGCTGCGATATCTTCTTTATCGTTGTTGTTTCCAGCTGAGATATACATTTTCAGTGATAATCTTCATGATTCTGCTGTTACAAGTGTGCAGAATCACCGAAATCGCTGTTTTCGTGCTATTTAATACGAAAAACGCGTTTTCTGGTGTTTTCAGCACGCCACAGAGCGTTTGACATGCGGACACTGCGATATCTTCGGTATCGTTGGGTTTCCAGCTGAGATATGCATTTTCAGTGATAATCTTCATGATTGTGCTGTTACAAGTGTGCAGAATCACCGAAATCGCTGTTTTCGTGCTATTGAATGCGAAAAACACGTTTTCTGGTGTTTTCAGCACTCCACAGTGCGTTTGATATGCGGAATCTGCGATATCTTCGGTATCGTTGTTGTTTCCAGCTGAGATATGCATTTTCAGTGATAATCTTCATGATTCTGCTGTTACAAGTGTGCAGAATCACCGAAATCGCTGTTTTCGTGCTATTGAATGCGAAAAACACGTTTTCTGGTGTTTTCAGCACTCCACAGTGCGTTTGATATGCGGAAGCTGCGATATCTTCGGTATCGTTGTTGTTTCCAGCTGAGATGTGCATTTTCTGTGATAATCTTCATGATTCTGCTGTTACAAGTGTGCAGAATCACCGAAATCGCTGTTTTCGTGCTATTGAATGCGAAAAACACGTTTTCTGGTGTTTTCAGCACTCCACAGTGCGATTGATATGCGGAAGCTGCGATATCTTCTTTTTCGTTGTTGTTTCCAGCTGAGATATGCATTTTCAGTGATAATCTTCATGATTCTGCTGTTACAAGTGTGCAGAATCACCGAAATCGCTGTTTTCGTGCTATTGAATGCGAAAAACACGTTTTCTGGTGTTTTCAGCACGCCACAGAGCGTTTGACATGCGGAAACTGCGATATCTTCAGTATCGTTGGGTTTCCAGCTGAGATATGCATTTTCAGTGATAATCTTCATGATTCTGCTGTTACAAGTGTGCAGAATCACCGAATTCGCTGTTTTCGTGCTATTGAATGCGAAAAACACGTTTTCTGGTGTTTTCAGCACGCCACAGAGCGTTTGACATGCGGAAACTGCGATATCTTCGGTATCGTTGTTGTTTCCAGCTGAGATATGCATTTTCAGTGATAATCTTCATGATTCTGCTGTTACAAGTGTGCAGAATCCCCGAAATCGCTGTTTTCGTGCTTTTGAATGCGAAAACACGTTTTCTGGTGTTTTCAGCACTCCACAGTGCGTTTGATATGCGGAAGCTGCGATATCTTCTTTATCGTTGTTGTTTCCAGCTGAGATATGCATTTTCAGTGATAATCTTCATGATTCTGCTGTTACAAGTGTGCAGAATCACCGAAATCGCTGTTTTCGTGCTTTTGAATGCGAAAAACACGTTTTCTGGTGTTTTCAGCACCCGACAATGCGTTTGATGTGCGGAAACAGGGTTATCTTCGTTTTCGTGGGGTTTCCAGCTGAGATATGCATTTTCAGTGATAATCTTCATGATTCTGCTGTTACAAGTGTGCAGAATCACCGAAATCGCTGTTTTCGTGCTATTGAATGCGAAAAACACGTTTTCTGGTGTTTTCAGCACTCCACAGTGCGTTTGATATGCGGAAGCTGCGATATCTTCTTTATCGTTGTTGTTTCCAGCTGAGATATGCATTTTCAGTGATAACCTTCATGATTCTGCTGTTACAAGTGTGCAGAATCACCGAAATCGCTGTTTTCGTGCTATTGAATGCGAAAAACACGTTTTCTGGTGTTTTCAGCACGCCACAGAGCGTTTGACATGTGGAAACTGCGATATCTTCAGTATCGTTGGGTTTCCAGCTGAGATATGCATTTTCAGTGATAATCTTCATGATTCTGCTGTTACAAGTGTGCAGAATCACCGAAATCGCTGTTTTCGTGCTATTGAATGCGAAAAACCCGTTTTCTGGTGTTTTCAGCACGCCACAGAGCGTTTGACATGCGGAAACTGCGATATCTTCGGTATCGTTGTTGTTTCCAGCTGAGATATGCATTTTCAGTGATAATCTTCATGATTCTGCTGTTACAAGTGTGCAGAATCACCGAAATCGCTGTTTTCGTGCTATTTAATGCGAAAAACACGTTTTCTGGTGTTTTCAGCACTCCACAGTGCGTTTGATATGCGGAAGCTGCGATATCTTCGGTATCGTTGTTGTTTCCAGCTGAGATATGCATTTTCAGTGATAATCTTCATGATTCCGCTGTTACAAGTGTGCAGAATCACCGAAATCGCTGTTTTCGTGCTATTGAATGCGAAAAACACGTTTTCTGGTGTTTTCAGCACTCCACAGTGCGTTTGATATGCGGAAGCTGCGATATCTTCTTTTTCGTTGTTGTTTCCAGCTGAGATATGCATTTTCATTGATAATCTTCATGATTCTGCTGTTACAAGTGTGCAGAATCACCGAAATCGCTGTTTTCGTGCTATTGAATGCGAAAAACACGTTTTCTGGTGTTTTCAGCACGCCACAGAGCGTTTGACATGCGGAAACTGCGATATCTTCGGTATCGTTGGGTTTCCAGCTGAGATATGCATTTTCAGTGATAATCTTCATGATTCTGCTGTTACAAGAGTGCAGAATCACCGAAATCGCTGTTTTCGTGCTATTGAATGCGAAAAACACGTTTTCTGGTGTTTTCAGCACTCCACAGTGCGTTTGATATGCGGAAACTGCCATATCTTCGGTATCGTTGTTGTTTCCAGCTGAGATATGCATTTTCAGTGATAATCTTCATGATTCTGCTGTTACAAGTGTGCAGAATCACCGAAATCGCTATTTTCGTGCTATTGAATGCGAAAAACACGTTTTCTGGTGTTTTCAGCACGCCACAGAACGTTTGACATGCGGAAACTGCGATATCTTCGGTATCGTTGGGTTTCCAGCTGAGATATGCATTTTCAGTGATAATCTTCATGATTCTGCTGTTACAAGTGCGCAGAATAACCGAAATCGCTGTTTTCGTGCTTTTGAATGCGAAAAACACGTTTTCTGGTGTTTTCAGCACCCGACAATGCGTTTGATGTGCGGAAACAGGGTTATCTTCGTTTTCGTGAGGTTCCCAGCTGAGATATGCATTTTCAGTGATAATCTTCATGATTCTGCTGTTACAAGCGTGCAGAATCACCGAAATCACTGTTTTCGTGCTACTGAATGCGAAAAACACGATTTCTGGTAATTTTCAACACTCCACAGTGCGTTTGATATGCGGAAACTGCGATATCTTCGTTTTCGTTGGGTTTCCAGCTGAGATATGCATTTTCAGTGATAATCTTCATGATTCTGCTTTTACAAGTGCACAGAATCACCGAAATCGCTGTTTTCGTGCTATTGAATGCGAAAAACACGTTTTCTGGTGTTTTCAGCACGCCACAGAGCGTTTGACATGCGGAAACTGCGATATCTTCGGTATCGTTGTTGTTTCCAGCTGAGATATGCATTTTCAGTGATAATCTTCATGATTCTGCTGTTACAAGTGTGCAGAATCACCGAAATCGCTGTTTTCGTGCTATTGAATGCGAAAAACACGTTTTCTGGTGTTTTCAGCACTCCACAGTGCATTTGATATGCGGAAGCTGCGATATCTTCTTTATCGTTGTTGTTTCCAGCTGAGATATGCATTTTCAGTGATAATCTTCATGATTCTGCTGTTACAAGTGTGCAGAATCACCGAAATCGCTGTTTTCGTGCTATTGAATGCGAAAAACACGTTTTCTGGTGTTTTCAGCACTCCACAGTGCGTTTGATATGCGGAAGCTGCGATATCTTCGGTATCGTTGGGTTTCCAGCTGAGATATGCATTTTCAGTGATAATCTTCATGATTCTGCTGTTACAAGAGTGCAGAATCACCGAAATCGCTGTTTTCGTGCTATTGAATGCGAAAAACACGTTTTCTGGTGTTTTCAGCACTCCACAGTGCGTTTGATATGCGGAAACTGCCATATCTTCGGTATCGTTGTTGTTTCCAGCTGAGATATGCATTTTCAGTGATTATCTTCATGATTCTGCTGTTACAAGTGTGCAGAATCACCGAAATCGCTATTTTCGTGCTATTGAATGCGAAAAACACGTTTTCTGGTGTTTTCAGCACGCCACAGAACGTTTGACATGCGGAAACTGCGATATCTTCGGTATCGTTGGGTTTCCAGCTGAGATATGCATTTTCAGTGATAATCTTCATGATTCTGCTGTTACAAGTGCGCAGAATAACCGAAATCGCTGTTTTCGTGCTTTTGAATGCGAAAAACACGTTTTCTGGTGTTTTCAGCACCCGACAATGCGTTTGATGTGCGGAAACAGGGTTATCTTCGTTTTCGTGGGGTTTCCAGCTGAGATATGCATTTTCAGTGATAATCTTCATGATTCTGCTGTTACAAGTGTGCAGAATCACCGAATTCGCTGTTTTCGTGCTATTGAATGCGAAAAACACGTTTTCTGGTGTTTTCAGCACGCCACAGAGCGTTTGACATGCGGAAACTGCGATATCTTCGGTATCGTTGTTGTTTCCAGCTGAGATATGCATTTTCAGTGATAATCTTCATGATTCTGCTGTTACAAGTGTGCAGAATCACCGAAATCGCTGTTTTCGTGCTTTTGAATGCGAAAACACGTTTTCTGGTGTTTTCAGCACTCCACAGTGCGTTTGATATGCGGAAGCTGCGATATCTTCTTTATCGTTGTTGTTTCCAGCTGAGATATGCATTTTCAGTGATAATCTTCATGATTCTGCTGTTACAAGTGTGCAGAATCACCGAAATCGCTGTTTTCGTGCTTTTGAATGCGAAAAACACGTTTTCTGGTGTTTTCAGCACCCGACAATGCGTTTGATGTGCGGAAACAGGGTTATCTTCGTTTTCGTGGGGTTTCCAGCTGAGATATGCATTTTCAGTGATAATCTTCATGATTCTGCTGTTACAAGTGTGCAGAATCACCGAAATCGCTGTTTTCGTGCTATTGAATGCGAAAAACACGTTTTCTGGTGTTTTCAGCACTCCACAGTGCGTTTGATATGCGGAAGCTGCGATATCTTCTTTATCGTTGTTGTTTCCAGCTGAGATATGCATTTTCAGTGATAATCTTCATGATTCTGCTGTTACAAGTGTGCAGAATCACCGAAATCGCTGTTTTCGTGCTATTGAATGCGAAAAACACGTTTTCTGGTGTTTTCAGCACGCCACAGAGCGTTTGACATGCGGAAACTGCGATATCTTCGGTATCGTTGGGTTTCCAGCTGAGATATGCATTTTCAGTGATAATCTTCATGATTCTGCTGTTACAAGAGTGCAGAATCACCGAAATCGCTGTTTTCGTGCTATTGAATGCGAAAAACACGTTTTCTGGTGTTTTCAGCACTCCACAGTGCGTTTGATATGCGGAAACTGCCATATCTTCGGTATCGTTGTTGTTTCCAGCTGAGATATGCATTTTCAGTGATAATCTTCATGATTCTGCTGTTACAAGTGTGCAGAATCACCGAAATCGCTATTTTCGTGCTATTGAATGCGAAAAACACGTTTTCTGGTGTTTTCAGCACGCCACAGAACGTTTGACATGCGGAAACTGCGATATCTTCGGTATCGTTGGGTTTCCAGCTGAGATATGCATTTTCAGTGATAATCTTCATGATTCTGCTGTTACAAGTGCGCAGAATAACCGAAATCGCTGTTTTCGTGCTTTTGAATGCGAAAAACACGTTTTCTGGTGTTTTCAGCACCCGACAATGCGTTTGATGTGCGGAAACAGGGTTATCTTCGTTTTCGTGGGGTTTCCAGCTGAGATATGCATTTTCAGTGATAATCTTCATGATTCTGCTGTTACAAGTGTGCAGAATCACCGAAATCGCTGTTTTCGTGCTATTGAATGCGAAAAACACGTTTTCTGGTGTTTTCAGCACGCCACAGAGCGTTTGACATGCGGTAACTGCGATATCTTCGGAATCGTTGTTGTTTCCAGCTGAGATATGCATTTTCTGTGATAATCTTCATGATTCTGCTGTTACAAGCGTGCAGAATCACCGAAATCGCTGTTTTCGTGCTACTGAATGCGAAAAACACGATTTCTGGTAATTTTCAACACTACACAGTGCGTTTGATATGCGGAAACTGCGATATCTTCGTTTTCGTTGGGTTTCCAGCTGAGATATGCATTTTCAGTGATAATCTTCATGATTCTGCTGTTACAAGTGCACAGAATCACCGAAATCGCTGTTTTCGTGCTATTGAATGCGAAAAACACGTTTTCTGGTGTTTTCAGCACGCCACAGAGCGTTTGACATGCGGAAACTGCGATATCTTCGGTATCGTTGTTGTTTCCAGCTGAGATATGCATTTTCAGTGATAATCTTCATGATTCTGCTGTTACAAGTGTGCAGAATCACCGAAATCGCTGTTTTCGTGCTATTGAATGCGAAAAACACGTTTTCTGGTGTTTTCAGCACTCCACAGTGCATTTGATATGCGGAAGCTGCGATATCTTCTTTATCGTTGTTGTTTCCAGCTGAGATATGCATTTTCAGTGATAATCTTCATGATTCTGCTGTTACAAGTGTGCAGAATCACCGAAATCGCTGTTTTCGTGCTATTGAATGCGAAAAACAGGTTTTCTGGTGTTTTCAGCACTCCACAGTGCGTTTGATATGCGGAAGCTGCGATATCTTCGGTATCGTTGGGTTTCCAGCTGAGATATGCATTTTCAGTGATAATCTTCATGATTCTGCTGTTACAAGAGTGCAGAATCACCGAAATCGCTGTTTTCGTGCTATTGAATGCGAAAAACACGTTTTCTGGTGTTTTCAGCACTCCACAGTGAGTTTGATATGCGGAAACTGCCATATCTTCGGTATCGTTGTTGTTTCCAGCTGAGATATGCATTTTCAGTGATAATCTTCATGATTCTGCTGTTACAAGTGTGCAGAATCACCGAAATCGCTATTTTCGTGCTATTGAATGCGAAAAACACGTTTTCTGGTGTTTTCAGCACGCCACAGAACGTTTGACATGCGGAAACTGCGATATCTTCGGTATCGTTGGGTTTCCAGCTGAGATATGCATTTTCAGTGATAATCTTCATGATTCTGCTGTTACAAGTGCGCAGAATAACCGAAATCGCTGTTTTCGTGCTTTTGAATGCGAAAAACACGTTTTCTGGTGTTTTCAGCACCCGACAATGCGTTTGATGTGCGGAAACAGGGTTATCTTCGTTTTCGTGGGGTTTCCAGCTGAGATATGCATTTTCAGTGATAATCTTCATGATTCTGCTGTTACAAGTGTGCAGAATCACCGAAATCGCTGTTTTCGTGCTATTGAATGCGAAAAACACGTTTTCTGGTGTTTTCAGCACGCCACAGAGCGTTTGACATGCGGTAACTGCGATATCTTCGGAATCGTTGTTGTTTCCAGCTGAGATATGCATTTTCAGTGATAATCTTCATGATTCTGCTGTTACAAGTGTGCAGAATCACCGAAATCGCTATTTTCGTGCTATTGAATGCGAAAAACACGTTTTCTGGTGTTTTCAGCACGCCACAGAACGTTTGACATGCGGAAACTGCGATATCTTCGGTATCGTTGGGTTTCCAGCTGAGATATGCATTTTCAGTGATAATCTTCATGATTCTGCTGTTACAAGTGCGCAGAATAACCGAAATCGCTGTTTTCGTGCTTTTGAATGCGAAAAACACGTTTTCTGGTGTTTTCAGCACCCGACAATGCGTTTGATGTGCGGAAACAGGGTTATCTTCGTTTTCGTGAGGTTCCCAGCTGAGATATGCATTTTCAGTGATAATCTTCATGATTCTGCTGTTACAAGCGTGCAGAATCACCGAAATCACTGTTTTCGTGCTACTGAATGCGAAAAACACGATTTCTGGTAATTTTCAACACTCCACAGTGCGTTTGATATGCGGAAACTGCGATATCTTCGTTTTCGTTGGGTTTCCAGCTGAGATATGCATTTTCAGTGATAATCTTCATGATTCTGCTTTTACAAGTGCACAGAATCACCGAAATCGCTGTTTTCGTGCTATTGAATGCGAAAAACACGTTTTCTGGTGTTTTCAGCACGCCACAGAGCGTTTGACATGCGGAAACTGCGATATCTTCGGTATCGTTGTTGTTTCCAGCTGAGATATGCATTTTCAGTGATAATCTTCATGATTCTGCTGTTACAAGTGTGCAGAATCACCGAAATCGCTGTTTTCGTGCTATTGAATGCGAAAAACACGTTTTCTGGTGTTTTCAGCACTCCACAGTGCATTTGATATGCGGAAGCTGCGATATCTTCTTTATCGTTGTTGTTTCCAGCTGAGATATGCATTTTCAGTGATAATCTTCATGATTCTGCTGTTACAAGTGTGCAGAATCACCGAAATCGCTGTTTTCGTGCTATTGAATGCGAAAAACACGTTTTCTGGTGTTTTCAGCACTCCACAGTGCGTTTGATATGCGGAAGCTGCGATATCTTCGGTATCGTTGGGTTTCCAGCTGAGATATGCATTTTCAGTGATAATCTTCATGATTCTGCTGTTACAAGAGTGCAGAATCACCGAAATCGCTGTTTTCGTGCTATTGAATGCGAAAAACACGTTTTCTGGTGTTTTCAGCACTCCACAGTGCGTTTGATATGCGGAAACTGCCATATCTTCGGTATCGTTGTTGTTTCCAGCTGAGATATGCATTTTCAGTGATTATCTTCATGATTCTGCTGTTACAAGTGTGCAGAATCACCGAAATCGCTATTTTCGTGCTATTGAATGCGAAAAACACGTTTTCTGGTGTTTTCAGCACGCCACAGAACGTTTGACATGCGGAAACTGCGATATCTTCGGTATCGTTGGGTTTCCAGCTGAGATATGCATTTTCAGTGATAATCTTCATGATTCTGCTGTTACAAGTGCGCAGAATAACCGAAATCGCTGTTTTCGTGCTTTTGAATGCGAAAAACACGTTTTCTGGTGTTTTCAGCACCCGACAATGCGTTTGATGTGCGGAAACAGGGTTATCTTCGTTTTCGTGGGGTTTCCAGCTGAGATATGCATTTTCAGTGATAATCTTCATGATTCTGCTGTTACAAGTGTGCAGAATCACCGAATTCGCTGTTTTCGTGCTATTGAATGCGAAAAACACGTTTTCTGGTGTTTTCAGCACGCCACAGAGCGTTTGACATGCGGAAACTGCGATATCTTCGGTATCGTTGTTGTTTCCAGCTGAGATATGCATTTTCAGTGATAATCTTCATGATTCTGCTGTTACAAGTGTGCAGAATCACCGAAATCGCTGTTTTCGTGCTTTTGAATGCGAAAACACGTTTTCTGGTGTTTTCAGCACTCCACAGTGCGTTTGATATGCGGAAGCTGCGATATCTTCTTTATCGTTGTTGTTTCCAGCTGAGATATGCATTTTCAGTGATAATCTTCATGATTCTGCTGTTACAAGTGTGCAGAATCACCGAAATCGCTGTTTTCGTGCTTTTGAATGCGAAAAACACGTTTTCTGGTGTTTTCAGCACCCGACAATGCGTTTGATGTGCGGAAACAGGGTTATCTTCGTTTTCGTGGGGTTTCCAGCTGAGATATGCATTTTCAGTGATAATCTTCATGATTCTGCTGTTACAAGTGTGCAGAATCACCGAAATCGCTGTTTTCGTGCTATTGAATGCGAAAAACACGTTTTCTGGTGTTTTCAGCACTCCACAGTGCGTTTGATATGCGGAAGCTGCGATATCTTCTTTATCGTTGTTGTTTCCAGCTGAGATATGCATTTTCAGTGATAATCTTCATGATTCTGCTGTTACAAGTGTGCAGAATCACCGAAATCGCTGTTTTCGTGCTATTGAATGCGAAAAACACGTTTTCTGGTGTTTTCAGCACGCCACAGAGCGTTTGACATGCGGAAACTGCGATATCTTCGGTATCGTTGGGTTTCCAGCTGAGATATGCATTTTCAGTGATAATCTTCATGATTCTGCTGTTACAAGAGTGCAGAATCACCGAAATCGCTGTTTTCGTGCTATTGAATGCGAAAAACACGTTTTCTGGTGTTTTCAGCACTCCACAGTGCGTTTGATATGCGGAAACTGCCATATCTTCGGTATCGTTGTTGTTTCCAGCTGAGATATGCATTTTCAGTGATAATCTTCATGATTCTGCTGTTACAAGTGTGCAGAATCACCGAAATCGCTATTTTCGTGCTATTGAATGCGAAAAACACGTTTTCTGGTGTTTTCAGCACGCCACAGAACGTTTGACATGCGGAAACTGCGATATCTTCGGTATCGTTGGGTTTCCAGCTGAGATATGCATTTTCAGTGATAATCTTCATGATTCTGCTGTTACAAGTGCGCAGAATAACCGAAATCGCTGTTTTCGTGCTTTTGAATGCGAAAAACACGTTTTCTGGTGTTTTCAGCACCCGACAATGCGTTTGATGTGCGGAAACAGGGTTATCTTCGTTTTCGTGGGGTTTCCAGCTGAGATATGCATTTTCAGTGATAATCTTCATGATTCTGCTGTTACAAGTGTGCAGAATCACCGAAATCGCTGTTTTCGTGCTATTGAATGCGAAAAACACGTTTTCTGGTGTTTTCAGCACGCCACAGAGCGTTTGACATGCGGTAACTGCGATATCTTCGGAATCGTTGTTGTTTCCAGCTGAGATATGCATTTTCTGTGATAATCTTCATGATTCTGCTGTTACAAGCGTGCAGAATCACCGAAATCGCTGTTTTCGTGCTACTGAATGCGAAAAACACGATTTCTGGTAATTTTCAACACTACACAGTGCGTTTGATATGCGGAAACTGCGATATCTTCGTTTTCGTTGGGTTTCCAGCTGAGATATGCATTTTCAGTGATAATCTTCATGATTCTGCTGTTACAAGTGCACAGAATCACCGAAATCGCTGTTTTCGTGCTATTGAATGCGAAAAACACGTTTTCTGGTGTTTTCAGCACGCCACAGAGCGTTTGACATGCGGAAACTGCGATATCTTCGGTATCGTTGTTGTTTCCAGCTGAGATATGCATTTTCAGTGATAATCTTCATGATTCTGCTGTTACAAGTGTGCAGAATCACCGAAATCGCTGTTTTCGTGCTATTGAATGCGAAAAACACGTTTTCTGGTGTTTTCAGCACTCCACAGTGCATTTGATATGCGGAAGCTGCGATATCTTCTTTATCGTTGTTGTTTCCAGCTGAGATATGCATTTTCAGTGATAATCTTCATGATTCTGCTGTTACAAGTGTGCAGAATCACCGAAATCGCTGTTTTCGTGCTATTGAATGCGAAAAACAGGTTTTCTGGTGTTTTCAGCACTCCACAGTGCGTTTGATATGCGGAAGCTGCGATATCTTCGGTATCGTTGGGTTTCCAGCTGAGATATGCATTTTCAGTGATAATCTTCATGATTCTGCTGTTACAAGAGTGCAGAATCACCGAAATCGCTGTTTTCGTGCTATTGAATGCGAAAAACACGTTTTCTGGTGTTTTCAGCACTCCACAGTGAGTTTGATATGCGGAAACTGCCATATCTTCGGTATCGTTGTTGTTTCCAGCTGAGATATGCATTTTCAGTGATAATCTTCATGATTCTGCTGTTACAAGTGTGCAGAATCACCGAAATCGCTATTTTCGTGCTATTGAATGCGAAAAACACGTTTTCTGGTGTTTTCAGCACGCCACAGAACGTTTGACATGCGGAAACTGCGATATCTTCGGTATCGTTGGGTTTCCAGCTGAGATATGCATTTTCAGTGATAATCTTCATGATTCTGCTGTTACAAGTGCGCAGAATAACCGAAATCGCTGTTTTCGTGCTTTTGAATGCGAAAAACACGTTTTCTGGTGTTTTCAGCACCCGACAATGCGTTTGATGTGCGGAAACAGGGTTATCTTCGTTTTCGTGGGGTTTCCAGCTGAGATATGCATTTTCAGTGATAATCTTCATGATTCTGCTGTTACAAGTGTGCAGAATCACCGAAATCGCTGTTTTCGTGCTATTGAATGCGAAAAACACGTTTTCTGGTGTTTTCAGCACGCCACAGAGCGTTTGACATGCGGTAACTGCGATATCTTCGGAATCGTTGTTGTTTCCAGCTGAGATATGCATTTTCAGTGATAATCTTCATGATTCTGCTGTTACAAGTGTGCAGAATCACCGAAATCGCTGTTTTCGTGCTATTGAATGCGAAAAACACGATTTCTGGTAATTTTCAACACTCCACAGTGCGTTTGATATGCGGAAACTGCGATATCTTCGTTTTCGTTGGGTTTCCAGCTGAGATATGCATTTTCAGTGATAATCTTCATGATTCTGCTGTTACAAGTGCACAGAATCACCGAAATCGCTGTTTTCGTGCTATTGAATGCGAAAAACACGTTTTCTGGTGTTTTCAGCACGCCACAGAGCGTTTGACATGCGGAAACTGCGATATCTTCGGTATCGTTGTTGTTTCCAGCTGAGATATGCATTTTCAGTGATAATCTTCATGATTCTGCTGTTACAAGTGTGCAGAATCACCGAAATCGCTGTTTTCGTGCTATTGAATGCGAAAAACACGTTTTCTGGTGTTTTCAGCACTCCACAGTGCATTTGATATGCGGAAGCTGCGATAACTTCTTTATCGTTGTTGTTTCCAGCTGAGATATGCATTTTCAGTGATAATCTTCATGATTCTGCTGTTACAAGTGTGCAGAATCACCGAAATCGCTGTTTTCGTGCTATTGAATGCGAAAAACACGTTTTCTGGTGTTTTCAGCACTCCACAGTGCGTTTGATATGCGGAAGCTGCGATATCTTCTTTTTCGTTGTTGTTTCCAGCTGAGATATGCATTTTCAGTGATAATCTTCATGATTCTGCTGTTACAAGTGTGCAGAATCACCGAAATCGCTGTTTTCGTGCTATTGAATGCGAAAAACACGTTTTCTGGTGTTTTCAGCACGCCACAGAGCGTTTGACATGCGGTAACTGCGATATCTTCGGAATCGTTGTTGTTTCCAGCTGAGATATGCATTTTCTGTGATAATCTTCATGATTCTGCTGTTACAAGCGTGCAGAATCACCGAAATCGCTGTTTTCGTGATACTGAATGCGAAAAACGCGATTTCTGGTAATTTTCAACACTCCACAGTGCGTTTGATATGCGGAAACTGCGATATCTTCGTTTTCGTTGGGTTTCCAGCTGAGATATGCATTTTCAGTGATAATCTTCATGATTCTGCTGTTACAAGTGCACAGAATCACCGAAATCGCTGTTTTCGTGCTATTGAATGCGAAAAACACGTTTTCTGGTGTTTTCAGCACGCCACAGAGCGTTTGACATGCGGAAACTGCGATATCTTCGGTATCGTTGTTGTTTCCAGCTGAGATATGCATTTTCAGTGATAATCTTCATGATTCTGCTGTTACAAGTGTGCAGAATCACCGAAATCTCTGTTTTCGTGCTATTGAATGCGAAAAACACGTTTTCTGGTGTTTTCAGCACTCCACAGTGCATTTGATATGCGGAAGCTGCGATATCTTCTTTATCGTTGTTGTTTCCAGCTGAGATATGCATTTTCAGTGATAATCTTCATGATTCTGCTGTTACAAGTGTGCAGAATCACCGAAATCGCTGTTTTCGTGCTATTGAATGCGAAAAACACGTTTTCTGGTGTTTTCAGCACTCCACAGTGCGTTTGATATGCGGAAGCTGCGATATCTTCGGTATCGTTGGGTTTCCAGCTGAGATATGCATTTTCAGTGATAATCTTCATGATTCTGCTGTTACAAGAGTGCAGAATCACCGAAATCGCTGTTTTCGTGCTACTGAATGCGAAAAACACGTTTTCCGGTGTTTTCAGCACTCCACAGTGCGTTTGATATGCGGAAACTGCCATATCTTCGGTATCGTTGTTGTTTCCAGCTGAGATATGCATTTTCAGTGATAATCTTCATGATTCTGCTGTTACAAGTGTGCAGAATCACCGAAATCGCTATTTTCGTGCTATTGAATGCGAAAAACACGTTTTCTGGTGTTTTCAGCACGCCACAGAACGTTTGACATGCGGAAACTGCGATATCTTCGGTATCGTTGGGTTTCCAGCTGAGATATGCATTTTCAGTGATAATCTTCATGATTCTGCTGTTACAAGTGCGCAGAATAACCGAAATCGCTGTTTTCGTGCTATTGAATGCGAAAAACACGTTTTCTGGTGTTTTCAGCACCCGACAATGCGTTTGATGTGCGGAAACAGGGTTATCTTCGTTTTCGTGGGGTTTCCAGCTGAGATATGCATTTTCAGTGATAATCTTCATGATTCTGCTGTTACAAGTGTGCAGAATCACCGAATTCGCTGTTTTCGTGCTATTGAATGCGAAAAACACGTTTTCTGGTGTTTTCAGCACGCCACAGAGCGTTTGACATGCGGAAACTGCGATATCTTCGGTATCGTTGTTGTTTCCAGCTGAGATATGCATTTTCAGTGATAATCTTCATGATTCTGCTGTTACAAGTGTGCAGAATCACCGAAATCGCTGTTTTCGTGCTTTTGAATGCGAAAACACGTTTTCTGGTGTTTTCAGCACTCCACAGTGCGTTTGATATGCGGAAGCTGCGATATCTTCTTTATCGTTGTTGTTTCCAGCTGAGATATGCATTTTCAGTGATAATCTTCATGATTCTGCTGTTACAAGTGTGCAGAATCACCGAAATCGCTGTTTTCGTGCTATTGAATGCGAAAAACACGTTTTCTGGTGTTTTCAGCACTCCACAGTGCGTTTGATATGCGGAAGCTGCGATATCTTCTTTTTCGTTGTTGTTTCCAGCTGAGATATGCATTTTCAGTGATAATCTTCATGATTCTGCTGTTACAAGTGTGCAGAATCACCGAAATCGCTGTTTTCGTGCTATTGAATGCGAAAAACACGTTTTCTGGTGTTTTCAGCACGCCACAGAGCGTTTGACATGCGGTAACTGCGATATCTTCGGAATCGTTGTTGTTTCCAGCTGAGATATGCATTTTCTGTGATAATCTTCATGATTCTGCTGTTACAAGCGTGCAGAATCACCGAAATCGCTGTTTTCGTGATACTGAATGCGAAAAACGCGATTTCTGGTAATTTTCAACACTCCACAGTGCGTTTGATATGCGGAAACTGCGATATCTTCGTTTTCGTTGGGTTTCCAGCTGAGATATGCATTTTCAGTGATAATCTTCATGATTCTGCTGTTACAAGTGCACAGAATCACCGAAATCGCTGTTTTCGTGCTATTGAATGCGAAAAACACGTTTTCTGGTGTTTTCAGCACGCCACAGAGCGTTTGACATGCGGAAACTGCGATATCTTCGGTATCGTTGTTGTTTCCAGCTGAGATATGCATTTTCAGTGATAATCTTCATGATTCTGCTGTTACAAGTGTGCAGAATCACCGAAATCGCTGTTTTCGTGCTATTGAATGCGAAAAACACGTTTTCTGGTGTTTTCAGCACTCCACAGTGCATTTGATATGCGGAAGCTGCGATATCTTCTTTATCGTTGTTGTTTCCAGCTGAGATATGCATTTTCAGTGATAATCTTCATGATTCTGCTGTTACAAGTGTGCAGAATCACCGAAATCGCTGTTTTCGTGCTATTGAATGCGAAAAACACGTTTTCTGGTGTTTTCAGCACTCCACAGTGCGTTTGATATGCGGAAGCTGCGATATCTTCGGTATCGTTGGGTTTCCAGCTGAGATATGCATTTTCAGTGATAATCTTCATGATTCTGCTGTTACAAGAGTGCAGAATCACCGAAATCGCTGTTTTCGTGCTACTGAATGCGAAAAACACGTTTTCTGGTGTTTTCAGCACTCCACAGTGCGTTTGATATGCGGAAACTGCCATATCTTCGGTATCGTTGTTGTTTCCAGCTGAGATATGCATTTTCAGTGATAATCTTCATGATTCTGCTGTTACAAGTGTGCAGAATCACCGAAATCGCTATTTTCGTGCTATTGAATGCGAAAAACACGTTTTCTGGTGTTTTCAGCACGCCACAGAACGTTTGACATGCGGAAACTGCGATATCTTCGGTATCGTTGGGTTTCCAGCTGAGATATGCATTTTCAGTGATAATCTTCATGATTCTGCTGTTACAAGTGCGCAGAATAACCGAAATCGCTGTTTTCGTGCTTTTGAATGCGAAAAACACGTTTTCTGGTGTTTTCAGCACCCGACAATGCGTTTGATGTGCGGAAACAGGGTTATCTTCGTTTTCGTGGGGTTTCCAGCTGAGATATGCATTTTCAGTGATAATCTTCATGATTCTGCTGTTACAAGTGTGCAGAATCACCGAAATCTCTGTTTTCGTGCTATTGAATGCGAAAAACACGTTTTCTGGTGTTTTCAGCACTCCACAGTGCATTTGATATGCGGAAGCTGCGATATCTTCTTTATCGTTGTTGTTTCCAGCTGAGATATGCATTTTCAGTGATAATCTTCATGATTCTGCTGTTACAAGTGTGCAGAATCACCGAAATCGCTGTTTTCGTGCTATTGAATGCGAAAAACACGTTTTCTGGTGTTTTCAGCACTCCACAGTGCGTTTGATATGCGGAAGCTGCGATATCTTCGGTATCGTTGGGTTTCCAGCTGAGATATGCATTTTCAGTGATAATCTTCATGATTCTGCTGTTACAAGAGTGCAGAATCACCGAAATCGCTGTTTTCGTGCTACTGAATGCGAAAAACACGTTTTCCGGTGTTTTCAGCACTCCACAGTGCGTTTGATATGCGGAAACTGCCATATCTTCGGTATCGTTGTTGTTTCCAGCTGAGATATGCATTTTCAGTGATAATCTTCATGATTCTGCTGTTACAAGTGTGCAGAATCACCGAAATCGCTATTTTCGTGCTATTGAATGCGAAAAACACGTTTTCTGGTGTTTTCAGCACGCCACAGAACGTTTGACATGCGGAAACTGCGATATCTTCGGTATCGTTGGGTTTCCAGCTGAGATATGCATTTTCAGTGATAATCTTCATGATTCTGCTGTTACAAGTGCGCAGAATAACCGAAATCGCTGTTTTCGTGCTTTTGAATGCGAAAAACACGTTTTCTGGTGTTTTCAGCACCCGACAATGCGTTTGATGTGCGGAAACAGGGTTATCTTCGTTTTCGTGGGGTTTCCAGCTGAGATATGCATTTTCAGTGATAATCTTCATGATTCTGCTGTTACAAGTGTGCAGAATCACCGAATTCGCTGTTTTCGTGCTATTGAATGCGAAAAACACGTTTTCTGGTGTTTTCAGCACGCCACAGAGCGTTTGACATGCGGAAACTGCGATATCTTCGGTATCGTTGTTGTTTCCAGCTGAGATATGCATTTTCAGTGATAATCTTCATGATTCTGCTGTTACAAGTGTGCAGAATCACCGAAATCGCTGTTTTCGTGCTTTTGAATGCGAAAACACGTTTTCTGGTGTTTTCAGCACTCCACAGTGCGTTTGATATGCGGAAGCTGCGATATCTTCTTTATCGTTGTTGTTTCCAGCTGAGATATGCATTTTCAGTGATAATCTTCATGATTCTGCTGTTACAAGTGTGCAGAATCACCGAAATCGCTGTTTTCGTGCTATTGAATGCGAAAAACACGTTTTCTGGTGTTTTCAGCACTCCACAGTGCGTTTGATATGCGGAAGCTGCGATATCTTCTTTTTCGTTGTTGTTTCCAGCTGAGATATGCATTTTCAGTGATAATCTTCATGATTCTGCTGTTACAAGTGTGCAGAATCACCGAAATCGCTGTTTTCGTGCTATTGAATGCGAAAAACACGTTTTCTGGTGTTTTCAGCACGCCACAGAGCGTTTGACATGCGGTAACTGCGATATCTTCGGAATCGTTGTTGTTTCCAGCTGAGATATGCATTTTCTGTGATAATCTTCATGATTCTGCTGTTACAAGCGTGCAGAATCACCGAAATCGCTGTTTTCGTGATACTGAATGCGAAAAACGCGATTTCTGGTAATTTTCAACACTCCACAGTGCGTTTGATATGCGGAAACTGCGATATCTTCGTTTTCGTTGGGTTTCCAGCTGAGATATGCATTTTCAGTGATAATCTTCATGATTCTGCTGTTACAAGTGCACAGAATCACCGAAATCGCTGTTTTCGTGCTATTGAATGCGAAAAACACGTTTTCTGGTGTTTTCAGCACGCCACAGAGCGTTTGACATGCGGAAACTGCGATATCTTCGGTATCGTTGTTGTTTCCAGCTGAGATATGCATTTTCAGTGATAATCTTCATGATTCTGCTGTTACAAGTGTGCAGAATCACCGAAATCGCTGTTTTCGTGCTATTGAATGCGAAAAACACGTTTTCTGGTGTTTTCAGCACTCCACAGTGCATTTGATATGCGGAAGCTGCGATATCTTCTTTATCGTTGTTGTTTCCAGCTGAGATATGCATTTTCAGTGATAATCTTCATGATTCTGCTGTTACAAGTGTGCAGAATCACCGAAATCGCTGTTTTCGTGCTATTGAATGCGAAAAACACGTTTTCTGGTGTTTTCAGCACTCCACAGTGCGTTTGATATGCGGAAGCTGCGATATCTTCGGTATCGTTGGGTTTCCAGCTGAGATATGCATTTTCAGTGATAATCTTCATGATTCTGCTGTTACAAGAGTGCAGAATCACCGAAATCGCTGTTTTCGTGCTACTGAATGCGAAAAACACGTTTTCTGGTGTTTTCAGCACTCCACAGTGCGTTTGATATGCGGAAACTGCCATATCTTCGGTATCGTTGTTGTTTCCAGCTGAGATATGCATTTTCAGTGATAATCTTCATGATTCTGCTGTTACAAGTGTGCAGAATCACCGAAATCGCTATTTTCGTGCTATTGAATGCGAAAAACACGTTTTCTGGTGTTTTCAGCACGCCACAGAACGTTTGACATGCGGAAACTGCGATATCTTCGGTATCGTTGGGTTTCCAGCTGAGATATGCATTTTCAGTGATAATCTTCATGATTCTGCTGTTACAAGTGCGCAGAATAACCGAAATCGCTGTTTTCGTGCTTTTGAATGCGAAAAACACGTTTTCTGGTGTTTTCAGCACCCGACAATGCGTTTGATGTGCGGAAACAGGGTTATCTTCGTTTTCGTGGGGTTTCCAGCTGAGATATGCATTTTCAGTGATAATCTTCATGATTCTGCTGTTACAAGTGTGCAGAATCACCGAATTCGCTGTTTTCGTGCTATTGAATGCGAAAAACACGTTTTCTGGTGTTTTCAGCACGCCACAGAGCGTTTGACATGCGGAAACTGCGATATCTTCGGTATCGTTGTTGTTTCCAGCTGAGATATGCATTTTCAGTGATAATCTTCATGATTCTGCTGTTACAAGTGTGCAGAATCACCGAAATCGCTGTTTTCGTGCTTTTGAATGCGAAAACACGTTTTCTGGTGTTTTCAGCACTCCACAGTGCGTTTGATATGCGGAAGCTGCGATATCTTCTTTATCGTTGTTGTTTCCAGCTGAGATATGCATTTTCAGTGATAATCTTCATGATTCTGCTGTTACAAGTGTGCAGAATCACCGAAATCGCTGTTTTCGTGCTTTTGAATGCGAAAAACACGTTTTCTGGTGTTTTCAGCACCCGACAATGCGTTTGATGTGCGGAAACAGGGTTATCTTCGTTTTCGTGGGGTTTCCAGCTGAGATATGCATTTTCAGTGATAATCTTCATGATTCTGCTGTTACAAGTGTGCAGAATCACCGAAATCGCTGTTTTCGTGCTATTGAATGCGAAAAACACGTTTTCTGGTGTTTTCAGCACTCCACAGTGCGTTTGATATGCGGAAGCTGCGATATCTTCTTTATCGTTGTTGTTTCCAGCTGAGATATGCATTTTCAGTGATAATCTTCATGATTCTGCTGTTACAAGTGTGCAGAATCACCGAAATCGCTGTTTTCGTGCTATTGAATGCGAAAAACACGTTTTCTGGTGTTTTCAGCACGCCACAGAGCGTTTGACATGCGGAAACTGCGATATCTTCGGTATCGTTGGGTTTCCAGCTGAGATATGCATTTTCAGTGATAATCTTCATGATTCTGCTGTTACAAGAGTGCAGAATCACCGAAATCGCTGTTTTCGTGCTATTGAATGCGAAAAACACGTTTTCTGGTGTTTTCAGCACTCCACAGTGCGTTTGATATGCGGAAACTGCCATATCTTCGGTATCGTTGTTGTTTCCAGCTGAGATATGCATTTTCAGTGATAATCTTCATGATTCTGCTGTTACAAGTGTGCAGAATCACCGAAATCGCTATTTTCGTGCTATTGAATGCGAAAAACACGTTTTCTGGTGTTTTCAGCACGCCACAGAACGTTTGACATGCGGAAACTGCGATATCTTCGGTATCGTTGGGTTTCCAGCTGAGATATGCATTTTCAGTGATAATCTTCATGATTCTGCTGTTACAAGTGCGCAGAATAACCGAAATCGCTGTTTTCGTGCTTTTGAATGCGAAAAACACGTTTTCTGGTGTTTTCAGCACCCGACAATGCGTTTGATGTGCGGAAACAGGGTTATCTTCGTTTTCGTGGGGTTTCCAGCTGAGATATGCATTTTCAGTGATAATCTTCATGATTCTGCTGTTACAAGTGTGCAGAATCACCGAAATCGCTGTTTTCGTGCTATTGAATGCGAAAAACACGTTTTCTGGTGTTTTCAGCACGCCACAGAGCGTTTGACATGCGGTAACTGCGATATCTTCGGAATCGTTGTTGTTTCCAGCTGAGATATGCATTTTCTGTGATAATCTTCATGATTCTGCTGTTACAAGCGTGCAGAATCACCGAAATCGCTGTTTTCGTGCTACTGAATGCGAAAAACACGATTTCTGGTAATTTTCAACACTCCGCAGTGCGTTTGATATGCGGAAACTGCGATATCTTCGTTTTCGTTGGGTTTCCAGCTGAGATATGCATTTTCAGTGATAATCTTCATGATTCTGCTGTTACAAGTGCACAGAATCACCGAAATCGCTGTTTTCGTGCTATTGAATGCGAAAAACACGTTTTCTGGTGTTTTCAGCACGCCACAGAGCGTTTGACATGCGGAAACTGCGATATCTTCGGTATCGTTGTTGTTTCCAGCTGAGATATGCATTTTCAGTGATAATCTTCATGATTCTGCTGTTACAAGTGTGCAGAATCACCGAAATCGCTGTTTTCGTGCTATTGAATGCGAAAAACACGTTTTCTGGTGTTTTCAGCACTCCACAGTGCATTTGATATGCGGAAGCTGCGATATCTTCTTTATCGTTGTTGTTTCCAGCTGAGATATGCATTTTCAGTGATAATCTTCATGATTCTGCTGTTACAAGTGTGCAGAATCACCGAAATCGCTATTTTCGTGCTATTGAATGCGAAAAACACGTTTTCTGGTGTTTTCAGCACGCCACAGAACGTTTGACATGCGGAAACTGCGATATCTTCGGTATCGTTGGGTTTCCAGCTGAGATATGCATTTTCAGTGATAATCTTCATGATTCTGCTGTTACAAGTGCGCAGAATAACCGAAATCGCTGTTTTCGTGCTTTTGAATGCGAAAAACACGTTTTCTGGTGTTTTCAGCACCCGACAATGCGTTTGATGTGCGGAAACAGGGTTATCTTCGTTTTCGTGGGGTTCCAGCTGAGATATGCATTTTCAGTGATAATCTTCATGATTCTGCTGTTACAAGTGTGCAGAATCACCGAATTCGCTGTTTTCGTGCTATTGAATGCGAAAAACACGTTTTCTGGTGTTTTCAGCACGCCACAGAGCGTTTGACATGCGGAAACTGCGATATCTTCGGTATCGTTGTTGTTTCCAGCTGAGATATGCATTTTCAGTGATAATCTTCATGATTCTGCTGTTACAAGTGTGCAGAATCACCGAAATCGCTGTTTTCGTGCTTTTGAATGCGAAAACACGTTTTCTGGTGTTTTCAGCACTCCACAGTGCGTTTGATATGCGGAAGCTGCGATATCTTCTTTATCGTTGTTGTTTCCAGCTGAGATATGCATTTTCAGTGATAATCTTCATGATTCTGCTGTTACAAATGTGCAGAATCACCGAAATCGCTGTTTTCGTGCTTTTGAATGCGAAAAACACGTTTTCTGGTGTTTTCAGCACCCGACAATGCGTTTGATGTGCGGAAACAGGGTTATCTTCGTTTTCGTGGGGTTTCCAGCTGAGATATGCATTTTCAGTGATAATCTTCATGATTCTGCTGTTACAAGTGTGCAGAATCACCGAAATCGCTGTTTTCGTGCTATTGAATGCGAAAAACACGTTTTCTGGTGTTTTCAGCACTCCACAGTGCGTTTGATATGCGGAAGCTGCGATATCTTCTTTATCGTTGTTGTTTCCAGCTGAGATATGCATTTTCAGTGATAATCTTCATGATTCTGCTGTTACAAGTGTGCAGAATCACCGAAATCGCTGTTTTCGTGCTATTGAATGCGAAAAACACGTTTTCTGGTGTTTTCAGCACGCCACAGAGCGTTTGACATGCGGAAACTGCGATATCTTCGGTATCGTTGGGTTTCCAGCTGAGATATGCATTTTCTGTGATAATCTTCATGATTCTGCTGTTACAAGAGTGCAGAATCACCGAAATCGCTGTTTTCGTGCTATTGAATGCGAAAAACACGTTTTCTGGTGTTTTCAGCACTCCACAGTGCGTTTGATATGCGGAAACTGCCATATCTTCGGTATCGTTGTTGTTTCCAGCTGAGATATGCATTTTCAGTGATAATCTTCATGATTCTGCTGTTACAAGTGTGCAGAATCACCGAAATCGCTATTTTCGTGCTATTGAATGCGAAAAACACGTTTTCTGGTGTTTTCAGCACGCCACAGAACGTTTGACATGCGGAAACTGCGATATCTTCGGTATCGTTGGGTTTCCAGCTGAGATATGCATTTTCAGTGATAATCTTCATGATTCTGCTGTTACAAGTGCGCAGAATAACCGAAATCGCTGTTTTCGTGCTTTTGAATGCGAAAAACACGTTTTCTGGTGTTTTCAGCACCCGACAATGCGTTTGATGTGCGGAAACAGGGTTATCTTCGTTTTCGTGGGGTTTCCAGCTGAGATATGCATTTTCAGTGATAATCTTCATGATTCTGCTGTTACAAGTGTGCAGAATCACCGAAATCGCTGTTTTCGTGCTATTGAATGCGAAAAACACGTTTTCTGGTGTTTTCAGCACGCCACAGAGCGTTTGACATGCGGTAACTGCGATATCTTCGGAATCGTTGTTGTTTCCAGCTGAGATATGCATTTTCTGTGATAATCTTCATGATTCTGCTGTTACAAGCGTGCAGAATCACCGAAATCGCTGTTTTCGTGCTACTGAATGCGAAAAACACGATTTCTGGTAATTTTCAACACTCCACAGTGCGTTTGATATGCGGAAACTGCGATATCTTCGTTTTCGTTGGGTTTCCAGCTGAGATATGCATTTTCAGTGATAATCTTCATGATTCTGCTGTTACAAGTGCACAGAATCACCGAAATCGCTGTTTTCGTGCTATTGAATGCGAAAAACACGTTTTCTGGTGTTTTCAGCACGCCACAGAGCGTTTGACATGCGGAAACTGCGATATCTTCGGTATCGTTGTTGTTTCCAGCTGAGATATGCATTTTCAGTGATAATCTTCATGATTCTGCTGTTACAAGTGTGCAGAATCACCGAAATCGCTGTTTTCGTGCTATTGAATGCGAAAAACACGTTTTCTGGTGTTTTCAGCACTCCACAGTGCATTTGATATGCGGAAGCTGCGATATCTTCTTTATCGTTGTTGTTTCCAGCTGAGATATGCATTTTCGGTGATAATCTTCATGATTCTGCTGTTACAAGTGTGCAGAATCACCGAAATCGCTGTTTTCGTGCTATTGAATGCGAAAAACACGTTTTCTGGTGTTTTCAGCACTCCACAGTGCGTTTGATATGCGGAAGCTGCGATATCTTCGGTATCGTTGGGTTTCCAGCTGAGATATGCATTTTCAGTGATAATCTTCATGATTCTGCTGTTACAAGAGTGCAGAATCACCGAAATCGCTGTTTTCGTGATATTGAATGCGAAAAACACGTTTTCTGGTGTTTTCAGCACTCCACAGTGCGTTTGATATGCGGAAACTGCCATATCTTCGGTATCGTTGTTGTTTCCAGCTGAGATATGCATTTTCAGTGATAATCTTCATGATTCTGCTGTTACAAGTGTGCAGAATCACCGAAATCGCTATTTTCGTGCTATTGAATGCGAAAAACACGTTTTCTGGTGTTTTCAGCACGCCACAGAACGTTTGACATGCGGAAACTGCGATATCTTCGGTATCGTTGGGTTTCCAGCTGAGATATGCATTTTCAGTGATAATCTTCATGATTCTGCTGTTACAAGTGCGCAGAATAACCGAAATCGCTGTTTTCGTGCTTTTGAATGCGAAAAACACGTTTTCTGGTGTTTTCAGCACCCGACAATGCGTTTGATGTGCGGAAACAGGGTTATCTTCGTTTTCGTGGGGTTTCCAGCTGAGATATGCATTTTCAGTGATAATCTTCATGATTCTGCTGTTACAAGTGTGCAGAATCACCGAAATCGCTGTTTTCGTGCTATTGAATGCGAAAAACACGTTTTCTGGTGTTTTCAGCACGCCACAGAGCGTTTGACATGCGGTAACTGCGATATCTTCGGAATCGTTGTTGTTTCCAGCTGAGATATGCATTTTCAGTGATAATCTTCATGATTCTGCTGTTACAAGTGTGCAGAATCACCGAAATCGCTGTTTTCGTGCTATTGAATGCGAAAAACACGATTTCTGGTAATTTTCAACACTCCACAGTGCGTTTGATATGCGGAAACTGCGATATCTTCGTTTTCGTTGGGTTTCCAGATGAGATATGCATTTTCAGTGATAATCTTCATGATTCTGCTGTTACAAGTGTGCAGAATCACCGAAATCGCTATTTTCGTGCTATTGAATGCGAAAAACACGTTTTCTGGTGTTTTCAGCACGCCACAGAACGTTTGACATGCGGAAACTGCGATATCTTCGGTATCGTTGGGTTTCCAGCTGAGATATGCATTTTCAGTGATAATCTTCATGATTCTGCTGTTACAAGTGCGCAGAATAACCGAAATCGCTGTTTTCGTGCTTTTGAATGCGAAAAACACGTTTTCTGGTGTTTTCAGCACCCGACAATGCGTTTGATGTGCGGAAACAGGGTTATCTTCGTTTTCGTGGGGTTTCCAGCTGAGATATGCATTTTCAGTGATAATCTTCATGATTCTGCTGTTACAAGTGTGCAGAATCACCGAAATCGCTGTTTTCGTGCTATTGAATGCGAAAAACACGTTTTCTGGTGTTTTCAGCACGCCACAGAGCGTTTGACATGCGGTAACTGCGATATCTTCGGAATCGTTGTTGTTTCCAGCTGAGATATGCATTTTCTGTGATAATCTTCATGATTCTGCTGTTACAAGCGTGCAGAATCACCGAAATCGCTGTTTTCGTGCTACTGAATGCGAAAAACACGATTTCTGGTAATTTTCAACACTCCACAGTGCGTTTGATATGCGGAAACTGCGATATCTTCGTTTTCGTTGGGTTTCCAGCTGAGATATGCATTTTCAGTGATAATCTTCATGATTCTGCTGTTACAAGTGCACAGAATCACCGAAATCGCTGTTTTCGTGCTATTGAATGCGAAAAACACGTTTTCTGGTGTTTTCAGCACGCCACAGAGCGTTTGACATGCGGAAACTGCGATATCTTCGGTATCGTTGTTGTTTCCAGCTGAGATATGCATTTTCAGTGATAATCTTCATGATTCTGCTGTTACAAGTGTGCAGAATCACCGAAATCGCTGTTTTCGTGCTATTGAATGCGAAAAACACGTTTTCTGGTGTTTTCAGCACTCCACAGTGCATTTGATATGCGGAAGCTGCGATATCTTCTTTATCGTTGTTGTTTCCAGCTGAGATATGCATTTTCAGTGATAATCTTCATGATTCTGCTGTTACAAGTGTGCAGAATCACCGAAATCGCTGTTTTCGTGCTATTGAATGCGAAAAACACGTTTTCTGGTGTTTTCAGCACTCCACAGTGCGTTTGATATGCGGAAGCTGCGATATCTTCGGTATCGTTGGGTTTCCAGCTGAGATATGCATTTTCAGTGATAATCTTCATGATTCTGCTGTTACAAGAGTGCAGAATCACCGAAATCGCTGTTTTCGTGCTATTGAATGCGAAAAACACGTTTTCTGGTGTTTTCAGCACTCCACAGTGCGTTTGATATGCGGTAACTGCGATATCTTCGGTATCGTTGTTGTTTCCAGCTGAGATATGCATTTTCAGTGATAATCTTCATGATTCTGCTGTTACAAGTGTGCAGAATCACCGAAATCGCTGTTTTCGTGCTATTGAATGCGAAAAACACGTTTTCTGGTGTTTTCAGCACTCCACAGTGCGTTTGATATGCGGAAGCTGCGATATCTTCGGTATCGTTGGGTTTCCAGCTGAGATATGCATTTTCAGTGATAATCTTCATGATTCTGCTGTTACAAGAGTGCAGAATCACCGAAATCGCTGTTTTCGTGCTATTGAATGCGAAAAACACGTTTTCTGGTGTTTTCAGCACTCCACAGTGCGTTTGATATGCGGTAACTGCGATATCTTCGGTATCGTTGTTGTTTCCAGCTGAGATATGCATTTTCAGTGATAATCTTCATGATTCTGCTGTTACAAGTGTGCAGAATCACCGAAATCGCTATTTTCGTGCTATTGAATGCGAAAAACACGTTTTCTGGTGTTTTCAGCACGCCACAGAACGTTTGACATGCGGAAACTGCGATATCTTCGGTATCGTTGGGTTTCCAGCTGAGATATGCATTTTCAGTGATAATCTTCATGATTCTGCTGTTACAAGTGCGCAGAATAACCGAAATCGCTGTTTTCGTGCTTTTGAATGCGAAAAACACGTTTTCTGGTGTTTTCAGCACCCGACAATGCGTTTGATGTGCGGAAACAGGGTTATCTTCGTTTTCGTGGGGTTTCCAGCTGAGATATGCATTTTCAGTGATAATCTTCATGATTCTGCTGTTACAAGTGTGCAGAATCACCGAAATCGCTGTTTTCGTGCTATTGAATGCGAAAAACACGTTTTCTGGTGTTTTCAGCACGCCACAGAGCGTTTGACATGCGGTAACTGCGATATCTTCGGTATCGTTGTTGTTACCAGCTGAGATATGCATTTTCAGTGATAATCTTCATGATTCTGCTGTTACAAGTGTGCAGAATCACCGAAATCGCTGTTTTCGTGCTATTGAATGCGAAAAACACGTTTTCTGGTGTTTTCAGCACGCCACAGAGCGTTTGACATGCGGAAACTGCGATATCTTCGGTATCGTTGTTGTTACCAGCTGAGATATGCATTTTCAGTGATAATCTTCATGATTCTGCTGTTACAAGTGTGCAGAATCACCGAAATCGCTGTTTTCGTGCTATTGAATGCGAAAAACACGTTTTCTGGTGTTTTCAGCACTCCACAGTGCATTTGATATGCGGAAGCTGCGATAACTTCTTTATCGTTGTTGTTTCCAGCTGAGATATGCATTTTCAGTGATAATCTTCATGATTCTGCTGTTACAAGTGTGCAGAATCACCGAAATCGCTGTTTTCGTGCTATTGAATGCGAAAAACACGTTTTCTGGTGTTTTCAGCACTCCACAGTGCGTTTGATATGCGGAAGCTGCGATATCTTCTTTTTCGTTGTTGTTTCCAGCTGAGATATGCATTTTCAGTGATAATCTTCATGATTCTGCTGTTACAAGTGCGCAGAATCACCGAAATCGCTGTTTTCGTGCTATTGAATGCGAAAAACACGTTTTCTGGTGTTTTCAGCACGCGACAGAGCGTTTGACATGCGGAAACTGCGATATCTTCGGTATCGTTGGGTTTCCAGCTGAGATATTCATTTTCAGTGATAATCTTCATGATTCTGCTGTTACAAGTGTGCAGAATCACCGAAATCGCTGTTTTCGTGCTATTGAATGCGAAAAACACGTTTTCTGGTGTTTTCAGCACGCCACAGAGCGTTTGACATGCGGAAACTGCGATATCTTCGGTATCGTTGTTGTTTCCAGCTGAGATATGCATTTTCAGTGATAATCTTCATGATTCTGCTGTTACAAGTGTGCAGAATCACCGAAATCGCTGTTTTCGTGCTATTGAATGCGAAAAACACGTTTTCTGGTGTTTTCAGCACTCCACAGTGCGTTTGATATGCGGAAGCTGCGATATCTTCTTTATCGTTGTTGTTTCCTGCTGAGATATGCATTTTCAGTGATAATCTTCATGATTCTGCTGTTACAAGTGTGCAGAATCACCGAAATCGCTGTTTTCGTGCTATTGAATGCGAAAAACACGTTTTCTGGTGTTTTCAGCACTCCACAGTGCATTTGATATGCGGAAGCTGCGATATCTTCTTTATCGTTGTTGTTTCCAGCTGAGATATGCATTTTCATTGATAATCTTCATGATTCTGCTGTTACAAGTGTGCAGAATCACCGAAATCGCTGTTTTCGTGCTATTGAATGCGAAAAGCACGTTTTCTGGTGTTTTCAGCACTCCACAGTGCGTTTGATATGCGGAAGCTGCGATATCTTCGGTATCGTTGGGTTTCCAGCTGAGATATGCATTTTCAGTGATAATCTTCATGATTCTGCTGTTACAAGAGTGCAGAATCACCGAACTCGCTGTTTTCGTGCTATTGAATGCGAAAAACACGTTTTCTGGTGTTTTCAGCACTCCACAGTGCGTTTGATATGCGGAAACTGCCATATCTTCGGTATCGTTGTTGTTTCCAGCTGAGATATGCATTTTCAGTGATAATCTTCATGATTCTGCTGTTACAAGTGTGCAGAATCACCGAAATCGCTATTTTCGTGCTATTGAATGCGAAAAACACGTTTTCTGGTGTTTTCAGCACGCCACAGAACGTTTGACATGCGGAAACTGCGATATCTTCGGTATCGTTGGGTTTCCAGCTGAGATATGCATTTTCAGTGATAATCTTCATGATTCTGCTGTTACAAGTGCGCAGAATAACCGAAATCGCTGTTTTCGTGCTTTTGAATGCGAAAAACACGTTTTCTGGTGTTTTCAGCACCCGACAATGCGTTTGATGTGCGGAAACAGGGTTATCTTCGTTTTCGTGGGGTTTCCAGCTGAGATATGCATTTTCAGTGATAATCTTCATGATTCTGCTGTTACAAGTGTGCAGAATCACCGAAATCGCTGTTTTCGTGCTATTGAATGCGAAAAACACGTTTTCTGGTGTTTTCAGCACGCCACAGAGCGTTTGACATGCGGTAACTGCGATATCTTCGGAATCGTTGTTGTTTCCAGCTGAGATATGCATTTTCAGTGATAATCTTCATGATTCTGCTGTTACAAGTGTGCAGAATCACCGAAATCGCTGTTTTCGTGCTATTGAATGCGAAAAACACGATTTCTGGTAATTTTCAACACTCCACAGTGCGTTTGATATGCGGAAACTGCGATATCTTCGTTTTCGTTGGGTTTCCAGCTGAGATATGCATTTTCAGTGATAATCTTCATGATTCTGCTGTTACAAGTGCACAGAATCACCGAAATCGCTGTTTTCGTGCTATTGAATGCGAAAAACACGTTTTCTGGTGTTTTCAGCACTCCACAGTGCATTTGATATGCGGAAGCTGCGATAACTTCTTTATCGTTGTTGTTTCCAGCTGAGATATGCATTTTCAGTGATAATCTTCATGATTCTGCTGTTACAAGTGTGCAGAATCACCGAAATCTCTGTTTTCGTGCTATTGAATGCGAAAAACACGTTTTCTGGTGTTTTCAGCACTCCACAGTGCGTTTGATATGCGGAAGCTGCGATATCTTCTTTTTCGTTGTTGTTTCCAGCTGAGATATGCATTTTCAGTGATAATCTTCATGATTCTGCTGTTACAAGTGTGCAGAATCACCGAAATCGCTGTTTTCGTGCTATTGAATGCGAAAAACACATTTTCTGGTGTTTTCAGCACGCCACAGAGCGTTTGACATGCGGAAACTGCGATATCTTCGGTATCGTTGGGTTTCCAGCTGAGATATTCATTTTCAGTGATAATCTTCATGATTCTGCTGTTACAAGTGTGCAGAATCACCGAAATCGCTGTTTTCGTGCTATTGAATGCGAAAAACACGTTTTCTGGTGTTTTCAGCACGCCACAGAGCGTTTGACATGCGGAAACTGCGATATCTTCGGTATCGTTGTTGTTTCCAGCTGAGATATGCATTTTCAGTGATAATCTTCATGATTCTGCTGTTACAAGTGTGCAGAATCACCGAAATCGCTGTTTTCGTGCTATTGAATGCGAAAAACACGTTTTCTGGTGTTTTCAGCACGCCACAGAGCGTTTGACATGCGGAAACTGCGATATCTTCGGTATCGTTGTTGTTTCCAGCTGAGATATGCATTTTCAGTGATAATCTTCATGATTCTGCTGTTACAAGTGTGCAGAATCACCGAAATCGCTGGTTTCGTGCTATTGAATGCGAAAAACACGTTTTCTGGTGTTTTCAGCACGCCACAGAATGTTTGACATGCGGAAACTGCGATATCTTCGGTATCGTTGGGTATGCAGCTGAGATATGCATTTTCAGTGATAATCTTCATGATTCTGCTGTTACCAGTGTGCAGAATCACCGAAATCGCTGATTTCGTGCTATTGAATGCGAAAAACACGTTTTCTGGTGTTTTCAGCACGCCACAGAGCGTTTGACATGCGGAAACTGCGATATCTTCGGTATCGTTGTTGTTTCCAGCTGAGATATGCATTTTCAGTGATAATCTTCATGATTCTGCTGTTACAAGTGTGCAGAATCACCGAAATCGCTGTTTTCGTGCTATTGAATGCGAAAAACACGTTTTCTGGTGTTTTCAGCACTCCACAGTGCGTTTGATATGCGGAAGCTGCGATATCTTCTTTATCGTTGTTGTTTCCAGCTGAGATATGCATTTTCAGTGATAATCTTCGTGATTCTGCTGTTACAAGTGTGCAGAATCACCGAAATCGCTGGTTTTGTGCTATTGAATGCGAAAAACACGTTTTCTGGTGTTTTCAGCACGCCACAGAACGTTTGACATGCGCAAACTGCGATATCTTCGGTATCGTTTGGTTTCCAGCTGAGATATGCATTTTCAGTGATAATCTTCATGATTCTGCTGTTACAAGTGCGCAGAAACACCGAAATCGCTGTTTTCGTGCTATTGAATGCGAAAAACACGTTTTCTGGTGTTTTCAGCACGCCACAGAGCGTTTGACATGCGGAAACTGCGATATCTTCGGTATCGTTGTTGTTTCCAGCTGAGATATGCATTTTCAGTGATAATCTTCATGATTCTGCTGTTACAAGTGTGCAGAATCACCGAAATCGCTATTTTCGTGCTATTGAATGCGAAAAACACGTTTTCTGGTGTTTTCAGCACGCCACAGAACGTTTGACATGCGGAAACTGCGATATCTTCGGTATCGTTGGGTTTCCAGCTGAGATATGCATTTTCAGTGATAATCTTCATGATTCTGCTGTTACAAGTGCGCTGAATAACCGAAATCGCTGTTTTCGTGCTTTTGAATGCGAAAAACACGTTTTCTGGTGTTTTCAGCAACCGACAATGCGTTTGATGTGCGGAAACAGGGTTATCTTCGTTTTCGTGGGGTTTCCAGCTGAGATATGCATTTTCAGTGATAATCTTCATGATTCTGCTGTTACAAGTGTGCAGAATCACCGAAATCGCTGTTTTCGTGCTATTGAATGCGAAAAACACGTTTTCTGGTGTTTTCAGCACGCCACAGAGCGTTTGACATGCGGTAACTGCGATATCTTCGGTATCGTTGTTGTTTCCAGCTGAGATATGCATTTTCAGTGATAATCTTCATGATTCTGCTGTTACAAGCGTGCAGAATCACCGAAATCGCTGTTTTCGTGCTACTGAATGCGAAAAACACGATTTCTGGTGTTTTCAACACTCCACAGTGCGTTTGATATGCGGAAACTGCGATATCTTCGTTTTCGTTGGGTTTCCAGCTGAGATATGCATTTTCAGTGATAATCTTCATGATTCTGCTGTTACAAGTGCACAGAATCACCGAAATCGCTGTTTTCGTGCTATTGAATGCGAAAAACACGTTTTCTGGTGTTTTCAGCACGCCACAGAGCGTTTGACATGCGGAAACTGCGATATCTTCGGTATCGTTGTTGTTTCCAGCTGAGATATGCATTTTCAGTGATAATCTTCATGATTCTGCTGTTACAAGTGTGCAGAATCACCGAAATCGCTGTTTTCGTGCTATTGAATGCGAAAAACACGTTTTCTGGTGTTTTCAGCACTCCACAGTGCCTTTGATATGCGGAAGCTGCGATATCTTCTTTTTCGTTGTTGTTTCCAGCTGAGATATGCATTTTCAGTGATAATCTTCATGATTCTGCTGTTACAAGTGTGCAGAATCACCGAAATCGCTGTTTTCGTGCTATTGAATGCGAAAAACACGTTTTCTGGTGTTTTCAGCACGCCACAGAGCGTTTGACATGCGGAAACTGCGATATCTTCGGTATCGTTGTTGTTTCCAGCTGAGATATGCATTTTCAGTGATAATCTTCATGATTCTGCTGTTACAAGTGTGCAGAATCACCGAAATCGCTGTTTTCGTGCTATTGAATGCGAAAAACACGTTTTCTGGTGTTTTCAGCACGCCACAGAGCGTTTGACATGCGGAAACTGCGATATCTTCAGTATCGTTGGGTTTCCAGCTGAGATATGCATTTTCAGTGATAATCTTCATGATTCTGCTGTTACAAGTGTGCAGAATCACCGAAATCGCTGTTTTCGTGCTATTGAATGCGAAAAACACGTTTTCTGGTGTTTTCAGCACGCCACAGAGCGTTTGACATGCGGAAACTGCGATATCTTCGGTGTCGTTGTTGTTTCCAGCTGAGATATGCATTTTCAGTGATAATCTTCATGATTCTGCTGTTACAAGTGTGCAGAATCACCGAAATCGCTGTTTTCGTGCTATTGAATGCGAAAAACACGTTTTCTGGTGTTTTCAGCACGCCACAGAGCGTTTGACATGCGGAAACTGCGATATCTTCGGTATCGTTGTTGTTTCCAGCTGAGATATGCATTTTCAGTGATAATCTTCATGATTCTGCTGTTACAAGTGTGCAGAATCACCGAAATCGCTATTTTCGTGCTATTGAATGCGAAAAACACGTTTTCTGGTGTTTTCAGCACGCCACAGAACGTTTGACATGCGGAAACTGCGATATCTTCGGTATCGTTGGGTTTCCAGCTGAGATATGCATTTTCAGTGATAATCTTCATGATTCTGCTGTTACAAGTGCGCTGAATAACCGAAATCGCTGTTTTCGTGCTTTTGAATGCGAAAAACACGTTTTCTGGTGTTTTCAGCACCCGACAATGCGTTTGATGTGCGGAAATAGGGTTATCTTCGTTTTCGTGGGGTTTCCAGCTGAGATATGCATTTTCAGTGATAATCTTCATGATTCTGCTGTTACAAGTGTGCAGAATCACCGAAATCGCTGTTTTCGTGCTATTGAGTGCGAAAAACACGTTTTCTGGTGTTTTCAGCACGCCACAGAGCGCTTGACATGCGGTAACTGCGATATCTTCGGTATCGTTGTTGTTTCCAGCTGAGATATGCATTTTCAGTGATAATCTTCATGATTCTGCTGTTACAAGCGTGCAGAATCACCGAAATCGCTGTTTTCGTGCTACTGAATGCGAAAAACACGATTTCTGGTGTTTTCAACACTCCACAGTGCGTTTGATATGCGGAAACTGCGATATCTCCGTTTTCGTTGGGTTTCCAGCTGAGATATGCATTTTCAGTGATAATCTTCATGATTCTGCTGTTACAAGTGCACAGAATCACCGAAATCGCTGTTTTCGTGCTATTGAATGCGAAAAACACGTTTTCTGGTGTTTTCAGCACGCCACAGAGCGTTTGACATGCGGAAACTGCGATATCTTCGGTATCGTTGTTGTTTCCAGCTGAGATATGCATTTTCAGTGATAATCTTCATGATTCTGCTGTTACAAGTGTGCAGAATCACCGAAATCGCTGTTTTCGTGCTATTGAATGCGAAAAACACGTTTTCTGGTGTTTTCAGCACTCCACAGTGCGTTTGATATGCGGAAGCTGCGATATCTTCTTTTTCGTTGTTGTTTCCAGCTGAGATATGCATTTTCAGTGATAATCTTCATGATTCTGCTGTTACAAGTGTGCAGAATCACCGAAATCGCTGTTTTCGTGCTATTGAATGCGAAAAACACGTTTTCTGGTGTTTTCAGCACGCCACAGAGCGTTTGACATGCGGAAACTGCGATATCTTCGGTATCGTTGTTGTTTCCAGCTGAGATATGCACTTTCAGTGATAATCTTCATGATTCTGCTGTTACAAGTGTGCAGAATCACCGAAATCGCTGTTTTCGTGCTATTGAATGCGAAAAACACGTTTTCTGGTGTTTTCAGCACTCCACAGTGCGTTTGATATGCGGAAGCTGCGATATCTTCTTTATCGTTGTTGTTTCCAGCTGAGATATGCATTTTCAGTGATAATCTTCATGATTCTGCTGTTACAAGTGTGCAGAATCACCGAAATCGCTGTTTTCGTGCTATTGAATGCGAAAAACACGTTTTCTGGTATTTTCAGCACTCCACAGTGCGTTTGATATGCGGAAGCTGCGATATCTTCTTTATCGTTGTTGTTTCCAGCTGAGATATGCATTTTCAGTGATAATCTTCATGATTCTGCTGTTACAAGTGTGCAGAATCACCGAAATCGCTGTTTTCGTGCTATTGAATGCGAAAAACACGTTTTCTGGTGTTTTCAGCAATCCACAGTGCGTTTGATATGCGGAAGCTGCGATATCTTCTTTTTCGTTGTTGTTTCCAGCTGAGATATGCATTTTCAGTGATAATCTTCATGATTCTGCTGTTACAAGTGTGCAGAATCACCGAAATCGCTGTTTTCGTGCTATTGAATGCGAAAAACACGTTTTCTGGTGTTTTCAGCACGCCACAGAGCGTTTGACATGCGGTAACTGCGATATCTTCGGTATCGTTGTTGTTACCAGCTGAGATATGCATTTTCAGTGATAATCTTCATGATTCTGCTGTTACAAGCGTGCACAATCACCGAAATCGCTGTTTTCGTGCTACTGAATGCGAAAAACACGTTTTCTGGTGTTTTCAACACTCCACAGTGCGTTTGATATGCGGAAACTGCTATATCTTCGTTTTCGTTGGGTTTCCAGCTGAGATATGCATTTTCAGTGATAATCTTCATGATTCTGCTGTTAGAAGTGTGCAGAATCACCGAAATCGCTGTTTTCGTGCTATTGAATGCGAAAAACACGTTTTCTGGTGTTTTCAGCACGCCACAGAGCGTTTGACATGCGGTAACTGCGATATCTTCGGTATCGTTGTTGTTTCCAGCTGAGATATGCATTTTCAGTGATAATCTTCATGATTCTGCTGTTACAAGCGTGCAGAATCACCGAAATCGCTGTTTTCGTGCTACTGAATGCGAAAAACACGATTTCTGGTGTTTTCAACACTCCACAGTGCGTTTGATATGCGGAAACTGCGATATCATCGTTTTCGTTGGGTTTCCAGCTGAGATATGCATTTTCAGTGATAATCTTCATGATTCTGCTGTTACAAGTGCACAGAATCACCGAAATCGCTGTTTTCGTGCTATTGAATGCGAAAAACACGTTTTCTGGTGTTTTCAGCACGCCACAGAGCGTTTGACATGCGGAAACTGCGATATCTTCGGTATCGTTGTTGTTTCCAGCTGAGATATGCATTTTCAGTGATAATCTTCATGATTCTGCTGTTACAAGTGTGCAGAATCACCGAAATCGCTGTTTTCGTGCTATTGAATGCGAAAAACACGTTTTCTGGTGTTTTCAGCACGCCACAGAGCGTTTGACATGCGGTAACTGCGATATCTTCGGTATCGTTGTTGTTACCAGCTGAGATATGCATTTTCAGTGATAATCTTCATGATTCTGCTGTTACAAGTGCACAGAATCACCGAAATCGCTGTTTTCGTGCTATTGAATGCGAAAAACACGTTTTCTGGTGTTTTCAGCACGCCACAGAGCGTTTGACATGCGGAAACTGCGATATCTTCGGTATCGTTGTTGTTTCCAGCTGAGATATGCATTTTCAGTGATAATCTTCATGATTCTGCTGTTACAAGTGCACAGAATCACCGAAATCGCTGTTTTCGTGCTATTGAATGCGAAAAACACGTTTTCTGGTGTTTTCAGCAATCCACAGTGCGTTTGATATGCGGAAGCTGCGATATCTTCTTTTTCGTTGTTGTTTCCAGCTGAGATATGCATTTTCAGTGATAATCTTCATGATTCTGCTGTTACAAGTGTGCAGAATCACCGAAATCGCTGTTTTCGTGCTATTGAATGCGAAAAACACGTTTTCTGGTGTTTTCAGCACGCCACAGAGCGTTTGACATGCGGTAACTGCGATATCTTCGGTATCGTTGTTGTTACCAGCTGAGATATGCATTTTCAGTGATAATCTTCATGATTCTGCTGTTACAAGCGTGCACAATCACCGAAATCGCTGTTTTCGTGCTACTGAATGCGAAAAACACGTTTTCTGGTGTTTTCAACACTCCACAGTGCGTTTGATATGCGGAAACTGCTATATCTTCGTTTTCGTTGGGTTTCCAGCTGAGATATGCATTTTCAGTGATAATCTTCATGATTCTGCTGTTAGAAGTGTGCAGAATCACCGAAATCGCTGTTTTCGTGCTATTGAATGCGAAAAACACGTTTTCTGGTGTTTTCAGCACGCCACAGAGCGTTTGACATGCGGTAACTGCGATATCTTCGGTATCGTTGTTGTTTCCAGCTGAGATATGCATTTTCAGTGATAATCTTCATGATTCTGCTGTTACAAGCGTGCAGAATCACCGAAATCGCTGTTTTCGTGCTACTGAATGCGAAAAACACGATTTCTGGTGTTTTCAACACTCCACAGTGCGTTTGATATGCGGAAACTGCGATATCATCGTTTTCGTTGGGTTTCCAGCTGAGATATGCATTTTCAGTGATAATCTTCATGATTCTGCTGTTACAAGTGCACAGAATCACCGAAATCGCTGTTTTCGTGCTATTGAATGCGAAAAACACGTTTTCTGGTGTTTTCAGCACGCCACAGAGCGTTTGACATGCGGAAACTGCGATATCTTCGGTATCGTTGTTGTTTCCAGCTGAGATATGCATTTTCAGTGATAATCTTCATGATTCTGCTGTTACAAGCGTGCACAATCACCGAAATCGCTGTTTTCGTGCTACTGAATGCGAAAAACACGTTTTTTGGTGTTTTCAACACTCCACAGTGCGTTTGATATGCGGAAACTGCGATATCTTCGTTTTCGTTGGGTTTCCAGCTGAGATATGCATTTTCAGTGATAATCTTCATGATTCTGCTGTTAGAAGTGTGCAGAATCACCGAAATCGCTGTTTTCGTGCTATTGAATGCGAAAAACACGTTTTCTGGTGTTTTCAGCACGCCACAGAGCGTTTGACATGCGGTAACTGCGATATCTTCGGTATCGTTGTTGTTTCCAGCTGAGATATGCATTTTCAGTGATAATCTTCATGATTCTGCTGTTACAAGCGTGCAGAATCACCGAAATCGCTGTTTTCGTGCTACTGAATGCGAAAAACACGATTTCTGGTGTTTTCAACACTCCACAGTGCGTTTGATATGCGGAAACTGCGATATCTTCGTTTTCGTTGGGTTTCCAGCTGAGATATGCATTTTCAGTGATAATCTTCATGATTCTGCTGTTACAAGTGCACAGAATCACCGAAATCGCTGTTTTCGTGCTATTGAATGCGAAAAACACGTTTTCTGGTGTTTTCAGCACGCCACAGAGCGTTTGACATGCGGAAACTGCGATATCTTCGGTATCGTTGTTGTTTCCAGCTGAGATATGCATTTTCAGTGATAATCTTCATGATTCTGCTGTTACAAGTGTGCAGAATCACCGAAATCGCTGTTTTCGTGCTATTGAATGCGAAAAACACGTTTTCTGGTGTTTTCAGCACTCCACAGTGCGTTTGATATGCGGAAGCTGCGATATCTTCTTTTTCGTTGTTGTTTCCAGCTGAGATATGCATTTTCAGTGATAATCTTCATGATTCTGCTGTTACAAGTGTGCAGAATCACCGAAATCGCTGTTTTCGTGCTATTGAATGCGAAAAACACGTTTTCTGGTGTTTTCAGCACGCCACAGAGCGTTTGACATGCGGAAACTGCGATATCTTCGGTATCGTTGTTGTTTCCAGCTGAGATATGCATTTTCAGTGATAATCTTCATGATTCTGCTGTTACAAGTGTGCAGAATCACCGAAATCGCTGTTTTCGTGCTATTGAATGCGAAAAACACGTTTTTGGGGGTTTTCAGCACGCCACAGAGCGTTTGACATGCGGAAACTGCGATATCTTCAGTATCGTTGGGTTTCCAGCTGAGATATGCATTTTCAGTGATAATCTTCATGATTCTGCTGTTACAACTGTGCAGAATCACCGAAATCGCTGTTTTCGTGCTATTGAATGCGAAAAACACGTTTTCTGGTGTTTTCAGCACGCCACAGAGCGTTTGACATGCGGAAACTGCGATATCTTCGGTGTCGTTGTTGTTTCCAGCTGAGATATGCATTTTCAGTGATAATCTTCATGATTCTGCTGTTACAAGTGTGCAGAATCACCGAAATCGCTGGTTTTGTGCTATTGAATGCGAAAAACACGTTTTCTGGTGTTTTCAGCACGCCACAGAACGTTTGACATGCGGAAACTGCGATATCTTCGGTATCGTTGGGTTTCCAGCTGAGATATGCATTTTCAGTGATAATCTTCATGATTCTGCTGTTACAAGTGCGCTGAATAACCGAAATCGCTGTTTTCGTGCTTTTGAATGCGAAAAACACGTTTTCTGGTGTTTTCAGCACCCGACAATGCGTTTGATGTGCGGAAACAGGGTTATCTTCGTTTTCGTGGGGTTTCCAGCTGAGATATGCATTTTCAGTGATAATCTTCATGATTCTGCTGTTACAAGTGCACAGAATCACCGAAATCGCTGTTTTCGTGCTATTGAATGCGAAAAACACGTTTTCTGGTGTTTTCAGCACGCCACAGAGCGTTTGACATGCGGAAACTGCGGTATCTTCGGTATCGTTGTTGTTTCCAGCTGAGATATGCATTTTCAGTGATAATCTTCATGATTCTGCTGTTACAAGTGTGCAGAATCACCGAAATCGCTGTTTTCGTGCTATTGAATGCGAAAAACACGTTTTCTGGTGTTTTCAGCACTCCACAGTGCGTTTGATATGCGGAAGCTGCGATATCTTCTTTTTCGTTGTTGTTTCCAGCTGAGATATGCATTTTCAGTGATAATCTTCATGATTCTGCTGTTACAAGTGTGCAGAATCACCGAAATCGCTGTTTTCGTGCTATTGAATGCGAAAAACACGTTTTCTGGTGTTTTCAGCACGCCACAGAGCGTTTGACATGCGGAAACTGCGATATCTTCGGTATCGTTGTTGTTTCCAGCTGAGATATGCATTTTCAGTGATAATCTTCATGAGTCTGCTGTTACAAGTGTGCAGAATCACCGAAATCGCTGTTTTCGTGCTATTGAATGCGAAAAACACGTTTTCTGGTGTTTTCAGCACTCCACAGTGCGTTTGATATGCGGAAGCTGCGATATCTTCTTTATCGTTGTTGTTTCCAGCTGAGATATGCATTTTCAGTGATAATCTTCATGATTCTGCTGTTACAAGTGTGCAGAATCACCGAAATCGCTGTTTTCGTGCTATTGAATGCGAAAAACACGTTTTCTGGTGTTTTCAGCACGCCACAGAGCGTTTGACATGCGGAAACTGCGATATCTTCGGTATCGTTGTTGTTTCCAGCTGAGATATGCATTTTCAGTGATAATCTTCATGATTCTGCTGTTACAAGTGTGCAGAATCACCGAAATCGCTATTTTCGTGCTATTGAATGCGAAAAACACGTTTTCTGGTGTTTTCAGCACGCCACAGAACGTTTGACATGCGGAAACTGCGATATCTTCGGTATCGTTGGGTTTCCAGCTGAGATATGCATTTTCAGTGATAATCTTCATGATTCTGCTGTTACAAGTGCGCTGAATAACCGAAATCGCTGTTTTCGTGCTTTTGAATGCGAAAAACACGTTTTCTGGTGTTTTCAGCACCCGACAATGCGTTTGATGTGCGGAAACAGGGTTATCTTCGTTTTCGTGGGGTTTCCAGCTGAGATATGCATTTTCAGTGATGATCTTCATGATTCTGCTGTTACAAGTGTGCAGAATCACCGAAATCGCTGTATTCGTGCTATTGAATGCGAAAAACACGTTTTCTGGTGTTTTCAGCACGCCACAGAGCGTTTGACATGCGGAAACTGCGGTATCTTCGGTATCGTTGTTGTTTCCAGCTGAGATATGCATTTTCAGTGATAATCTTCATGATTCTGCTGTTACAAGTGTGCAGAATCACCGAAATCGCTGTTTTCGTGCTATTGAATGCGAAAAACACGTTTTCTGGTGTTTTCAGCACTCCACAGTGCGTTTGATATGCGGAAGCTGCGATATCTTCTTTTTCGTTGTTGTTTCCAGCTGAGATATGCATTTTCAGTGATAATCTTCATGATTCTGCTGTTACAAGTGTGCAGAATCACCGAAATCGCTGTTTTCGTGCTATTGAATGCGAAAAACACGTTTTCTGGTGTTTTCAGCACGCCACAGAGCGTTTGACATGCGGAAACTGCGATATCTTCGGTATCGTTGTTGTTTCCAGCTGAGATATGCATTTTCAGTGATAATCTTCATGAGTCTGCTGTTACAAGTGTGCAGAATCACCGAAATCGCTGTTTTCGTGCTATTGAATGCGAAAAACACGTTTTCTGGTGTTTTCAGCACTCCACAGTGCGTTTGATATGCGGAAGCTGCGATATCTTCTTTATCGTTGTTGTTTCCAGCTGAGATATGCATTTTCAGTGATAATCTTCATGATTCTGCTGTTACAAGTGTGCAGAATCACCGAAATCGCTGTTTTCGTGCTATTGAATGCGAAAAACACGTTTTCTGGTATTTTCAGCACTCCACAGTGCGTTTGATATGCGGAAGCTGCGATATCTTCTTTATCGTTGTTGTTTCCAGCTGAGATATGCATTTTCAGTGATAATCTTCATGATTCTGCTGTTACAAGTGTGCCGAATCACCGAAATCGCTGTTTTCGTGCTATTGAATGCGAAAAACACGTTTTCTGGTGTTTTCAGCACTCCACAGTGCGTTTGATATGCGGAAGCTGCGATATCTTCTTTTTCGTTGTTGTTTCCAGCTGAGATATGCATTTTCAGTGATAATCTTCATGATTCTGCTGTTACAAGTGTGCAGAATCACCGAAATCGCTGTTTTCGTGCTATTGAATGCGAAAAACACGTTTTCTGGTGTTTTCAGCACGCCACAGAGCGTTTGACATGCGGTAACTGCGATATCTTCGGTATCGTTGTTGTTTCCAGCTGAGATATGCATTTTCAGTGATAATCTTCATGATTCTGCTGTTACAAGTGTGCAGAATCACCGAAATCGCTGTTTTCGTGCTATTGAATGCGAAAAACACGTTTTCTGGTGTTTTCAGCACGCCACAGAGCGTTTGACATGCGGAAACTGCGATATCTTCGGTATCGTTGTTGTTTCCAGCTGAGATATGCATTTTCAGTGATAATCTTCATGATTCTGCTGTTACAAGTGTGCAGAATCACCGAAATCGCTGTTTTCGTGCTATTGAATGCGAAAAACACGTTTTCTGGTGTTTTCAGCACGCCACAGAGCGTTTGACATGCGGAAACTGCGATATCTTCGGTATCGTTGGGTTTCCAGCTGAGATATTCATTTTCAGTGATAATCTTCATGATTCTGCTGTTACAAGTGTGCAGAATCACCGAAATCGCTGTTTTCGTGCTATTGAATGCGAAAAACACGTTTTCTGGTGTTTTCAGCACTCCACAGTGCGTTTGATATGCGGAAACTGCGATATCTTCGTTTTCGTTGGGTTTCCAGCTGAGATATGCATTTTCAGTGATAATCTTCATGATTCTGCTGTTACAAGTGTGCAGAATCACCGAAATCGCTGTTTTCGTGCTATTGAATGCGAAAAACACGTTTTCTGGTGTTTTCAGCACGCCACAGAACGTCTGACATGCGGAAACTGCGATATCTTCGGTATCGTCGGGTTTCCAGCTGAGATATGCATTTTCAGTGATAATCTTCATGATTCTGCTGTTACAAGTGCGCAGAAACACCGAAATCGCTGTTTTCGTGCTATTGAATGCGAAAAACACGTTTTCTGGTGTTTTCAGCACGCCACAGAGCGTTTGACATGCGGAAACTGCGATATCTTCGGTATCGTTGTTGTTTCCAGCTGAGATATGCATTTTCAGTGATAATCTTCATGATTCTGCTGTTACAAGTGTTCAGAATCACCGAACTTGCTATTTTCGTGCTATTGAATGCGAAAAACACGTTTTCTGGTGTTTTCAGCACGCCACAGAGCGTTTGACATGCGGAAACTGCGATATCTTCGGTATCGTTGTTGTTTCCAGCTGAGATATGCATTTTCAGTGATAATCTTCATGATTCTGCTGTTACAAGTGTTCAGAATCACCGAACTTGCTATTTTCGTGCTATTGAATGCGAAAAACACGTTTTCTGGTGTTTTCAGCACGCCACAGAACGTCTGATATGCGGAAACTGCGATATCTTCGGTATCGTCGGGTTTCCAGCTGAGATATGCATTTTCAGTGATAATCTTCATGATTCTGCTGTTACAAGTGCGCAGAAACACCGAAACCGCTGTTTTCGTGCTATTGAATGCGAAAAACACGTTTTCTGGTGTTTTCAGCACGCCACAGAGCGTTTGACATGCGGAAACTGCGATATCTTCGGTATCGTTGGGTTTCCAGCTGAGATATTCATTTTCAGTGATAATCTTCATGATTCTGCTGTTACAAGTGTGCAGAATCACCGAAATCGCTGTTTTCGTGCTATTGAATGCGAAAAACACGTTTTCTGGTGTTTTCAGCACGCCACAGAGCGTTTGACATGCGGAAACTGCGATATCTTCGGTATCGTTGTTGTTTCCAGCTGAGATATGCATTTTCAGTGATAATCTTCATGATTCTGCTGTTACAAGTGTGCAGAATCACCGAAATCGCTGTTTTCGTGCTATTGAATGCGAAAAACACGTTTTCTGGTGTTTTCAGCACGCCACAGAACGTCTGACATGCGGAAACTGCGATATCTTCGGTATCGTCGGGTTTCCAGCTGAGATATGCATTTTCAGTGATAATCTTCATGATTCTGCTGTTACAAGTGCGCAGAAACACCGAAATCGCTGTTTTCGTGCTATTGAATGCGAAAAACACGTTTTCTGGTGTTTTCAGCACGCCACAGAGCGTTTGACATGCGGAAACTGCGATATCTTCGGTATCGTTGTTGTTTCCAGCTGAGATATGCATTTTCAGTGATAATCTTCATGATTCTGCTGTTACAAGTGTTCAGAATCACCGAACTTGCTATTTTCGTGCTATTGAATGCGAAAAACACGTTTTCTGGTGTTTTCAGCACGCCACAGAGCGTTTGACATGCGGAAACTGCGATATCTTCGGTATCGTTGTTGTTTCCAGCTGAGATATGCATTTTCAGTGATAATCTTCATGATTCTGCTGTTACAAGTGTTCAGAATCACCGAACTTGCTATTTTCGTGCTATTGAATGCGAAAAACACGTTTTCTGGTGTTTTCAGCACGCCACAGAACGTTTGACATGCGGAAACTGCGATATCTTCGGTATCGTTGGGTTTCCAGCTGAGATATGCATTTTCAGTGATAATCTCCATGATTCTGTTGTTACAAGTGTGCAGAATCACCGAAATCGCTGTTTTCGTGCTATTGAATGCGAAAAACACGTTTTCTGGTGTTTTCAGCACGCCACAGAACGTTTGACATGCGGAAACTGCGATATCTTCGGTATCGTTGGGTTTCCAGCTGAGATATGCATTTTCAGTGATAATCTTCATGATTCTGCTGTTACAAGTGCGCTGAATAACCGAAATCGCTGTTTTCGTGCTTTTGAATGCGAAAAACACGTTTTCTGGTGTTTTCAGCACCCGACAATGCGTTTGATGTGCGGAAACAGGGTTATCTTCGTTTTCGTGGGGTTTCCAGCTGAGATATGCATTTTCAGTGATAATCTTCATGATTCTGCTGTTACAAGTGTGCAGAATCACCGAAATCGCTGTTTTCGTGCTATTGAATGCGAAAAACACGTTTTCTGGTGTTTTCAGCACGCCACAGAGCGTTTGACATGCGGTAACTGCGATATCTTCGGTATCGTTGTTGTTTCCAGCTGAGATATGCATTTTCAGTGATAATCTTCATGATTCTGCTGTTACAAGCGTGCAGAATCACCGAAATCGCTGTTTTCGTGCTACTGAATGCGAAAAACACGATTTCTGGTGTTTTCAACACTCCACAGTGCGTTTGATATGCGGAAACTGCGATATCTTCGTTTTCGTTGGGTTTCCAGCTGAGATATGCATTTTCAGTGATAATCTTCATGATTCTGCTGTTACAAGTGCACAGAATCACCGAAATCGCTGTTTTCGTGCTATTGAATGCGAAAAACACGTTTTCTGGTGTTTTCAGCACGCCACAGAGCGTTTGACATGCGGAAACTGCGATATCTTCGGTATCGTTGTTGTTTCCAGCTGAGATATGCATTTTCAGTGATAATCTTCATGATTCTGCTGTTACAAGTGTGCAGAATCACCGAAATCGCTGTTTTCGTGCTATTGAATGCGAAAAACACGTTTTCTGGTGTTTTCAGCACTCCACAGTGCATTTGATATGCGGAAGCTGCGATATCTTCTTTATCGTTGTTGTTTCCAGCTGAGATATGCATTTTCAGTGATAATCTTCATGATTCTGCTGTTACAAGTGTGCAGAATCACCGAAATCGCTGTTTTCGTGCTATTGAATGCGAAGAACACGTTTTCTGGTGTTTTCAGCACTCCACAGTGCGTTTGATATGCGGAAGCTGCGATATCTTCTTTATCGTTGTTGTTTCCAGCTGAGATATGCATTTTCAGTGATAATCTTCATGATTCTGCTGTTACAAGTGTGCAGAATCACCGAAATCGCTGTTTTCGTGCTATTGAATGCGAAAAACACGTTTTCTGGTGTTTTCAGCACGCCACAGAGCGTTTGACATGCGGAAACTGCGATATCTTCAGTATCGTTGGGTTTCCAGCTGAGATATGCATTTTCAGTGATAATCTTCATGATTCTGCTGTTACAAGTGTGCAGAATCACCGAAATCGCTGGTTTCGTGCTATTGAATGCGAAAAACACGTTTTCTGGTGTTTTCAGCACGCCACAGAACGTTTGACATGCGCAAACTGCGATATCTTCGGTATCGTTGGGTTTCCAGCTGAGATATGCATTTTCAGTGATAATCTTCATGATTCTGCTGTTACAAGTGCGCAGAAACACCGAAATCGCTGTTTTCGTGCTATTGAATGCGAAAAACACGTTTTCTGGTGTTTTCAGCACGCCACAGAGCGTTTGACATGCGGAAACTGCGATATCTTCGGTATCGTTGTTGTTTCCAGCTGAGATATGCATTTTCAGTGATAATCTTCATGATTCTGCTGTTACAAGTGTGCAGAATCACCGAAATCGCTGTTTTGGTGCTATTGAATGCGAAAAACACGTTTTCTGGTGTTTTCAGCACGCCACAGAGCGTTTGACATGCGGAAACTGCGATATCTTCGGTATCGTTGTTGTTTCCAGCTGAGATATGCATTTTCAGTGATAATCTTCATGATTCTGCTGTTACAAGTGTGCAGAATCACCGAAATCGCTGGTTTCGTGCTATTGAATGCGAAAAACACGTTTTCTGGTGTTTTCAGCACGCCACAGAACGTTTGACATGCGCAAACTGCGATATCTTCAGTATCGTTGGGTTTCCAGCTGAGATATGCATTTTCAGTGATAATCTTCATGATTCTGCTGTTACAGGTGCGCAGAAACACCGAAATCGCTGTTTTCGTGCTATTGAATGCGAAAAACACGTTTTCTGGTGTTTTCAGCACGCCACAGAGCGTTTGACATGCGGAAACTGCGATATCTTCGGTATCGTTGTTGTTTCCAGCTGAGATATGCATTTTCAGTGATAATCTTCATGATTCTGCTGTTACAAGTGTGCAGAATCACCGAAATCGCTGTTTTCGTGCTATTGAATGCGAAAAACACGTTTTCTGGTGTTTTCAGCACGCCACAGAGCGTTTGACATGCGGAAACTGCGATATCTTCGGTATCGTTGTTGTTTCCAGCTGAGATATGCATTTTCAGTGATAATCTTCATGATTCTGCTGTTACAAGTGTGCAGAATCACCGAAATCGCTGTTTTCGTGCTATTGAATGCGAAAAACACGTTTTCTGGTGTTTTCAGCACTCCACAGTGCGTTTGATATGCGGAAGCTGCGATATCTTCTTTATCGTTGTTGTTTCCAGCTGAGATATGCATTTTCAGTGATAATCTTCATGATTCTGCTGTTACAAGTGTGCAGAATCACCGAAATCGCTGTTTTCGTGCTATTGAATGCGAAAAACACGTTTTCTGGTGTTTTCAGCACGCCACAGAGCGTTTGACATGCGGAAACTGCGATATCTTCAGTATCGTTGGGTTTCCAGCTGAGATATGCATTTTCAGTGATAATCTCCATGATTCTGTTGTTACAAGTGTGCAGAATCACCGAAATCGCTGTTTTCGTGCTATTGAATGCGAAAAACACGTTTTCTGGTGTTTTCAGCACGCCACAGAACGTTTGACATGCGGAAACTGCGATATCTTCGGTATCGTTGGGTTTCCAGCTGAGATATGCATTTTCAGTGATAATCTTCATGATTCTGCTGTTACAAGTGCGCTGAATAACCGAAATCGCTGTTTTCGTGCTTTTGAATGCGAAAAACACGTTTTCTGGTGTTTTCAGCACCCGACAATGCGTTTGATGTGCGGAAACAGGGTTATCTTCGTTTTCGTGGGGTTTCCAGCTGAGATATGCATTTTCAGTGATAATCTTCATGATTCTGCTGTTACAAGTGTGCAGAATCACCGAAATCGCTGTTTTCGTGCTATTGAATGCGAAAAACACGTTTTCTGGTGTTTTCAGCACGCCACAGAGCGTTTGACATGCGGTAACTGCGATATCTTCGGTATCGTTGTTGTTTCCAGCTGAGATATGCATTTTCAGTGATAATCTTCATGATTCTGCTGTTACAAGCGTGCAGAATCACCGAAATCGCTGTTTTCGTGCTACTGAATGCGAAAAACACGATTTCTGGTGTTTTCAACACTCCACAGTGCGTTTAATATGCGGAAACTGCGATATCTTCGTTTTCGTTGGGTTTCCAGCTGAGATATGCATTTTCAGTGATAATCTTCATGATTCTGCTGTTACAAGTGCACAGAATCACCGAAATCGCTGTTTTCGTGCTATTGAATGCGAAAAACACGTTTTCTGGTGTTTTCAGCACGCCACAGAGCGTTTGACATGCGGAAACTGCGATATCTTCGGTATCGTTGTTGTTTCCAGCTGAGATATGCATTTTCAGTGATAATCTTCATGATTCTGCTGTTACAAGTGTGCAGAATCACCGAAATCGCTGTTTTCGTGCTATTGAATGCGAAAAACACGTTTTCTGGTGTTTTCAGCACGCCACAGAGCGTTTGACATGCGGAAACTGCGATATCTTCGGTATCGTTGTTGTTTCCAGCTGAGATATGCATTTTCAGTGATAATCTTCATGATTCTGCTGTTACAAGTGTGCAGAATCACCGAAATCGCTGTTTTCGTGCTATTGAATGCGAAAAACACGTTTTCTGGTGTTTTCAGCACTCCACAGTGCGTTTGATATGCGGAAGCTGCGATATCTTCTTTATCGTTGTTGTTTCCAGCTGAGATATGCATTTTCAGTGATAATCTTCATGATTCTGCTGTTACAAGTGTGCAGAATCACCGAAATCGCTGTTTTCGTGCTATTGAATGCGAAAAACACGTTTTCTGGTGTTTTCAGCACGCCACAGAGCGTTTGACATGCGGAAACTGCGATATCTTCAGTATCGTTGGGTTTCCAGCTGAGATATGCATTTTCAGTGATAATCTCCATGATTCTGTTGTTACAAGTGTGCAGAATCACCGAAATCGCTGTTTTCGTGCTATTGAATGCGAAAAACACGTTTTCTGGTGTTTTCAGCACGCCACAGAACGTTTGACATGCGGAAACTGCGATATCTTCGGTATCGTTGGGTTTCCAGCTGAGATATGCATTTTCAGTGATAATCTTCATGATTCTGCTGTTACAAGTGCGCTGAATAACCGAAATCGCTGTTTTCGTGCTTTTGAATGCGAAAAACACGTTTTCTGGTGTTTTCAGCACCCGACAATGCGTTTGATGTGCGGAAACAGGGTTATCTTCGTTTTCGTGGGGTTTCCAGCTGAGATATGCATTTTCAGTGATAATCTTCATGATTCTGCTGTTACAAGTGTGCAGAATCACCGAAATCGCTGTTTTCGTGCTATTGAAAGCGAAAAACACGTTTTCTGGTGTTTTCAGCACGCCACAGAGCGTTTGACATGCGGTAACTGCGATATCTTCGGTATCGTTGTTGTTTCCAGCTGAGATATGCATTTTCAGTGATAATCTTCATGATTCTGCTGTTACAAGCGTGCAGAATCACCGAAATCGCTGTTTTCGTGCTACTGAATGCGAAAAACACGATTTCTGGTGTTTTCAACACTCCACAGTGCGTTTAATATGCGGAAACTGCGATATCTTCGTTTTCGTTGGGTTTCCAGCTGAGATATGCATTTTCAGTGATAATCTTCATGATTCTGCTGTTACAAGTGCACAGAATCACCGAAATCGCTGTTTTCGTGCTATTGAATGCGAAAAACACGTTTTCTGGTGTTTTCAGCACGCCACAGAGCGTTTGACATGCGGAAACTGCGATATCTTCGGTATCGTTGTTGTTTCCAGCTGAGATATGCATTTTCAGTGATAATCTTCATGATTCTGCTGTTACAAGTGTGCAGAATCACCGAAATCGCTGTTTTCGTGCTATTGAATGCGAAAAACACGTTTTCTGGTGTTTTCAGCACTCCACAGTGCGTTTGATATGCGGAAGCTGCGATATCTTCTTTTTCGTTGTTGTTTCCAGCTGAGATATGCATTTTCAGTGATAATCTTCATGATTCTGCTGTTACAAGTGTGCAGAATCACCGAAATCGCTGTTTTCGTGCTATTGAATGCGAAAAACACGTTTTCTGGTGTTTTCAGCACGCCACAGAGCGTTTGACATGCGGAAACTGCGATATCTTCGGTATCGTTGTTGTTTCCAGCTGAGATATGCATTTTCAGTGATAATCTTCATGATTCTGCTGTTACAAGTGTGCAGAATCACCGAAATCGCTGTTTTCGTTCTATTGAATGCGAAAAACACGTTTTCTGGTGTTTTCAGCACTCCACAGTGCGTTTGATATGCGGAAGCTGCGATATCTTCTTTATCGTTGTTGTTTCCAGCTGAGATATGCATTTTCAGTGATAATCTTCATGATTCTGCTGTTACATGTGTGCAGAATCACCGAAATCGCTGTTTTCGTGCTATTGAATGCGAAAAACACGTTTTCTGGTATTTTCAGCACTCCACAGTGCGTTTGATATGCGGAAGCTGCGATATCTTCTTTATCGTTGTTGTTTCCAGCTGAGATATGCATTTTCAGTGATAATCTTCATGATTCTGCTGTTACAAGTGTGCAGAATCACCGAAATCGCTGTTTTCGTGCTATTGAATGCGAAAAACACGTTTTCTGGTGTTTTCAGCACTCCACAGTGCGTTTGATATGCGGAAGCTGCGATATCTTCTTTTTCGTTGTTGTTTCCAGCTGAGATATGCATTTTCAGTGATAATCTTCATGATTCTGCTGTTACAAGTGTGCAGAATCACCGAAATCGCTGTTTTCGTGCTATTGAATGCGAAAAACACGTTTTCTGGTGTTTTCAGCACGCCACAGAGCGTTTGACATGCGGTAACTGCGATATCTTCGGTATCGATGTTGTTTCCAGCTGAGATATGCATTTTCAGTGATAATCTTCATGATTCTGCTGTTACAAGCGTGCAGAATCACCGAAATCGCTGTTTTCGTGCTACTGAATGCGAAAAACACGATTTCTGGTGTTTTCAACACTCCACAGTGCGTTTAATATGCGGAAACTGCGATATCTTCGTTTTCGTTGGGTTTCCAGCTGAGATATGCATTTTCAGTGATAATCTTCATGATTCTGCTGTTACAAGTGCACAGAATCACCGAAATCGCTGTTTTCGTGCTATTGAATGCGAAAAACACGTTTTCTGGTGTTTTCAGCACGCCACAGAGCGTTTGACATGCGGAAACTGCGATATCTTCGGTATCGTTGTTGTTTCCAGCTGAGATATGCATTTTCAGTGATAATCTTCATGATTCTGCTGTTACAAGTGTGCAGAATCACCGAAATCGCTGTTTTCGTGCTATTGATTGCGAAAAACACGTTTTCTGGTGTTTTCAGCACTCCACAGTGCGTTTGATATGCGGAAGCTGCGATATCTTCTTTTTCGTTGTTGTTTCCAGCTGAGATATGCATTTTCAGTGATAATCTTCATGATTCTGCTGTTACAAGTGTGCAGAATCACCGAAATCGCTGTTTTCGTGCTATTGAATGCGAAAAACACGTTTTCTGGTGTTTTCAGCACGCCACAGAGCGTTTGACATGCGGAAACTGCGATATCTTCGGTATCGTTGTTGTTTCCAGCTGAGATATGCATTTTCAGTGATAATCTTCATGATTCTGCTGTTACAAGTGTGCAGAATCACCGAAATCGCTGTTTTCGTTCTATTGAATGCGAAAAACACGTTTTCTGGTGTTTTCAGCACTCCACAGTGCGTTTGATATGCGGAAGCTGCGATATCTTCTTTATCGTTGTTGTTTCCAGCTGAGATATGCATTTTCAGTGATAATCTTCATGATTCTGCTGTTACAAGTGTGCAGAATCACCGAAATCGCTGTTTTCGTGCTATTGAATGCGAAAAACACGTTTTCTGGTATTTTCAGCACTCCACAGTGCGTTTGATATGCGGAAGCTGCGATATCTTCTTTATCGTTGTTGTTTCCAGCTGAGATATGCATTTTCAGTGATAATCTTCATGATTCTGCTGTTACAAGTGTGCAGAATCACCGAAATCGCTGTTTTCGTGCTATTGAATGCGAAAAACACGTTTTCTGGTGTTTTCAGCACTCCACAGTGCGTTTGATATGCGGAAGCTGCGATATCTTCTTTTTCGTTGTTGTTTCCAGCTGAGATATGCATTTTCAGTGATAATCTTCATGATTCTGCTGTTACAAGTGTGCAGAATCACCGAAATCGCTGTTTTCGTGCTATTGAATGCGAAAAACACGTTTTCTGGTGTTTTCAGCACGCCACAGAGCGTTTGACATGCGGTAACTGCGATATCTTCGGTATCGTTGTTGTTTCCAGCTGAGATATGCATTTTCAGTGATAATCTTCATGATTCTGCTGTTACAAGCGTGCAGAATCACCGAAATCGCTGTTTTCGTGCTACTGAATGCGAAAAACACGTTTTCTGGTGTTTTCAACACTCCACAGTGCGTTTGATATGCGGAAACTGCGATATCTTCGTTTTCGTTGGGTTTCCAGCTGAGATATGCATTTTCAGTGATAATCTTCATGATTCTGCTGTTAGAAGTGTGCAGAATCACCGAAATCGCTGTTTTCGTGCTATTGAATGCGAAAAACACGTTTTCTGGTGTTTTCAGCACGCCACAGAGCGTTTGACATGCGGAAACTGCGATATCTTCGGTATCGTTGTTGTTTCCAGCTGAGATATGCATTTTCAGTGATAATCTTCATGATTCTGCTGTTACAAGTGTGCAGAATCACCGAAATCGCTGTTTTCGTGCTATTGAATGCGAAAAACACGTTTTCTGGTGTTTTCAGCACGCCACAGAGCGTTTGACATGCGGAAACTGCGATATCTTCGGTATCGTTGGGTTTCCAGCTGAGATATTCATTTTCAGTGATAATCTTCATGATTCTGCTGTTACAAGTGTGCAGAATCACCGAAATCGCTGTTTTCGTGCTATTGAATGCGAAAAACACGTTTTCTGGTGTTTTCAGCACGCCACAGAGCGTTTGACATGCGGAAACTGCGATATCTTCAGTATCGTTGTTGTTTCCAGCTGAGATATGCATTTTCAGTGATAATCTTCATGATTCTGTTGTTACAAGTGTGCAGAATCACCGAAATCGCTGTTTTCGTGCTACTGAATGCGAAAAACACGATTTCTGGTGTTTTCAACACTCCACAGTGCGTTTGATATGCGGAAACTGCGATATCTTCGTTTTCGTTGGGTTTCCAGCTGAGATATGCATTTTCAGTGATAATCTTCATGATTCTGCTGTTAGAAGTGTGCAGAATCACCGAAATCGCTGTTTTCGTGCTATTGAATGCGAAAAACACGTTTTCTGGTGTTTTCAGCACGCCACACAGCGTTTGACATGCGGAAACTGCGATATCTTCGGTATCGTTGTTGTTTCCAGCTGAGATATGCATTTTCAGTGATAATCTTCATGATTCTGCTGTTACAAGTGTGCAGAATCACCGAAATCGCTATTTTCGTGCTATTGAATGCGAAAAACACGTTTTCTGGTGTTTTCAGCACGCCACAGAACGTTTGACATGCGGAAACTGCGATACCTTCGGTATCGTTGGGTTTCCAGCTGAGATATGCATTTTCAGTGATAATCTTCATGATTCTGCTGTTACAAGTGCGCTGAATAACCGAAATCGCTGTGTTCGTGCTTTTGAATGCGAAAAACACGTTTTCTGGTGTTTTCAGCACCCGACAATGCGTTTGATGTGCGGAAACAGGGTTATCTTCGTTTTCGTGGGGTTTCCAGCTGAGATATGCATTTTCAGTGATAATCTTCATGATTCTGCTGTTACAAGTGTGCAGAATCACCGAAATCGCTGTTTTCGTGCTATTGAATGCGGAAAACACGTTTTCTGGTGTTTTCAGCACGCCACAGAGCGTTTGACATGCGGTAACTGCGATATCTTCGGTATCGTTGTTGTTTCCAGCTGAGATATGCATTTTCAGTGATAATCTTCATGATTCTGCTGTTACAAGTGTGCAGAATCACCGAAATCGCTGTTTTCGTGCTATTGAATGCGAAAAACACGTTTTCTGGTGTTTTCAGCACGCCACAGAGCGTTTGACATGCGGAAACTGCGATATCTTCGGTATCGTTGGGTTTCCAGCTGAGATATTCATTTTCAGTGATAATCTTCATGATTCTGCTGTTACAAGTGTGCAGAATCACCGAAATCGCTGTTTTCGTGCTATTGAATGCGAAAAACACGTTTTCTGGTGTTTTCAGCACGCCACAGAGCGTTTGACATGCGGAAACTGCGATATCTTCAGTATCGTTGTTGTTTCCAGCTGAGATATGCATTTTCAGTGATAATCTTCATGATTCTGTTGTTACAAGTGTGCAGAATCACCGAAATCGCTGTTTTCGTGCTACTGAATGCGAAAAACACGATTTCTGGTGTTTTCAACACTCCACAGTGCGTTTGATATGCGGAAACTGCGATATCTTCGTTTTCGTTGGGTTTCCAGCTGAGATATGCATTTTCAGTGATAATCTTCATGATTCTGCTGTTAGAAGTGTGCAGAATCACCGAAATCGCTGTTTTCGTGCTATTGAATGCGAAAAACACGTTTTCTGGTGTTTTCAGCACGCCACACAGCGTTTGACATGCGGAAACTGCGATATCTTCGGTATCGTTGTTGTTTCCAGCTGAGATATGCATTTTCAGTGATAATCTTCATGATTCTGCTGTTACAAGTGTGCAGAATCACCGAAATCGCTATTTTCGTGCTATTGAATGCGAAAAACACGTTTTCTGGTGTTTTCAGCACGCCACAGAACGTTTGACATGCGGAAACTGCGATACCTTCGGTATCGTTGGGTTTCCAGCTGAGATATGCATTTTCAGTGATAATCTTCATGATTCTGCTGTTACAAGTGCGCTGAATAACCGAAATCGCTGTGTTCGTGCTTTTGAATGCGAAAAACACGTTTTCTGGTGTTTTCAGCACCCGACAATGCGTTTGATGTGCGGAAACAGGGTTATCTTCGTTTTCGTGGGGTTTCCAGCTGAGATATGCATTTTCAGTGATAATCTTCATGATTCTGCTGTTACAAGTGTGCAGAATCACCGAAATCGCTGTTTTCGTGCTATTGAATGCGGAAAACACGTTTTCTGGTGTTTTCAGCACGCCACAGAGCGTTTGACATGCGGTAACTGCGATATCTTCGGTATCGTTGTTGTTTCCAGCTGAGATATGCATTTTCAGTGATAATCTTCATGATTCTGCTGTTACAAGCGTGCAGAATCACCGAAATCGCTGTTTTCGTGCTACTGAATGCGAAAAACACGATTTCTGGTGTTTTCAACACTCCACAGTGCGTTTGATATGCGGAAACTGCGATATCTTCGTTTTCGTTGGGTTTCCAGCTGAGATATGCATTTTCAGTGATAATCTTCATGATTCTGCTGTTACAAGTGCACAGAATCACCGAAATCGCTGTTTTCGTGCTATTGAATGCGAAAAACACGTTTTCTGGTGTTTTCAGCACGCCACAGAGCGTTTGACATGCGGAAACTGCGATATCTTCGGTATCGTTGTTGTTTCCAGCTGAGATATGCATTTTCAGTGATAATCTTCATGATTCTGCTGTTACAAGTGTGCAGAATCACCGAAATCGCTGTTTTCGTGCTATTGAATGCGAAAAACACGTTTTCTGGTGTTTTCAGCACTCCACAGTGCATTTGATATGCGGAAGCTGCGATATCTTCTTTTTCGTTGTTGTTTCCAGCTGAGATATGCATTTTCAGTGATAATCTTCATGATTCTGCTGTTACAAGTGTGCAGAATCACCGAAATCGCTGTTTTCGTGCTATTGAATGCGAAAAACACGTTTTCTGGTGTTTTCAGCACGCCACAGAGCGTTTGACATGCGGAAACTGCGATATCTTCGGTATCGTTGGGTTTCCAGCTGAGATATTCATTTTCAGTGATAATCTTCATGATTCTGCTGTTACAAGTGTGCAGAATCACCGAAATCGCTGTTTTCGTGCTATTGAATGCGAAAAACACGTTTTCTGGTGTTTTCAGCACGCCACAGAGCGTTTGACATGCGGTAACTGCGATATCTTCGGTATCGTTGTTGTTTCCAGCTGAGATATGCATTTTCAGTGATAATCTTCATGATTCTGCTGTTACAAGCGTGCAGAATCACCGAAATCGCTGTTTTCGTGCTACTGAATGCGAAAAACACGTTTTCTGGTGTTTTCAACACTCCACAGTGCGTTTGATATGCGGAAACTGCGATATCTTCGTTTTCGTTGGGTTTCCAGCTGAGATATGCATTTTCAGTGATAATCTTCATGATTCTGCTGTTACAAGTGCGCTGAATAACCGAAATCGCTGTTTTCGTGCTTTTGAATGCGAAAAACACGTTTTCTGGTGTTTTCAGCACCCGACAATGCGTTTGATGTGCGGAAACAGGGTTATCTTCGTTTTCGTGGGGTTTCCAGCTGAGATATGCATTTTCAGTGATAATCTTCATGATTCTGCTGTTACAAGTGTGCAGAATCACCGAAATCGCTGTTTTCGTGCTATTGAATGCGAAAAACACGTTTTCTGGTGTTTTCAGCACGCCACAGAGCGTTTGACATGCGGTAACTGCGATATCTTCGGTATCGTTGTTGTTTCCAGCTGAGATATGCATTTTCAGTGATAATCTTCATGATTCTGCTGTTACAAGCGTGCAGAATCACCGAAATCGCTGTTTTCGTGCTACTGAATGCGAAAAACACGATTTCTGGTGTTTTCAACACTCCACAGTGCGTTTGATATGCGGAAACTGCGATATCTTCGTTTTCGTTGGGTTTCCAGCTGAGATATGCATTTTCAGTGATAATCTTCATGATTCTGCTGTTACAAGTGCACAGAATCACCGAAATCGCTGTTTTCGTGCTATTGAATGCGAAAAACACGTTTTCTGGTGTTTTCAGCACGCCACAGAGCGTTTGACATGCGGAAACTGCGATATCTTCGGTATCGTTGTTGTTTCCAGCTGAGATATGCATTTTCAGTGATAATCTTCATGATTCTGCTGTTACAAGTGTGCAGAATCACCGAAATCGCTGTTTTCGTGCTATTGAATGCGAAAAACACGTTTTCTGGTGTTTTCAGCACTCCACAGTGCGTTTGATATGCGGAAGCTGCGATATCTTCTTTTTCGTTGTTGTTTCCAGCTGAGATATGCATTTTCAGTGATAATCTTCATGATTCTGCTGTTACAAGTGTGCAGAATCACCGAAATCGCTGTTTTCGTGCTATTGAATGCGAAAAACACGTTTTCTGGTGTTTTCAGCACGCCACAGAGCGTTTGACATGCGGAAACTGCGATATCTTCGGTATCGTTGTTGTTTCCAGCTGAGATATGCATTTTCAGTGATAATCTTCATGATTCTGCTGTTACAAGTGTGCAGAATCACCGAAATCGCTGTTTTCGTGCTATTGAATGCGAAAAACACGTTTTCTGGTGTTTTCAGCACTCCACAGTGCGTTTGATATGCGGAAGCTGCGATATCTTCTTTATCGTTGTTGTTTCCAGCTGAGATATGCATTTTCAGTGATAATCTTCATGATTCTGCTGTTACAAGTGTGCAGAATCACCGAAATCGCTGTTTTCGTGCTATTGAATGCGAAAAACACGTTTTCTGGTATTTTCAGCACTCCACAGTGCGTTTGATATGCGGAAGCTGCGATATCTTCTTTATCGTTGTTGTTTCCAGCTGAGATATGCATTTTCAGTGATAATCTTCATGATTCTGCTGTTACAAGTGTGCAGAATCACCGAAATCGCTGTTTTCGTGCTATTGAATGCGAAAAACACGTTTTCTGGTGTTTTCAGCACTCCACAGTGCGTTTGATATGCGGAAGCTGCGATATCTTCTTTTTCGTTGTTGTTTCCAGCTGAGATATGCATTTTCAGTGATAATCTTCATGATTCTGCTGTTACAAGTGTGCAGAATCACCGAAATCGCTGTTTTCGTGCTATTGAATGCGAAAAACACGTTTTCTGGTGTTTTCAGCACGCCACAGAGCGTTTGACATGCGGTAACTGCGATATCTTCGGTATCGTTGTTGTTTCCAGCTGAGATATGCATTTTCAGTGATAATCTTCATGATTCTGCTGTTACAAGCGTGCAGAATCACCGAAATCGCTGTTTTCGTGCTACTGAATGCGAAAAACACGTTTTCTGGTGTTTTCAACACTCCACAGTGCGTTTGATATGCGGAAACTGCGATATCTTCGTTTTCGTTGGGTTTCCAGCTGAGATATGCATTTTCAGTGATAATCTTCATGATTCTGCTGTTAGAAGTGTGCAGAATCACCGAAATCGCTGTTTTCGTGCTATTGAATGCGAAAAACACGTTTTCTGGTGTTTTCAGCACGCCACAGAGCGTTTGACATGCGGAAACTGCGATATCTTCGGTATCGTTGTTGTTTCCAGCTGAGATATGCATTTTCAGTGATAATCTTCATGATTCTGCTGTTACAAGTGTACAGAATCACCGAAATCGCTGTTTTCGTGCTATTGAATGCGAAAAACACGTTTTCTGGTGTTTTCAGCACGCCACAGAGCGTTTGACATGCGGAAACTGCGATATCTTCGGTATCGTTGGGTTTCCAGCTGAGATATTCATTTTCAGTGATAATCTTCATGATTCTGCTGTTACAAGTGTGCAGAATCACCGAAATCGCTGTTTTCGTGCTATTGAATGCGAAAAACACGTTTTCTGGTGTTTTCAGCACTCCACAGTGCGTTTGATATGCGGAAACTGCGATATCTTCGTTTTCGTTGGGTTTCCAGCTGAGATATGCATTTTCAGTGATAATCTTCATGATTCTGCTGTTACAAGTGTGCAGAATCACCGAAATCGCTGTTTTCGTGCTATTGAATGCGAAAAACACGTTTTCTGGTGTTTTCAGCACGCCACAGAACGTCTGACATGCGGAAACTGCGATATCTTCGGTATCGTTGGGTTTCCAGCTGAGATATGCATTTTCAGTGATAATCTTCATGATTCTGCTGTTACAAGTGCGCAGAAACACCGAAATCGCTGTTTTCGTGCTATTGAATGCGAAAAACACGTTTTCTGGTGTTTTCAGCACGCCACAGAGCGTTTGACATGCGGAAACTGCGATATCTTCGGTATCGTTGTTGTTTCCAGCTGAGATATGCATTTTCAGTGATAATCTTCATGATTCTGCTGTTACAAGTGTGCAGAATCACCGAAATCGCTATTTTCGTGCTATTGAATGCGAAAAACACGTTTTCTGGTGTTTTCAGCACGCCACAGAACGTTTGACATGCGGAAACTGCGATATCTTCGGTATCGTTGGGTTTCCAGCTGAGATATGCATTTTCAGTGATAATCTTCATGATTCTGCTGTTACAAGTGCGCTGAATAACCGAAATCGCTGTTTTCGTGCTTTTGAATGCGAAAAACACGTTTTCTGGTGTTTTCAGCACCCGACAATGCGTTTGATGTGCGGAAACAGGGTTATCTTCGTTTTCGTGGGGTTTCCAGCTGAGATATGCATTTTCAGTGATAATCTTCATGATTCTGCTGTTACAAGTGTGCAGAATCACCGAAATCGCTGTTTTCGTGCTATTGAATGCGAAAAACACGTTTTCTGGTGTTTTCAGCACGCCACAGAGCGTTTGACATGCGGTAACTGCGATATCTTCGGTATCGTTGTTGTTTCCAGCTGAGATATGCATTTTCAGTGATAATCTTCATGATTCTGCTGTGACAAGCGTGCAGAATCACCGAAATCGCTGTTTTCGTGCTACTGAATGCGAAAAACACGATTTCTGGTGTTTTCAACACTCCACAGTGCGTTTGATATGCGGAAACTGCGATATCTTCGTTTTCGTTGGGTTTCCAGCTGTGATATGCATTTTCAGTGATAATCTTCATGATTCTGCTGTTACAAGTGCACAGAATCACCGAAATCGCTGTTTTCGTGCTATTGAATGCGAAAAACACGTTTTCTGGTGTTTTCAGCACGCCACAGAGCGTTTGACATGCGGAAACTGCGATATCTTCGGTATCGTTGTTGTTTCCAGCTGAGATATGCATTTTCTGTGATAATCATCATGATTCTGCTGTTACAAGTGTGCAGAATCACCGAAATCGCTGTTTTCGTGCTATTGAATGCGAAAAACACGTTTTCTGGTGTTTTCAGCACTCCACAGTGCATTTGATATGCGGAAGCTGCGATATCTTCTTTATCGTTGTTGTTTCCAGCTGAGATATGCATTTTCAGTGATAATCTTCATGATTCTGCTGTTACAAGTGTGCAGAATCACCGAAATCGCTGTTTTCGTGCTATTGAATGCGAAAAACACGTTTTCTGGTGTTTTCAGCACTCCACAGTGCGTTTGATATGCGGAAGCTGCGATATCTTCTTTTTCGTTGTTGTTTCCAGCTGAGATATGCATTTTCAGTGATAATCTTCATGATTCTGCTGTTACAAGTGCGCTGAATAACCGAAATCGCTGTTTTCGTGCTTTTGAATGCGAAAAACACGTTTTCTGGTGTTTTCAGCACCCGACAATGCGTTTGATGTGCGGAAACAGGGTTAGCTTCGTTTTCGTGGGGTTTCCAGCTGAGATATGCATTTTCAGTGATAATCTTCATGATTCTGCTGTTACAAGTGTGCAGAATCACCGAAATCGCTGTTTTCGTGCTATTGAATGCGAAAAACACGTTTTCTGGTGTTTTCAGCACGCCACAGAGCGTTTGACATGCGGAAACTGCGATATCTTCGGTATCGTTGTTGTTTCCAGCTGAGATATGCATTTTCAGTGATAATCTTCATGATTCTGCTGTTACAAGTGTGCAGAATCACCGAAATCGCTGTTTTCGTGCTATTGAATGCGAAAAACACGTTTTCTGGTGTTTTCAGCACTCCACAGTGCGTTTGATATGCGGAAGCTGCGATATCTTCTTTATCGTTGTTGTTTCCAGCTGAGATATGCATTTTCAGTGATAATCTTCATGATTCTGCTGTTACAAGTGTGCAGAATCACCGAAATCGCTGTTTTCGTGCTATTGAATGCGAAAAACACGTTTTCTGGTATTTTCAGCACTCCACAGTGCGTTTGATATGCAGAAGCTGCGATATCTTCTTTATCGTTGTTGTTTCCAGCTGAGATATGCATTTTCAGTGATAATCTTCATGATTCTGCTGTTACAAGTGTGCAGAATCACCGAAATCGCTGTTTTCGTGCTATTGAATGCGAAAAACACGTTTTCTGGTGATTTCAGCACTCCACAGTGCGTTTGATATGCGGAAGCTGCGATATCTTCTTTTTCGTTGTTGTTTCCAGCTGAGATATGCATTTTCAGTGATAATCTTCATGATTCTGCTGCTACAAGTGTGCAGAATCACCGAAATCGCTGTTTTCGTGCTATTGAATGCGAAAAACACGTTTTCTGGTGTTTTCAGCACGCCACAGAGCGTTTGACATGCGGTAACTGCGATATCTTCGGTATCGTTGTTGTTTCCAGCTGAGATATGCATTTTCAGTGATAATCTTCATGATTCTGCTGTTACAAGCGTGCAGAATCACCGAAATCGCTGTTTTCGTGCTACTGAATGCGAAAAACACGTTTTCTGGTGTTTTCAACACTCCACAGTGCGTTTGATATGCGGAAACTGCGATATCTTCGTTTTCGTTGGGTTTCCAGCTGAGATATGCATTTTCAGTGATAATCTTCATGATTCTGCTGTTAGAAGTGTGCAGAATCACCGAAATCGCTGTTTTCGTGCTATTGAATGCGAAAAACACGTTTTCTGGTGTTTTCAGCACGCCACAGAGCGTTTGACATGCGGAAACTGCGATATCTTCGGTATCGTTGTTGTTTCCAGCTGAGATATGCATTTTCAGTGATAATCTTCATGATTCTGCTGTTACAAGTGTGCAGAATCACCGAAATCGCTGTTTTCGTGCTATTGAATGCGAAAAACACGTTTTATGGTGTTTTCAGCACGCCACAGAGCGTTTGACATGCGGAAACTGCGATATCTTCGGTATCGTTGGGTTTCCAGCTGAGATATTCATTTTCAGTGATAATCTTCATGATTCTGCTGTTACAAGTGTGCAGAATCACCGAAATCGCTGTTTTCGTGCTATTGAATGCGAAAAACACGTTTTCTGGTGTTTTCAGCACGCCACAGAGCGTTTGACATGCGGAAACAGGGTTAGCTTCGTTTTCGTGGGGTTTCCAGCTGAGATATGCATTTTCAGTGATAATCTTCATGATTCTGCTGTTACAAGTGTGCAGAATCACCGAAATCGCTGTTTTCGTGCTATTGAATGCGAAAAACACGTTTTCTGGTGTTTTCAGCACGCCACAGAGCGTTTGACATGCGGAAACTGCGATATCTTCGGTATCGTTGTTGTTTCCAGCTGAGATATGCATTTTCAGTGATAATCTTCATGATTCTGCTGTTACAAGTGTGCAGAATCACCGAAATCGCTGTTTTCGTGCTATTGAATGCGAAAAACACGTTTTCTGGTATTTTCAGCACTCCACAGTGCGTTTGATATGCGGAAGCTGCGATATCTTCTTTATCGTTGTTGTTTCCAGCTGAGATATGCATTTTCAGTGATAATCTTCATGATTCTGCTGTTACAAGTGTGCAGAATCACCGAAATCGCTGTTTTCGTGCTATTGAATGCGAAAAACACGTTTTCTGGTGATTTCAGCACTCCACAGTGCGTTTGATATGCGGAAGCTGCGATATCTTCTTTTTCGTTGTTGTTTCCAGCTGAGATATGCATTTTCAGTGATAATCTTCATGATTCTGCTGCTACAAGTGTGCAGAATCACCGAAATCGCTGTTTTCGTGCTATTGAATGCGAAAAACACGTTTTCTGGTGTTTTCAGCACGCCACAGAGCGTTTGACATGCGGTAACTGCGATATCTTCGGTATCGTTGTTGTTTCCAGCTGAGATATGCATTTTCAGTGATAATCTTCATGATTCTGCTGTTACAAGCGTGCAGAATCACCGAAATCGCTGTTTTCGTGCTACTGAATGCGAAAAACACGTTTTCTGGTGTTTTCAACACTCCACAGTGCGTTTGATATGCGGAAACTGCGATATCTTCGTTTTCGTTGGGTTTCCAGCTGAGATATGCATTTTCAGTGATAATCTTCATGATTCTGCTGTTAGAAGTGTGCAGAATCACCGAAATCGCTGTTTTCGTGCTATTGAATGCGAAAAACACGTTTTCTGGTGTTTTCAGCACGCCACAGAGCGTTTGACATGCGGAAACTGCGATATCTTCGGTATCGTTGTTGTTTCCAGCTGAGATATGCATTTTCAGTGATAATCTTCATGATTCTGCTGTTACAAGTGTGCAGAATCACCGAAATCGCTGTTTTCGTGCTATTGAATGCGAAAAACACGTTTTATGGTGTTTTCAGCACGCCACAGAGCGTTTGACATGCGGAAACTGCGATATCTTCGGTATCGTTGGGTTTCCAGCTGAGATATTCATTTTCAGTGATAATCTTCATGATTCTGCTGTTACAAGTATGCAGAATCACCGAAATCGCTGTTTTCGTGCTATTGAATGCGAAAAACACGTTTTCTGGTGTTTTCAGCACGCCACAGAGCGTTTGACATGCGGAAACTGCGATATCTTCGGTATCGTTGTTGTTTCCAGCTGAGATATGCATTTTCAGTGATAATCTTCATGATTCTGCTGTTACAAGTGTGCAGAATCACCGAAATCGCTGTTTTCGTGCTATTGAATGCGAAAAACACGTTTTCTGGTGTTTTCAGCACGCCACAGAACGTCTGACATGCGGAAACTGCGATATCTTCGGTATCGTTGGGTTTCCAGCTGAGATATGCATTTTCAGTGATAATCTTCATGATTCTGCTGTTACAAGTGCGCAGAAACACCGAAATCGCTGTTTTCGTGCTATTGAATGCGAAAAACACGTTTTCTGGTGTTTTCAGCACGCCACAGAGCGTTTGACATGCGGAAACTGCGATATCTTCGGTATCGTTGTTGTTTCCAGCTGAGATATGCATTTTCAGTGATAATCTTCATGATTCTGCTGTTACAAGTGTGCAGAATCACCGAAATCGCTATTTTCGTGCTATTGAATGCGAAAAACACGTTTTCTGGTGTTTTCAGCACGCCACAGAACGTTTGACATGCGGAAACTGCGATATCTTCGGTATCGTTGGGTTTCCAGCTGAGATATGCATTTTCAGTGATAATCTTCATGATTCTGCTGTTACAAGTGCGCTGAATAACCGAAATCGCTGTTTTCGTGCTTTTGAATGCGAAAAACACGTTTTCTGGTGTTTTCAGCACCCGACAATGCGTTTGATGTGCGGAAACAGGGTTATCTTCGTTTTCGTGGGGTTTCCAGCTGAGATATGCATTTTCAGTGATAATCTTCATGATTCTGCTGTTACAAGTGTGCAGAATCACCGAAATCGCTGTTTTCGTGCTATTGAATGCGAAAAACACGTTTTCTGGTGTTTTCAGCACGCCACAGAGCGTTTGACATGCGGTAACTGCGATATCTTCGGTATCGTTGTTGTTTCCAGCTGAGATATGCATTTTCAGTGATAATCTTCATGATTCTGCTGTTACAAGCGTGCAGAATCACCGAAATCGCTGTTTTCGTGCTACTGAATGCGAAAAACACGATTTCTGGTGTTTTCAACACTCCACAGTGCGTTTGATATGCGGAAACTGCGATATCTTCGTTTTCGTTGGGTTTCCAGCTGAGATATGCATTTTCAGTGATAATCTTCATGATTCTGCTGTTACAAGTGCACAGAATCACCGAAATCGCTGTTTTCGTGCTATTGAATGCGAAAAACACGTTTTCTGGTGTTTTCAGCACGCCACAGAGCGTTTGACATGCGGAAACTGCGATATCTTCGGTATCGTTGTTGTTTCCAGCTGAGATATGCATTTTCAGTGATAATCTTCATGATTCTGCTGTTACAAGTGTGCAGAATCACCGAAATCGCTGTTTTCGTGCTATTGAATGCGAAAAACACGTTTTCTGGTGTTTTCAGCACTCCACAGTGCATTTGATATGCGGAAGCTGCGATATCTTCTTTATCGTTGTTGTTTCCAGCTGAGATATGCATTTTCAGTGATAATCTTCATGATTCTGCTGTTACAAGTGTGCAGAATCACCGAAATCGCTGTTTTCGTGCTATTGAATGCGAAAAACACGTTTTCTGGTGTTTTCAGCACTCCACAGTGCGTTTGATATGCGGAAGCTGCGATATCTTCTTTTTCGTTGTTGTTTCCAGCTGAGATATGCATTTTCAGTGATAATCTTCATGATTCTGCTGTTACAAGTGTGCAGAATCACCGAAATCGCTGTTTTCGTGCTATTGAATGCGAAAAACACGTTTTCTGGTGTTTTCAGCACGCCACAGAGCGTTTGACATGCGGAAACTGCGATATCTTCGGTATCGTTGGGTTTCCAGCTGAGATATTCATTTTCAGTGATAATCTTCATGATTCTGCTGTTACAAGTGTGCAGAATCACCGAAATCGCTGTTTTCGTGCTATTGAATGCGAAAAACACGTTTTCTGGTGTTTTCAGCACGCCACAGAGCGTTTGACATGCGGAAACTGCGATATCTTCGGTATCGTTGTTGTTTCCAGCTGAGATATGCATTTTCAGTGATAATCTTCATGATTCTGCTGTTACAAGTGTGCAGAATCACCGAAATCGCTGTTTTCGTGCTACTGAATGCGAAAAACACGTTTTCTGGTGTTTTCAACACTCCACAGTGCGTTTGATATGCGGAAACTGCGATATCTTCGTTTTCGTTGGGTTTCCAGCTGAGATATGCATTTTCAGTGATAATCTTCATGATTCTGCTGTTACAAGTGCGCTGAATAACCGAAATCGCTGTTTTCGTGCTTTTGAATGCGAAAAACACGTTTTCTGGTGTTTTCAGCACCCGACAATGCGTTTGATGTGCGGAAACAGGGTTAGCTTCGTTTTCGTGGGGTTTCCAGCTGAGATATGCATTTTCAGTGATAATCTTCATGATTCTGCTGTTACAAGTGTGCAGAATCACCGAAATCGCTGTTTTCGTGCTATTGAATGCGAAAAACACGGTTTCTGGTGTTTTCAGCACGCCACAGAGCGTTTGACATGCGGTAACTGCGATATCTTCGGTATCGTTGTTGTTTCCAGCTGAGATATGCATTTTCAGTGATAATCTTCATGATTCTGCTGTTACAAGTGTGCAGAATCACCGAAATCGCTGTTTTCGTGCTATTGAATGCGAAAAACACGGTTTCTGGTGTTTTCAGCACGCCACAGAGCGTTTGACATGCGGTAACTGCGATATCTTCGGTATCGTTGTTGTTTCCAGCTGAGATATGCATTTTCAGTGATAATCTTCATGATTCTGCTGTTACAAGTGCGCTGAATAACCGAAATCGCTGTTTTCGTGCTTTTGAATGCGAAAAACACGTTTTCTGGTGTTTTCAGCACCCGACAATGCGTTTGATGTGCGGAAACAGGGTTAGCTTCGTTTTCGTGGGGTTTCCAGCCGAGATATGCATTTTCAGTGATAATCTTCATGATTCTGCTGTTACAAGCGTGCAGAATCACCGAAATCGCTGTTTTCGTGCTACTGAATGCGAAAAACACGTTTTCTGGTGTTTTCAACACTCCACAGTGCGTTTGATATGCGGAAACTGCGATATCTTCGTTTTCGTGGGGTTTCCAGCTGAGATATGCATTTTCAGTGATAATCTTCATGATTCTGCTGTTACAAGTGTGCAGAATCACCGAAATCGCTGTTTTCGTGCTATTGAATGCGAAAAACACGGTTTCTGGTGTTTTCAGCACGCCACAGAGCGTTTGACATGCGGTAACTGCGATATCTTCGGTATCGTTGTTGTTTCCAGCTGAGATATGCATTTTCAGTGATAATCTTCATGATTCTGCTGTTACAAGTGTGCAGAATCACCGAAATCGCTGTTTTCGTGCTATTGAATGCGAAAAACACGGTTTCTGGTGTTTTCAGCACGCCACAGAGCGTTTGACATGCGGTAACTGCGATATCTTCGGTATCGTTGTTGTTTCCAGCTGAGATATGCATTTTCAGTGATAATCTTCATGATTCTGCTGTTACAAGTGCGCTGAATAACCGAAATCGCTGTTTTCGTGCTTTTGAATGCGAAAAACACGTTTTCTGGTGTTTTCAGCACCCGACAATGCGTTTGATGTGCGGAAACAGGGTTAGCTTCGTTTTCGTGGGGTTTCCAGCCGAGATATGCATTTTCAGTGATAATCTTCATGATTCTGCTGTTACAAGCGTGCAGAATCACCGAAATCGCTGTTTTCGTGCTACTGAATGCGAAAAACACGTTTTCTGGTGTTTTCAACACTCCACAGTGCGTTTGATATGCGGAAACTGCGATATCTTCGTTTTCGTTGGGTTTCCAGCTGAGATATGCATTTTCAGTGATAATCTTCATGATTCTGCTGTTACAAGTGTGCAGAATCACCGAAATCGCTGTTTTCGTGCTATTGAATGCGAAAAACACGTTTTCTGGTGTTTTCAGCACGCCACAGAACGTTTGACATGCGGAAACTGCGATATCTTCGGTATCGTTGGGTTTCCAGCTGAGATATGCATTTTCAGTGATAATCTTCATGATTCTGCTGTTACAAGTGCGCTGAATAACCGAAATCGCTGTTTTCGTGCTTTTGAATGCGAAAAACACGTTTTCTGGTGTTTTCAGCACCCGACAATGCGTTTGATGTGCGGAAACAGGGTTAGCTTCGTTTTCGTGGGGTTTCCAGCCGAGATATGCATTTTCAGTGATAATCTTCATGATTCTGCTGTTACAAGTGTGCAGAATCACCGAAATCGCTGTTTTCGTGCTATTGAATGCGAAAAACACGGTTTCTGGTGTTTTCAGCACGCCACAGAGCGTTTGACATGCGGTAACTGCGATATCTTCGGTATCGTTGTTGTTTCCAGCTGAGATATGCATTTTCAGTGATAATCTTCATGATTCTGCTGTTACAAGCGTGCAGAATCACCGAAATCGCTGTTTTCGTGCTACTGAATGCGAAAAACACGTTTTCTGGTGTTTTCAACACTCCACAGTGCGTTTGATATGCGGAAACTGCGATATCTTCGTTTTCGTTGGGTTTCCAGCTGAGATATGCATTTTCAGTGATAATCTTCATGAATCTGCTGTTACAAGTGAACAGAATCACCGAAATCGCTGTTTTCGTGCTATTGAATGCGAAAAACACGTTTTCTGGTGTTTTCAGCACGCCACAGAGCGTTTGACATGCGGAAACTGCGATATCTTCGGTATCGTTGTTGTTTCCAGCTGAGATATGCATTTTCAGTGATAATCTTCATGATTCTGCTGTTACAAGTGTGCAGAATCACCGAAATCGCTGTTTTCGTGCTATTGAATGCGAAAAACACGTTTTCTGGTGTTTTCAGCACTCCACAGTGCGTTTGATATGCGGAAGCTGCGATATCTTCTTTATCGTTGTTGTTTCCAGCTGAGATATGCATTTTCAGTGATAATCTTCATGATTCTGCTGTTACAAGTGTGCAGAATCACCGAAATCGCTGTTTTCGTGCTATTGAATGCGAAAAACACGTTTTCTGGTATTTTCAGCACTCCACAGTGCGTTTGATATGCGGAAGCTGCGATATCTTCTTTATCGTTGTTGTTTCCAGCTGAGATATGCATTTTCAGTGATAATCTTCATGATTCTGCTGTTACAAGTGTGCAGAATCACCGAAATCGCTGTTTTCGTGCTATTGAATGCGAAAAACACGTTTTCTGGTGATTTCAGCACTCCACAGTGCGTTTGATATGCGGAAGCTGCGATATCATCTTTTTCGTTGTTGTTTCCAGCTGAGATATGCATTTTCAGTGATAATCTTCATGATTCTGCTGCTACAAGTGTGCAGAATCACCGAAATCGCTGTTTTCGTGCTATTGAATGCGAAAAACACGTTTTCTGGTGTTTTCAGCACGCCACAGAGCGTTTGACATGCGGTAACTGCGATATCTTCGGTATCGTTGTTGTTTCCAGCTGAGATATGCATTTTCAGTGATAATCTTCATGATTCTGCTGTTACAAGCGTGCAGAATCACCGAAATCGCTGTTTTCGTGCTACTGAATGCGAAAAACACGTTTTCTGGTGTTTTCAACACTCCACAGTGCGTTTGATATGCGGAAACTGCGATATCTTCGTTTTCGTTGGGTTTCCAGCTGAGATATGCATTTTCAGTGATAATCTTCATGATTCTGCTGTTAGAAGTGTGCAGAATCACCGAAATCGCTGTTTTCGTGCTATTGAATGCGAAAAACACGTTTTCTGGTGTTTTCAGCACGCCACAGAGCGTTTGACATGCGGAAACTGCGATATCTTCGGTATCGTTGTTGTTTCCAGCTGAGATATGCATTTTCAGTGATAATCTTCATGATTCTGCTGTTACAAGTGTGCAGAATCACCGAAATCGCTGTTTTCGTGCTATTGAATGCGAAAAACACGTTTTCTGGTGTTTTCAGCACGCCACAGAGCGTTTGACATGCGGAAACTGCGATATCTTCGGTATCGTTGGGTTTCCAGCTGAGATATTCATTTTCAGTGATAATCTTCATGATTCTGCTGTTACAAGTGTGCAGAATCACCGAAATCGCTGTTTTCGTGCTATTGAATGCGAAAAACACGTTTTCTGGTGTTTTCAGCACGCCACAGAGCGTTTGACATGCGGAAACTGCGATATCTTCGGTATCGTTGTTGTTTCCAGCTGAGATATGCATTTTCAGTGATAATCTTCATGATTCTGCTGTTACAAGTGTGCAGAATCACCGAAATCGCTGTTTTCGTGCTATTGAATGCGAAAAACACGTTTTCTGGTGTTTTCAGCACGCCACAGAACGTCTGACATGCGGAAACTGCGATATCTTCGGTATCGTTGGGTTTCCAGCTGAGATATGCATTTTCAGTGATAATCTTCATGATTCTGCTGTTACAAGTGCGCAGAAACACCGAAATCGCTGTTTTCGTGCTATTGAATGCGAAAAACACGTTTTCTGGTGTTTTCAGCACGCCACAGAGCGTTTGACATGCGGAAACTGCGATATCTTCGGTATCGTTGTTGTTTCCAGCTGAGATATGCATTTTCAGTGATAATCTTCATGATTCTGCTGTTACAAGTGTGCAGAATCACCGAAATCGCTATTTTCGTGCTATTGAATGCGAAAAACACGTTTTCTGGTGTTTTCAGCACGCCACAGAACGTTTGACATGCGGAAACTGCGATATCTTCGGTATCGTTGGGTTTCCAGCTGAGATATGCATTTTCAGTGATAATCTTCATGATTCTGCTGTTACAAGTGCGCTGAATAACCGAAATCGCTGTTTTCGTGCTTTTGAATGCGAAAAACACGTTTTCTGGTGTTTTCAGCACCCGACAATGCGTTTGATGTGCGGAAACAGGGTTATCTTCGTTTTCGTGGGGTTTCCAGCTGAGATATGCATTTTCAGTGATAATCTTCATGATTCTGCTGTTACAAGTGTGCAGAATCACCGAAATCGCTGTTTTCGTGCTATTGAATGCGAAAAACACGTTTTCTGGTGTTTTCAGCACGCCACAGAGCGTTTGACATGCGGTAACTGCGATATCTTCGGTATCGTTGTTGTTTCCAGCTGAGATATGCATTTTCAGTGATAATCTTCATGATTCTGCTGTTACAAGCGTGCAGAATCACCGAAATCGCTGTTTTCGTGCTACTGAATGCGAAAAACACGATTTCTGATGTTTTCAACACTCCACAGTGCGTTTGATATGCGGAAACTGCGATATCTTCGTTTTCGTTGGGTTTCCAGGTGAGATATGCATTTTCAGTGATAATCTTCATGATTCTGCTGTTACAAGTGCACAGAATCACCGAAATCGCTGTTTTCGTGCTATTGAATGCGAAAAACACGTTTTCTGGTGTTTTCAGCACGCCACAGAGCGTTTGACATGCGGAAACTGCGATATCTTCGGTATCGTTGTTGTTTCCAGCTGATATATGCATTTTCAGTGATAATCTTCATGATTCTGCTGTTACAAGTGTGCAGAATCACCGAAATCGCTGTTTTCGTGCTATTGAATGCGAAAAACACGTTTTCTGGTGTTTTCAGCACTCCACAGTGCATTTGATATGCGGAAGCTGCGATATCTTCTTTATCGTTGTTGTTTCCAGCTGAGATATGCATTTTCAGTGATAATCTTCATGATTCTGCTGTTACAAGTGTGCAGAATCACCGAAATCGCTGTTTTCGTGCTATTGAATGCGAAAAACACGTTTTCTGGTGTTTTCAGCACTCCACAGTGCGTTTGATATGCGGAAGCTGCGATATCTTCTTTATCGTTGTTGTTTCGAGCTGAGATATGCATTTTCAGTGATAATCTTCATGATTCTGCTGTTACAAGTGTGCAGAATCACCGAAATCGCTGTTTTCGTGCTATTGAATGCGAAAAACACGTTTTCTGGTGTTTTCAGCACTCCACAGTGCGTTTGATATGCGGAAACTGCGATATCTTCGGTATCGTTGGGTTTCCAGCTGAGATATGCATTTTCAGTGATAATCTTCATGATTCTGCTGTTACAAGTGTGCAGAATCACCGAAATCGCTGTTTTCGTGCTATTGAATGCGAAAAACACGTTTTCTGGTGTTTTCAGCACCCGACAATGCGTTTGATGTGCGGAAACAGGGTTAGCTTCGTTTTCGTGGGGTTTCCAGCCGAGATATGCATTTTCAGTGATAATCTTCATGATTCTGCTGTTACAAGTGTGCAGAATCACCGAAATCGCTGTTTTCGTGCTATTGAATGCGAAAAACACGGTTTCTGGTGTTTTCAGCACGCCACAGAGCGTTTGACATGCGGTAACTGCGATATCTTCGGTATCGTTGTTGTTTCCAGCTGAGATATGCATTTTCAGTGATAATCTTCATGATTCTGCTGTTACAAGCGTGCAGAATCACCGAAATCGCTGTTTTCGTGCTACTGAATGCGAAAAACACGTTTTCTGGTGTTTTCAACACTCCACAGTGCGTTTGATATGCGGAAACTGCGATATCTTCGTTTTCGTTGGGTTTCCAGCTGAGATATGCATTTTCAGTGATAATCTTCATGATTCTGCTGTTACAAGTGCGCTGAATAACCGAAATCGCTGTTTTCGTGCTTTTGAATGCGAAAAACACGTTTTCTGGTGTTTTCAGCACCCGACAATGCGTTTGATGTGCGGAAACAGGGTTAGCTTCGTTTTCGTGGGGTTTCCAGCTGAGATATGCATTTTCAGTGATAATCTTCATGATTCTGCTGTTACAAGTGTGCAGAATCACCGAAATCGCTGTTTTCGTGCTATTGAATGCGAAAAACACGGTTTCTGGTGTTTTCAGCACGCCACAGAGCGTTTGACATGCGGTAACTGCGATATCTTCGGTATCGTTGTTGTTTCCAGCTGAGATATGCATTTTCAGTGATAATCTTCATGATTCTGCTGTTACAAGTGTGCAGAATCACCGAAATCGCTGTTTTCGTGCTATTGAATGCGAAAAACACGGTTTCTGGTGTTTTCAGCACGCCACAGAGCGTTTGACATGCGGTAACTGCGATATCTTCGGTATCGTTGTTGTTTCCAGCTGAGATATGCATTTTCAGTGATAATCTTCATGATTCTGCTGTTACAAGTGCGCTGAATAACCGAAATCGCTGTTTTCGTGCTTTTGAATGCGAAAAACACGTTTTCTGGTGTTTTCAGCACCCGACAATGCGTTTGATGTGCGGAAACAGGGTTAGCTTCGTTTTCGTGGGGTTTCCAGCCGAGATATGCATTTTCAGTGATAATCTTCATGATTCTGCTGTTACAAGCGTGCAGAATCACCGAAATCGCTGTTTTCGTGCTACTGAATGCGAAAAACACGTTTTCTGGTGTTTTCAACACTCCACAGTGCGTTTGATATGCGGAAACTGCGATATCTTCGTTTTCGTTGGGTTTCCAGCTGAGATATGCATTTTCAGTGATAATCTTCATGATTCTGCTGTTACAAGTGTGCAGAATCACCGAAATCGCTGTTTTCGTGCTATTGAATGCGAAAAACACGTTTTCTGGTGTTTTCAGCACGCCACAGAACGTTTGACATGCGGAAACTGCGATATCTTCGGTATCGTTGGGTTTCCAGCTGAGATATGCATTTTCAGTGATAATCTTCATGATTCTGCTGTTACAAGTGCGCTGAATAACCGAAATCGCTGTTTTCGTGCTTTTGAATGCGAAAAACACGTTTTCTGGTGTTTTCAGCACCCGACAATGCGTTTGATGTGCGGAAACAGGGTTAGCTTCGTTTTCGTGGGGTTTCCAGCCGAGATATGCATTTTCAGTGATAATCTTCATGATTCTGCTGTTACAAGTGTGCAGAATCACCGAAATCGCTGTTTTCGTGCTATTGAATGCGAAAAACACGGTTTCTGGTGTTTTCAGCACGCCACAGAGCGTTTGACATGCGGTAACTGCGATATCTTCGGTATCGTTGTTGTTTCCAGCTGAGATATGCATTTTCAGTGATAATCTTCATGATTCTGCTGTTACAAGTGAACAGAATCACCGAAATCGCTGTTTTCGTGCTATTGAATGCGAAAAACACGTTTTCTGGTGTTTTCAGCACGCCACAGAGCGTTTGACATGCGGAAACTGCGATATCTTCGGTATCGTTGTTGTTTCCAGCTGAGATATGCATTTTCAGTGATAATCTTCATGATTCTGCTGTTACAAGTGTGCAGAATCACCGAAATCGCTGTTTTCGTGCTATTGAATGCGAAAAACACGTTTTCTGGTGTTTTCAGCACTCCACAGTGCGTTTGATATGCGGAAGCTGCGATATCTTCTTTATCGTTGTTGTTTCCAGCTGAGATATGCATTTTCAGTGATAATCTTCATGATTCTGCTGTTACAAGTGTGCAGAATCACCGAAATCGCTGTTTTCGTGCTATTGAATGCGAAAAACACGTTTTCTGGTGTTTTCAGCACTCCACAGTGCGTTTGATATGCGGAAGCTGCGATATCTTCTTTATCGTTGTTGTTTCCAGCTGAGATATGCATTTTCAGTGATAATCTTCATGATTCTGCTGTTACAAGTGTGCAGAATCACCGAAATCGCTGTTTTCGTGCTATTGAATGCGAAAAACACGTTTTCTGGTGTTTTCAGCACTCCACAGTGCGTTTGATATGCGGAAGCTGCGATATCTTCATTTTCGTTGTTGTTTCCAGCTGAGATATGCATTTTCAGTGATAATCTTCATGATTCTGCTGTTACAAGTGTGCAGAATCACCGAAATCGCTGTTTTCGTGCTATTGAATGCGAAAAACACGTTTTCTGGTGTTTTCAGCACGCCACAGAGCGTTTGACATGCGGTAACTGCGATATCTTCGGTATCGTTGTTGTTTCCAGCTGAGATATGCATTTTCAGTGATAATCTTCATGATTCTGCTGTTACAAGCGTGCAGAATCACCGAAATCGCTGTTTTCGTGCTACTGAATGCGAAAAACACGTTTTCTGGTGTTTTCAACACTCCACAGTGCGTTTGATATGCGGAAACTGCGATATCTTCGTTTTCGTTGGGTTTCCAGCTGAGATATGCATTTTCAGTGATAATCTTCATGATTCTGCTGTTAGAAGTGTGCAGAATCACCGAAATCGCTGTTTTCGTGCTATTGAATGCGAAAAACACGTTTTCTGGTGTTTTCAGCACGCCACAGAGCGTTTGACATGCGGAAACTGCGATATCTTCTTTATCGTTGTTGTTTCCAGCTGAGATATGCATTTTCAGTGATAATCTTCATGATTCTGCTGTTACAAGTGTGCAGAATCACCGAAATCGCTGTTTTCGTGCTATTGAATGCGAAAAACACGTTTTCTGGTGTTTTCAGCACGCCACAGAACGTTTGACATGCGGAAACTGCGATATCTTCGGTATCGTTGGGTTTCCAGCTGAGACATGCATTTTCAGTGACAATCTTCATGATTCTGCTGTTACAAGTGCGCAGAAACATCGAAATCGCTGTTTTCGTGCTATTGAATGCGAAAAACACGTTTTTTGGTGTTTTCAGCACGCCACAGAGCGTTTGACATGTGGAAACTGCGATATCTTCGGTATCGTTGTTGTTTCCAGCTGAGATATGCATTTTCAGTGATAATCTTCATGATTCTGCTGTTACAAGTGTGCAGAATCACCGAAATCGCTGTTTTCGTGCTATTGAATGCGAAAAACACGTTTTCTGGTGTTTTCAGCACTCCACAGTGCGTTTGATATCCGGAAACTGCGATATCTTCGTTTTCGTTGGGTTTCCAGCTGAGATATGCATTTTCAGTGATAATCTTCATGATTCTGCTGTTACAAGTGTGCAGAATCACCGAAATCGCTGGTTTCGTGCTATTGAATGCGAAAAACACGTTTTCTGGTGTTTTCAGCACGCCACAGAGCGTTTGACATGCGGAAACTGCGATATCTTCGGTATCGTTGTTGTTTCCAGCTGAGATATGCATTTTCAGTGATAATCTTCATGATTCTGCTGTTACAAGTGTGCAGAATCACCGAAATCGCTGTTTTCGTGCTATTGAATGCGAAAAACACGTTTTCTGGTGTTTTAAGCACTCCACAGTGCATTTGATATGCGGAAGCTGCGATATCTTCTTTATCGTTGTTGTTTCCAGCTGAGATATGCATTTTCAGTGATAATCTTCATGATTCTGCTGTTACAAGTGTGCAGAATCACCGAAATCGCTGTTTTCGTGCTATTGAATGCGAAAAACACGTTTTCTGGTGTTTTCAGCACTCCACAGTGCGTTTGATATGCGGAAGCTGCGATATCTTCTTTTTCGTTGTTGTTTCGAGCTGAGATATGCATTTTCAGTGATAATCTTCATGATTCTGCTGTTACAAGTGTGCAGAATCACCGAAATCGCTGTTTTCGTGCTATTGAATGCGAAAAACACGTTTTCTGGTGTTTTCAGCACGCCACAGAGCGTTTGACATGCGGAAACTGCGATATCTTCGGTATCGTTGGGTTTCCAGCTGAGATATTCATTTTCAGTGATAATCTTCATGATTCTGCTGTTACAAGTGTGCAGAATCACCGAAATCGCTGTTTTCGTGCTATTGAATGCGAAAAACACGTTTTCTGGTGTTTTCAGCACGCCACAGAGCGTTTGACATGCGGAAACTGCGATATCTTCGGTATCGTTGTTGTTTCCAGCTGAGATATGCATTTTCAGTGATAATCTTCATGATTCTGCTGTTACAAGTGTGCAGAATCACCGAAATCGCTGTTTTCGTGCTATTGAATGCGAAAAACACGTTTTCTGGTGTTTTCAGCACTCCACAGTGCGTTTGATATGCGGAAACTGCGATATCTTCGGTATCGTTGGGTTTCCAGCTGAGATATGCATTTTCAGTGATAATCTTCATGATTCTGCTGTTACAAGTGTGCAGAATCACCGAAATCGCTGTTTTCGTGCTATTGAATGCGAAAAACACGTTTTCTGGTGTTTTCAGCACCCGACAATGCGTTTGATGTGCGGAAACAGGGTTAGCTTCGTTTTCGTGGGGTTTCCAGCCGAGATATGCATTTTCAGTGATAATCTTCATGATTCTGCTGTTACAAGTGTGCAGAATCACCGAAATCGCTGTTTTCGTGCTATTGAATGCGAAAAACACGGTTTCTGGTGTTTTCAGCACGCCACAGAGCGTTTGACATGCGGTAACTGCGATATCTTCGGTATCGTTGTTGTTTCCAGCTGAGATATGCATTTTCAGTGATAATCTTCATGATTCTGCTGTTACAAGCGTGCAGAATCACCGAAATCGCTGTTTTCGTGCTACTGAATGCGAAAAACACGTTTTCTGGTGTTTTCAACACTCCACAGTGCGTTTGATATGCGGAAACTGCGATATCTTCGTTTTCGTTGGGTTTCCAGCTGAGATATGCATTTTCAGTGATAATCTTCATGATTCTGCTGTTACAAGTGCGCTGAATAACCGAAATCGCTGTTTTCGTGCTTTTGAATGCGAAAAACACGTTTTCTGGTGTTTTCAGCACCCGACAATGCGTTTGATGTGCGGAAACAGGGTTAGCTTCGTTTTCGTGGGGTTTCCAGCTGAGATATGCATTTTCAGTGATAATCTTCATGATTCTGCTGTTACAAGTGTGCAGAATCACCGAAATCGCTGTTTTCGTGCTATTGAATGCGAAAAACACGGTTTCTGGTGTTTTCAGCACGCCACAGAACGTTTGACATGCGGTAACTGCGATATCTTCGGTATCGTTGATGTTTCCAGCTGAGATATGCATTTTCAGTGATAATCTTCATGATTCTGCTGTTACAAGTGTGCAGAATCACCGAAATCGCTGTTTTCGTGCTATTGAATGCGAAAAACACGTTTTCTGGTGTTTTCTGCACCCGACAATGCGTTTGATGTGCGGAAACAGGGTTAGCTTCGTTTTCGTGGGGTTTCCAGCCGAGATATGCATTTTCAGTGATAATCTTCATGATTCTGCTGTTACAAGCGTGCAGAATCACCGAAATCGCTGTTTTCGTGCTACTGAATGCGAAAAACACGTTTTCTGGTGTTTTCAACACTCCACAGTGCGTTTGATATGCGGAAACTGCGATATCTTCGTTTTCGTTGGGTTTCCAGCTGAGATATGCATTTTCAGTGATAATCTTCATGATTCTGCTGTTACAAGTGTGCAGAATCACCGAAATCGCTGTTTTCGTGCTATTGAATGCGAAAAACACGTTTTCTGGTGTTTTCAGCACGCCACAGAACGTTTGACATGCGGAAACTGCGATATCTTCGGTATCGTTGGGTTTCCAGCTGAGATATGCATTTTCAGTGATAATCTTCATGATTCTGCTGTTACAAGTGCGCTGAATAACCGAAATCGCTGTTTTCGTGCTTTTGAATGCGAAAAACACGTTTTCTGGTGTTTTCAGCACCCGACAATGCGTTTGATGTGCGGAAACAGGGTTAGCTTCGTTTTCGTGGGGTTTCCAGCCGAGATATGCATTTTCAGTGATAATCTTCATGATTCTGCTGTTACAAGTGTGCAGAATCACCGAAATCGCTGTTTTCGTGCTATTGAATGCGAAAAACACGGTTTCTGGTGTTTTCAGCACGCCACAGAGCGTTTGACATGCGGTAACTGCGATATCTTCGGTATCGTTGTTGTTTCCAGCTGAGATATGCATTTTCAGTGATAATCTTCATGATTCTGCTGTTACAAGCGTGCAGAATCACCGAAATCGCTGTTTTCGTGCTACTGATTGCGAAAAACACGTTTTCTGGTGTTTTCAACACTCCACAGTGCGTTTGATATGCGGAAACTGCGATATCTTCGTTTTCGTTGGGTTTCCAGCTGAGATATGCATTTTCAGTGATAATCTTCATGATTCTGCTGTTACAAGTGAACAGAATCACCGAAATCGCTGTTTTCGTGCTATTGAATGCGAAAAACACGTTTTCTGGTGTTTTCAGCACGCCACAGAGCGTTTGACATGCGGAAACTGCGATATCTTCGGTATCGTTGTTGTTTCCAGCTGAGATATGCATTTTCAGTGATAATCTTCATGAATCTGCTGTTACAAGTGTGCAGAATCACCGAAATCGCTGTTTTCGTGCTATTGAATGCGAAAAACACGTTTTCTGGTGTTTTCAGCACTCCACAGTGCGTTTGATATGCGGAAGCTGCGATATCTTCTTTATCGTTGTTGTTTCCAGCTGAGATATGCATTTTCAGTGATAATCTTCATGATTCTGCTGTTACAAGTGTGCAGAATCACCGAAATCGCTGTTTTCGTGCTATTGAATGCGAAAATCACGTTTTCTGGTGTTTTCAGCACTCCACAGTGCGTTTGATATGCGGAAGCTGCGATATCTTCTTTATCGTTGTTGTTTCCAGCTGAGATATGCATTTTCAGTGATAATCTTCATGATTCTGCTGTTACAAGTGTGCAGAATCACCGAAATCGCTGTTTTCGTGCTATTGAATGCGAAAAACACGTTTTCTGGTGTTTTCAGCACTCCACAGTGCGTTTGATATGCGGAAGCTGCGATATCTTCATTTTCGTTGTTGTTTCCAGCTGAGATATGCATTTTCAGTGATAATCTTCATGATTCTGCTGTTACAAGTGTGCAGAATCACCGAAATCGCTGTTTTCGTGCTATTGAATGCGAAAAACACGTTTTCTGGTGTTTTCAGCACGCCACAGAGCGTTTGACATGCGGTAACTGCGATATCTTCGGTATCGTTGTTGTTTCCAGCTGAGATATGCATTTTCAGTGATAATCTTCATGATTCTGCTGTTACAAGCGTGCAGAATCACCGAAATCGCTGTTTTCGTGCTACTGAATGCGAAAAACACGTTTTCTGGTGTTTTCAACACTCCACAGTGCGTTTGATATGCGGAAACTGCGATATCTTCGTTTTCGTTGGGTTTCCAGCTGAGATATGCATTTTCAGTGATAATCTTCATGATTCTGCTGTTAGAAGTGTGCAGAATCACCGAAATCGCTGTTTTCGTGCTATTGAATGCGAAAAACACGTTTTCTGGTGTTTTCAGCACGCCACAGAGCGTTTGACATGCGGAAACTGCGATATCTTCTTTATCGTTGTTGTTTCCAGCTGAGATATGCATTTTCAGTGATAATCTTCATGATTCTGCTGTTACAAGTGTGCAGAATCACCGAAATCGCTGTTTTCGTGCTATTGAATGCGAAAAACACGTTTTCTGGTGTTTTCAGCACGCCACAGAACGTTTGACATGCGGAAACTGCGATATCTTCGGTATCGTTGGGTTTCCAGCTGAGACATGCATTTTCAGTGACAATCTTCATGATTCTGCTGTTACAAGTGCGCAGAAACATCGAAATCGCTGCTTTCGTGCTATTGAATGCGAAAAACACGTTTTTTGGTGTTTTCAGCACGCCACAGAGCGTTTGACATGCGGAAACTGCGATATCTTCGGTATCGTTGTTGTTTCCAGCTGAGATATGCATTTTCAGTGATAATCTTCATGATTCTGCTGTTACAAGTGTGCAGAATCACCGAAATCGCTGTTTTCGTGCTATTGAATGCGAAAAACACGTTTTCTGGTGTTTTCAGCACTCCACAGTGCGTTTGATATCCGGAAACTGCGATATCTTCGTTTTCGTTGGGTTTCCAGCTGAGATATGCATTTTCAGTGATAATCTTCATGATTCTGCTGTTACAAGTGTGCAGAATCCCCGAAATCGCTGTTTTCGTGCTATTGAATGCGAAAAACACGTTTTCTGGTGTTTTCAGCACTCCACAGTGCGTTTGATATGCGGAAGCTGCGATATCTTCTTTATCGTTTTTTTTTCCAGCTGAGATATGCATTTTCAGTGATAATCTTCATGATTCTGCAGTTACAAGTGTGCAGAATCACCGAAATCGCTGTTTTCGTGCTATTGAATGCGAAAAACACGTTTTCTGGTGTTTTCAGCACTCCACAGTGCGTTTGATATGCGGAAGCTGCGATATCTTCTTTTTCGTTGTTGTTTCCAGCTGAGATATGCATTTTCAGTGATAATCTTCATGATTCTGCTGTTACAAGTGTGCAGAATCACCGAAATCGCTGTTTTCGTGCTATTGAATGCGAAAAACACGTTTTCTGGTGTTTTCAGCACGCCACAGAGCGTTTGACATGCGGAAACTGCGATATCTTCGGTATCGTTGTTGTTTCCAGCTGAGATATGCATTTTCAGTGATAATCTTCATGATTCTGCTGTTACAAGTGTGCAGAATCACCGAAATCGCTGTTTTCGTGCTATTGAATGCGAAAAACACGTTTTCTGGTGTTTTCAGCACTCCACAGTGCGTTTGATATGCGGAAGCTGCGATATCTTCTTTATCGTTTTTTTTTCCAGCTGAGATATGCATTTTCAGTGATAATCTTCATGATTCTGCAGTTACAAGTGTGCAGAATCACCGAAATCGCTGTTTTCGTGCTATTGAATGCGAAAAACACGTTTTCTGGTGTTTTCAGCACTCCACAGTGCGTTTGATATGCGGAAGCTGCGATATCTTCTTTTTCGTTGTTGTTTCCAGCTGAGATATGCATTTTCAGTGATAATCTTCATGATTCTGCTGTTACAAGTGTGCAGAATCACCGAAATCGCTGTTTTCGTGCTATTGAATGCGAAAAAAACGTTTTCTGGTGTTTTCAGCACTCCACAGTGCGTTTGATATGCGGAAACTGCGATATCTTCGGTATCGTTGGGTTTCCAGCTGAGATAAACATTTTCAGTGATAATCTTCATGATTCTGCTGTTACAAGTGTGCAGAATCACCGAAATCGCTGTTTTCGTGCTATTGAATGCGAAAAACACGTTTTCTGGTGTTTTCAGCACCCGACAATGCGTTTGATGTGCGGAAACAGGGTTAGCTTCGTTTTCGTGGGGTTTCCAGCCGAGATATGCATTTTCAGTGATAATCTTCATGATTCTGCTGTTACAAGTGTGCAGAATCACCGAAATCGCTGTTTTCGTGCTATTGAATGCGAAAAACACGGTTTCTGGTGTTTTCAGCACGCCACAGAGCGTTTGACATGCGGTAACTGCGATATCTTCGGTATCGTTGTTGTTTCCAGCTGAGATATGCATTTTCAGTGATAATCTTCATGATTCTGCTGTTACAAGCGTGCAGAATCACCGAAATCGCTGTTTTCGTGCTACTGAATGCGAAAAACACGTTTTCTGGTGTTTTCAACACCCGACAATGCGTTTGATGTGCGGAAACAGGGTTATCTTCGTTTTCGTGGGGTTTCCAGCTGAGATATGCATTTTCAGTGATAATCTTCATGATTCTGCTGTTACAAGTGTGCAGAATCACCGAAATCGCTGTTTTCGTGCTATTGAATGCGAAAAACACGTTTTCTGGTGTTTTCAGCACGCCACAGAGCGTTTGACATGCGGTAACTGCGATATCTTCGGTATCGTTGTTGTTTCCAGCTGAGATATGCATTTTCAGTGATAATCTTCATGATTCTGCTGTTACAAGCGTGCAGAATCACCGAAATCGCTGTTTTCGTGCTACTGAATGCGAAAAACACGATTTCTGGTGTTTTCAACACTCCACAGTGCGTTTGATATGCGGAAACTGCGATATCTTCGTTTTCGTTGGGTTTCCAGCTGAGATATGCATTTTCAGTGATAATCTTCATGATTCTGCTGTTACAAGTGCACAGAATCACCGAAATCGCTGTTTTCGTGCTATTGAATGCGAAAAACACGTTTTCTGGTGTTTTCAGCACGCCACAGAGCGTTTGACATGCGGAAACTGCGATATCTTCGGTATCGTTGTTGTTTCAAGCTGAGATATGCATTTTCAGTGATAATCTTCATGATTCTGCTGTTACAAGTGTGCAGAATCACCGAAATCGCTGTTTTCGTGCTATTGAATGCGAAAAACACGTTTTCTGGTGTTTTCAGCACTCCACAGTGCGTTTGATATGCGGAAGCTGCGATATCTTCTTTTTGGTTGTTGTTTCCAGCTGAGATATGCATTTTCAGTGATAATCTTCATGATTCTGCTGTTACAAGTGTGCAGAATCACCGAAATCGCTGTTTTCATGCTATTGAATGCGAAACACACGTTTTCTGGTGTTTTCAGCACGCCACAGAGCGTTTGACATGCGGAAACTGCGATATCTTCGGTATCGTTGTTGTTTCCAGCTGAGATATGCATTTTCAGTGATAATCTTCATGATTCTGCTGTTACAAGTGTGCAGAATCACCGAAATCGCTGTTTTCGTGCTATTGAATGCGAAAAACACGTTTTCTGGTGTTTTCAGCACGCCACAGAGCGTTTGACATGCGGTAACTGCGATATCTTCGGTATCGTTGTTGTTTCCAGCTGAGATATGCATTTTCAGTGATAATCTTCATGATTCTGCTGTTACAAGCGTGCAGAATCACCGAAATCGCTGTTTTCGTGCTACTGAATGCGAAAAACACGTTTTCTGGTGTTTTCAACACTCCACAGTGCGTTTGATATGCGGAAACTGCGATATCTTCGTTTTCGTTGGGTTTCCAGCTGAGATATGCATTTTCAGTGATAATCTTCATGATTCTGCTGTTAGAAGTGTGCAGAATCACCGAAATCGCTGTTTTCGTGCTATTGAATGCGAAAAACACGTTTTCTGGTGTTTTCAGCACGCCACAGAGCGTTTGACATGCGGAAACTGCGATATCTTCGGTATCGTTGTTGTTTCCAGCTGAGATATGCATTTTCAGTGATAATCTTCATGATTCTGCTGTTACAAGTGTGCAGAATCACCGAAATCGCTGTTTTCGTGCTATTGAATGCGAAAAACACGTTTTCTGGTGTTTTCAGCACGCCACAGAGCGTTTGACATGCGGAAACTGCGATATCTTCGGTATCGTTGGGTTTCCAGCTGAGATATTCATTTTCAGTGATAATCTTCATGATTCTGCTGTTACAAGTGTGCAGAATCACCGAAATCGCTGTTTTCGTGCTATTGAATGCGAAAAACACGTTTTCTGGTGTTTTCAGCACTCCACAGTGCGTTTGATATGCGGAAACTGCGATATCTTCGTTTTCGTTGGTTTTCCAGCTGAGATATGCATTTTCAGTGATAATCTTCATGATTCTGCTGTTACAAGTGTGCAGAATCACCGAAATCGCTGTTTTCGTGCTATTGAATGCGAAAAACACGTTTTCTGGTGTTTTCAGCACGCCACAGAACGTCTGACATGCGGAAACTGCGATATCTTCGGTATCGTTGGGTTTCCAGCTGAGATATGCATTTTCAGTGATAATCTTCATGATTCTGCTGTTACAAGTGCGCAGAAACACCGAAATCGCTGTTTTCGTGCTATTGAATGCGAAAAACACGTTTTCTGGTGTTTTCAGCACGCCACAGAGCGTTTGACATGCGGAAACTGCGATATCTTCGGTATCGTTGTTGTTTCCAGCTGAGATATGCATTTTCAGTGATAATCTTCATGATTCTGCTGTTACAAGTGTGCAGAATCACCGAAATCGCTATTTTCGTGCTATTGAATGCGAAAAACACGTTTTCTGGTGTTTTCAGCACGCCACAGAACGTTTGACATGCGGAAACTGCGATATCTTCGGTATCGTTGGGTTTCCAGCTGAGATATGCATTTTCAGTGATAATCTTCATGATTCTGCTGTTACAAGTGCGCTGAATAACCGAAATCGCTGTTTTCGTGCTTTTGAATGCGAAAAACACGTTTTCTGGTGTTTTCAGCACCCGACAATGCGTTTGATGTGCGGAAACAGGGTTATCTTCGTTTTCGTGGGGTTTCCAGCTGAGATATGCATTTTCAGTGATAATCTTCATGATTCTGCTGTTACAAGTGTGCAGAATCACCGAAATCGCTGTTTTCGTGCTATTGAATGCGAAAAACACGTTTTCTGGTGTTTTCAGCACGCCACAGAGCGTTTGACATGCGGTAACTGCGATATCTTCGGTATCGTTGTTGTTTCCAGCTGAGATATGCATTTTCTGTGATAATCATCATGATTCTGCTGTTACAAGTGTGCAGAATCACCGAAATCGCTGTTTTCGTGCTATTGAATGCGAAAAACACGTTTTCTGGTGTTTTCAGCACTCCACAGTGCATTTGATATGCGGAAGCTGCGATATCTTCTTTATCGTTGTTGTTTCCAGCTGAGATATGCATTTTCAGTGATAATCTTCATGATTCTGCTGTTACAAGTGTGCAGAATCACCGAAATCGCTGTTTTCGTGCTATTGAATGCGAAAAACACGTTTTCTGGTGTTTTCAGCACTCCACAGTGCGTTTGATATGCGGAAGCTGCGATATCTTCTTTTTCGTTGTTGTTTCCAGCTGAGATATGCATTTTCAGTGATAATCTTCATGATTCCTGCTGTTACAAGTGTGCAGAATCACCGAAATCGCTGTTTTCGTGCTATTGAATGCGAAAAACACGTTTTCTGGTGTTTTCAGCACGCCACAGAGCGTTTGACATGCGGAAACTGCGATATCTTCGGTATCGTTGGGTTTCCAGCTGAGATATTCATTTTCAGTGATAATCTTCATGATTCTGCTGTTACAAGTGTGCAGAATCACCGAAATCGCTGTTTTCGTGCTATTGAATGCGAAAAACACGTTTTCTGGTGTTTTCAGCACGCCACAGAGCGTTTGACATGCGGAAACTGCGATATCTTCGGTATCGTTGTTGTTTCCAGCTGAGATATGCATTTTCAGTGATAATCTTCATGATTCTGCTGTTACAAGTGTGCAGAATCACCGAAATCGTTGTTTTCGTGCTATTGAATGCGAAAAACACGTTTTCTGGTGTTTTCAGCACTCCACAGTGCGTTTGATATGCGGAAGCTGCGATATCTTCTCTATCGTTGTTGTTTCCAGCTGAGATATGCATTTTCAGTGATAATCTTCATGATTCTGCTGTTACAAGTGTGCAGAATCACCGAAATCGCTGTTTTCGTGCTATTGAATGCGAAAAACACGTTTTCTGGTGTTTTCAGCACGCCACAGAGCGTTTGACATGCGGAAACTGCGATATCTTCGGTATCGTTGTTGTTTCCAGCTGAGATATGCATTTTCAGTGATAATCTTCATGATTCTGCTGTTACAAGTGTGCAGAATCACCGAAATCGCTGTTTTCGTGCTATTGAATGCGAAAAAAACGTTTTCTGGTGTTTTCAGCACTCCACAGTGCGTTTGATATGCGGAAACTGCGATATCTTCGGTATCGTTGGGTTTCCAGCTGAGATAAACATTTTCAGTGATAATCTTCATGATTCTGCTGTTACAAGTGTGCAGAATCACCGAAATCGCTGTTTTCGTGCTATTGAATGCGAAAAACACGTTTTCTGGTGTTTTCAGCACCCGACAATGCGTTTGATGTGCGGAAACAGGGTTAGCTTCGTTTTCGTGGGGTTTCCAGCCGAGATATGCATTTTCAGTGATAATCTTCATGATTCTGCTGTTACAAGTGTGCAGAATCACCGAAATCGCTGTTTTCGTGCTATTGAATGCGAAAAACACGGTTTCTGGTGTTTTCAGCACGCCACAGAGCGTTTGACATGCGGTAACTGCGATATCTTCGGTATCGTTGTTGTTTCCAGCTGAGATATGCATTTTCAGTGATAATCTTCATGATTCTGCTGTTACAAGCGTGCAGAATCACCGAAATCGCTGTTTTCGTGCTACTGAATGCGAAAAACACGTTTTCTGGTGTTTTCAACACCCGACAATGCGTTTGATGTGCGGAAACAGGGTTATCTTCGTTTTCGTGGGGTTTCCAGCTGAGATATGCATTTTCAGTGATAATCTTCATGATTCTGCTGTTACAAGTGTGCAGAATCACCGAAATCGCTGTTTTCGTGCTATTGAATGCGAAAAACACGTTTTCTGGTGTTTTCAGCACGCCACAGAGCGTTTGACATGCGGTAACTGCGATATCTTCGGTATCGTTGTTGTTTCCAGCTGAGATATGCATTTTCAGTGATAATCTTCATGATTCTGCTGTTACAAGCGTGCAGAATCACCGAAATCGCTGTTTTCGTGCTACTGAATGCGAAAAACACGATTTCTGGTGTTTTCAACACTCCACAGTGCGTTTGATATGCGGAAACTGCGATATCTTCGTTTTCGTTGGGTTTCCAGCTGAGATATGCATTTTCAGTGATAATCTTCATGATTCTGCTGTTACAAGTGCACAGAATCACCGAAATCGCTGTTTTCGTGCTATTGAATGCGAAAAACACGTTTTCTGGTGTTTTCAGCACGCCACAGAGCGTTTGACATGCGGAAACTGCGATATCTTCGGTATCGTTGTTGTTTCAAGCTGAGATATGCATTTTCAGTGATAATCTTCATGATTCTGCTGTTACAAGTGTGCAGAATCACCGAAATCGCTGTTTTCGTGCTATTGAATGCGAAAAACACGTTTTCTGGTGTTTTCAGCACTCCACAGTGCGTTTGATATGCGGAAGCTGCGATATCTTCTTTTTGGTTGTTGTTTCCAGCTGAGATATGCATTTTCAGTGATAATCTTCATGATTCTGCTGTTACAAGTGTGCAGAATCACCGAAATCGCTGTTTTCATGCTATTGAATGCGAAACACACGTTTTCTGGTGTTTTCAGCACGCCACAGAGCGTTTGACATGCGGAAACTGCGATATCTTCGGTATCGTTGTTGTTTCCAGCTGAGATATGCATTTTCAGTGATAATCTTCATGATTCTGCTGTTACAAGTGTGCAGAATCACCGAAATCGCTGTTTTCGTGCTATTGAATGCGAAAAACACGTTTTCTGGTGTTTTCAGCACGCCACAGAGCGTTTGACATGCGGTAACTGCGATATCTTCGGTATCGTTGTTGTTTCCAGCTGAGATATGCATTTTCAGTGATAATCTTCATGATTCTGCTGTTACAAGCGTGCAGAATCACCGAAATCGCTGTTTTCGTGCTACTGAATGCGAAAAACACGTTTTCTGGTGTTTTCAACACTCCACAGTGCGTTTGATATGCGGAAACTGCGATATCTTCGTTTTCGTTGGGTTTCCAGCTGAGATATGCATTTTCAGTGATAATCTTCATGATTCTGCTGTTAGAAGTGTGCAGAATCACCGAAATCGCTGTTTTCGTGCTATTGAATGCGAAAAACACGTTTTCTGGTGTTTTCAGCACGCCACAGAGCGTTTGACATGCGGAAACTGCGATATCTTCGGTATCGTTGTTGTTTCCAGCTGAGATATGCATTTTCAGTGATAATCTTCATGATTCTGCTGTTACAAGTGTGCAGAATCACCGAAATCGCTGTTTTCGTGCTATTGAATGCGAAAAACACGTTTTCTGGTGTTTTCAGCACGCCACAGAGCGTTTGACATGCGGAAACTGCGATATCTTCGGTATCGTTGGGTTTCCAGCTGAGATATTCATTTTCAGTGATAATCTTCATGATTCTGCTGTTACAAGTGTGCAGAATCACCGAAATCGCTGTTTTCGTGCTATTGAATGCGAAAAACACGTTTTCTGGTGTTTTCAGCACTCCACAGTGCGTTTGATATGCGGAAACTGCGATATCTTCGTTTTCGTTGGTTTTCCAGCTGAGATATGCATTTTCAGTGATAATCTTCATGATTCTGCTGTTACAAGTGTGCAGAATCACCGAAATCGCTGTTTTCGTGCTATTGAATGCGAAAAACACGTTTTCTGGTGTTTTCAGCACGCCACAGAACGTCTGACATGCGGAAACTGCGATATCTTCGGTATCGTTGGGTTTCCAGCTGAGATATGCATTTTCAGTGATAATCTTCATGATTCTGCTGTTACAAGTGCGCAGAAACACCGAAATCGCTGTTTTCGTGCTATTGAATGCGAAAAACACGTTTTCTGGTGTTTTCAGCACGCCACAGAGCGTTTGACATGCGGAAACTGCGATATCTTCGGTATCGTTGTTGTTTCCAGCTGAGATATGCATTTTCAGTGATAATCTTCATGATTCTGCTGTTACAAGTGTGCAGAATCACCGAAATCGCTATTTTCGTGCTATTGAATGCGAAAAACACGTTTTCTGGTGTTTTCAGCACGCCACAGAACGTTTGACATGCGGAAACTGCGATATCTTCGGTATCGTTGGGTTTCCAGCTGAGATATGCATTTTCAGTGATAATCTTCATGATTCTGCTGTTACAAGTGCGCTGAATAACCGAAATCGCTGTTTTCGTGCTTTTGAATGCGAAAAACACGTTTTCTGGTGTTTTCAGCACCCGACAATGCGTTTGATGTGCGGAAACAGGGTTATCTTCGTTTTCGTGGGGTTTCCAGCTGAGATATGCATTTTCAGTGATAATCTTCATGATTCTGCTGTTACAAGTGTGCAGAATCACCGAAATCGCTGTTTTCGTGCTATTGAATGCGAAAAACACGTTTTCTGGTGTTTTCAGCACGCCACAGAGCGTTTGACATGCGGTAACTGCGATATCTTCGGTATCGTTGTTGTTTCCAGCTGAGATATGCATTTTCTGTGATAATCATCATGATTCTGCTGTTACAAGTGTGCAGAATCACCGAAATCGCTGTTTTCGTGCTATTGAATGCGAAAAACACGTTTTCTGGTGTTTTCAGCACTCCACAGTGCATTTGATATGCGGAAGCTGCGATATCTTCTTTATCGTTGTTGTTTCCAGCTGAGATATGCATTTTCAGTGATAATCTTCATGATTCTGCTGTTACAAGTGTGCAGAATCACCGAAATCGCTGTTTTCGTGCTATTGAATGCGAAAAACACGTTTTCTGGTGTTTTCAGCACTCCACAGTGCGTTTGATATGCGGAAGCTGCGATATCTTCTTTTTCGTTGTTGTTTCCAGCTGAGATATGCATTTTCAGTGATAATCTTCATGATTCCTGCTGTTACAAGTGTGCAGAATCACCGAAATCGCTGTTTTCGTGCTATTGAATGCGAAAAACACGTTTTCTGGTGTTTTCAGCACGCCACAGAGCGTTTGACATGCGGAAACTGCGATATCTTCGGTATCGTTGGGTTTCCAGCTGAGATATTCATTTTCAGTGATAATCTTCATGATTCTGCTGTTACAAGTGTGCAGAATCACCGAAATCGCTGTTTTCGTGCTATTGAATGCGAAAAACACGTTTTCTGGTGTTTTCAGCACGCCACAGAGCGTTTGACATGCGGAAACTGCGATATCTTCGGTATCGTTGTTGTTTCCAGCTGAGATATGCATTTTCAGTGATAATCTTCATGATTCTGCTGTTACAAGTGTGCAGAATCACCGAAATCGCTGTTTTCGTGCTATTGAATGCGAAAAAAACGTTTTCTGGTGTTTTCAGCACTCCACAGTGCGTTTGATATGCGGAAACTGCGATATCTTCGGTATCGTTGGGTTTCCAGCTGAGATATGCATTTTCAGTGATAATCTTCATGATTCTGCTGTTACAAGTGTGCAGAATCACCGAAATCGCTGTTTTCGTGCTATTGAATGCGAAAAACACGTTTTCTGGTGTTTTCAGCACCCGACAATGCGTTTGATGTGCGGAAACAGGGTTAGCTTCGTTTTCGTGGGGTTTCCAGCCGAGATATGCATTTTCAGTGATAATCTTCATGATTCTGCTGTTACAAGTGTGCAGAATCACCGAAATCGCTGTTTTCGTGCTATTGAATGCGAAAAACACGGTTTCTGGTGTTTTCAGCACGCCACAGAGCGTTTGACATGCGGTAACTGCGATATCTTCGGTATCGTTGTTGTTTCCAGCTGAGATATGCATTTTCAGTGATAATCTTCATGATTCTGCTGTTACAAGCGTGCAGAATCACCGAAATCGCTGTTTTCGTGCTACTGAATGCGAAAAACACGTTTTCTGGTGTTTTCAACACTCCACAGTGCGTTTGATATGCGGAAACTGCGATATCTTCGTTTTCGTTGGGTTTCCAGCTGAGATATGCATTTTCAGTGATAATCTTCATGATTCTGCTGTTACAAGTGCGCTGAATAACCGAAATCGCTGTTTTCGTGCTTTTGAATGCGAAAAACACGTTTTCTGGTGTTTTCAGCACCCGACAATGCGTTTGATGTGCGGAAACAGGGTTAGCTTCGTTTTCGTGGGGTTTCCAGCTGAGATATGCATTTTCAGTGATAATCTTCATGATTCTGCTGTTACAAGTGTGCAGAATCACCGAAATCGCTGTTTTCGTGCTATTGAATGCGAAAAACACGTTTTCTGGTGTTTTCAGCACGCCACAGAGCGTTTGACATGCGGAAACTGCGATATCTTCGGTATCGTTGGGTTTCCAGCTGAGATATTCATTTTCAGTGATAATCTTCATGATTCTGCTGTTACAAGTGTGCAGAATCACCGAAATCGCTGTTTTCGTGCTATTGAATGCGAAAAACACGTTTTCTGGTGTTTTCAGCACGCCACAGAGCGTTTGACATGCGGAAACTGCGATATCTTCGGTATCGTTGTTGTTTCCAGCTGAGATATGCATTTTCAGTGATAATCTTCATGATTCTGCTGTTACAAGTGTGCAGAATCACCGAAATCGCTGTTTTCGTGCTATTGAATGCGAAAAACACGTTTTCTGGTGTTTTCAGCACGCCACAGAACGTCTGACATGCGGAAACTGCGATATCTTCGGTATCGTTGGGTTTCCAGCTGAGATATGCATTTTCAGTGATAATCTTCATGATTCTGCTGTTACAAGTGCGCAGAAACACCGAAATCGCTGTTTTCGTGCTATTGAATGCGAAAAACACGTTTTCTGGTGTTTTCAGCACGCCACAGAGCGTTTGACATGCGGAAACTGCGATATCTTCGGTATCGTTGTTGTTTCCAGCTGAGATATGCATTTTCAGTGATAATCTTCATGATTCTGCTGTTACAAGTGTGCAGAATCACCGAAATCGCTATTTTCGTGCTATTGAATGCGAAAAACACGTTTTCTGGTGTTTTCAGCACGCCACAGAACGTTTGACATGCGGAAACTGCGATATCTTCGGTATCGTTGGGTTTCCAGCTGAGATATGCATTTTCAGTGATAATCTTCATGATTCTGCTGTTACAAGTGCGCTGAATAACCGAAATCGCTGTTTTCGTGCTTTTGAATGCGAAAAACACGTTTTCTGGTGTTTTCAGCACCCGACAATGCGTTTGATGTGCGGAAACAGGGTTATCTTCGTTTTCGTGGGGTTTCCAGCTGAGATATGCATTTTCAGTGATAATCTTCATGATTCTGCTGTTACAAGTGTGCAGAATCACCGAAATCGCTGTTTTCGTGCTATTGAATGCGAAAAACACGTTTTCTGGTGTTTTCAGCACGCCACAGAGCGTTTGACATGCGGTAACTGCGATATCTTCGGTATCGTTGTTGTTTCCAGCTGAGATATGCATTTTCAGTGATAATCTTCATGATTCTGCTGTTACAAGCGTGCAGAATCACCGAAATCGCTGTTTTCGTGCTACTGAATGCGAAAAACACGATTTCTGGTGTTTTCAACACTCCACAGTGCGTTTGATATGCGGAAACTGCGATATCTTCGTTTTCGTTGGGTTTCCAGCTGAGATATGCATTTTCAGTGATAATCTTCATGATTCTGCTGTTACAAGTGCACAGAATCACCGAAATCGCTGTTTTCGTGCTATTGAATGCGAAAAACACGTTTTCTGGTGTTTTCAGCACGCCACAGAGCGTTTGACATGCGGAAACTGCGATATCTTCGGTATCGTTGTTGTTTCCAGCTGAGATATGCATTTTCAGTGATAATCTTCATGATTCTGCTGTTACAAGTGTGCAGAATCACCGAAATCGCTGTTTTCGTGCTATTGAATGCGAAAAACACGTTTTCTGGTGTTTTCAGCACTCCACAGTGCGTTTGATATGCGGAAACTGCGATATCTTCGGTATCGTTGGGTTTCCAGCTGAGATATGCATTTTCAGTGATAATCTTCATGATTCTGCTGTTACAAGTGTGCAGAATCACCGAAATCGCTGTTTTCGTGCTATTGAATGCGAAAAACACGTTTTCTGGTGTTTTCAGCACCCGACAATGCGTTTGATGTGCGGAAACAGGGTTAGCTTCGTTTTCGTGGGGTTTCCAGCCGAGATATGCATTTTCAGTGATAATCTTCATGATTCTGCTGTTACAAGTGTGCAGAATCACCGAAATCGCTGTTTTCGTGCTATTGAATGCGAAAAACACGGTTTCTGGTGTTTTCAGCACGCCACAGAGCGTTTGACATGCGGTAACTGCGATATCTTCGGTATCGTTGTTGTTTCCAGCTGAGATATGCATTTTCAGTGATAATCTTCATGATTCTGCTGTTACAAGCGTGCAGAATCACCGAAATCGCTGTTTTCGTGCTACTGAATGCGAAAAACACGTTTTCTGGTGTTTTCAACACTCCACAGTGCGTTTGATATGCGGAAACTGCGATATCTTCGTTTTCGTTGGGTTTCCAGCTGAGATATGCATTTTCAGTGATAATCTTCATGATTCTGCTGTTACAAGTGCGCTGAATAACCGAAATCGCTGTTTTCGTGCTTTTGAATGCGAAAAACACGTTTTCTGGTGTTTTCAGCACCCGACAATGCGTTTGATGTGCGGAAACAGGGTTAGCTTCGTTTTCGTGGGGTTTCCAGCTGAGATATGCATTTTCAGTGATAATCTTCATGATTCTGCTGTTACAAGTGTGCAGAATCACCGAAATCGCTGTTTTCGTGCTATTGAATGCGAAAAACACGGTTTCTGGTGTTTTCAGCACGCCACAGAGCGTTTGACATGCGGTAACTGCGATATCTTCGGTATCGTTGTTGTTTCCAGCTGAGATATGCATTTTCAGTGATAATCTTCATGATTCTGCTGTTACAAGTGTGCAGAATCACCGAAATCGCTGTTTTCGTGCTATTGAATGCGAAAAACACGGTTTCTGGTGTTTTCAGCACGCCACAGAGCGTTTGACATGCGGTAACTGCGATATCTTCGGTATCGTTGTTGTTTCCAGCTGAGATATGCATTTTCAGTGATAATCTTCATGATTCTGCTGTTACAAGTGTGCAGAATCACCGAAATCGCTGTTTTCGTGCTATTGAATGCGAAAAACACGGTTTCTGGTGTTTTCAGCACGCCACAGAGCGTTTGACATGCGGTAACTGCGATATCTTCGGTATCGTTGTTGTTTCCAGCTGAGATATGCATTTTCAGTGATAATCTTCATGATTCTGCTGTTACAAGTGCGCTGAATAACCGAAATCGCTGTTTTCGTGCTTTTGAATGCGAAAAACACGTTTTCTGGTGTTTTCAGCACCCGACAATGCGTTTGATGTGCGGAAACAGGGTTAGCTTCGTTTTCGTGGGGTTTCCAGCCGAGATATGCATTTTCAGTGATAATCTTCATGATTCTGCTGTTACAAGCGTGCAGAATCACCGAAATCGCTGTTTTCGTGCTACTGAATGCGAAAAACACGTTTTCTGGTGTTTTCAACACTCCACAGTGCGTTTGATATGCGGAAACTGCGATATCTTCGTTTTCGTTGGGTTTCCAGCTGAGATATGCATTTTCAGTGATAATCTTCATGATTCTGCGGTTACAAGTGTGCAGAATCACCGAAATCGCTGTTTTCGTGCTATTGAATGCGAAAAACACGTTTTCTGGTGTTTTCAGCACGCCACAGAACGTTTGACATGCGGAAACTGCGATATCTTCGGTATCGTTGGGTTTCCAGCTGAGATATGCATTTTCAGTGATAATCTTCATGATTCTGCTGTTACAAGTGCGCTGTATAACCGAAATCGCTGTTTTCGTGCTTTTGAATGCGAAAAACACGTTTCCTGGTGTTTTCAGCACCCGACAATGCGTTTGATGTGCGGAAACAGGGTTAGCTTCGTTTTCGTGGGGTTTCCAGCCGAGATATGCATTTTCAGTGATAATCTTCATGATTCTGCTGTTACAAGTGTGCAGAATCACCGAAATCGCTGTTTTCGTGCTATTGAATGCGAAAAACACGGTTTCTGGTGTTTTCAGCACGCCACAGAGCGTTTGACATGCGGTAACTGCGATATCTTCGGTATCGTTGTTGTTTCCAGCTGAGATATGCATTTTCAGTGATAATCTTCATGATTCTGCTGTTACAAGCGTGCAGAATCACCGAAATCGCTGTTTTCGTGCTACTGAATGCGAAAAACACGTTTTCTGGTGTTTTCAACACTCCACAGTGCGTTTGATATGCGGAAACTGCGATATCTTCGTTTTCGTTGGGTTTCCAGCTGAGATATGCATTTTCAGTGATAATCTTCATGATTCTGCTGTTACAAGTGAACAGAATCACCGAAATCGCTGTTTTCGTGCTATTGAATGCGAAAAACACGTTTTCTGGTGTTTTCAGCACGCCACAGAGCGTTTGACATGCGGAAACTGCGATATCTTCGGTATCGTTGTTGTTTCCAGCTGAGATATGCATTTTCAGTGATAATCTTCATGATTCTGCTGTTACAAGTGTGCAGAATCTCCGAAATCGCTGTTTTCGTGCTATTGAATGCGAAAAACACGTTTTCTGGTGTTTTCAGCACTCCACAGTGCGTTTGATATGCGGAAGCTGCGATATCTTCTTTATCGTTGTTGTTTCCAGCTGAGATATGCATTTTCAGTGATAATCTTCATGATTCTGCTGTTACAAGTGTGCAGAATCACCGAAATCGCTGTTTTCGTGCTATTGAATGCGAAAAACACGTTTTCTGGTGTTTTCAGCACTCCACAGTGCGTTTGATATGCGGAAGCTGCGATATCTTCTTTATCGTTGTTGTTTCCAGCTGAGATATGCATTTTCAGTGATAATCTTCATGATTCTGCTGTTACAAGTGTGCAGAATCACCGAAATCGCTGTTTTCGTGCTATTGAATGCGAAAAACACGTTTTCTGGTGTTTTCAGCACTCCACAGTGCGTTTGATATGCGGAAGCTGCGATATCTTCATTTTCGTTGTTGTTTCCAGCTGAGATATGCATTTTCAGTGATAATCTTCATGATTCTGCTGTTACAAGTGTGCAGAATCACCGAAATCGCTGTTTTCGTGCTATTGAATGCGAAAAACAGGTTTTCTGGTGTTTTCAGCACGCCACAGAGCGTTTGACATGCGGTAACTGCGATATCTTCGGTATCGTTGTTGTTTCCAGCTGAGATATGCATTTTCAGTGATAATCTTCATGATTCTGCTGTTACAAGCGTGCAGAATCACCGAAATCGCTGTTTTCGTGCTACTGAATGCGAAAAACACGTTTTCTGGTGTTTTCAACACTCCACAGTGCGTTTGATATGCGGAAACTGCGATATCTTCGTTTTCGTTGGGTTTCCAGCTGAGATATGCATTTTCAGTGATAATCTTCATGATTCTGCTGTTAGAAGTGTGCAGAATCACCGAAATCGCTGTTTTCGTGCTATTGAATGCGAAAAACACGTTTTCTGGTGTTTTCAGCACGCCACAGAGCGTTTGACATGCGGAAACTGCGATATCTTCTTTATCGTTGTTGTTTCCAGCTGAGATATGCATTTTCAGTGATAATCTTCATGATTCTGCTGTTACAAGTGTGCAGAATCACCGAAATCGCTGTTTTCGTGCTATTGAATGCGAAAAACACGTTTTCTGGTGTTTTCAGCACGCCACAGTGCGTTTGATATGCGGAAGCTGCGATATCTTCTTTATCGTTGTTGTTTCCAGCTGAGATATGCATTTTCAGTGATAATCTTCATGATTCTGCTGTTACAAGTGTGCAGAATCACCGAAATCGCTGTTTTCGTGCTATTGAATGCGAAAAACACGTTTTCTGGTGTTTTCAGCACTCCACAGTGCGTTTGATATGCGGAAGCTGCGATATCTTCATTTTCGTTGTTGTTTCCAGCTGAGATATGCATTTTCAGTGATAATCTTCATGATTCTGCTGTTACAAGTGTGCAGAATCACCGAAATCGCTGTTTTCGTGCTATTGAATGCGAAAAACAGGTTTTCTGGTGTTTTCAGCACGCCACAGAGCGTTTGACATGCGGTAACTGCGATATCTTCGGTATCGTTGTTGTTTCCAGCTGAGATATGCATTTTCAGTGATAATCTTCATGATTCTGCTGTTACAAGCGTGCAGAATCACCGAAATCGCTGTTTTCGTGCTACTGAATGCGAAAAACACGTTTTCTGGTGTTTTCAACACTCCACAGTGCGTTTGATATGCGGAAACTGCGATATCTTCGTTTTCGTTGGGTTTCCAGCTGAGATATGCATTTTCAGTGATAATCTTCATGATTCTGCTGTTAGAAGTGTGCAGAATCACCGAAATCGCTGTTTTCGTGCTATTGAATGCGAAAAACACGTTTTCTGGTGTTTTCAGCACGCCACAGAGCGTTTGACATGCGGAAACTGCGATATCTTCTTTATCGTTGTTGTTTCCAGCTGAGATATGCATTTTCAGTGATAATCTTCATGATTCTGCTGTTACAAGTGTGCAGAATCACCGAAATCGCTGTTTTCGTGCTATTGAATGCGAAAAACACGTTTTCTGGTGTTTTCAGCACGCCACAGAACGTTTGACATGCGGAAACTGCGATATCTTCGGTATCGTTGGGTTTCCAGCTGAGACATGCATTTTCAGTGACAATCTTCATGATTCTGCTGTTACAAGTGCGCAGAAACATCGAAATCGCTGTTTTCGTGCTATTGAATGCGAAAAACACGTTTTTTGGTGTTTTCAGCACGCCACAGAGCGTTTGACATGCGGAAACTGCGATATCTTCGGTATCGTTGGGTTTCCAGCTGAGACATGCATTTTCAGTGACAATCTTCATGATTCTGCTGTTACAAGTGCGCAGAAACATCGAAATCGCTGTTTTCGTGCTATTGAATGCGAAAAACACGTTTTCTGGTGTTTTCAACACTCCACAGTGCGTTTGATATGCGGAAACTGCGATATCTTCGTTTTCGTTGGGTTTCCAGCTGAGATATGCATTTTCAGTGATAATCTTCATGATTCTGCTGTTACAAGTGTGCAGAATCACCGAAATCGCTGTTTTCGTGCTATTGAATGCGAAAAACACGTTTTCTGGTGTTTTCAGCACGCCACAGAACGTTTGACATGCGGAAACTGCGATATCTTCGGTATCGTTGGGTTTCCAGCTGAGATATGCATTTTCAGTGATAATCTTCATGATTCTGCTGTTACAAGTGCGCTGAATAACCGAAATCGCTGTTTTCGTGCTTTTGAATGCGAAAAACACGTTTCCTGGTGTTTTCAGCACCCGACAATGCGTTTGATGTGCGGAAACAGGGTTAGCTTCGTTTTCGTGGGGTTTCCAGCCGAGATATGCATTTTCAGTGATAATCTTCATGATTCTGCTGTTACAAGTGTGCAGAATCACCGAAATCGCTGTTTTCGTGCTATTGAATGCGAAAAACACGGTTTCTGGTGTTTTCAGCACGCCACAGAGCGTTTGACATGCGGTAACTGCGATATCTTCGGTATCGTTGTTGTTTCCAGCTGAGATATGCATTTTCAGTGATAATCTTCATGATTCTGCTGTTACAAGCGTGCAGAATCACCGAAATCGCTGTTTTCGTGCTACTGAATGCGAAAAACACGTTTTCTGGTGTTTTCAACACTCCACAGTGCGTTTGATATGCGGAAACTGCGATATCTTCGTTTTCGTTGGGTTTCCAGCTGAGATATGCATTTTCAGTGATAATCTTCATGATTCTGCTGTTACAAGTGAACAGAATCACCGAAATCGCTGTTTTCGTGCTATTGAATGCGAAAAACACGTTTTCTGGTGTTTTCAGCACGCCACAGAGCGTTTGACATGCGGAAACTGCGATATCTTCGGTATCGTTGTTGTTTCCAGCTGAGATATGCATTTTCAGTGATAATCTTCATGATTCTGCTGTTACAAGTGTGCAGAATCACCGAAATGGCTGTTTTCGTGCTATTGAATGCGAAAAACACGGTTTCTGGTGTTTTCAGCACGCCACAGAGCGTTTGACATGCGGTAACTGCGATATCTTCGGTATCGTTGTTGTTTCCAGCTGAGATATGCATTTTCAGTGATAATCTTCATGATTCTGCTGTTACAAGTGTGCAGAATCACCGAAATCGCTGTTTTCGTGCTATTGAATGCGAAAAACACGTTTTCTGGTGTTTTCAGCACTCCACAGTGCGTTTGGTATGCGGAAGCTGCGATATCTTCTTTATCGTTGTTGTTTCCAGCTGAGATATGCATTTTCAGTGATAATCTTCATGATTCTGCTGTTACAAGTGTGCAGAATCACCGAAATCGCTGTTTTCGTGCTATTGAATGCGAAAAACACGTTTTCTGGTGTTTTCAGCACTCCACAGTGCGTTTGATATGCGGAAGCTGCGATATCTTCATTTTCGTTGTTGTTTCCAGCTGAGATATGCATTTTCAGTGATAATCTTCATGATTCTGCTGTTACAAGTGTGCAGAATCACCGAAATCGCTGTTTTCGTGCTATTGAATGCGAAAAACACGTTTTCTGGTGTTTTCAGCACGCCACAGTGCGTTTGACATGCGGTAACTGCGATATCTTCGGTATCGTTGTTGTTTCCAGCTGAGATATGCATTTTCAGTGATAATCTTCATGATTCTGCTGTTACAAGCGTGCAGAATCACCGAAATCGCTGTTTTCGTGCTACTGAATGCGAAAAACACGTTTTCTGGTGTTTTCAACACTCCACAGTGCGTTTGATATGCGGAAACTGCGATATCTTCGTTTTCGTTGGGTTTCCAGCTGAGATATGCATTTTCAGTGATAATCTTCATGATTCTGCTGTTAGAAGTGTGCAGAATCACCGAAATCGCTGTTTTCGTGCTATTGAATGCGAAAAACACGTTTTCTGGTGTTTTCAGCACGCCACAGAGCGTTTGACATGCGGAAACTGCGATATCTTCTTTATCGTTGTTGTTTCCAGCTGAGATATGCATTTTCAGTGATAATCTTCATGATTCTGCTGTTACAAGCGTGCAGAATCACCGAAATCGCTGTTTTCGTGCTACTGAATGCGAAAAACACGTTTTCTGGTGTTTTCAACACTCCACAGTGCGTTTGATATGCGGAAACTGCGATATCTTCGTTTTCGTTGGGTTTCCAGCTGAGATATGCATTTTCAGTGATAATCTTCATGATTCTGCTGTTACAAGTGCGCTGAATAACCGAAATCGCTGTTTTCGTGCTTTTGAATGCGAAAAACACGTTTTCTGGTGTTTTCAGCACCCGACAATGCGTTTGATGTGCGGAAACAGGGTTAGCTTCGTTTTCGTGGGGTTTCCAGCTGAGATATGCATTTTCAGTGATAATCTTCATGATTCTGCTGTTACAAGTGTGCAGAATCACCGAAATGGCTGTTTTCGTGCTATTGAATGCGAAAAACACGGTTTCTGGTGTTTTCAGCACGCCACAGAGCGTTTGACATGCGGTAACTGCGATATCTTCGGTATCGTTGTTGTTTCCAGCTGAGATATGCATTTTCAGTGATAATCTTCATGATTCTGCTGTTACAAGTGTGCAGAATCACCGAAATCGCTGTTTTCGTGCTATTGAATGCGAAAAACACGGTTTCTGGTGTTTTCAGCACGCCACAGAGCGTTTGACATGCGGTAACTGCGATATCTTCGGTATCGTTGTTTTTTCCAGCTGAGATATGCATTTTCAGTGATAATCTTCATGATTCTGCTGTTACAAGTGCGCTGAATAACCGAAATCGCTGTTTTCGTGCTTTTGAATGCGAAAAACACGTTTTCTGGTGTTTTCAGAACCCGACAATGCGTTTGATGTGCGGAAACAGGGTTAGCTTCGTTTTCGTGGGGTTTCCAGCCGAAATATGCATTTTCAGTGATAATCTTCATGATTCTGCTGTTACAAGTGTGCAGAATCACCGAAATCGCTGTTTTCGTGCTATTGAATGCGAAAAACATATTTTCTGGTGTTTTCAGCACTCCACAGAGCGTTTGATATGCGGAAGCTGCGATATCTTCTTTATCGTTGTTGTTTCCAGCTGAGATATGCATTTTCCGTGATAATCTTCATGATTCTGCTGTTACAAGTGTGCAGAATCACCGAAATCGCTGTTTTCGTGCTATTGAATGCGAAAAACACGTTTTCTGGTGTTTTCAGCACGCCACAGAGCGTTTGACATGCGGAAACTGCGATATCTTCTTTATCGTTGTTGTTTCCAGCTGAGATATGCATTTTCAGTGATAATCTTCATGATTCTGCTGTTACAAGTGTGCAGAATCACCGAAATCGCTGGTTTCGTGCTATTGAATGCGAAAAACACGTTTTCTGGTGTTTTCAGCACGCCACAGAGCGTTTGACATGCGGAAACTGCGATATCTTCGGTATCGTTGTTGTTTCCAGCTGAGATATGCATTTTCAGTGATAATCTTCATGATTCTGCTGTTACAAGTGTGCAGAATCACCGAAATCGCTGTTTTCGTGCTATTGAATGCGAAAAACACGTTTTCTGGTGTTTTCAGCACTCCACAGTGCGTTTGATATGCGGAAGCTGCGATATCTTCTTTATCGTTGTTGTTTCCAGCTGAGATATGCATTTTCAGTGATAATCTTCATGATTCTGCTGTTACAAGTGTGCAGAATCACCGAAATCGCTGTTTTCGTGCTATTGAATGCGAAAAACATATTTTCTGGTGTTTTCAGCACTCCACAGAGCGTTTGATATGCGGAAGCTGCGATATCTTCTTTATCGTTGTTGTTTCCAGCTGAGATATGCATTTTCAGTGATAATCTTCATGATTCTGCTGTTACAAGTGTGCAGAATCACCGAAATCGCTGTTTTCGTGCTATTGAATGCGAAAAACACGTTTTCTGGTGTTTTCAGCACGCCACAGAGCGTTTGACATGCGTAAACTGCGATATCTTCGGTGTCGTTGTTGTTTCCAGCTGAGATATGCATTTTCAGTGATAATCTTCATGATTCTGCTGTTACAAGTGTGCAGAATCACCGAAATCGCTGTTTTCGTGCTATTGAATGCGAAAAACACGTTTTCTGGTGTTTTCAGCACTCCACAGTGTGTTTGATATGCGGAAGCTGCGATATCTTCTTTATCGTTGTTGTTTCCAGCTGAGATATGCATTTTCAGTGATAATCTTCATGATTCTGCTGTTACAAGTGTGCAGAATCACCGAAATCGCTGGTTTCGTGCTATTGAATGCGAAAAACACGTTTTCTGGTGTTTTCAGCACGCCACAGAACGTTTGACATGCGGAAACTGCGATATCTTCGGTATCGTTGGGTTTCCAGCTGAGATATGCATTTTCAGTGATAATCTTCATGATTCTGCTGTTACAAGTGCGCAGAAACACCGAAATCGCTGTTTTCGTGCTATTGAATGCGAAAAACACGTTTTCTGGTGTTTTCAGCACGCCACAGAGCGTTTGACATGCGGAAACTGCGATAGCTTCGGTATCGTTGTTGTTTCCAGCTGAGATATGCATTTTCAGTGATAATCTTCATGATTCTGCTGTTACAAGTGTGCAGAATCACCGAAATCGCTGTTTTCGTGCTATTGAATGCGAAAAACACGTTTTCTGGTGTTTTCAGCACTCCACAGTGCGTTTGATATGCGGAAGCTGCGATATCTTCTTTATCGTTTTTTTTTCCAGCTGAGATATGCATTTTCAGTGATAATCTTCATGATTCTGCAGTTACAAGTGTGCAGAATCACCGAAATCGCTGTTTTCGTGCTATTGAATGCGAAAAACACGTTTTCTGGTGTTTTCAGCACTCCACAGTGCGTTTGATATGCGGAAGCTGCGATATCTTCTTTTTCGTTGTTGTTTCCAGCTGAGATATGCATTTTCAGTGATAATCTTCATGATTCTGCTGTTACAAGTGTGCAGAATCACCGAAATCGCTGTTTTCGTGCTATTGAATGCGAAAAACACGTTTTCTGGTGTTTTCAGCACGCCACAGAACGTTTGACATGCGGAAACTGCGATATCTTCGGTATCGTTGGGTTTCCAGCTGAGACATGCATTTTCAGTGACAATCTTCATGATTCTGCTGTTACAAGTGCGCAGAAACATCGAAATCGCTGTTTTCGTGCTATTGAATGCGAAAAACACGTTTTCTGGTGTTTTCAGCACGCCACAGAGCATTTGACATGCGGAAACTGCGATATCTTCGTTTTCGTTGGGTTTCCAGCTGAGATATGCATTTTCAGTGATAATCTTCATGATTCTGCTGTTACAAGTGTGCAGAATAACCGAAATCGCTGTTTTCGTGCTTTTGAATGCGAAAAACACGTTTTCTGGTGTTTTCAGCACCCGACAATGCGTTTGATGTGCGGAAACAGGGTTATCTTCGTTTTCGTGGGGTTTCCAGCTGAGATATGCATTTTCAGTGATAATCTTCATGATTCTGCTGTTACAAGTGTGCAGAATCACCGAAATCGCTGCTTTCGTGCTACTGAATGCGAAAAACACGTTTTCTGGTGTTTTCAGCACTCCACAGAGCGTTTGATATGCGGAAGCTGCGATATCTTCTTTATCGTTGTTGTTTCCAGCTGAGATATGCATTTTCCGTGATAATCTTCATGATTCTGCTGTTACAAGTGTGCAGAATCACCGAAATCGCTGTTTTCGTGCTATTGAATGCGAAAAACACGTTTTCTGGTGTTTTCAGCACGCCACAGAGCGTTTGACATGCGGAAACTGCGATATCTTCTTTATCGTTGTTGTTTCCAGCTGAGATATGCATTTTCAGTGATAATCTTCATGATTCTGCTGTTACAAGTGTGCAGAATCACCGAAATCGCTGGTTTCGTGCTATTGAATGCGAAAAACACGTTTTCTGGTGTTTTCAGCACGCCACAGAGCGTTTGACATGCGGAAACTGCGATATCTTCGGTATCGTTGTTGTTTCCAGCTGAGATATGCATTTTCAGTGATAATCTTCATGATTCTGCTGTTACAAGTGTGCAGAATCACCGAAATCGCTGTTTTCGTGCTATTGAATGCGAAAAACACGTTTTCTGGTGTTTTCAGCACTCCACAGTGCGTTTGATATGCGGAAGCTGCGATATCTTCTTTATCGTTGTTGTTTCCAGCTGAGATATGCATTTTCAGTGATAATCTTCATGATTCTGCTGTTACAAGTGTGCAGAATCACCGAAATCGCTGTTTTCGTGCTATTGAATGCGAAAAACATATTTTCTGGTGTTTTCAGCACTCCACAGAGCGTTTGATATGCGGAAGCTGCGATATCTTCTTTATCGTTGTTGTTTCCAGCTGAGATATGCATTTTCAGTGATAATCTTCATGATTCTGCTGTTACAAGTGTGCAGAATCACCGAAATCGCTGTTTTCGTGCTATTGAATGCGAAAAACACGTTTTCTGGTGTTTTCAGCACGCCACAGAGCGTTTGACATGCGGAAACTGCGATATCTTCGGTGTCGTTGTTGTTTCCAGCTGAGATATGCATTTTCAGTGATAATCTTCATGATTCTGCTGTTACAAGTGTGCAGAATCACCGAAATCGCTGTTTTCGTGCTATTGAATGCGAAAAACACGTTTTCTGGTGTTTTCAGCACTCCACAGTGTGTTTGATATGCGGAAGCTGCGATATCTTCTTTATCGTTGTTGTTTCCAGCTGAGATATGCATTTTCAGTGATAATCTTCATGATTCTGCTACAAGTGTGCAGAATCACCGAAATCGCTGGTTTCGTGCTATTGAATGCGAAAAACACGTTTTCTGGTGTTTTCAGCACGCCACAGAACGTTTGACATGCGGAAACTGCGATATCTTCGGTATCGTTGGGTTTCCAGCTGAGATATGCATTTTCAGTGATAATCTTCATGATTCTGCTGTTACAAGTGCGCAGAAACACCGAAATCGCTGTTTTCGTGCTATTGAATGCGAAAAACACGTTTTCTGGTGTTTTCAGCACGCCACAGAGCGTTTGACATGCGGAAACTGCGATAGCTTCGGTATCGTTGTTGTTTCCAGCTGAGATATGCATTTTCAGTGATAATCTTCATGATTCTGCTGTTACAAGTGTGCAGAATCACCGAAATCGCTGTTTTCGTGCTATTGAATGCGAAAAACACGTTTTCTGGTGTTTTCAGCACTCCACAGTGCGTTTGATATGCGGAAGCTGCGATATCTTCTTTATCGTTTTTTTTTCCAGCTGAGATATGCATTTTCAGTGATAATCTTCATGATTCTGCAGTTACAAGTGTGCAGAATCACCGAAATCGCTGTTTTCGTGCTATTGAATGCGAAAAACACGTTTTCTGGTGTTTTCAGCACTCCACAGTGCGTTTGATATGCGGAAGCTGCGATATCTTCTTTTTCGTTGTTGTTTCCAGCTGAGATATGCATTTTCAGTGATAATCTTCATGATTCTGCTGTTACAAGTGTGCAGAATCACCGAAATCGCTGTTTTCGTGCTATTGAATGCGAAAAACACGTTTTCTGGTGTTTTCAGCACGCCACAGAACGTTTGACATGCGGAAACTGCGATATCTTCGGTATCGTTGGGTTTCCAGCTGAGACATGCATTTTCAGTGACAATCTTCATGATTCTGCTGTTACAAGTGCGCAGAAACATCGAAATCGCTGTTTTCGTGCTATTGAATGCGAAAAACACGTTTTCTGGTGTTTTCAGCACGCCACAGAGCATTTGACATGCGGAAACTGCGATATCTTCGTTTTCGTTGGGTTTCCAGCTGAGATATGCATTTTCAGTGATAATCTTCATGATTCTGCTGTTACAAGTGTGCAGAATAACCGAAATCGCTGTTTTCGTGCTTTTGAATGCGAAAAACACGTTTTCTGGTGTTTTCAGCACCCGACAATGCGTTTGATGTGCGGAAACAGGGTTATCTTCGTTTTCGTGGGGTTTCCAGCTGAGATATGCATTTTCAGTGATAATCTTCATGATTCTGCTGTTACAAGTGTGCAGAATCACCGAAATCGCTGCTTTCGTGCTACTGAATGCGAAAAACACGTTTTCTGGTGTTTTCAGCACTCCACAGAGCGTTTGATATGCGGAAGCTGCGATATCTTCTTTATCGTTGTTGTTTCCAGCTGAGATATGCATTTTCCGTGATAATCTTCATGATTCTGCTGTTACAAGTGTGCAGAATCACCGAAATCGCTGTTTTCGTGCTATTGAATGCGAAAAACACGTTTTCTGGTGTTTTCAGCACGCCACAGAGCGTTTGACATGCGGAAACTGCGATATCTTCTTTATCGTTGTTGTTTCCAGCTGAGATATGCATTTTCAGTGATAATCTTCATGATTCTGCTGTTACAAGTGTGCAGAATCACCGAAATCGCTGGTTTCGTGCTATTGAATGCGAAAAACACGTTTTCTGGTGTTTTCAGCACGCCACAGAGCGTTTGACATGCGGAAACTGCGATATCTTCGGTATCGTTGTTGTTTCCAGCTGAGATATGCATTTTCAGTGATAATCTTCATGATTCTGCTGTTACAAGTGTGCAGAATCACCGAAATCGCTGTTTTCGTGCTATTGAATGCGAAAAACACGTTTTCTGGTGTTTTCAGCACTCCACAGTGCGTTTGATATGCGGAAGCTGCGATATCTTCTTTATCGTTGTTGTTTCCAGCTGAGATATGCATTTTCAGTGATAATCTTCATGATTCTGCTGTTACAAGTGTGCAGAATCACCGAAATCGCTGTTTTCGTGCTATTGAATGCGAAAAACATATTTTCTGGTGTTTTCAGCACTCCACAGAGCGTTTGATATGCGGAAGCTGCGATATCTTCTTTATCGTTGTTGTTTCCAGCTGAGATATGCATTTTCAGTGATAATCTTCATGATTCTGCTGTTACAAGTGTGCAGAATCACCGAAATCGCTGTTTTCGTGCTATTGAATGCGAAAAACACGTTTTCTGGTGTTTTCAGCACGCCACAGAGCGTTTGACATGCGGAAACTGCGATATCTTCGGTGTCGTTGTTGTTTCCAGCTGAGATATGCATTTTCAGTGATAATCTTCATGATTCTGCTGTTACAAGTGTGCAGAATCACCGAAATCGCTGTTTTCGTGCTATTGAATGCGAAAAACACGTTTTCTGGTGTTTTCAGCACTCCACAGTGTGTTTGATATGCGGAAGCTGCGATATCTTCTTTATCGTTGTTGTTTCCAGCTGAGATATGCATTTTCAGTGATAATCTTCATGATTCTGCTACAAGTGTGCAGAATCACCGAAATCGCTGGTTTCGTGCTATTGAATGCGAAAAACACGTTTTCTGGTGTTTTCAGCACGCCACAGAACGTTTGACATGCGGAAACTGCGATATCTTCGGTATCGTTGGGTTTCCAGCTGAGATATGCATTTTCAGTGATAATCTTCATGATTCTGCTGTTACAAGTGCGCAGAAACACCGAAATCGCTGTTTTCGTGCTATTGAATGCGAAAAACACGTTTTCTGGTGTTTTCAGCACGCCACAGAGCGTTTGACATGCGGAAACTGCGATAGCTTCGGTATCGTTGTTGTTTCCAGCTGAGATATGCATTTTCAGTGATAATCTTCATGATTCTGCTGTTACAAGTGTGCAGAATCACCGAAATCGCTGTTTTCGTGCTATTGAATGCGAAAAACACGTTTTCTGGTGTTTTCAGCACTCCACAGTGCGTTTGATATGCGGAAGCTGCGATATCTTCTTTATCGTTTTTTTTTCCAGCTGAGATATGCATTTTCAGTGATAATCTTCATGATTCTGCAGTTACAAGTGTGCAGAATCACCGAAATCGCTGTTTTCGTGCTATTGAATGCGAAAAACACGTTTTCTGGTGTTTTCAGCACTCCACAGTGCGTTTGATATGCGGAAGCTGCGATATCTTCTTTTTCGTTGTTGTTTCCAGCTGAGATATGCATTTTCAGTGATAATCTTCATGATTCTGCTGTTACAAGTGTGCAGAATCACCGAAATCGCTGTTTTCGTGCTATTGAATGCGAAAAACACGTTTTCTGGTGTTTTCAGCACGCCACAGAACGTTTGACATGCGGAAACTGCGATATCTTCGGTATCGTTGGGTTTCCAGCTAGGGACATGCATTTTCAGTGACAATCTTCATGATTCTGCTGTTACAAGTGCGCAGAAACATCGAAATCGCTGTTTTCGTGCTATTGAATGCGAAAAACACGTTTTCTGGTGTTTTCAGCACGCCACAGAGCATTTGACATGCGGAAACTGCGATATCTTCGTTTTCGTTGGGTTTCCAGCTGAGATATGCATTTTCAGTGATAATCTTCATGATTCTGCTGTTACAAGTGTGCAGAATAACCGAAATCGCTGTTTTCGTGCTTTTGAATGCGAAAAACACGTTTTCTGGTGTTTTCAGCACCCGACAATGCGTTTGATGTGCGGAAACAGGGTTATCTTCGTTTTCGTGGGGTTTCCAGCTGAGATATGCATTTTCAGTGATAATCTTCATGATTCTGCTGTTACAAGTGTGCAGAATCACCGAAATCGCTGCTTTCGTGCTACTGAATGCGAAAAACACGTTTTCTGGTGTTTTCAACACTCCACAGTGCGTTTGATATGCGGAAACTGCGGTATCTTCGGTATCGTTGTTGTTTCCAGCTGAGATATGCATTTTCAGTGATAATCTCCATGATTCTGCTGTTACAAGTGTGCAGAATCACCGAAATCGCTGTTTTCGTGCTATTGAATGCGAAAAACATATTTTCTGGTGTTTTCAGCACTCCACAGAGCGTTTGATATGCGGAAGCTGCGATATCTTCTTTATCGTTGTTGTTTCCAGCTGAGATATGCATTTTCAGTGATAATCTTCATGATTCTGCTGTTACAAGTGTGCAGAATCACCGAAATCGCTGTTTTCGTGCTATTGAATGCGAAAAACACGTTTTCTGTTGTTTTCAGCACGCCACAGAGCGTTTGACATGCGGAAACTGCGATATCTTCGGTATCGTTGTTGTTTCCAGCTGAGATATGCATTTTCAGTGATAATCTTCATGATTCTGCTGTTACAAGTGTGCAGAATCACCGAAATCGCTGTTTTCGTGCTATTGAATGCGAAAAACATATTTTCTGGTGTTTTCAGCACTCCACAGAGCGTTTGATATGCGGAAGCTGCGATATCTTCTTTATCGTTGTTGTTTCCAGCTGAGATATGCATTTTCAGTGATCATCTTCATGATTCTGCTGTTACAAGTGTGCAGAATCACCGAAATCGCTGTTTTCGTGCTATTGAATGCGAAAAACACGTTTTCTGGTGTTTTCAGCACGCCACAGAGCGTTTGACATGCGGAAACTGCGATATCTTCGGTATCGTTGTTGTTTCCAGCTGAGATATGCATTTTCAGTGATAATCTTCATGATTCTGCTGTTACAAGTGTGCAGAATCACCGAAATCGCTGTTTTCGTGCTATTGAATGCGAAAAACATGTTTTCTGGTGTTTTCAGCACTCCACAGAGCGTTTGACATGCGGAAACTGCGATATCTTCGTTTTCGTTGGGTTTCCAGCTGAGATATGCATTTTCAGTGATAATCTTCATGATTCTGCAGTTACAAGTGTGCAGAATCACAGAAATCGCTGTTTTCGTGCTATTGAATGCGAAAAACACGTTTTCTGGTGTTTTCAGCACGCCACAGAGCATTTGACATGCGGAAACTGCGATATCTTCGGTATCGTTGTTGTTTCCAGCTGAGATATGCATTTTCAGTGATAATCTTCATGATTCTGCTGTTACAAGTGTGCAGAATCACCGAAATCGCTGTTTTCGTGCTATTGAATGCGAAAAACACGTTTTCTGGTGTTTTCAGCACACCATAGTGCGTTTGATATGCGGAAGCTGCGATATCTTCTTTATCGTTGTTGTTTCCAGCTGAGATATGCATTTTCATTGATAATATTCATGATTCTGCTGTTACAAGTGTGCAGAATCACCGAAATCGCTGTTTTCGTGCTATTGAATGCGAAAAACACGTTTTCTGGTGTTTTCAGCACGCCACAGAGCGTTTGACATGCGGAAACTGCGATATCTTCGGTATCGTTGGGTTTCCAGCTGAGATATGCATTTTCAGTGATAATCTTCACGATTCTGCTGTTACAAGTGTGCAGAATCACCGAAATCGCTGTTTTCGTGCTATTGAATGCGAAAAACAGGTGTTCTGGTGTTTTCAGCACTCCACAGTGCGTTTGATATGCGGAAACTGCGATATCTGCGGTATCGTTGTTGTTTCCAGCTGAGATATGCATTTTCAGTGATAATCTTCATGATTCTGCTGTTACAAGTGTGCAGAATCACCGAAATCGCTGTTTTCGTGCTATTGAATGCGAAAAACACGTTTTCTGGTGTTTTCAGCACGCCACAGAGCGTTTGACATGCGGAAACTGCGATATCTTCGGTGTCGTTGTTGTTTCCAGCTGAGATATGCATTTTCAGTGATAATCTTCATGATTCTGCTGTTACAAGTGTGCAGAATCACCGAAATCGCTGTTTTCGTGCTATTGAATGCGAAAAACACGTTTTCTGGTGTTTTCAGCACTCCACAGTGTGTTTGATATGCGGAAGCTGCGATATCTTCTTTATCGTTGTTGTTTCCAGCTGAGATATGCATTTTCAGTGATAATCTTCATGATTCTGCTACAAGTGTGCAGAATCACCGAAATCGCTGGTTTCGTGCTATTGAATGCGAAAAACACGTTTTCTGGTGTTTTCAGCACGCCACAGAACGTTTGACATGCGGAAACTGCGATATCTTCGGTATCGTTGGGTTTCCAGCTGAGATATGCATTTTCAGTGATAATCTTCATGATTCTGCTGTTACAAGTGCGCAGAAACACCGAAATCGCTGTTTTCGTGCTATTGAATGCGAAAAACACGTTTTCTGGTGTTTTCAGCACGCCACAGAGCGTTTGACATGCGGAAACTGCGATAGCTTCGGTATCGTTGTTGTTTCCAGCTGAGATATGCATTTTCAGTGATAATCTTCATGATTCTGCTGTTACAAGTGTGCAGAATCACCGAAATCGCTGTTTTCGTGCTATTGAATGCGAAAAACACGTTTTCTGGTGTTTTCAGCACTCCACAGTGCGTTTGATATGCGGAAGCTGCGATATCTTCTTTATCGTTTTTTTTTCCAGCTGAGATATGCATTTTCAGTGATAATCTTCATGATTCTGCAGTTACAAGTGTGCAGAATCACCGAAATCGCTGTTTTCGTGCTATTGAATGCGAAAAACACGTTTTCTGGTGTTTTCAGCACTCCACAGTGCGTTTGATATGCGGAAACTGCGATATCTTCTTTATCGTTGTTGTTTCCAGCTGAGATATGCATTTTCAGTGATCATCTTCATGATTCTGCTGTTACAAGTGTGCAGAATCACCGAAATCGCTGTTTTCGTGCTATTGAATGCGAAAAACACGTTTTCTGGTGTTTTCAGCACGCCACAGAGCGTTTGACATGCGGAAACTGCGATATCTTCGGTATCGTTGTTGTTTCCAGCTGAGATATGCATTTTCAGTGATAATCTTCATGATTCTGCTGTTACAAGTGTGCAGAATCACCGAAATCGCTGTTTTCGTGCTATTGAATGCGAAAAACATGTTTTCTGGTGTTTTCAGCACTCCACAGAGCGTTTGACATGCGGAAACTGCGATATCTTCGTTTTCGTTGGGTTTCCAGCTGAGATATGCATTTTCAGTGATAATCTTCATGATTCTGCAGTTACAAGTGTGCAGAATCACAGAAATCGCTGTTTTCGTGCTATTGAATGCGAAAAACACGTTTTCTGGTGTTTTCAGCACGCCACAGAGCATTTGACATGCGGAAACTGCGATATCTTCGGTATCGTTGTTGTTTCCAGCTGAGATATGCATTTTCAGTGATAATCTTCATGATTCTGCTGTTACAAGTGTGCAGAATCACCGAAATCGCTGTTTTCGTGCTATTGAATGCGAAAAACACGTTTTCTGGTGTTTTCAGCACGCCACAGAGCGTTTGACATGCGGAAACTGCGATATCTTCGGTATCGTTGGGTTTCCAGCTGAGATATGCATTTTCAGTGATAATCTTCATGATTCTGCTGTTACAAGTGTGCAGAATCACCGAATTCGCTGTTTTCGTGCTATTGAATGCGAAAAACAGGTGTTCTGGTGTTTTCAGCACTCCACAGTGCGTTTGATATGCGGAAACTGCGATATCTGCGGTATCGTTGTTGTTTCCAGATGAGATATGCATTTTCAGTGATAATCTTCATGATTCTGCTGTTACAAGTGTGCAGAATCACCGAAATCGCTGTTTTCGTGCTATTGAATGCGAAAAACACGTTTTCTGGTGTTTTCAGCACGCCACAGAACGTTTGATGTGCGGAAACAGGGTTATCTTCGTTTTCGTGGGGTTTCCAGCTGAGATATGCATTTTCAGTGATAATCTTCATGATTCTGCTGTTACAAGTGTGCAGAATCACCGAAATCGCTGTTTTCGTGCTATTGAATGCGAAAAACACGTTTTCTGGTGTTTTCAGCACGCCACAGAGCGTTTGACATGCGGTAACTGCGATATCTTCGGTATCGTTGTTGTTTCCAGCTGAGATATGCATTTTCAGTGATAATCTTCATGATTCTGCTGTTACAAGTGTGCAGAATCACCGAAATCGCTGTTTTCGTGCTACTGAATGCGAAAAACACGTTTTCTGGTGTTTTCAACACTCCACAGTGCGTTTGACATGCGGAAACTGCGATATCTTCGTTTTCGTTGGGTTTCCAGCTGAGATATGCATTTTCAGTGATAATCTTCATGATTCTGCTGTTACAAGTGTGCAGAATAACCGAAATCGCTGTTTTCGTTCTTTTGAATGCGAAAAACACGTTTTCTGGTGTTTTCAACACTCCACAGTGCGTTTGATATGCGGAAACTGCGATATCTTCGGTATCGTTGTTGTTTCCAGCTGAGATATGCATTTTCAGTGATAATCTTCATGATTCTGCTGTTACAAGTGTGCAGAATCACCGAAATCGCTGTTTTCGTGCTTTTGAATGCGAAAAACACGTTTTCTGGTGTTTTCAACAATCCACAGTGCGTTTGATATGCGGAAACTGCGATATCTTCGGTATCGTTGTTGTTTCCAGCTGAGATATGCATTTTCAGTGATAATCTTCATGATTCTGTTGTTACAAGTGTGCAGAATCACCGAAATCGCTGTTTTCGTGCTATTGAATGCGAAAAACATGTTTTCTGGTGTTTTCAGCACTCCACAGAGCGTTTGACATGCGGAAACTGCGATATCTTCGTTTTCGTTGGGTTTCCAGCTGAGATATGCATTTTCAGTGATAATCTTCATGATTCTGCTGTTACAAGTGTGCAGAATCACCGAAATCGCTGTTTTCGTGCTATTGAATGCGAAAAACACGTTTTCTGGTGTTTTCAGCACGCCACAGAGCGTTTGACATGCGGAAACTGCGATATCTTCGGTATCGTTGTTGTTTCCAGCTGAGATATGCATTTTCAGTGATAATCTTCATGATTTTGCTGTTACAAGCGTGCTGAATCACCGAAATCGCTGTTTTCGTGCTACTGAATGCGAAAAACACGTTTTCTGGTGTTTTCAACACTCCACAGTGCGTTTGATATGCGGAAACTGCGATATCTTTGGTATCGTTGTTGTTTCCAGCTGAGATATGCATTTTCAGTGATAATCTTCATGATTCTGCTGTTACAAGTGTGCAGAATCACCGAAATCGCTGTTTTCGTGCTATTGAATGCGAAAAACATGTTTTCTGGTGTTTTCAGCACTCCACAGAGCGTTTGACATGCGGAAACTGCGATATCTTCGTTTTCGTTGGGTTTCCAGCTGAGATATGCATTTTCAGTGATAATCTTCATGATTCTGCTGTTACAAGTGTGCAGAATCACGGAAATCGCTGTTTTCGTGCTATTGAATGCGAAAAACACGTTTTCTGGTGTTTTCAGCACGCCACAGAGCGTTTGACATGCGGAAACTGCGATATCTTCGGTATCGTTGTTGTTTCCAGCTGAGATATGCATTTTCAGTGATAATCTTCATGATTCTGCTGTTACAAGTGTGCAGAATCACCGAAATCGCTGTTTTCGTGCTATTGAATGCGAAAAACACGTTTTCTGGTGTTTTCAGCACTCCACAGTGCGTTTGATATGCGGAAGCTGCGATATCTTCTTTATCGTTGTTGTTTCCAGCTGAGATATGCATTTTCAGTGATAATCTTCATGATTCTGCTGTTACAAGTGTGCAGAATCACCGAAATCGCTGTTTTCGTGCTATTGAATGCGAAAAACACGTTTTCTGGTGTTTTCAGCACCCGACAATGCGTTTGATGTGCGGAAACAGGGTTATCTTCGTTTTCGTGGGGTTTCCAGCTGAGATATGCATTTTCAGTGATAATCTTCATGATTCTGCTGTTACAAGTGTGCAGAATCACCGAAATCGCTGTTTTCGTGCTATTGAATGCGAAAAACACGTTTTCTGGTGTTTTCAGCACGCCACAGAACGTTTGACATCCGGAAACTGCGACATCTTCGGTATCGTTGGGTTTCCAGCTGAGATATGCATTTTCAGTGATAATCTTCATGATTCTGCTGTTACAAGTGCGCAGAAACACCGAAATCGCTGTTTTCGTGCTATTGAATGCGAAAAACACGTTTTCTGGTGTTTTCAGCACGCCACAGAGCGTTTGACATGCGGAAACTGCGATATCTTCGTTTGCGTTGGGTTTCCAGCTGAGATATGCATTTTCAGTGATAATCTTCATGATTCTGCTGTTACAAGTGTGCAGAATAACCGAAATCGCTGTTTTCGTGCTTTTGAATGCGAAAAACACGTTTTCTGGTGTTTTCAGCACCCGACAATGCGTTTGATGTGCGGAAACAGGGTTATCTTCGTTTTCGTGGGGTTTCCAGCTGAGATATGCATTTTCAGTGATAATCTTCATGATTCTGCTGTTACAAGTGTGCAGAATCACCGAAATCGCTGTTTTCGTGCTATTGAATGCGAAAAACACGTTTTCTTGTGTTTTCAGCACGCCACAGTGTGTTTGACATGCGGTAACTGCGATATCTTCGGTATCGTTGTTGTTTCCAGCTGAGATATGCATTTTCAGTGATAATCTTCATGATTCTGCTGTTACAAGTGTGCAGAATCACCGAAATCGCTGTTTTCGTGCTACTGAATGCGAAAAACACGTTTTCTGGTGTTTTCAACACTCCACAGTGCGTTTGATATGCGGAAACTGCGATATCTTCGGTATCGTTGTTGTTTCCAGCTGAGATATGCATTTTCAGTGATAATCTTCATGATTCTGCTGTTACAAGTGTGCAGAATCACCGAAATCGCTGTTTTCGTGCTATTGAATGCGAAAAACATGTTTTCTGGTGTTTTCAGCACTCCACAGAGCGTTTGACATGCGGAAACTGCGATATCTTCGTTTTCGTTGGGTTTCCAGCTGAGATATGCATTTTCAGTGATAATCTTCATGATTCTGCTGTTACAAGTGTGCAGAATAACCGAAATCGCTGTTTTCGTGCTTTTGAATGCGAAAAACACGTTTTCTGTTGTTTTCAGCACCCGACAATGCGTTTGATGTGCGGAAACAGGGTTATCTTCGTTTTCGTGGGGTTTCCAGCTGAGATATGCATTTTCAGTGATAATCTTCATGATTCTGCTGTTACAAGTGTGCAGAATCACCGAAATCGCTGTTTTCGTGCTATTGAATGCGAAAAACACGTTTTCTTGTGTTTTCAGCACGCCACAGAGCTTTTGACATGCGGTAACTGCGATATCTTCGGTATCGTTGTTGTTTCCAGCTGAGATATGCATTTTCAGTGATAATCTTCATGATTCTGCTGTTACAAGTGTGCAGAATCACCGAAATCGCTGTTTTCGTGCTACTGAATGCGAAAAAAACGTTTTCTGGTGTTTTCAACACTCCACAGTGCGTTTGATATGCGGAAACTGCGATATCTTCGGTATCGTTGTTGTTTCCAGCTGAGATATGCATTTTCAGTGATAATCTTCATGATTCTGCTGTTACAAGTGTGCAGAATCACCGAAATCGCTGTTTTCGTGCTATTGAATGCGAAAAACATGTTTTCTGGTGTTTTCAGCACTCCACAGAGCGTTTGACATGCGGAAACTGCGATATCTTCGTTTTCGTTGGGTTTCCAGCTGAGATATGCATTTTCAGTGATAATCTTCATGATTGTGCTGTTACAAGTGTGCAGAATAACCGAAATCGCTGTTTTCGTGCTTTTGAATGCGAAAAACACGTTTTCTGGTGTTTTCAGCACCCGACAATGCGTTTGATGTGCGGAAACAGGGTTATCTTCGTTTTCGTTGGGTTTCCAGCTGAGATATGCATTTTCAGTGATAATCTTCATGATTCTGCTGTTACAAGTGTGCAGAATCACCGAAATCGCTGTTTTCGTGCTATTGAATGCGAAAAACACGTTTTCTGGTGTTTTCAGCACTCCACAGAGCGTTTGACATGCGGAAACTGCGATATCTTCGTTTTCGTTGGGTTTCCAGCTGAGATATGCATTTTCAGTGATAATCTTCATGATTCTGCTGTTACAAGTGTGCAGAATAACCGAAATCGCTGTTTTCGTGCTTTTGAATGCGAAAAACACGTTTTCTGGTGTTTTCAGCACCCGACAATGCGTTTGATGTGCGGAAACAGGGTTATCTTCGTTTTCGTTGGGTTTCCAGCTGAGATATGCATTTTCAGTGATAATCTTCATGATTCTGCTGTTACAAGTGTGCAGAATCACCGAAATCGCTGTTTTCGTGCTATTGAATGCGAAAAACACGTTTTCTGGTGTTTTCAGCACTCCGCAGAGCGTTTGACATGCGGAAACTGCGATATCTTCGTTTTCGTTGGGTTTCCAGCTGACATATGCATTTTCAGTGATAATCTTCATGATTCTGCTGTTACAAGTGTGCAGAATAACCGAAATCGCTGTGTTCGTGCTTTTGAATGCGAAAAACACGTTTTCTGGTGTTTTCAGCACCCGACAATGCGTTTGATGTGCGGAAACAGGGTTATCTTCGTTTTCGTTGGGTTTCCAGCTGAGATATGCATTTTCAGTGATAATCTTCATGATTCTGCTGTTACAAGTGTGCAGAATCACCGAAATCGCTGTTTTCGTGCTATTGAATGCGAAAAACACGTTTTCTGGTGTTTTCAGCACTCCACAGAGCGTTTGACATGCGGAAACTGCGATATCTTCGGTATCGTTGTTGTTTCCAGCTGAGATATGCATTTTCAGTGATAATCTTCATGATTCTGCTGTTACAAGTGTGCAGAATCACCGAAATCGCTGTTTTCGTGCTACTGAATGCGAAAAACACGTTTTCTGGTGTTTTCAACACTCCACAGTGCGTTTGACATGCGGAAACTGCGATATCTTCGGTATCGTTGTTGTTTCCAGCTGAGATATGCATTTTCAGTGATAATCTTCATGATTCTGCTGTTACAAGTGTGCAGAATCACCGCAATCGCTGTTTTCGTGCTATTGAGTGCGAAAAACACGTTTTCTAGTGTTTTCAGCACCCGACAGTGCGTTTGACATGCGGAAACTGCGATATCTTCGGTATCGTTGTTGTTTCCAGCTGAGATATGCATTTTCAGTGATAATCTTCATGATTCTGCTGTTACAAGTGTGCAGAATCACCGCAATCGCTGTTTTCGTGCTATTGAGTGCGAAAAACACGTTTTCTAGTGTTTTCAGCACCCGACAGTGCGTTTGACATGCGGAAACTGCGATATCTTCGTTTTCGTTGGGTTTCCAGCTGAGATATGCATTTTCAGTGATAATCTTCATGATTCTGCTGTTACAAGTGTGCAGACTCACCGAAATCGCTGTTTTCGTGCTATTGAAAGCGAAAAACACGTTTTCTGGTGTTTTCAGCACGCCACAGAGCGTTTGACATGCGGAAACTGCGATATCTTCGGTATCGTTGGGTTTTCAGCTGAGATATGCATTTTCAGTGATAATCTTCATGATTCTGCTGCTACAAGTGCGCAGAAACACCGAAATCGCTGTTTTCGTGCTATTGAATGCGAAAAACACGTTTTCTGGTGTTTTC